>OZ017802.1:13396956-14143408 GCA_963969395.1 Pseudoscleropodium purum
GGTGCCATGTAGAAAGCATTTTTGTCGTGAAAAATCCAACATGGACATCCATGTCTGTCGCATGCGCAGTCTAGGCGTAAGTATCTTTAAACACGAAAACGTGGTAAGATGACACGAATTATTGTCCCAAGGAATTCTAGATGCTTTCCCAAACTCTAGTATTCGGATGATCGTTTTCTCCTCTTCCAACTACTCTCTATCACTTTCTTTTCTGGAATCACTATTATCTAGATTCCAATCCAAATTTGGTATCACCTGGTTTCTAGTTTCATCCCTTAATAAATTGGTTTTTAATTCCTCTATTTTAACATTAGAAGATCCGCTATTGATCTTTCGAGGGGTAGAGACTTCACCACTCTAGTTTATTCACTACATAGACAAAAACAAACAAACAACAAACACCCAAGTATTTAAGGTTTTATAGCACAAGAGGTAGATCAAGATCCTCACAACATTCTGGATGGCCGATCCGAAATGCAAGTTACTCAGAATTGCATTCACTCCTCCTTACTACAACAATAGGTTTCAAACATCCAGAACTGATAAGGGGGTAATCTTTTTAGGTGTAAGACGGATCCCAAGATTGGCAAACCTTTTAGTGAGTAGGAATTTTCTTTGATGAACGCTTATCTCCGCATAGAATTGTTTTCAATTCCGAATCTGCATTCACACCACTCTTCACTAAAAACCGAATTACCGTTCTAATAGTTCAAAGGTACCATGCACAATTCTTTTGTCACGAATCTAACATAATTACAATAGTATTCCCTTCATCCAATCTAATTATCCGAAATCCGGATTCTTCTTCACCCGTCCTTCTCACATTTCAACACTCTAAACAACAAACCGTTACAATTCGGATACACGATTGAGGCTAGAATGTTCACCAAGTGACTTAAATTAAAGAAAAGATTGAAATACCACAAAATAATCACTAGGGTGGACAGGGTTGACACAACATCCGGAACGTCCGGACGCGGACACTATCTCCGCAGCGTCCGCTGACATTCGCGGTCCCGACGGACGCAGCGTCCGCCCGTCCGCCCCGTCCGCTTTGACGGCCTTGTTTCCCTCGACCGCCCTACCCAAACTGCCCCGCGGTCACTCCCTTCATCCTTAAACAATTAAATATTAAATGAAGTGCAATGGTTCACGATTTGACTCATATTTTCAAATGTCATGAAATTTGTGCATATGGAAGATATTCCTCATCCCCACATTCTATCAAAAAATTTCAGCCCAAAATATGCAAATCTACAGTTACACGTATGCCCAAAAATTATATATTGCCTCAAAACACATGTTGGTCCTCTAAGGATTCAACCACATAGGAAAAAAAATTAAAACAAAGTCTCTTATAAGTTGAAAGATTATAAAGTTTGACCATGAGTCCATGATAGTCTTGAAACTATGAAAAAATTCCAATTCATTTTCAGAAGGCAAACTAAAAAATTTTGTGACTTCAAATATATATATATATATATATATACTATTTAAAAAATCAAGATCAACACAAATACAAACATAATCAATATGGGCAAAATGTATTCAATTTAATGTAGAATACCATACATTGTGCACATTTGGCTAATTGCACATATAATTTTTTTCATTCCAACTCTATATTTTTAAACTAATTTTTAATGCCTATATAACCTATTCAACTACTACTTCTGTACTACCAATCTAATATAAATGGCGAAAATGTTCATCTAGCATCGGCCAACGATATCTGTTAGAAAATCGCGTAATCACATGGGCCAAACTAATATTTTCATCGTCAGTCTTCGAAGAAATGCGCTTCAAATAAGCATAAAACACTTTTACAAAGTCATGAAAGGCAAATTGTGTCGCACTAGGTGTTTTAAGTAGCACATTGAAATACGCCTCTGATATGTTGTTTCCATTCATTTACCGAGCAATTTTTCGAATGGCATACTCTTCCGACTTATATGAATACATCGGAATGACTTCCACATTTGCATCTGCTTTATGCAAATATGTAATATGTGGATCCACCCACCATCTCCTCTACAAAGTCTATTTCATCTCATCTACTGATGTGAATGTGTACAAAGACTTCATTGGCTGAGAAGCTAAGGTGGTCATGCCCCAATCGCAAACTCCAATGTACACACGTGACTCATCCTCTGGAAAATGCAACAAGATGTTGTCCGAAGAAAGATCATTGTGCAAATGTCCAGCAAGATGCACTGCATACATTATATGCATAAAGGCCCATGTCAGCTTCATGCACTTCTTCCGATATCGCCCTAAACGGTGAACTTTTACAACCTCCTCTTCGGTTGGATTCGTATACATCAAACGGATTTGAATGTTGTCTAGAAAGTCCTTATTCATATTCAATATAAAAGAGTTCTACCATTCCACCAATACGTATAACCTTCACACGTCGTTCCGTACACCGTAGCAAACTGTATCACATCCGCGTGTGGAATTCGAACAGCCATTGATTCGTTTTAATGTTCTAACTTTGCAAGATCAGGTCGAGTTTGGTGGTGAATGGATTTCTTTGCCGCAAATTCCCAATAAGGAAGTATTCCTGGACATCCTTCAACATGGACCTTTCGAATCGTTGCATATCCACCTCTCATCGTTCTATCATCAACAGCAATCACGCGTGCTGTATCTAGAAGTGCTATTAGGTGCCGTTTGGTCCTTTCCGCTTCATCAACTCCATCATTGTTTTTCCACCAAGTAATTGAACCAATTCGATTGTGCCTTTTGGCGAATGGAGCACATCGCCCCCTAAACAAGTTCGCTTTCAAAATCACTTTTTCAAACTGGGCATCATTGGGTCAATATTCTTTGCCATATTTAACTAAAATGACTTTGGAATTCCACAAAGCGTCATGAACCTTGTTCTCCAAACATTTGGTGAAGTACGTTTTATGCATTTCGTCATGCCACTTCGCAACATTCAATGCATCCAACAACATTTGTGTTATGTCTACCTTGAATTTAGATACGCACTCCTCTTGATATCTGATGTACTTATTGTCTAAAGACAATGTTGTTTTCGATTCATAAAATTGAACGATGCGCCCGATCATTAATTTTTACATTCCTCCGAAGGACTTTGGCAAGCTACTTCCAAGTTTGATAATCCCTCTCCATGTTTTAGCTTCGCAACCTTCTTCTTCCCGTTCGGCATCGTGACAAATGAAACTGATATAGATGAAATTTTTTAATTTAAATGTGAATTCTACAAGCAAATGTTAAAAAATTGGCAACAAGGGGGCTCTAATAAACCACTCTTGCCTTGCCTAGGAAAAGAGCCAATGGAGGATAAACCACCAAGCTCTCCGCTCCACCTTGCATTCACAAGGGGCAAAGCAAAAGTGACAATGCCGACGGCCCGACCGCCTTTCTTATGAGGGCGGATGGCCCATCCGCCCCATCGGATGGCTCTAAACCGTCCACCCGATTAGACCGGCCGGGGGTGCCGGACGGATTGGCCATCCGCCTCCCTGAAACCCTAGAGCCCCGTCCGTCTGATCGGACGGCCACAGACGGACAGATCTGGCGTCCGCCCGATCAGAAGGTCGGGGGGGGGGGCGGACGCATCGGCCGTAACCGGGCGGACGGAGCGCACAGGGTGGACACCGGATTGGACGGATAGGACGGACGGATATCGGGGTAGACGGGGCGGACAGGACGGACGCCGGATCGGACGGACAGAGCGGACGGGTATTGGGGCGGATCTGACAGATAGGGCGGACGGAGGACGGGGCAAACGGGTATTAAGGTGGATGGGGCGGACGGCGGACAGGTATCGGGGCGGACGGGTATGAGGGCGGACGGAATGGTTTGACCCTGAAGCGCTCCGGCGTCCATATTTTGCACGATAAACAAAGGTCTTCATGGCACTATATAGTTCAACTAACTTTTCATTCATTCAATGTAAAATTTGAAATTAAAAAAGGTAGCTTTTCTTTATGACCAAATTTATAAATTCTTAGTAAATGATATTTTTGTATAAAGATATGAGCTAAAATGTGCAAAAATTCACGAAAGGATTGCGACATTTAATATATGTACCCAAATATTCACGTTGCATTGTGTATAAAGTAATTGTAAGAAGGTAGTTGAATAAAAATTCTACTATTAAATTGAATTAGTTGACGTCTAATCACTTAGTAAACCGCTAAATGTCTAAGTCTTTGCAAGTGTGTTTTGGCTATTGAAAAAGAGCATGGACTTATAGTTATCCCCAATGAAGCAAATTGTTCTTTTTTCAAAATCTAACGGTATAGATGTTTAATCCCTAAAGTTCTTTTCACTAAAAACACTTCAGAACTGCCATTAGTAGTGCAAATATCAAGTCTTGGAAGAAAAATACTTTTGGGCATATGTAACCATAGGATCCTGTAGTAAATTAGTTGGAAAAGACGTGGAAAAAATTTTAGACAAATCCACCATTTAGATTGTAAGATATTAGATATTGAGTGTTTCATTTAAGGGGGCTACTCAATTATGTCTATTAATGAACAATTGGTTGGCTAACAAACCTAACTTAGCATGCATTTTAATATTTGTTGCAATTGTTTTAGGAATATTATAACATAATACTATTATAATATTCTTATGAATGATATAATACTAAATCATTTCAAAATCAACAACATTCGAACACAATCTGTCAATTTTGTCTTCCATACTTCTTTAATGATATATATATATATATATGTAATATATTAGATAAATCAACATGAACAAATCAATGATTGTATATTTCATAGATGTATTCTTCATCAATCAAATAAGAGTGCATGTGCAAATATAGACAAAGATGGTTTCTCCATTTGTTCCCAAAAAATAGATAAACAAATAAAGAAAGATATGAAGTGAATGTTACTTGGAGAATTGGAAAGAAAGAAATTGAAGTACTCAATTGCATTTTATTAAATTGGAAAATTGAATATGGATGGCATGAATTAATCTTCATAGATGCTAAATTCATACGAGTTGCATTTCAACATTTATGATTTATGCAATTGATTGAATTGAAAGCTCTTATAATTACATTTTCAAATTTTCGATTCAATCATTCAAATTTGCAAGAGTGATTTATGATAGATTTATAACTTTAAATGTGAAAGTATTCAATGCCTTTATGCGTTTGTTCATCAATATATTAATTTTAAATAAATAATTTTTTTTTTATAACATATGCATAAACCATTGCATTAAAAAAAAAAAAAACTAAGAGCCAAGCCAAATAGGCTGGTCAAATGAAGAGAACAAGAGAACAAGAGCCCTACGAGAAAGCAAAGGAAAAAAAAGAAAATATCAAAAGGATTCAAAGGAAGGAGCAAGATGCATTCTTGCAAGACCGTAGAATACATAATGATTTCAAAATCCAAACACAAATATATTTTCTATTTCAATGAGAGTCAAAAATGAACTACCCTATTCTCGAAGATTGTACAATGTACACGTTATACAAAATGAATATATAACAGAAAGAGTAGAAGACATCATTTATCATGATTGAAAATTGAAATGATTTCTTTTTTCTATGTAGAATATTTTATGAAATGTAACAATGTATTTAATTATCATAGTAATTGGTAGAAATCTTTGTGCAATATATAGAAACATTTCATTCATGTGGAGTTTTTTCATTTATTTAGGATTAAAATTGAAGTATTATACTCTACAAAGTAAAAACCAAAAACAATACCATATACCTAAGTTCAAAAGTTTGTAATTGTTTCGTGAATTCATTTTGAAAACTCAAATAAAGAAATATTTTATAATCAATATCTTGTTCATTTGAATCATTTCAAAATTCAAATTCCGAATTCAATTCCTATTTATAATAGAAATTATGTTTGTCAATTTTTTAGATCTTTAAACAATGAACCCTCTTTTTTTTTAAATTAATATTTAAAAACATCTGAAATAAGAATATTGGAATTACCCTTCAAAATAAATATAGCACATGTATAAGTGTATAATGTATTCTACTCAACCAACTCAAGTAACGAATTTTTCTATGTTTTTAAGGAAAAATATAGCCATACATGATTTGAAAGTTAAAACATTGATTCTTTTTCTTTGTTTTCAAATCTAATCAAAATTTCATTAAAAAATATGAAAGACTCGATGTTCATTTGAAGATCGTGATGCACTTCTAATTAGAAATCACAACCTTTTATTAAATATCATGAGGTTGAAATCCATTAAACTGTTATTCTAATTATGTATTGGGGCCTTTTTTTAAAATTTCATTTGCTTACGATGAAAAAAGAATTGATTATTTCTGCAAAACATTTGATTTCCTAATGAACTTTAAAAAAATCCCCACCATCTTCAGATCTTCTCAAAACCTATTTAGAAGGATATTATAAGTAAATAATCCAAATATATTGAACTTAACCACATTCCCCTCATTCGTAAAACAATTTAGGGGAGAAAAGAAAAGGTTTAGGGTAATTAGGGTATAGGGTTTACATTTTTTTTTAAAATAAAATGATAAATCAATTACATTGATCCTCATTTAGCGGTGATTATTAGGCTGTTTTTTTTTGAAATGTTACCACTTTTTTTGAGTAATATCGGCCTCATAGGATGCTCCAATGGATAGTTGGACGGACGCCGTTAGCGGTCAATGTTTAAGTGGGGCGGTCGGCGTGTCCAAAGCGCGGACACCGTCGGAAGGCGGATAGTGCGGACAGTCCCGTCCGACTGCTCCATCCGCCGCGTCCAACCACCCGTTTGACCCGTCTGACCTGTCCACCCGTCCGCTTCAGCCCTGTCCGGGCCGTTGCTTGTTTTTGAATGGAAACCCTAAAAATGAACCTTAAATTTTCTGGAGGGGACTATAAATGTTAGAAGAGAAGCTTTTGTATTCAGTCTTGAAAAACCAAACGCTAAGATTTCCAAGGGGATATGAGCTTCAATTTATTGTGTCTCTTACTTGGTAATGCATAGTTCGGTGGATGGGGGGGCTTTGATTTTCAAAGCTTTGTGTGACTAATGTCATTGATATTGTATACATTGTCACGTTGTGGGTTTCAAATTTAAAACATTCTATTGGTTTCTTTTGAAATTGAGGTAAAACATACACTTGTCAGTATGAGGGCCAAACCGACAAGGGATTTTTCTCCTTGGTATAGTATAGCACAAGATGGTAAAGTAGAATGTAGGCTTTGCAAGGCGGTCATGGCAAGCAAGCTCGGCCGTATGTTGAGCCACTTAGGCTATCCTGGGCCTAAAGGTATACGTGATAAAGGGGTGAGCCTTTGTCTACGATTACCAATGGCAATTCGAGATTTATTTTGGCATTGTGAAGGAGTTTTTCCAAAACGCGTTGTAATGAACAATGTGGATGGCAACCCTGGCCCTTCAGATGTCCAAGAGTTTTCGGCCGGAAAGGCTGTGTCGCATTCTGACCACGAAGACTCTTGTCTAACGTCCAAAGAATTGGTATCAATGGTATGTGCCACAACTGAAATGACTTTAAATATGAAAGCTTCTAGTGAACGTGAAACCCCGAGGGCATCAAGTTCTAGGCCTTAGAGGCAAGGCAGCTTAGTGAATGGGTTTGAAGAAGGTCATAGACGCAAATTACATTCAGTGTGGGCAAATTTTTTTTATTCGGTAAACATACCATTTTCCGTGGCTCGAAATCCAGCTTTTAGAGAAGTAGTGAAGAAAACGGCTGCGTTCGGTAGGTCATACATTCCTCCCTCATACCACGACCTTCGGTACAAATTGTTGAATGAGGCGAAGACCAACATTCAGACATAGTTGAATGCACGGACCGAAGATAGTATTAAAAAATTTGGAGCAACATTGTCCATTGATGGATGGAGCTCAGTGACTAATCGACCTCTCATCAATGCCATGTTTGTATCATCCGCAAGTGAAGAATTTCTTGGATCTGTAGATACAAGTGGTTGTGAAAAAAATGTGGAGTACTTGGCAGCTATATTAGAAAAGTTCATTGAACAAGTGGGGTCCAAGAACGTTGTGTTAATAACTACGAATAATGCTCCCGTGAATTCGTCCGCATGGGATGTAATATCTGCAAAATATCCTCATATTTTTTATCAAGGGTGCGTGGTATATGCATTGAATTTGTTGTTGAAGAATTGGGCTGCACAGAAATGGATTGCTTCCAAATTGGATAAATGAGTTTTTGTAGCTAAATTTATTAGAAAGAGACATATGCCGCTAGTTCTATTGCGAAAGTATTCGCCAAATCTTGGTCTCTTGATGCTTGGGGCTACAAGGTTCACCTCTAAATTTATCATGATGGAGCGTTTGACAAAATTGAGAGGAGCATTGGAACAAACGGTGGTAGATCCTCAATGGGTTGAGTATGTACATATTCTCAAGAAGAAACGTGGAGCCAAAGTTCAACCAAAAGACTTGGCCTTAGCAGTGAAAAAAATTGTTCTTGATGACCATTTTTGGAATCGGTCCATCAATTATGTGGAGATGGTTGAACCAATCATATGTGCACTCCGCGATTTGGATTCAAAATCACCATGCATGGGAAAGGTGTTGCATATCATGAGGAAGTTAGAGAAGCACGTGAATGAATTACAAAATCCACCATTTTGTTTGCTAGAAGAACTTGCAATTCCATTGGTACAGTCTTTTTATGCCCGAAGAAGAATGGTGGATAACGATCTCTAATCAGCCGCAGCTCTTTTGAATCCATACCTTCTTCATGACAAAGAGCTAGCGAATGACGTAGATGCAATGTCAGGATGTAAGAAAGTTTTAGAGAGAATATGTAAACCGGATGAATATGCAGCACTGGTGAAGGAATTTGTAGCTTTTCGAAACAAGGAACCTCCATTCCAGAATATGTTGAATCCGGGAGATCAAATGTTGTCCGCACATGCTTAGTGGGATTTTGAAGGTGCATGTGGCAAGTTTATAGCTCCATTAGCGAAGAGGATATTGGCTCAACCGGTGTCATCATCTTCATGTGAACGAAATTGGAGCAACTATTCTTTTGTTCACAACAAATCTCGAAATAAATTGAAGCCGGAGAGAGCAGAGGATTTGGTGTACGTGTATACCAATTCCAAAGTATTAAATGCATCGAAGGAAAACGATGAAAAAAAATGGTATAATGATAATGTGGATCCGATGGAATCAGAGGATTCAGATAGGCCAACGTTAGAAGACGATGATGACAAAGATTTGGAAAGGGCCCTTTCAGTTGTAGATGGCGGGGATGACTTCAATCGTGCGACAACGTGGGGAGATAAAGACGTTATGCAAGACTTTTTCAATTTGGTGAATGATACAAATGATTATCATCTAAACCGCAAGGATGTTGTTCCCGACAATGCAAACGATGCATATACTTTTTATGAAGACGAGGACAATGTAGAGGTATAGGAGAATTTACCTTCTTTAACTACATATTGCAATGGAATGGGATTCTTGAATAGCGAAAACATTCTATCAGAAAAGGCAAATGCTATTACCAAAGAGGTGAAAATCAATGAGAATTATATTGGTGATGATGGGAGAAATGAAGAAGTTCTAATTTCTCAATCTCCATCTGTGGCATTAAATGTAGTGCAAAGAAATGACAGAAGAGAAGATGCGATCATGGAGATGGACGTTTCAAAAGATGTGGGCAACAATAGTGGTGATGATCGGGAACTAAATATTGGGGTAGAGAAAAATAGTGATTCAATTGGGATGGTAGTCACAAATTCGACAATTGTGAAGAGTAATAAAAGAAAGGAGCCAATGAAGTCAATTTTTGAAGTACCGAGATCTAGTGCTCTTCGACTAATACCGTTGAAGTCTGTTAGCACACGATTGGATGATTCTCAGAGCTTTGGATATGGAAAATGCCTAATGAACATTTCCAAAGAAATTTCTACAGGTGGTAATCTACGAAAAGTAGCGTCATCACCTACAAGCCTAAGTGATACGGATAGTGATCGAATGCCATTGGCATCTTTGCGTGCTCGCATTTTAGGAAAAGGAATGGTGCAAGAACCCATCAAATCAACAAACAGCACTCTATTACTTCAAAAGAAAGCCAAAGTGGAGATAACCGTTCATGGACATGTCCACCCTACATCGAGATTGATGGTTCAAGAATTGAGTAAGGTGAAAGCGAAAAGAGAAATGCAAACTTTTGCTATCTTTCCAGTGAAGAATAGGACCCCTCTTGATGAAAATGTTGCTACTTTGTCAAATAGAAAGAAAAGAAAGGTTCCTATTCAAAAAGCCTTTAATCGTTCTATCAAAGTAAAAAAAGAAAAATTAAATTCGAAAGAAGGAAGTAAACCTACTTCGAGAGAAGACTTGAAGGAGACAACGATACTTGATTCCAACAATGAAGATGACTCCGACAATGAAGATGACTCCGATAATGAAGATTTTGAACGGAGAGCTGCAAGAGAGAGTAGTGGGGCTGAGGTTAAAGGAGATGTGGATTGGCGTCCATAGGAATTGTGGAGATGTGAATTTAGATGTTTGATTGTTTAGTTGCTCATGATATATGGAACTCATGTTGACAAATGACAATGGTTTCTTTAATCATTTTATTATAAAATTGTTTGTTTATTGATGATATACATCTCGCTGGATTTTAAAGTGATTTTGTTTCTAAATCAAAATGAAATTCAACAAAAAAATTAAAAATATATTTCATATTTTAGCTTTTACATAAATAGTGATATACAACTCTATTGAATCGCAATTGCAATATAAGAAAAATCAAAATCCAAATGACTTCACTCTCAATCTTTCATTGGTGAAAACAATCAAAACAAAAAACCCAAAACGGGTTTTCTAAGCCGCCTTGTCCGTCCGCCCCGTTTGTCCACCTTCCGACGACGAGAAGGACGCTGCATCCGCTGGCGTCCGTGCGTCTGGACGTGCAGGTTTCGGACGCTATTTTGGGGCGGACGTAGAGATTCGTCAACCCTGAGGATGGAATGAGAAGGCAACAAATTTCAAAACCAAAACCAAAATCAACGCCTAAGAAGCCAAAAAGGCACCTCGAAAATCAAGGCAACCAACCAGTGAAGAATCCGAGATATCCAGAACGTTTACAACCTAATTGTCCCTACAAATCCAGAACCCCTAAAAATCCGAAATTCGGACTCATACTAAGAAAACCCGTTTCGAAACCTAAAAAAAATCCTAACTAAGTAGAGATAGTCTACGAGCTACCTCCCCCAAAGTATGTTCTTCAAACTACTCTCACTTTGACTCCCTGGTGTCTTCACAGAAGCCTTTATTGGAGTTGTCTGAGTTGTTGTTCAAGTTTGAATCTTCTATCTTGGATCATTTTCCGGATTCCGGAATTTGAACATTTTCGAATTCCGGATCCAATCCGGATCCAAGACATTTCCAGATATATTCCAGATCCAGTTCCAATGTTGCCGAAAGTCTTTGAAAATACTTGTTGGACAACTATCCGATTTCTGATTTCTGGTTAGGACGAAAAGTGTGAATGTCCCCCTTAACCACTTTATTTCAAATAAGAGACCCTATGATTTGCTAATCCATACTTCTAATAATTTCTTTGTTTCTAACCAATAGAATCAAAAAAATATGCTGAAAATGGATTTCTTACTTCAAATTCTATTGGAAATAACTAAAATCTGTTTCTCTAGGTTCCAACAATGTCGATAGTCATTCTCTAGTTATTATGAAATTACGATAGCCCCATGAAAAATCTAACATGGACATCCACATCAGTCGTCATTTTGAAGTTACGAACTTATGATAAATCTATGAAAAATTCGATGTGGACATCCACGTCGGCAATCATTTTCTAGTGATGTTGAAGATATTAGAAGTCATTTGCAAGTCATTTTGAAGTTACAATGAAGTCTTTGCACTAATCTTATGGACTGACATGTAGCAAAGCATTGTGAACTAATGTGGATTTAAGGTTTAGGTCACTCCCCTAGGATATAGGAAGTCATTTTTTTTCATTTTCAAGTTACAACAATACATCATACACAATACATTATACATCATATACATTCACTACAAGAAAAAGGGATGTTTTAAGTAAGTTTTTAAGTATAGTCCTAAACATAAGATTTTAAATAATGGTCTTTAAGGAGATTTTCAACAAAAATTTACTAGAAATAGATGTGTTTTTAGTAAAATTTTGCTAAAAACTTCCTTCAAGGTCATTACCTTAAAATCTTATGTCTAGGACTATATTTAAAAACTCACTTAAAACACCCCTTTCTCTTATAGTGATTACACCATATAGAATACACTATACACAATACACCATTTTTGCAAAATAATGCATGTCTTTTAAAGTTGCTTAATATGAATTTGTAAGGAAGAAATAACAAGCCTTTTATACAAGTGGAGAGGTAGTAGGCAAGACAAACCATGTAGGATATTGAAAATGTAAGAATTGAATTACAAGTAATATTTTAAACTTCATTTAGGCATAGTAAATTAATTTTTTTCAATAAATATTTAAACTTGAGAAATTTGAAAAGTCAATCTCATTTTTATCTCTAAAAATTCATTTTAGTCTTAAATCAAAAGTTGTGGACAAATTTGAGAAAGGGATTGAAAAAAAATTTGTTTTTGACATTTTCTAAATATATTTTTTGAATCTAGTAGCGGAAAAGACAAGACATAGTCATTTCTGCGTTGTTACTTCAGTGCAATATTATAACACAACTTCCAATATACTAGGTCTAATCAAGTAGAAGTCATAGCTATCACTTGTTCAATTATAAATTGTCTAAAGTGGTGAAAAGTGGTCTACTGACACTAGAGAAGGTCATTAATTGCCCAAATTAATTGCTCCTAGAGTACTAGGAGGTAAATAAAAGCATACAAGAAAACTTGATGACGAAAAAATACATACTAATTAAATGAAAAATTAAGCAATCTAGCAAAAATGCATCATTTTCATTAGAAAGGAAGAAAAATTTAGAAAAAAATTCAAAAAGATGAAAAAAAATTCAGAAGATAAAGAAACATTAATGGAAGAAAGACGACAAAGAAAAAAAGTACTATTAAGAAGACAAAATTTTTTTTAATAAAAAGACAAAATTACAACAATTACAAAAGATATAATATGTTTAAAGATATAAATAAAAATTAAAAAAAATTACAATGGCAAAAAAATGTCATAACAAGTAAAGAAGACAAATAAAAATTATGAGTCAGTGGAAGAAGAGGAGAAGGAGAAAAAAAAAAAGAGCAATTTTGAAGATTGTCCTTTACTAATCTGTTTGTGGCGCACTAACCATCTTCTAAAAACTATAAGTATTATTAAGAATTTTTGCATGGAACCACCTTAAAAAGTAATTCTAGTCGGTGCCACCTTCTAAAGTGTGGTGTAATTACAAATTAGTCATTCCAAAATTACCCAATAGTGAAAATTAGCTTGTGGAAGATATTCTAAAACCACCTTGATGATGACTATAGCTGTTTTTTTTCTTTCCTTGTCCAAAAAAAACACTTCTATACCGTCTAATGCAAGGAGGCTTTGAGTCATTTAGTAGTTGTTTTGAAGTTACACATAGTCACAAAATAATACTATAGTTCACTACAAAATGATTGGGTCCTGCCAAATGAAAATACCCAAGTCCACATCAAAAAGTCAACAACTTTGTGGATGAAATATTGCAAGTGAAGTGTTGACCTCATGGCCACCTCATCCTGTAGTTGCAAACACAACTATGTACTAACTAGGATGTTGTGGATCCTCTAACATTGATGCAATTGGGAAGGAGTAGTCATTCTTTAGTCATTTAGGACATCCAGTCACTCTTTTACAGTCACATTTATGCCATTTTCTTGTAGTGGTGGAGGAGAATACTTATTAGAAGAATTCATTATTTTTTGCTCCAACTACAAAATTCAAAGAAAACTCACACAAACAAACACCCCTCAACAATATGGTATATCAAAAAGATGCAACTATACAGTAATGGAACATGCATAAAGCATGTCACACAATTGTCAACTACCAATATATGTTTGGATAGTGAAGAGAGGTACCCACTATCTACCCAAAAGTGACTCCATTTTTTAGCTTATTTTTGGATTTTAAAGATTTTAAAATTTTCATTACAACCCCTCTTCTTCCCCCTTCTTGTAATCTTCATAAAACCAACATAGTAACAATTAATTTGGAATAATTCCTCCTGTATCCGTATCTAGTATTGTATTCATATCTGATAATTATATTTAGTATTCATTCCGTATCCATATCCGATATTGTATTCATATTCAATATCCATATTCTATATTCATCCCATATCTATATGCAGTATTGTATATATATTCAATATTCATTTCGTATTTCATATTTGGACAGCTTAGATTAAATCTCACAAGATCAATGGCTTGTGATTTTTTGAGAAATCAACAACATTTTTGAAGGTAAGCATTTTTTCTTTTTAGAAATCAACAACCTATAAATTTTTTGTGAATGGGGCGGGGGGCAACTAATGCAAACCAGGGGGGAGCCATCTTTTCAGTAGATAGTAGGCCATTGCCTTCACTACTTATTTAATAAATCAAAGTCCAATAAGAGCTAATCACAACGAAACTTCAAAAGGCAAATATAGAGGTATGAAACCACTAGAAGAAAACTATGTTGGAACCTATTAAATCACATTAGAAATTACATTGGAACCCACAAAACCACATCAAATGGATTTTGTTGAGCTCTGCATTCCCAATGTAGAATTATGTACTAGATTGTACTTTTGCATTGGACTGTTTTTTGTATTAGAATTTTGCATTAGAAATGCAGAGTTCAACAAAATCCATCTAATATGGTTTTATAGGTTCCAACGAAGTTTTCTTCTAGTGAATCTAACATTACCAACTTACATATTTATAGTTGTCTCATTTATGTCCACATTCCTAAGGAGCATTGTAATAAGCTAGAGAATAAAATTCAATAGTGTTTATTCTTAGGTTATGACAAAGGAATAAAAACTCACAAATTCTATAACTAAATTTGTAACAAGGATATCACTAGTCGAGACATTATGTTTGATGAAAGAAGAGTAGATTATCATTATTTAGCAATCCCTAACAACACTGCAGATGAAAGCTTTCAACATTTTTTCAGAACCACAAACAACTAGAACTATCGATCTACATGACTTCTTTGAACCCGAATTAGCTACAAACAAAGAATAATGTGACTATTCTAATTTAAATGAGCAGCAATTGCCAAGCATGAGTTTAGTCCCTACTCTAACCTCTACATTGGACTCTAACTCAACCTTTACATTGGACACTAGCTTGACATCTTCAGTAGCCTCTACTTTGCTAAAACCAATAAATCGTACAAATTATTCATCATTCTCTCCTTACAAATTTTTCCCTACAAATAGAGCAATTGGACCACTACAAGAGAATGGTTTCCAAATTGACAAATATTTGACACAACTTTGTCTAAAATGACAAGAGCTATCAATTCTACCCATAATGCTATCAATTTGTACTATTATCATAATTTTTGTCAATTGTTTTGTTATATTCTTGTCAATGTCTATTTTTCCTTGTAACTTTTTTCTTTAATATAATAGCACAACATCCAAATCAACAAAAAAAATTAACATATTTTTGTTCATTTTAAATTCAGAAAGTCTTATTTAAGTTTTCATTACATAAACAATGTTTAAATCACCAAATATATGGAATTCCATACCAAAAACTAATCTGATTAGAAGAAAAAAGACATGTTTATAGCAACATGGTAATTAAATAGGATTGATTTTTCTAGTGCGAAAGAGAGAAAGCCAAGATCTTTATACAAATAAAGTGGTAAAAGGTAAAACAAACCATATGGGATATGTAAATTAAGATTATGAATGGTTTACATATCCCATATGGTTTGTTTAACTCTTTACTATCCCATTGGTATAAAGATCTTGTCTTTTCCTTATTAGTATCACTGCAATTTCCTCTCTTCTATCGTGAAGGTGCAAGATCCCTATCTTCTACTTTGTAATTGATTTAATTTTGAAATTTAATTTTATAATTCTATCTATGTGGTAGTCTCAATTGGGCTGGTAATTAATTAGGGGCTGGGTTATGGCGGTCATTTATTAAACAAAATCGAAAATAAATAATTATACTTTTTTACCTTAACAAAGGATACAATTGACAGAAATTTTGTCAATAAAACAATGATAATTGACAAAAATTCTATTTTAATTGACAAAAAATTGACACAATTTTGTCATCTGCGCATTTGAATCAAAATGTCCAAATTGATACCATAGTTGGCAAAATTGAGTCAATTTCTTGTCTATTTGGACAGAATTTCTCTTGTAATAGATCAATGGAGTGGAGATCTTCCAACCATGTCAGAAAACCATCAACAAAGTTACAAGATTTTTGGACTTTGGTATTTAAATTTATGGAGGAACTGTGAGTGTTTTGATCTCCACCCAAGGGACCAAACATGCACAACCAAGTTCTAGTTAATTAAGTAAATTTTATAGGTGATTGGTTGTAGTAAATGAGTTGCCTTCTAAGCAATGGAGCTTTTTTACTAGATCCTAATTTTATTCCTAAGGAAGAGTTACAAAACTTAAGCAAATCCTAACTTATCAAAATGGATTGAGGTTTTTTGATTAAATATTGGATTGGGATTTTCTTGTCAAGATTGGTTCTAGGGCTTGGATCAAACAAAATTGACTATCTTTCAAAGTTCCCTTGGAAAACTAAAAGCTTTTTAAGTCCAACTAAAGATTGAATAGTGTTGTCTAAAGGTTCTATTCTTTAAGTATTTTATAATTTTACCTTATGAATGTAATGCTAATTTTTAGATAAAAAGGTTATATGATTATAGTATTTTCCCAATACTTTATATGCTAGCAATTCTTGGTCAATCCTTATTGATTGTGTATTTTTCCAACCCTCCTAATGACTTTTCCCCTCAATTTCCTAACTAGCTTGCATATAGTTAATCCTACCTTCAAGGTTTATGTTTTTATTTTATTTTGTTTTTACTTTTGTTTTTAATTTGTTTTTATTTTTTATTTTTATCTATGTTAATACTTAGATAATTTTTGGTTAATTAGTTGGAATTAATTTGCTATTGATTTTACCACTTAATTTCTACTTTTAGCTAATTGGTTGATTTGAATCTATCTTAGTAACATATTAGTGTAAAGGTGAAAGTATAAATTCCCTTTTTCTTCTTAGTAAGTGTTATTCACAAAAGAAATTTGACCGTGAATTGGTTGACCAAATTCTCAAGTAATTTTTATTTTCACTTGAAGTTTGGGATTTACTTCTACATTGACCTTCTTTGACTTCTACTTTTGTTTTGAACATTGATTCTATTTTGGGTTTTAAGATTCCTATAAAATATTCTTTTGAATGAATTCCTATATTTTCATCCAATTAAAAGGTTAAGTTCATTCCCTTGTAGCTTCTTCAATTTTTATTGATTTTTTGTGTTTAATATCTTTTTGGAAAGCTAAAGAAATTTTCTACTTAATTTTTTACTCTAATTCTACTAATCAAATACTCTAATGGTCTGACTCTAATTCCTGCTTTCAGCCCTAATTGTTAAATGTGATTTGGAAGATAAAAAAAATGGGAATTAAAATATGGTGCAAAAAAAATGGTTAAACACTAACCTCTACATCATTGATACTCTCCCCTTTATTTTGCATCTCCAATTCCATGGCTTGTTGGTACGTTTCTCCCTTTGTTCACATATTTTCGATTCTTGGTATTTTGATTTGATGTAGTCACGTCTTTCTTTCCAAATTTTCTCCACTTCTCCTAGTCTAAATCTTTATATGATTTTTCTTTGTTTCTTTCTAGTTTTTTCTTTAAATTTTAAAGGTCCTAATTTTTGACACCAAATCTTTGAAAATCCTATTTTTTTGGAAGTATTTGCTAACATGTTTTGAAATCAAAATTACTCCAACTAGCCCTCCTAACCTTTCCCTAATTCAGTTAACCTCTTGAACCCTTCTCAAGTCAATTCATTCTTTATTTTGTTTTTTACAGATTTTCAGATGACTTGACTTCAAAAAATCAATCAAGTCAATTAGTCAATCAGTTTTCAGATTTTCATATGACTTGACTTCCTAACTAGTTGCTTAATTGGAAGGCCTCACTGGGTCGACTTCTCTCAGTGGAACCTACCTTGTCTGGGTTATCTTTTTCAAATTTTTTAGATAAGCAAACTTGTTTTGTTTGGACTGACCCCTCTAGATTAGCTCTCTCAATGAGAAGCTTCTCTAATTGGAATTAATTGTGATGATTTTTAAATTAAAGTCAAACTTGTTATGTTTCGTCTCTTTTGGAGACTAACCTCTAAATGGAGATTGTATCTAAATGGGAAATCCTTTGGCTAGATTCTTTTTGGGTTACCATAATCCTTTTGGGATGTATTATCTCGAATGGAAGCCTAAGTGGTTCTGTTTAATAAATCAAATTTTAATGTGTCATAGCCCTTTTAATCGGTTGCCATGCTAAAAAAAAAACTAATTGACTTGATTGATTTCCCTTCCTAGACCTTCTAATTGAGTAAAGAGAAGATTTAGACATTGATATTGGCCAGCTTTCTCAGATGATGCTCTCAGTGGGAAGCCACCAACCAAATTCTCGATGATTTTAAAAATAAAATAAAAGACAAAATTTTTAATCAAGGCCTATCCTCACCAAATTGTTCAATGGTTAGGGCCTTACCAAATGAAAGGGGGTGTCTCCTTCACTACTCCTCCTTGTTGAGAGCTACTAGCCGGACCTTTTAATGGGAGGCTTACTTGTCAGGCCTTATGATAGAAGGCTTATTAGCTGGTCTTTTGTTGGAGGCCCTTAGCTGATTCTCACAGGATATGTTAACTTAATTGGTTGTCCAATAATCAAAATATGGCCATTGCTTAGCCACACCTTGGGGCCTCCTTTGGGGGACCTCTTAAACCAAATAAAATTAAGTATGTAGGAGTAAAGTTTCCACTTCCAATTCTCTAAAAAACAACACACACAACAATGATGTTTTTTTGTAAAACGTTTGAATTAAGAGTGAAGCTTTGCCATACGGGGCTATTATACTCCATGAACTGATAGAGATGACTTATAGCAAACTTTAAGTGGGACTTGGAACCTTGGAGCTCATCCAAGTATTCCTAAATAAACTAAGAAAATGACACTTATACCATGTATCTTTCCACATGGAATTTTCTGCAACAAAGTTGTAAAATTCCTCTTTAAGAATTTGGGTGGATGATGATTAGTATGTGACCTTACTTAAACCACCAACAACTTGAAATCATCAAAACCAACAAGACTCAATATTTGCTCAAAACCACAAAGTTTGACAAGCGTTTCAAAGGGCCCCCCCCCCCCCCCCCCCCCATCCTTTGAAATAGGCTCAAAAACACAATAGAAGTTTCAAATTGCAAAGAAATATAAGAAGCTTGAACAATCACCAACGTTTTTTTGGCAGCTTGGCCTCATATGGCCTAAAACAAAACAAAACAAAATGAATGCTTTGTATTGGTGGATTTCAAACCACTAGAGAAATTTGGTCTCAACGACCAAGGACACAAAACAATCAAAAAAGGGTGCAAAGGGAGTTGTTGAGCACCCTTTTATACATTTCTAAGGCTCCCACTTACCTCCTTTTACCTTAAAAAATATCTAAATAAACTAAAATTCACTAAAAACCATAATTATTACGCCTAATTCTACCCTATTGATGAATGTCCTATAACTTTTGGAGAAAAAATCAAATGAAAAATGGACTATGCCATTGGTTTCAGAAGAACCTTTTCAGCTTGGAAGCCCCATAACCACCAACTTCCAAGTCAAATTTCTCACAAAAGACAACATTTCCCAACTTAGTAAAAAAGGTGAAAAAAATAACTTTTGGAGTTCATGATTTTTGCTAATTTTGACTAGCCAAGGTTGTTTGGAAGGTCC
Organism: Pseudoscleropodium purum; assembly: GCA_963969395.1. Lineage (NCBI taxonomy): Eukaryota > Viridiplantae > Streptophyta > Bryopsida > Hypnales > Brachytheciaceae > Pseudoscleropodium > Pseudoscleropodium purum. The sequence continues at coordinate 13,416,880 of OZ017802.1, forward strand.
AAGATTGTAAGAAAAGAGTCCAAGATGACTTAATTTGGACTCTGTATGATTGTGATTCATTGGTCAACTACGGAATATTCTTGGAATTTTGTTAAAATTTTTTAGTGCCACCGGTTCAAGTAGTTACTAATGTTAGAATGTCGTGAAACTTAATTAAACTCTTATTTAGATTAAAATGCACTATTCTAATTTTTAGTAGGATTTTATCATCACCAGATGAATTTCCATGAATTTTTCCAGTTTCAGTGAGTTTGGTTGATTTCCCATGGAGTCATGTTCCGTAATTCAAAAAATTACAAAAAAATTTGGATAACTTTTAGGAAGTTCTTACATCCTTCATGCAATTTTTCGGATCCAACTTGCACTTTGTCTAAGAGAAAGAATTCATCCTTTTTTTATTTTAATTCCTCCGGGAATGAATCATTCCCGTACTAGGGAATCTTGATGATTTGGCTTTACCGTTATACTTCTGGCATGTTTCTAAACTAGAAACACTTTTTCTTGTAGCAATCGCCTATTCATAGTGTCCATGAATTTTGACCTTTAAAGTCATACATAATGGTTTTTTCCCACATTTCACCTTTCATCTGTGATTTTCACCTAACCTCTTACTATGGACTTCTTAAGTTACTAGGGAAGCTAGAAGACTCTAACTCTACTAATTTTAGCCAATTTTCATCACATACACCTTCATTGTTGAAACTCTAGGTAGCATCTAACTAAGTGCTTTGTCTTTGTGTTTTGACCAAGATTGGGATTGCTCTCAATCCACAATCTAACACTTAAATACCTTTTCTAAATACTTAAAACTCACAAAGAGTATATTTGGGGCATTTTCAATGTTCTCAAGGTGTTAACCCTATTATATATGGTTTTATCCCAATCTCTTGTAAAATCACTTAAATGGTTTTTTTAACCATAATTTACTCATAAAAATGAATAAAAAAAGAAAAGAAAAAGTAGATCCTAAGTCTCAGGTGACATCCTCGGGGCTCACAAGAACCAATCAATTTTTACACATCAAACTTACAAAAGGACTCAGAAAGTGCTATTCAAAGCAAAATCAATTCCATTATAAAAAAATTAGACTTGGGAAGTGGTGGATTGGTCAAAAGGCAAAAATCCCATAACAACAAAATGGATTTTTAAAGGCAAGAAAAATATGCATGGGGGTATTAATAAAATCAATGCACAAATAGTAGTGGGTAGCTTCTAACAACAAGAATAGAAAAAAATTTACAATATTTTTGCACCTATATTTAGGTGGTCAATTATTTAAATTATACTAGCACTAGCTGCTCAATGCTATTGGTCTTTGCTACAAATGGACATAATTACAACTTTTCTCAACAACACTTTTGATGAAGAAATATTCCTTATAGAAAAACTTTCATGGTTTCATAGAAATACTTCATGGTTTTCCATTTGCAAGAGATTCTACTAAGGTCTGTAAAATTAATAGGCACTATATAGACTAAAGCAAGCTCCAAAAGCTTGGTACAAATGCATGAAGTTTGGGTTCTTACAACAAGGACTAATTTGCAATGAGAATAATCCCAATCTATATTTTTCAAACAAAAATGGCAAATTCACAATAGTATTCTTCTATATAGACAATCTCTTCATTACTAGTGACAATCAAGAAGAAATTTCATATCTCAAAACTCTACTATAGCAGGAATTTGAGATGACTAATCTCGATGATGTTAGTTAAGGTACCAAAGACAGCAGATTCATTGGCCAACAAGCATTCATCCCAAAATTGCTATAAAAATTTAACCTTTACTATAAGAAATCCATATTTTAGGTGACAAATTTAGGTGACATTCAATGTAACAATTCACGTTTTTATGTGAATAACAACATCCGCCATAATGTCAAGATGTTATAGATGACTAATCAGTAGTATCTTCTATTTGGCAAATACTCTCCCAAACATTTATTATGTAGTAAGTTGCACCTTACAAATTCAAAATACATGGAAAATCCCAAAATTGCCCTAGTGATCATTAGCTCAGACTGAAACGCGATTATGAGACTGAACTCATGGTACTCATGGATGGTATATACTCAACAAAAAAAAAGTGCAGTTTGAGAAAGAAATGCTCCAAATTCTCGAGGTGACTATATGCTATCTATATGCTAGTCGGTTCACTCAAGATTGCTAGCAGTGACATTCTATATGGTGTGATCTAGTTTTTGTGTGAGTATTGAAAAACAATACCAAGTAGGAGTGCTAATGTGCCAGATTGGTGTTGCAAACCAAGCCGTCAATCATACATGTATCCTTTATCCGACGTTCTATCCAATGTTTGTCATTGAATCAATTTCTCCAATTTACTCTCATGTACTATGATGCAATATAATCAAATCTTACTCAAATGAACTGCTGGTGATATAAAAGCATTGTAATACCAATTGGAAGTGTTATTGTGTAATATTGGTCTCATGAGCTACTGCTCCCTAAACTGAATTTGCAAGTGATGAATTCCAAAAGAAGCAAAAGCCATTGTGTCTTTCTACTAACCATCCAACAAACAAGCATTGAGGATCAGAGGTACCTCCGATCAAGATATCATGCACCTGAACGCTCAAGTTAGCACTAATAGTTTGTTAAGATGTGTATGTCTTTGATATGACTAAATGAGGCAACAAAATTTATTTATTGTATGGCCATGTAGCAATTTGAAAACAGGGATGATCTATGTGGTGGACTTGGCAACATCAAAGAAAGTGGAGAAGATTAGGGCTGAAGGAAAACTTCTCTGCAAGGCGAAGACAATCAATAAGTCACTTTTGGCTCTTGGCAACGTTATCAATTTCAAGCTGCTAAAAAGATCATGAGATACCTCAACAAAATTGTAGATTATATATGGAATTTTCATATCCACAGAGAACAACAATCATTATCATACTCATGTATCAGAAATCAATCGGACAAGTGATTAGGATACAAAAAGATTAACTTTGTGCATAATCCACAAGTTAGGAGAATCTAGCATCTCTTGGTTTAGTAAGCTTATTAGAAAACAATGCCCATATTGACATGTTTGAATTGAGAGACAATGTCCAAATTGACAAGAAAATGACAATATTCCTTCATAGTGAAGTTAAAACCTAGAGTTTATCTATCTAATATATAACTTGAATATCATATTCTCTCTAATGTTGCAAAAGACATTATCTATTTTCATAGAATTCTAAGTGAACTAGATCGAGTTGAACACCATTGCATCAACCTCACTACTAAGTGACAATCAATCATGTATCAAACTAGTAGAGAATCTTATCATGCATTCTAGAACAAAACACATAAGGTAGAACCACCCCAAATCAACTATCACCCTATGGCCAATCAATAGGATGGGTCAAGTCTAGCAGTCAATGAAAGTCATTTCCATTGTTGTTTTGGGGATTAATGTTGGCTAAAATATTGCACACATACCCAAAGGCCATGACACATGGCCCTCATTTTTTGTGACTCATTGAATATGAGTTATTCTCTTTGTGAGTATGTAGTATTCCAATACTCTGTATGTTGGACATAAGTCAAGCGCAACTTTCGCCTTGCTAAATTCAATATAAATTGATTTCAAATAATAAAACTACCTAAATCTCCATCATTTTTGTCTTTCCACCTCCATGAATTTTTCTTTTTCCTTCAAGTACCCTACATCATGTCCACAATTGCTTATTCAGTCAATTATAGATGGCTCGATTATAGATATTCAACAAGACTTTACTTGGAAAGTCCTCAAGAATGGAACTTTATGTATACAACATGCACCAACCTCTATGCAGTAGGCCAATTTTTTAACCAAATCCTTGCCATATAATAGTTTCATATTCAACAAAGAGTGTTGCTTCACAAATCTTACTCTCACACAATTAGGCCTAGGCCACCCATTGATCCACAATGCTTTTTTTTGTAACCTTAATTATCTTTAAAATTTGGCCCTTTCGGAAGATGTTTTGCATTACTAATGTCCTACTATTCCTTTGGTCCCTCAAAATATTGCTCCTAGTACAATTTTGTCCCATTGTTGCTACTAGTGCTTCCCTTGACTAAAACCTCATCAGGACTATAAGAAATCCTAGACAATATTGTTGCAAAATTCACATCTTTAAAACTCTCAAATTTTCCCTAAATAAATTGTAAAACAAAGAAGCAATCATCAAGTACAATATTACAAACATGGCAAGCAATGAAAGCTAAGAACCGCATTGGCATAAAAATCAACCCCACCTAACACACTACAATTGCAAATTAGTCTATGCTTTTGCTCACAAGACAACAATTCAAACAAGTTCAATTGTACTCACCAACAACAACTTGTTGCCACAATTATGAAGTTCTTGTAACACATTAGCAAGCAAAACTTTGTAGTGCAACATTGTGCCTTCAAAATTCTAATAATGAAAAGGAAAACAAAATATTGCACTTATGACCTAGATAGGTGTATCATAAGCGAGGGGGGATGTTGAAGATAAAGCCTTTTACTTCATCCATCTATTACTATAGATAAATCATTCATTATTGTTAGTTAGAATTCATCCAATATTACCTTAATAAAAATCGTGTTGCACTCAACAAAAAGGTATGGAATCAATTTTGTTGAGTCTTCCCTTTGAAATGTAGAACTTTGCATTGAAATGTTGGAATATAGAATTTGACAAGTAAAACACAGACTTTTGACAAGTAAAATGTAGAATTTTGTGTTCCAACACAAAATTCTACATTATTAAGGGAATAGTCAACAAAACCAATTCCATACTTTTTTGTTGAATAAAACGTAATTTTCGACAAATTCAATGCAGTTTTCTTCTAGTGAATTTTTTTTTTTTAAATGAAATTTTTTTTCAACTTTTTTCTTCATATCAAGATTTAATTTTTTATTTTTATTTTTTGGGGGGAATAGCTCTTCCCTAAAATTGCAACGGAGGGAAGTTTGTGGCACACCTGGTTGAAATGGCCCTCCCAACCCCCGGAAATCCTCTAATGAGTTGTACTAGCTTTACTTGACAATCTTGATGAATTCTTGGCATATTGATTTATCTCCAATCACAATGCAATTAGCTAGCTCACCATTTCTCACAAGATGTATCCAATCCTTACATCCCATACTCATACAATCAAATCACTAACAATCCCATTCTTACAATGAATTGGTTGTTACAACAACCCAACCTACTTGTTTTGTCCTATTTTACAAATCTTGAAAAAAAATAATATCAATCAGATCTACATGTGTAGTGTGATCTTTTCAAAGTAATGATTGCAAAGGAAAAGCTCCTATAAAGGCTAGAAAAAACTCACAAATACAAGAAGTCAAGTATATGTTATTCATAAAGAATGTCTATATGTTAGGATGAATCTATAAGATAAACGCCTGTCACACCCTTATGTGAGAGACTCAACTTAGGAAAGATTAGTCTCTAAATACACATGTGGAAGGTATGAGGTGTAGGGACTCAAACAAGATATCAAAAGACTCAAAGTTGCCAAGGCCCAAAGTCAAGTCCCCAAAGTCTAATAATCCACCACAAGCCTCTTCCACACTCCAAGCCTTCTACATTATGGTAATTCTCCACCTCCACATGCTTGTAGTTGATAGCAAATAACACCTTCACAAGCTACAAATGACAATATATACATTCACATAACATCATTGAACTCCAAGGTAGGATTCTCTCCTTTGCTTCACTATAGAAAACCTTAAAGCAAAGGTTGACATGCATTGTGAGCCAATGAGAGAGAATAATTTTCACTATAACTTGAACAAGTGACATTATAGACAAGGAATCCCAACCTCATTAGTGAAGAATGTTATGCATCCAAATGGAACATTACCATTTCTAAAAATTGTTGAATGATTTTTGGCAATATTATTCATTTGAGAATGGAGAACTTTTTATAAAATATGCCAATAATTTTTTTCAAATTCACCACTGATGGAAACATTGCTACAAATAAAATCGTAGGTTCAAATCAATAGTTTTGATCTGCAAAGGTTGGTACTAACTTTGTACAATGATCAAACAATAGTTCACTTCAACTTCAAATTAATTCCTAAAGGCATCTTCAATGAGTACTTACAATGTAGCCACTTCAAACACTTTGTGTAGTGCCAATGCAATTATAGTATGGGGCCCTTGTAAAACCTTGACTAGTCATAAATGAGGCTTTCAACACATTTGATTTCCATTATTTATCATGAAGAGAGTTATTTTAGAATATCATGAAGATGGAACTAGCTTCTTGGCTTGGTGAAGTAAGGATTACTTTTTCAAAGGTTTGTTGTCTCATTGAAAGGGCAATAGAAAAGGAAAAAATGCCTTTTGGGAGCAAAAATTTGCAAAGGTCTCCAAACTAATAGGCCTCTTGCAACTTGTATTAAATCAACATTTTTGTTTCTTTTCATGGCCCCACCTTCTAATTTTACTAATAGTGATTTGTTATCATTTGCATTGAAGATGATTCAATAAGGTAGAAGTCCATTGAAGGCCTCTTTTTAGGGCTAGAGTTTCTATCTATCTCATTTATTTGGAAGCCTATTGTGGCCCCTTTGGTTGTTGCAAATATTTAAACTTATTGAATTGAATTGAATTTTTTGGCAAGAAAGGAATGAATCAATGAGTATTTCATAAATAACTAGGTTAACTCATATTTATAATTAAAAATATGTATTATAGGTGATCAAAGCATGAACATACAACTTTCATTGTAGATTACAGATGTGGACTATCCTTACCCCTTTAGATGTTTTGTATATAGCCTAGGTTTCTTTTTTGCAATACAAAGCTATTTCCATGACCAATGCCTAATGATTGTCAAATTTTGGAGGGACAATTAAACTATGGCAACATTTACAACTATGTATTGCAAGGCATAAATGTTGCTTGTAGCTCTTTGGGTTCCTATAGTAATGCATTGATAGTTTAAGAGCACCCTAGAGACTTTGGAAAAATGTGACAAGAATTGCCAAGTGTAAAAATTTGAAGCAAAACAATATAAGCAAAACCACATATATGCCAATGTAATGTAACTCATTAAACTCTTAATTTCCACCTAAACATAATATGTTATAATCATGTTTAATCACCAATATGTTTGGGCTCGAGATCATTTGATTTAAAAAACAAACCATTTTGAAGTCCAATTGCAAGAGTTCTAGCCTCTTTGTGATACAAAGTTTGTTTCCATATGAATGTACTACAATTACTTTTTCTCACATTGGAATCTTATGTAGCTACATAAGATCAAATAGTAGGGGTATGTAGCATTCCATTTTAAGTCATCTAACCTTTTCAATTCTTAAAAGGCAAAGCTTTATATGGAAATGTTTGTATGGGGTAGATATAAATTAATGAATACAAGACTCACTTAGACGTGGGTTGTGCTACTTAGATTGATTTCAACAAGGTAGAACAAGCCAATGCCATCAATCACCCAATTTTGACCTCTACTAGACCCTCCCTTATGCATTTGTCACCCACCCATCACTATAATCTTAGCAATCCGTTAGCATCATAGCAATGCACTTGAAGAAGAGACACATCAACATGTGATTTATTGCGAGCCTACCCATGCTTCACCAATTTAGTCTCAACAAACTTTTGAAAGTCACAAAAAATTTCATTTCTTGTTAGAATATTTTGATTCTACTATAGGAAGTTCATAAAGCGTGCATTTTAGCATAAAGACACCTCTGTAGGCAACTATATACAGCCAAATATATTGAATTTTTTTGGCAAAGGCAAACATTGCATAGTAAGGAGTGGGAATTTTTCCATAATTTTCTAATAGCAGTAGAATTAATTAATAAATTTTAAAGAGCTAAGGTTGTAGGTTGCTATATCCAATCATGGGGAGAACAAAGATGAAGTAGAACATGTCTATAAAATGAGCAACTCAGCTCAAGAAGTAATGAAGCTAGTACTCTCAACTCAACTCATGCATGTGACTAAATTCTAGCACCATTATAAAGCACTATTCATTCTAGGTTACTTACAACTCCTATATTTTATGTTTAATTTTCTTGAAAGTGGAGTATGGGCAAAGTATGTTCACAAGCATTGGTAGTGTAAACTCCATCTTCTCTTAAAATGAAATATATGTCTTCACATCCATGGTCTACAAAAAGGTCATCCATTTGCAATCTAGTTTGTATGTTTTATGGCCCTCTTATAAGTTAGGATCATTTAGAATTGACCCTATACAATTTGAGCCTCCTACCTGACTTGCATATGTCTTCTCTCAAGCTTTTCAATCTCTCATCAAATAAGTGAGTTGACAAATAGCTTCTCCAAGGTATCTAGATAGACAAATCTACTAGCTAATAGACATGTTTGCTTTAACCTTGTAAAGATGGGTTGATCTCCACTAAAATCATCATTTTCTAATACCATAGAAATCAATCGCTTAAAAAAATGGAAAAGTATTCATTGGAAATCAAATTACTATAGAAGATGTTTCCTTTTCACAACAAAACTTGAAGGATGAATAGTTGCACTTCTATCCTATGTAGAAGAATTTTCTATCATCCATAGGACACTTAGTGTTTGAAGTAGCCTTAATACAAGGTTAATTTAGATGTGAAGCTCTCAAGTTTCAAGATTATAGAAAACTTAAAATTTGATTTTGATTCCATTGTCGAAGAACTCAATATGATGGTGACTTGTTTGGGGAAGAGACTTGCTGAGATTGTTGCAGTTGAATGTAAGCTTTATTCCTACAAGGACAAAATTGTATCACTCCATCTCCACTTTATACTTTGATGGGAATGTGATGGTGATCTAGTGATATCTACAAGATCTATAGAAGTTGGAATGACATCTTTCAGAGAAAGTAGAGTCATATCTTCTATAGAAGTTGGAATAGAAGATAGAGGTGTACACTGAAGAGAAACAGAAATCTAAACTATTATTTGCTAAAACTAACCTACTACACAATGGTTCATTTGCATGATGTTCTTCAAAACCAACCAACTATAAAGTTGGCGTCAATTGAAATTTTCTAATGATGTGAATCTTTGATAAGATTCTAATTTGTAACTTTCTTGTTTCACTCAAAAATTCTATTCCAAACATATGCACAATAGTTGATAACCAAGGTCCTTCAATAGACACTTTAGTCTCTTCTACATCATCTTTTGTATTAATTTTACCTTGTAGAAAAGGTTGTTGTTTTGTTGCTTGGTTGCGTTGGTAGTTCTTGCAAAAATACTCCCTTCAATTTTCTTTAAATTATTATTTTTAAAATTTAATTTAAAAAAATTGAAAATTGAAAATAGAAATTAAATTAAAATAAATTAAATTTTGAAATTAAAAAAATTAAAAAATTAAAAAATAATTTATTTAAAAAAATAAAAAGACAAACCTAAATTTCAGGGAAGAAGGTAATCGAATCCACATCATCGGTCCAAATCATTCTACAATGTGAAAAGAGTTGTAGATAAGATTTGGAAACTTAGAAGCCAAAGTCGATACGGAGTCGTTGCAATAGTCTCTGTCCAAAAGGACAGAGCCAATAAATAAAAATTCAACAATGCGAACAGAGCAAACCAATAGTCTCGTTTATTCTTACTATGGCACGATCACTCCCGCCTTCTGCAGCTCCGTCACGATCAGCTGGCCAGCGTCGGCACGCTCGTCGAGATGACCCGCGCGCGGGCGGCGCGATTTTCAGGCGCCTGCTTCGGGTTTTGCATCTGTCATGCATCTGTCACGGATCTGTCACTGATACAGTGTAGAAGCTCCTTCTCCTTTTTTTCGCTTCTTTCAGTAATAAGTTCTTTTGGTCTAGGCTTTTGGTATTTTCAGAGAGAAATTTGTGAGCTTTCGCAGTTTTGTTGCGCACCAAACTATGTTTCCGGTATCCTCATCAGCTTTGAATAGAATTTCTTCAGAGATTTGTGCCTTGAACGAGTTCTTTAGCATCAGCTAGTTGGGGCAGGGTGTGGAATCGCAATTAGGGTTTGCACGCGCAATGGTAAGGCGTCTCATTACTGTAATCAACGGAGATTAGCTTTTGAGCAAGGGGATTAGGTGAATTGGCTCATATGTTACTCGAATTAACTCATTTTCGGGAGACTTGCATGGGACTTCATGCATCTGCCTAATTTCATCTTTCACGAGATTTTTGTAGTTGGTACGTGGAATTCAATTATGCACGAGGAGTCGATTTATCACAGGCATTCGATGTTGTTGTAATAAGGTTGTGTCGCTGAACTGCTTGGGTGTCGCTCTCGCGTTGTAGTAGAACTGCTCGTGACGTGTTTCTGGAAGGAGGGAATGAGAGAAGTGTTTTGGGGTACTTTTTTCTACACATTGAGATTGTGGGATTGGAAGCTTGTTGTCGAGCTCACTTAGCTTAGGTCCTGATTCTATTCGAGCCTCTTCGGTTTTCATCGTCCCCGAAGACCGGACAGTTTGGATCCATCCCTGTTCATTGCCAGAAAGTCTAATAATGCACCTAAAATGTTGGAAATCCTCTGTCGTGGAAGGACAAGGATTCAAGCTAACGCCAAAGCGTGAAGTCACACAGGACAGCATGTATGGCCATAACCTCTGTCGGGTACCGTAATCGGTTTCATGATTCAGGGTCCACAGATGTATGAGTAAAATATTATTGGGTATGTGCTGAATTTTTCCTCTTTGATATGAGTCTCACTGTTTCTTCAGCCGAAATTTCTACGCTACGGGGATTTTGGAGCTTGGCTTCTGAATAAAAAATTCTTGTATTGGCTATGAGAAAAGATGGGATATTCACAATCTGGACTTCCGGAAGTCGTTCAACTATAATCTCAGTGTAGTGTGGTTTCCTCCCTGCGAATTCCGAGTGCCCCAGACGGATGAATCAATTCACGAACGTTCGTTTTAATTCCTCGTTTTAATTTCATCCACGGGCGCTTCAATTGAGCAACTCTACTCACATTCTCAATCATTCCCCTCTTCGTGATGTCTTCTGTTACGCACCACCTTCTGAATCAACGAAACCCTAGCAGTGTACACGAATAATCACGACTAATCATCGGGTACTTATTATTAGTCTGTGCAGTGCATTGAATTGCACCACCAGAAGGTCACAAACGCATGAAGAGCCCGAATTCAGGCATTGGCTTGGTGAGAAAAAGACAAGCAGCTAGCGCACCATAGCAACGGTCCAACAATTCCTCTCTCACCCAGAGGTCCCAGACCGTCCCAGAGGCGCAATCCCCACGAATTCATCCCCCATAAAAGCCCCATCAGAGCGGCAATGAAGAAGAAAACGCTCACCAGATCACACCATGAAGGGATTTCCAGTGCAGAGAGCGCAATTGAATGCCGTTGCCATCAATGCCCAAGACAAGCTCATCAACCATGCACAGTGCTCTCTGCAATCTACTAATGATGGATGACCTACAGTAGTGACAAAGGCAAGCATCCCTAGCACATACCCTAAGGAGAGAGCTGAACGGTAACCGGCTTCATATGTTCCATTCCAAGAAGCACTCCAGAAGTCGCCCTAAATTTAGCGGCTCTCTTTCCCGGGCCCCTCTGCCAGCCAAGAAGGAGCTGCCCGGGCCAAAATTTGGTACTGCCAGGTGTGAAAACCAGAACGTGTTCCCGCGCGGCCCCAGTCCAAATTGCGGGTGTCGTATGCGTCTGACGGAGACTAATCACCCGCCCCCGACCTCTTCGATCGCTCCTTCCCGCTCTCCTTGTGCTGTTTCATCACCACCCACCTGCATTTTTATCTCGAATTCCGTCTAATTTCCGACATTCGCCGAACACTTAGCTGCGCCAATTTGCCAAATCCCGGCTGAAATTGGACAAACCCTGCTGTCTGGCTGTGTAAAGGCTTTGGCAGGCAGATGCGAAAAGACGATGGCGAACATGAGTCCTGTGGCGTTGCAGGACTCCTGGGGTGACGGGATTTCGTGATTGTTTGCAGTCGTTTTGATCTGTTCTTTCGATTGGTAGGGGTGTGTGGAAGTTAGTGGTTGTGGCAATCGATGAGAGACGAACAGGGGCGGGAATGTCACGTAGTGGGTTTGGATTTGGATTTGGAAGTGTGTTTTCGCAGCATTGGGCTTAGTTTTGGATGAGTTTAGAATGGGGAAGTATTAGTTCTGAGTTTTGGGAAGGATCTTGTGGCGGGGGTTATTGGTTCAATGGTGTGTTGGACATGATCTGGACGTGGTGAGGATTCTTGGCATGAAAGTATATAGGGTGACGGTTCTGATTTGTAGTGCAGGGATGGAGTAGATTTAGGGGTAGCTCCGACGTGAGCGCAATAGGACGGGGCAGCTTCTTCACGAGTGGCCACTTCCGGAATGATTTCTTAGGGAAGAAGTTTGCCGGATTTTAAGCCAGGGACAATGTTGACCAGGGGAAGCAAAACGGCGGCTGAAAAGGTTGTTAGGGAGTCTGAGAGTTCCGATATGGGGTCTCCTGATAAGCGAGAGTGCATCTCGCCCGTTACTGATGTGGAGGTGTGTACCTAATTCACTTTCACGATGCTACAAGTAAATCACTGAAAATCCGTTGAAGGCAATGCCAGCAATATGATCCACATGCCATCCGACCAAGTTGTTAGGGGCTATTTGATCGCCATCGTCGTGGATGCGACGGATGTGCGTGGTCTGCCAATTCGTTTGCATTGGAAATTTTCATAAACCACAAATGAATTCTTAGGCTAATGGAGTGGAGTGTGCAGGATTCTCCTTTATTCAAGTACTTATGCAATCTGTCGCCAATCAAGTCAGCCAAGGCGGTACACCATGCCCAGACGTATAATGAGCTGACGTTTCCGCCTGAGCCTCGAATCTTCGCCTCTCCACGCAGTTCGAGAAGGTCCTCGAATAGTTCCCTGAAGAGGTGTGAGCGGTGAGGGAGAATCGCGTTCGTTTCTGCGTCCAATTTGAGTTTATTGTTGTGTCTGCGTCCTTTTGTTATCATCCCCAGGTTTCACTCTAATTGACGGTCTTCATGAATAGGGTTGTGGCTGCTGAGCTTTTGTCAGCGCAAGCCCAAGCTGAAGGTCGAGAAAGTCTCGGATGGCATCCGACAAACTCTAGAAGTACCATATCGGACAATGCACCATCCCCATCCCCACTTAACCGTGATCAGCAAGTAACTCCTTGCTCAAGGAGGCAAACGGAGGAAGTGCCTGCGTCGCAATCCAACAGTGCCAAAAACGAGAATGATACTTTCCCCGTAGAAGACCTTGTTGGTCAAGGAATGTTTGCCATGAATCCCATGAATCCAGAATCATCGGACAGAGCAGCTGTGACTGCTGCCAGCTTCCAATCTCAGTTTACAGATTTCGAAGAATTGGATCCGGCAACGATTGTCGAGTGCCTTAATGGTAAAGTTGAAAAGGAAGGTGGAACCAGCACTGACGTGGTTGAAAGAAGGCAATCCACTTCGAGCTCATTGTCGCAGGATTGTGTGCTGCCAGGAAATCTAACTCAAGAATCGAAATGCTTGGAGCAGAGACCTCATGAAGACCATGGATTGAACTTCGGTAAAGAGATTTCGGAACTAGACCATGATACTGCAGCTATGGCATATTTCCTGGCTGGAAATGAAGCCCTGGAACAGGACAAAGGCGAGTGGTCAGAGGATTCAAGTGACCTGGTCGCTCTGAATGAAGAGGCGGGGAAACAGGAAACTGACTTGCTTGATGTTATGACTTCTCAGTCTGGGCTTGATCTCTCTTCTCAAAATAGATATGAAGATGGCGCTACTGAGAATGCTAACCTTCAGCATTCTCTTCTCTCTCACAGGGTATGGTGGTGCCTCTACGGGTTTGATGCAAAACTAATCAGTTTCTGTTAATGAGTAGCTTTGAATGTGTGTGTGCCCTTATCTCATGTGAATGTTATACCTGATGCCCATCTCTTTACACTCTGTGCTCTTAAATGTACCATATCTCATTCTAGACTACTGGATGCACAGTGGACTGTAAAGTGGATGATAATATTTGCGTTGCTTTAAGCTTGTTAGCATATGTAGGAGTGTAATTTTTGGGAGATCAGTATAGAGCTCCGGAGAGATCACTTTGGGTGCAAGAGGCAGATCTGTGCCTATCAAACTTTATCACCATGTATGAATATTTTATGCAATTTAGATTGACATGGGAGATTATAGACCTCTATGAATGATGAGTGGCAATAGACATTTAGCCAAGTCATGCTTACACCACTTGCTAATATGTCCAACCAAGTGTATGAGTAGATGAGCTGTTGTTGGTAACAGGGTTCAGCATTAGAGACGGCATGAGGTCCCTATTGGTAGTAGTCTCCTCTGCCTTAGTGCCTATCTCACATGTCACTGCGGTACTTGCAGGTTGATACCGCTGGACAACGGGGTTTTAGAAGACGGTGTCTTGACTTTGATGCTTCTGGAGCAAGAAGAAAAAGCCTTGGCAGCATGGGCAATAGGAAGTCTGTAGGTAGCAGGCTCAAAGATTGTAGCGGAGCTAGTGTTGCGGACGATAACAACGCTTCTCCTGTTCTTGGCAATGCAATATCTACAACTTTTGATGCAACAGCAAGCACTCCTGTGGATAATTCTTCTCCAAATGCCAACGATACTTTGAGGGCTGAATTAGATTCCGGCACACATACTAGGGGTGAGTTCTGCAGGTCTTGGTGAAATCTATCGTATAGGTGCATTTAATGATCATGTGGGGGACTTAGTAAGCGAGATTTCTTACTAAATTGCTGTCACTCGGTTCTGGAACTGCTTTATAACATTATGTTTGCGTATTTTATTCTGCATCTCTTGCCCAACAAGAGGTCATTTTGAACATTTTAAAGTGTTTCACCACGAACTCTTCTGACGTAGGCGTTCTAAGAATGACTGATGGTTTCATTGATCAGCAGGGGCCCCTGCGTGTGGGGACGCTCCTGGTGTCATGACCAAGACGCACCAACATCTCCCTAGCCGCCCTTACGAAAATAATGTGGGCGTTCTGAATGCAAAGACCGGAGAATCACGTCCTCAGAAACCGCAAAATTCTGGAGTTAACCCCCCAACAGAAGGTGTGAGACGAAGTCCACGTGTGCGACGGACTGGTATTGGGCTTCACTTGAATTCCCTGACTTCCTCCATGTCGTTCAAGCGTGACTATCCATCTACTGGAGGGGAAAGCGCAAAAAGAGTTCTTGCAACCAGTTTAGGATTACAACCAGTGGCCTCTGCCACTCCCAAAGAGGACTTCCAAGGCGGTGGGTCAGGTCATCCCAATCAAAGCTTGAATCAAGGAGTGCCATCTTTGTTAAAGGAGAGAAGGTCTCAGCTGGAGATAAACAGCCGTGATGCTGCTGCATCCCTCGGGAACGAGACAGTTGACATCCCAACTCCCGATTTCAGGTCTCTTAACATTGAGAACTTGCCACCATTGGAAGAGTCAGTAACATTGACTCCGATTCCTAATTTGCCAAGGCTGGTTAGCCCTCGAGGACAGAAACGATCCCATCCGCATCAACAAGAGTTGGGCCAGCAAGGAGAGGAGGAAGCTGTTGATGATCTTTTGGACAGCCCCCAGAGCTCCAAAAGAAGACGGTGAGTTGCATATTGCTTGGGTACACGCACTCTTTTTATCGAGACGTACATAAACTTGGCCATTTGTTCACTTAGGTTTTAATCACAGGTATGCTCCGTCGAGCTTGTATGGTGCGTTTTGATTATGTATGGGCTATCTAACGTGACATTGTTTCCCAGGTTGTCTAGACGGAAACCTACTGCACCTTCTCAGGGGGAGAAACCAGCAGACGGCTGCAAGCGTTGCAACTGCAAAAAATCCAAGTGCCTTAAATTGTAAGCCTTCTTATTATTTGGCATCTGGGAAGTAGTATGCTGGCTCAGATCTTCATTTCGTTGTTTTTTGCAAATTTAGTTTTTAGTCCCGATCTAACTGGTAGGCTCTCATTTCAACCGCTTAAAGGCCAAGGATTCTTGGTTTTAAAATGTAGATAATATCGTGAAAATTTGTAATTGAGACGGGTCTCAACTTATATCACAAGAATCACTGGAGAACACTGCATATGTTTGTCAAGAATTAAAATTGAAATCGAAGTTAAAAAAAGGTCTTTATTGACCTCGATACCGCTGAAGAATACGTGAGGCCCTTGGTCCTATAGGCCTTAGCCGAAGCAATTTTGCCGATTCTGCCTTCTCACATATAAACTGTCTGTTTCTTGGCAGGTACTGTGAGTGCTTTGCTGCGGGTATATACTGCGTCGGTTCATGTGCATGCCGCCATTGCTTCAACAAACCTGAATACGAAGACACGGTCCGCAATACTAGACTGCAAATTGAATCCCGTAATCCCTTGGCATTTGCTCCCAAGATTGTCCAGGCTGCTGAGGCCTCCCCCATCCCCGGGGTAAGTTGAAACTTGTCAACTGCTGTATGCCAATCATTGATGATCATGCGAGCTTTTCTTTTAGCTTATGCTGTACCGGTTCTGCAGGACGAGACTCTGGATACTCCAGCCTCAGCCAGGCACAAGCGTGGTTGCAACTGCAAAAAATCACTTTGTCTCAAAAAGTACTGCGAGTGTTTCCAGGTACTTACTGTTATCTTGACCCATGTATCTAATTTATCTTTGGAATAAAATTTTCGGTTTTTCAAAGACTCAGTGGAATGCTCGTGGTGGATAGGCTGGCGTCGGGTGCTCAGAGGGCTGTCGCTGTGAAGGTTGCAAGAATGTGTACGGCAGGAAGGAAGGTACGTATTGCTTAATGGAATGAATCTTCTCTTTGCCTTTTGCATCGGATGAACATTGATGAAGTTAGTATGACAGTTCCACTGATTGCGCTTCTCTAATTTCTGCAATGGGTAATTTAACAATTTATGCTTCTGATATAATGTCCAACACAAGAACTGTTCATGAATTGTTGCATTGCCAGAGGATTTTCTGGTGAATGACATATTGATTGCAAAGCAGGGCCTATGGAGGGTGAGGAGAAGGAGGGAGAGCAGGCCATCTCTTCTAGGGAGGAGTCTCAGGTGGATGACCCCGTTGAATTGTTCAGTAGGGTGAATGGAAATATCGACCGGTTTCAGGATTGTGCAAAACCAAATCTATCTCCAATCACTCCGAGTTTCGAACACGACGGGTAATTGACTGTGCACCAGTACTTTCATCATGCATGTGGGCTAAGATAAAGATGCTTGCCATAGCCGTAATTTGCAGAGGCTGACTTTACCCTCTGAGAGACCCAGGATTCATTCATCTGAAACTACCAATTATATTGATTATATTGTGATAAATATTATACAGATAGGGTTAAATTTATATCACCAGAATCAAAGAAAAACAAATAAATTTGGAAAAAGAAAGTTCCCATGTGACTACTTCAAACTGTCTGCACAACCATGGGGTTAAGTTACTCTTTCTTAATTAGGGTTCCTTTTCTTCTTTCCTCGACATCCTCGACCTTACCTAAGCGCAAAATGTATTCGTTGTCTGAACTTTTGTAATGCTCTGTCGCACCTTGCAGACATGGACATCCCATGCTCAGACTCAGGTCTACAGGGCGTAAGCGAATATCTTCGGATGAGCATTGTGCGCCTCCCCTCGCTTCGCATGTGTCGAAGCCTCCCAAGTCCCCGACCAGCTTCTCGAACACCTTGGATTCTTTTGACCTAGTACCTCACCCTCCTGAAGGTGACGCGGACTTTTCTATGAATGGATCTGGCGAGTCTCCAATGACAACCCCGACCTTTGCGCGAATTGACCATGCCTCCACCCGTTGGGAAGGTCTGACCGATTTATGCAGTCTCACTCCCCTCCCTTTGACTACCACGTTGGAACCCACACCTGGTTCTTCCTGTGTCACCAGCGAACGACCGGGTGCTTCTCCTGCTTTCAGTAGTCAGAGGACTGAGTCTCCTCACCATGCAGCCTCTTCTTCGAGTGAGCATCATCACGCATCTTCAAGGTATTTTGAAATCATGTTCTTGAGAACTTTAGATTTTACTTTCACGTTTGGAGTAGTTTTTTCTGCTCACCTGTCAGTTGGAACATTGTTTCTGCATTAGAGTCTTGTACATCTCTGATGTCTTCTAATAAGAAAAGAAATCAAAGCCCCAATGTCTGATGTCTCACTCCCATCCCTAAATTTAAGACAATAGAATGTCTATTTTGGAGGCTAATAGTTGACTATGGTAATTTCCAAACCATATTTCTGTAGTTCAAAAATGTAGGGACCTCATTCGGAGTTGCGAGAGGAAAGCATGCGCTATATTTTATTGATAAGCCACTTGGTCTTACGACTGGTGTGAACCTAGTCCGACGATGTACCTAAATTGGCTCCTAGCACTCCTGCGAACACTCTTCTTTAACAAGCACCAAATACAAATGGACCTGGAGCAGTATACTATAGATATTTGTAGTAACTATGACGTCCTAGGATTTCCTTTCTATGATATTATTATTTTTAGCTCAAGAATTTCGGGGTAATGCTCACATTATTCATGCTCCTTTGGCAGAACTTGGTCGCCACACTCCCCAAGATTCAGGCAACCTGCTCCACGGTCGCCTCTTCGATTCGACACTCTTCGACAATCCCTGTTGCCCTGCCCCGACCAACAGCTCGCACCTGCAATGCAGTCTTCACTAATTACTGCAGAAAAGAGCCTCCAATGTGAACTAGAGTCGGTGAAGGTGGGCGCCCCAGACGATGAGAGCACCCCGGACGTTTTGAAGTGTGACGAAGACGAAATGAGCTCCCCAAGCCGAAGCATTGTCTCGACGAAGTCCATCTCTCCTAAGCAGAAACGAGTCACACCGCCCCGTCACGGAGGCAGGGAACTGCACGGAGGAATGCTTTCCTCTTCGCCGGGTCTCCGCAACAGCAAAAGGTTCATTCTGCAGGCACTGCCTCCTGTCGCTCCCTCGTTTCCTAATGGCTGATGATTGGCATGCCTCTCGTGAGTGTCAACCCAACGGGCCTAATTACTAGTTCCCATTTTTGAGTTCCAATTGACTGTGCTTCCTGTATAAACTTTATTGGCTCTGGACTGAATTGGAGGAGGCTTTGCATTGACCAAAGCTACATTACGCTACATTACTGTGAGGGAATGTGAGGTAGTTTGCGTAGGACCTTACTTGAAAAGTGAGCCATTGCTACAGGGACTGAGCGTCTCATAGCTCGTTTCTGCTTGTCTTACCGTGGAACTGACTTTGAGTAGAGAATGTGCTTCGATCCCTTGTGGTACTAGTCTAGCGCAGTATGGAACTTCTTTTGGCTCTTTCTCAATCACTGACAAAGAACAAAAAGAAAACTTTCCCAGTAATGAGTACCACTGCTGTAGTCATGACAAAAGCAGACTTGACAATACCAGTGTTTTCATAGTCCCAGTACGTTTACGTTTCATTGGTTGACGTTACATTGAATCATTGTAGTATTCTTCTGAGGGATGGAGATGCAAGAACCGGTTCATTTGACACTGAATTTTGGCTCGTCAGTGAAGTTTTATCAGCATTATTTGTACTGCCTTCTGTACTGGAGGTATATCCTCTTGTAATCTGTTCCTGAAAGTTCTCGTTCTGTGAGCTTGCGTCAGTGTGCGTAGTGGGTTTTCTTTCAATTTCATCTAGCTGCGATATTTGCAGTTCAGACTCATAGAGTCATACCAGCTTTAGATATCTTAGAGACAAGCATTTCTCTTCACCTAAAACGAGTAAGCTTACATCAGTAGGTTCGTTTCTCTGGACGTCTGCTGCCAGACTTATATAAAAAATATTTTATGGTTATTTTTTAAAGATGAAATCACATGCCTTTTAGAGTTGAAATTTTTTAAGATTATTTGGTGGAAATATGAAATTGCCATGAATTTTTGTAGAAAAAGTAAAGAAAATTCATATCAAACATCTGATATACCTAGAAAATTTGAAAGTTTCACTGTATGGGTATATTATCTTTTAGAACATCTTGGTGTGAACCAAAATTTTATAATTATATCATTCTATAATTAGGAAATTAGTTGGCCATGGTTATAGACCAGAAGTTACAATAGGTTTTTTAATTTTTTGAAATTATAATAGAAATTAGACCATTTCAAGAATTGGAATCAACATATGATAAGATTGTTTTGAGGGCTAAAATCCATACCAGCAATACTTATATACATTTCCAAATACATTGAAAAGGAAATTTTTGGTGTTTTGTTGTTATAGAATCTTCTTTTTTTTAAAAGTCAACAATATTAAAATAAGGGATTTTCTAATATCATTAATTCTAAATCCATTAAGCTTCTTAAAAGAATTTGAAAGAAAAATATGACTTTTGTTGTTATAGGAGCAATGTTGATTGAAATGGATTATTGCATTTCTAGACAAGTCTTTATAAAATGCACTTCTTGATGGTATTGTCTAAATTTTTTGTAGAGTTGGGTGTTCTTGTAGCTTTTTAACTAGGAAAAAGACATGTAATTAGATTTTAACATCTATTTTTTATTTCTCTAAACTTTTGGATAGTTAGTAAAATTATGTTTTATATCTTGAATGTATTCATGACAATTCTTTGTAGAAAAGGTCTATAACAAAAGTTTGTACCAATATTCAATAACATGTGGCATTCCTAATTTGGATAATTATTACATCTCCTACATGTTTCAAGCTTTTAGTAGCTATAAACTATTCACAATTTGATTCTATTATATATACATTGTTCAATTTTCTTGTTCTCTATTTATAAATAAAAAGAGTTTTGTTTCATTTTTCAAAAATGGAATCACATGTCTAATATATGTCATAAATTTTTCAGAATTTCTTATGAAAATTTCAAATTATTAGAATTTTCTAAGAAAAAATGAAGAAATTCATATCAAATACAAGTCATGTTCAAAAAATCTAAAATATTAAGAACAAAAATACATTACAATGTAGAACGTTGTAAAGAAAATTAGTCCCTTGTCACTCTATATTTAGGAATGTGGTTATAGATTTTCAACTCCAAACTTCACTGAAGCTCATACTTTAAGGAATTTTTCAAAATTCCCAAGTGGTATAGAAACTATACTTTAGAAGCTTTATATTAATAGTTTTGTTCAAAAACAAAATAAATCCATGGATATAACATCAAAGAAGTTGCACACAAAGAATTGAATGAAAATCTTTCATATTTCAATATGCACAAAGCTTGTTCGATCTTCCATAGGACACGAGACATCCTCAATGTCCTTTTACAACTTAAGAACACTAAGAAAATTTTATTGAGCCTTCATACATTGCAATAAGAGTCATTTAGGAGAGATGACCTATTTCCAATCACTTAAGTAATTACGCATATTTAAAGCGCAGGTTTATTGAATGTGGAATTTTTTTCATGTACAAAAATAGAGTTTAGAAAGATTGCATGTTTTTCTCAAATTTTATAATACCAAACATAAATACTACGAATTTTTTATTGGAAGATTCTCTTTGACCTATAATAGTGATATAGACCTTTCTATTTGTGGCTATAAGCTAATTGCAAAATCAACCAAGGGCTAGTTGTAATACTAAGAGCCTTACATTCAATCATAATATGCCACAACTACTCCAGAAACTAAATCACAGCTTCATATAAAGAGAGTAGCCTATAGATTAGAATTAAGGGGAGTGATCATAAATGGGTTGGCTCCTATATATGTGCACATACCATAAGGTGAGGTATCCTAAAACCTGAGGGAGATCATTGTGGTTTTTTAGAAAATTATTTGGCTTAAAAGATATGGTCCATTTAAATCACAAAGGGAAAATTTTATACAATATATAGATATTGGAAGAAATTTGCAACTTGCTAAGGATTGTGAGTTTTCAATCTATTGGGAATTTGGGAATTGCGCCACACCAACAATCTTATGTGGTAGAACGCTTGCACATCATAAAATGTTAATTAATTAAATATTTTTTTGAAAAAATAATGATTTAAAAATAATTTGTATTATTGAAATATTCTAATAGTAGCATTGTTCATTATAACAAGAGGAATAGGGCTAAAATGGCCCTATCAACCTTCCAAAAAACCTCTAATGTAAAATCAAAATTTTAATGCTAAGACTAATCATCAATATGAATTTTCAAAAATATAAACTACTAAAAATAAAAACTTGGTTAGATTTTATTTAACTTCAAAGTATTATCAATACTAGAATTTTGTGCTCTGGGCATTTAGGGATTTAGGTAACCGTGCCTATTACCAACCAAATTTGTTATCTAAGGTAGGTACCTTAGTGAAGCCATTTGTTAACTCACGTATTTTCCAAGGATTGAGAAAGTCTTTGAGAGAAACCATTTGCAAATAGAATCAAGACATTCAGACAAGAAATTAATTTTTTATACTTTTTCAAAGTTTATTGAGACTAAATTGGTAAAGCATAGATAGACCTATGTTAAATTATACAATGACGTGTCTCCAACCTCAAGTGCATTGTCATAATGCTAAAGGATTGCTAAGATTGTCATAATGGATGAGTAACAAACATAAATGAGATGGTCCAAAGATGTCATAATTGGATGACTGCTAGCATTAGGTTGTTCTACTTCACAGCCCAATTATCAAATTAATTTCAAAATCATCTTAATCCACCAATAGAAGTGCTTCTTGGTCTAAATTGGGTCACAAATTGGATTCATAGGCTTTCTATTGAAATTTAGATCAATTAGCTGTCGAAAATGAGCTTCAAATACACTAGATCTCAAAGACAAATTCATATTAGTAATTCATTTTTAAAAATTGTTGAAGAGATTTTGAGAAGCCATAAATGAATTAGGGTTATGCATGTTATGTCTTTTAACCTCTTATTTTTGGCCTAACCAAGCTTTTAGATTTGACATGTGAAAAGAGGATTGAAAGATTTCAAACTACTTTCACAGTTTTAACACCCTCATGATCAAATATTATAATCTTTTGATCCGTAAGTAATATTGTTGTGTTTTCTTTTCCTATGTGATCTTTAATATATCTAATTTAAATTTATACAATTCAAATTTTTTTTAAAATTTTTTAAATTTATCAAAATGTTGTCTTTTTGTTCAATTTAGAACAAATTCCTAGAAGCTCAAAAAAAGGCCTTGTGGCATTTAGGGGTTAATATAAAGTGGGCCTTGGTGCTCCCTTGTGTTTGTGCTCCTGCAGACTCTGAACTGTGTATGTTCATTGCTGCGAGAGGACAGAGCGTTTGTTGTCTTACTGTAGTGCTCTCTCTGTTTCCTTCTTGTAATCCTTGGAAACGTGATCTGTTTCCGAAATTTTTGAAGAAGCTTTTTTTTGTATGTAAAGCCTTCTGTAGCTTACGATCAAGCGGCCTGCTTCGTCGAGATGTCCTACGCCCGGGCGGCGGGATTTTCTGGCGCCTGCTTCGGGTTTAGCTTCTATCACGGGTCAGTGTAGTAACTTAGCTCATTCTCCTTTTTTTCGCTTCTTTCAATCACGTTCTTTAGGTCTAGGGTTTGGTATTTTCAAAGAAAAGATTTGTGAGCTTCCCAGTTTTGTTGCGCATCAAACGATGATCCCGGTATCCTCATGAGCTTTGAATAGAATTTCTTCAAAGGTGGTGCCTTGAACTGGGGGTTTAGTATCAGCTATAGTTGGCGCAGGGTGTGGGATCGCAATTAGGGTTTGCGCTCGCAACGTCAAGCTTCGCTTTGCTGTAATCAACGGAGATTAGCCTTTGAGCAAGGGGATACAAGTAACTTGGCCAATACGTTATCGAATGGATCTCCGCTGGTGAACACATTTTCGGGAGACTTGCAGAGGATCTCATGTATCTGCCTAATTTCATCTATCTCGAGATTCTTGTAGTTGGCACGTGGAATTCAATTATGCACGAAGAGTTGATATATCACAGGCATCTGATGTTGTTGCAATTAGGTTGTGACGCTGAACTGCTTGGATGTCGCTCTGGAGCATGTTTAACGTAGGTGACGTTTCTTTTGAGTGTATTGGGAATTGAAGTTTTTGTGGAGCTTAGCCAGTCGTTGATTTGGGTGTGGGCATGGTGGTGGCATTTGCAGAAATGGTCCTCTGCAAGTGTATTTTTTTGGCAGCCTAAATGCACATCGGCTGCAAGCTTTGACTCCATTTTTAGGCTGATTTTGGAACAGCAATTTGAGCTCTAAACAGTCAAGATTGGAGATCAAATTTTGAAATTTAAACCAGTCTAGCAGGTACTTTAAAATGAGCACACCTACTGTTGTCGATTTTAGTCCTTCTTTTGCAAATGCTGCCTCCCGTTGCAGTTTGCAATTTGGCTTGAATTCGTGTGCCGAATCGACTTTAGCTTTGAGGACGGAAGGGATTGTTTGAAATTGGTGGTTAGGTTTTTAGTGGACTGTGAATTTCTTTGCTTTTTGAGAATATTAAGTTGGAATTTTCTTGTTGTGCTGTGTGTTAAGTATTTGGCTGTTGGCTTTGTCCGCTTCTTTGGTTTTAGCAGTTTCTGCTTTGGCCTGTAGCGTCAGTGGCTGTTTATTGTGTCCTCTTGTCTAATTTTTGTATGACATATTAGAGAAATTGTCAGGAGCTAGACTCAGGAGTATATTTGTCAGCATTTTTACTATGTGGCTGTGAATTTTGAATACTTTAGATGCAGTTTTTCGAATGTTGTGAGTATTTGAAGGTGACTTTTTACTTTTTCAATACCGCGGTACAAATTCGGAGGGGAGATCATAATTTAATGGACATTAATGTTTTGCGAAGGGAAGTTTGGAAGGAGGAGCTTGAAAGCTCTGTTTATGGCTGATCAGCACATTGTCTTTGGCTGTCTTTTTTGCGGCCGCTTTTTAGAAGAAAACTCCGCGCCTCCCCTACTGTCACTGTTGTTGGCCATTCCTCTGAGCATAGTTTAAAAAGAAAATTCAGTTTCAGCTTTAGGGTTTGGTTTGTCGTCAACTCTCACCAGTTAAAATCTTTCTTGCAAATTTTATTAGTCTTTTGATATGTGAAGCTCCTTTGGTTCGAGGTTCCGAGGAAGTCGTTATCGGTTAAACTTCAGGAATAGAATTTCATTGGACGAAGTTAGTCTTGGTTGTATAGACAGTGTAGATGGGAAGGATGTATTGGAATTGTGGATTTCGACGTTGGAGTTTTGATGCTTTCGTTGTCTTATTTAACGTGATACGAAGACGTCAACGAGGGCAAACTATATCTCAAAAGAGATCAGGTTCTATCAAACGAATCCGGGTTGAAAACTTCATGTGTCACACCAGCCTTTCTATAGACCTTGTGGATCGCGTGAATTTCATCACAGGTCTGAATGGAAGTGCAAAGAGTGCAATCCTTACTGTGATGCCCCCCAAATATTTCCACATTCTAAAATAGGGACATATGTACCTTGGAATTTGATAACGATCGACGGTTGAACATAGCAACGCAAAGCCCTAGTTGTAGTTGGCACATGGAATCATGCACGAATAGTCTATTTAAGATTCGCATTCGATGTTTTTGCAATTAGATTTTATCGCTGAACTGCTTGGGTGTCGCTTCCGCGTTGTAGTGGAAATTCTCATGACGTGTTTCTGGACGGAGGGTATGAGAACAGTATTTTGGGTAATTTCGACACATTGAGATCATGGGATTGATAACTTGTTGTGTAATTCACGTTGCTGAGTGCCCGATTCCATTCGAGCCTTTTCTCCTTTCAATCTCCTTGAATATCAGACATTTTGTATCCACTCCTGACCCTCGTCATTGCCAGAAAGACGGAGGTTTTTTTGTTTGATGATAATGCACCTAGTATGTTCAAAATCCTCTGCTGTAGAAAGACAGATTTCCAAACTAATGCTAAAATTGTTAAGTCACACAGAGACAGAATGCAAGGCCATTACCCGGTCGGGACCGTAATCTGTTTCATGCTTCCGTGTCTTACATGTATCAGTAAAATATTGCTGGGTAAATTCTGAATTATTATTTTTTGATAAGTGTCTGTGTCTTCAGCTGAGGTTGCAGCGGATGTGTAAGGGAAGCTTGCAATTCGAGCAGGTGAAACGGGAGGAAATTCGTGTGGTTTGAATAATAGAGCACAATTGCGTGAGATTTGAATCTTGACATGGCGACGAACTCGGGCGCCACCGATGGCGCGACGGAGGAAGCCTTTCTGGATCGGATGCTCACCAGGTTAGCGCTCACGGAGGAGAAGCAGTTGGAGAAGGTTTTGTCTAAGCTTTTGCCGCTGGCAGTGTCGCGATTAGGCTCTTCGCATCATCCTACTAAGATGAAGGTAAGTCCCTTCTCATTGATTTTTTGTTTTTGGAATTTCGTAGTTGTGGTCTCGTGTTTGATGAATTCTTAGTTACGAAGAACGGCATTTTGAATACGGTCTCTCTTTCTAGCTTAACATTAATTTGAACGTCTTTCGTTTGTTTTCAATTACATCTGAGAGCGTAGCTCAATGACACAGGATATTGAAGAGAATATGGGAAGCATGCTTCAAATACTGAGCGTAGTTACTATTATTTTTAAAATCGTCAGATTTCTACATATTCTTTTTGGCAAATCCAAGAAGATTCCAGTACACTATTCTTGTCGTAATTAGGTCACCAAACTAGTTCCAAGAACGTAGTCCAGAATTTTCCACATTGGAATATGCGACCGTTCTTCGTAGTTATGGTTGGATTGAAGTTTGAGAAGTATGTGACAATTCATAATCGGGCCCTAAGTTCTCCCTAACTTAAGTCCTAAATTTTTTCTTCACGTCAATTGTTGATCACATCGATATCACAGGTTATGGAAATGCTGTCGCATATCAATAAGCGTGTGAAAGATCAAGCCTCGATTCAATTACCCTTACGGGAGCTTCTTAAGCTGTATGTATCTCCGGATTCCGTCTCGATGGTGAAGAACTTCGCTCTTGTGTACATAGAAATGGCCTACGACCGGGCGCCTGTCGAGGAGCAAACCGAGGTGATAGGAGCATTGCTCTTAGGTCTGGCGAATGCTCCCACGCAGCACCAGGATATGATTCTCCGACTGGCGGCCAAGGGTTTGGATCGATATGCTCGACATGTTCCTGATCAGCACCCATGGACTGGGGAGTTTATGAAAGATCCCGCTAGCTGTGATGTGTTTTTAACTTATTGTTTACACGTATTGTTGTTTCAACCACTGACAACATCACTTGAAGGTGCTCTCGTGCCACCACCCGGATTGTCTGTAGAACAAGCCAAACAAGTTCTTGGAAAAGAGGTTCTGAAAGGGGAACCTCTGAATACGCGAAAGTTGGGAGTTCTTAATTATTTAGCTGAGCTCGAGTTACCAGCTGATAGTGTCTATCCTTTGTACATTGTGGCTGCTGCCGATGGTAATGAACGAGTGGCACGAAGAGGCGAAGAGCTGCTTAAACGGAAGGCGAATGGTGCTAACCTTGAAGACCTTTCCCTTATCAAACAACTTTTTGCAATATTTCAAGGTATTTCCTATACGACTAACGTGTAGTTGTGTGTAGTTGTGTGTAGTTGCTACTATCCTAGTGTTTAGGTTATTTTGTATACAAGACCTCTTTGGGGGCACCCTACAATGGTGGAATGGATGATAAAACAGATGATGATGTCCCACTTCTTATGACCAGGGTTTATGCGAAGGGTTTTTGAGGCTTAGTAAATGAGCTAGACAGTGCTGGAGGACTAGCACTCACTCCTGTGTGGTTGGCATCCTTCTTACTCACTTGCAATGCGTTTGCTTATAAATACCTGTTTCATGTCTTATCAAGGCTCAACGAAAGCAGGTGGGACTGCTGAGCAAAGAGTGGCTCCGGCAGGACCAAACTTGAAGGCCAAGCTGATGTCGGTGTTCACCCGCTCTATCGTAGCGGCTAATGCATTCCCGTCTACCCTTCAATGTGTGTTTGACTGCATATATGGAGCTGGGACAACCATGAAGCTGAAGCATGCGGGGATGGAATTTGCTGTCTGGATTTTTAAACATGCATCAGACGATCAACTGAAACCCATGGCGCAAATCATCCTTAGTGGGTTAGTGAAGCTTCTTGATGGTCAGAATCCAGGTGATACAGACACCTCTTCGAAGCAGCTCCGTGCATTCACATACCAAGCTATAGGTCAGCTTTCATTGAGGGCTCCCCACCTCTTCAATAAAACCACAGATATGGCGGTCCGGATGTTCTCCGCTCTGCGCAGTGAACCTGATTCTATTAGAGTAACAGTGCAAGAATCTCTCTCCTCATTAGCTACCGCCTATAAGGCAAATTCCGATATTGGCAAGGAGGTCGAAAATCTCCTTTTCGAGAACATTAAGGCTCCAGAAAGCGAGGCGAGGTTTTGTAGTGTACTTTGGGCAACCCGGTTATACCCTTTCTCCCATGCCCCGAGTCGCTTTATTTGCATGCTAGGTGTTGGGGATGTCAAGCTTGATATTCGAGAAATGGCCCAACAAGGATTGAATGTCTCAAAGCCTGAAAAGGAGACAGTGGACGGTCCTGCATCTACTGCTGATTATCCAGGTTTTAGGCCTATGATGGAGTATATTTGTCAACAGCAGCCTCAAGTTTTATCCAAGTCTCCCCTGGGTGAGCGCATCATGCTCTTCCCACCCAAAGCGTATGCTGCGATGATTACTTTTGTTCAGCATTGCTATGAAAACGAGCTAGGTGCAGATAAGAGTAAGCTGAAAGGTAAAGAAGATGTGGTCTCTGATACGTTGGGGAAATCCCCTCCCGAAGAGGCCTTTCAACTGCTGTTGGAGCACGGAATGGCCATTGATGGGACTGCAGACTTACAAGGATTAGCTAGCACTGGTTTACTCAAGCTGGCCTCTTCGAACCTCAACCAATTTGCCGAGATGTACTCAACACGGATATCATGGTTGAGACAGTTTGTTGGACACATTGACTCGACAACACGGGAAGCTATAGGCCGCTTATTAGGTATTGTGGTTTCAGGCCTGTCTTCGCCACAAGCGGCCGATCTACTTCAACAGCTAGTGTCCTCATTCCATAATGTACAGAAAGCACGGTTTGAGGATTTGCATGGAAGTATTTGTGCCGCAGGATATGTACTTGCACAATGTATGACAAATAGTCCTGCTATTCCAGAGCCATTAATACATGGCTCTCTTATTGCTTTCTTCGAAGAGACAAAGAATGCAAATCCCTCTTTAGCTGGGGCAGCAGCTGAGGCTATCGGGCATGCAGGTCTGAGAAAACCCTTACCTGTGGGTATTGGAGACTGGACCTCTGCTGCTTCGACCACGCCGAGTGGGAAATCTACTGCGGGGGAACCGTCATCTAGTGCCGTGGGAACTGAAGTCGCAACTGCAAAGACTGAAACAATTACACTGAAGAAAGAAGCCACGAAATCAATAGATGAGAAGGAAGAACTATCATTGGCTTCTATCGTGAAAGCGCTAGGATTACTACTTGCGAGCAAGGATGTGAAAGTTATGCAAAAGGGAGCATTAGCTCTGGGACATCTGTGCTTTGGAAATAGAAGCGTCGAGCTTTCTAATGCTGCTCTTACTGCACTCTTCACTTTAAGCAAGTCGAAGGCAGAAGATGTGTTGTTTTCTGTAGGTAAGTATGCTTTCTCACACCTGTGCTTGTAGTGGCAGAGCTGGACCCTTTTCATCGCTACCTTGAATGAACAAGAGCTACGTGACGTGTTGGTCAGGAAACAAGCTCAGAAGGTTTTTTTACCTGGTTATGGGTGCAGCTTTTCTCGCTTACTAAAAAGTTAGTGATGTCTTAACAGGTGAAGCTTTGGCCTTCATATGGGGGGGCGTACCTGTAACAGCAGACAACATTCTCAAGTCAAATTATGTGTCCATGGCAACATCTTCAAATTACTTATCTGGGGATTCATTGGCACAGGGTAAAGATTCTGAAATGACTGATGCTGATGAAAGTACCACTGATCTGCAGTCTGAGCCTGCACGAGATAAAATTGTCAAGAAGCTGTTTGACGATCTTCTTTTTAGTGGTTACAAGGAAGAGCGCTGCTCAGGCTCTGTGTGGTTGCTATCAATAATCAGCTATTGTGGGCATCATGGACGTGTCCAATCAATGCTGCCCCAAATCCAGGAGGCCTTCTCTCAGTTGCTTGGGGAATCAAATGAGCTTACTCAAGAAATGGCATCTCGTGGGATGAG
Organism: Pseudoscleropodium purum; assembly: GCA_963969395.1. Lineage (NCBI taxonomy): Eukaryota > Viridiplantae > Streptophyta > Bryopsida > Hypnales > Brachytheciaceae > Pseudoscleropodium > Pseudoscleropodium purum. The sequence continues at coordinate 13,446,966 of OZ017802.1, forward strand.
TATTGTGTATGACTTGGGTGATTCCGCAACCAAAGATGAGCTTGTAAAGGCCCTAGTTTCAAATCTTACAGGAACAGTGAAGAAGAAACGTGCTGTGAAGGTTATGCAAGATACAGTCGTGTTTGAGGAAAATACTCTTGGTGAGACTCCTGGGGGAGGTAATATCTCTACGTACAAAGAGCTGTGCAGCATTGCAAATGAGATGGGACAACCGGATTTGATCTACAAGTTTATGGACCTGGCCAATCATCAAGCTTCTTTGAACTCAAAACGCGGAGCTGCTTTTGGTTTTGCGAGAATTGCCAAACAAGCAGGTGATGCTCTGAAACCCCACCTACGGGCACTTGTACCGAAGCTAGTCCGCTATCAGTATGATCCAAATAAAGCCATTCAAGACGCCATGGGTCACATTTGGAGGTCCTTGGTAGCCGAGCCGAAGAAAACTATTGACGAATTTTACGATGAAATCATGGATGATTTACTGACGCAAGCTGGCTCACGACTTTGGAGATCGCGAGAAAGTTCATGTTCTGCTCTGGCAGATCTTATTCAAGGCCGGAGGTTCAGTGAAGTAGGCAAGTATATTGAGAAAGTTTGGAACGTTGCTTTTCGTGCTGTGGATGACATCAAGGAGACTGTGAGAACGAGTGGCGATGTTCTCTGCAGGTGAGGTTTCTCATTTTGAATTTATATGGTTCAAAAATTCGCCTTGTTTCAAATTCGCCCTAGTTTCAAATCTTACAGAAACATTTAAAAATTCGCCTACCATAAGAGATATTGATACTACTTCACAGGAGATAGCATTTGATGCTTTAGTACCGGTATACTGTAATATCTTAGTTGCTTTATCTAGGTGTGCAGCGTGACCTCATTTACTTGGATGCTTGTCTGGCTTACTGCAAAGAGTTTAATCTACAGGGTTCTTAGATGGAAAAGTTAATACTATGCTAGTCCTTGTTTTGTTTAGTTCATAGTGGTGGCTGCCTGAAGGATGCTGTGGTATGTGGTATTTTTTATCCAGATCTGTAAGCTCCCTGAGTTTGCGGTTGAGCGACACGTCCCTGTCTTCAGAAGAAGATGCACGGGCCACTATGGCTATTGTGTTACCTTTTCTTCTGACGAAGGGAATCATGAGCACGGTTTCAGACGTTCGCCGTCTTTCCATCACTACTGTCATGAAGCTTGTGAAGGGCGCAGGTGCAGCAATACGTCCCCAAATGCCAGACCTGGTGAGCTGCATGCTGGAGAGTCTCTCAAGCTTGGAGGATCAAAGACTGAATTACGTAGAGCTGCATGCAGAAAGGGTGGGGTTCAGCCAAGAAAAGCTTGAAAGTGTTCGTATGGCAGTGGCCAAAGACTCTCCTATGTGGGATACTCTTGATCTCTGTATACGGCATGTGGACACCCCAACTCTCGAATCTCTGATCCCTCGATTGATGCAATTAATTCAATCTGGAGTGGGCTTGAACACGCGAGTAGGAGTAGCAAAGTTTATCAGCCTGTTGGCCCAACACTCGGGGCCAGACATGAAGCCACACTCTGTTGTCCTTGTCAGAGGATTATTTTCAGCAGTGAAGTCAGAGAGAAGTGCAGCCACTAGAAAGGCCTTCGCAGCTGCCTTGGGCAGCGTTGCCAAATACGCCTCTGAGGCGCAAGTGCGGAAGTTGCTCCTTGATGCGGTTGCCTTGTACAACTCTGAGAACGACCGTGATCAGCGACTGGTGAGTGCCTTGGTTTTGAAGGAGTTGTCTCGGCAAGCCAGCGACGTGTTCAAGGGTAACTACACCCTCATTCTCCCCATGACATTTGTGGCACGCTTCGACGATGAGAAGGACATTGTGACTCTGTTCGAAGAAATCTGGGAAGACAACACGAGTACGGGAAGTGTGACTCTCACCATGTACATGCCTGAGATTGTCAAGCTCCTGATAGAGGGAATTGGCTCGTCTTCTTGGACTCAGAAGCAGAAAAGTGCCCGAGCTTTGTCAAAGCTTGCAGAGAGTGTCGGTGAGGGAATTGCTCCTTATGCCCAAGATCTATTCCGGGTGCTTCTAGCTGAAATTCCCGGTCGACTCTGGGAAGGGAAAGAGGTGATTCTGGAGGCTCTAGGTTCTCTCTTCAAAGCTTGCTATACTGGAAAGGATGCGACCACGATGAAGAAACAAACGTTTGGGCCAGATGCAATCATTTCCGCTGTCGTTGCGGCCTGTGGGCGAAAGAAGAAAAATTTTCGTGATGCTGCATTTGCTTGTCTTGAGCAAGTACTTCTCGTCGTCAACGACGATACGTTTGAAAAAGTCCAGGTACTCCTCCTGGAAGCTTGTTCACAACCAGCTCCCCGGAAAGATAAGGTAGAATTGAAAGAAGGTGATGAACCGAAGGAGGAGGGGCCATCCGTTCCATACGTGAAAGTGTTGGGATGCTTGACCGCCACTATCACATCCGCTTCCTCTTCAACTGTTTTTACTTCCGAGAAGGAGATTGCTGGTGCTTTGGTTGCGACACTTGGAGTTGGGCACACATGGCAGGTGAAGAACGCATCGCTGTCGACAATCAAAGCTTTTGTGGAGAAGGTCAAGGTGGGCTCTAAGTATCCTTCCTCTCTAGAGACTCTCGTCTTCCCCATATTTGAGTGTGTCAACACCGTCAAGATAGCGCAAGTTCGCACTACAGCACTCGAGACTTTAGCAGAACTTATTCAAGTAGCCAATGGTACATCAGGATTGCCAAAGTCAGTTGCGGAGTCTTTGGCGGACAAATTGGTGGATTTACAAGGTGTAGAGAAAGTTCCAACTGTGTTACATGCTTTATCACAATGTCTTGATTCATTGAGGGCAAGTACCGTCTCTCCCATGCAGGAATAAAATTTGTAGAATTTATTCAGATCCCAGGCAGTGTGTATTATGCTTGTGTAATTCTTGTTCAGATCCTCTTCGTAGCTGTTTGCTCGGCAACTTTACGTATTGAGTTGGGAATTTTTGCATAATAGTATTATCATTATTATTCTGGCAGCTACAATTGTAGAGTTCCTGGTAATATCCAACGAATTTTCAACTATTTTCTTCAGACTTCCATCGATAAAACTGTGTTAAATATTTTGTAATAAACAGTTTGAAAAGTATGCCATTTTCAAGAAAATAATTGCACTGATGTTTGTATTTTTAAATACTTGAAAAAGAAATCAATTTAGCCTCATTGACAAGCTTAGTAAATACTTCCAAAACTACTAATAATGAATTTTTTTTTCATGTCCAAATTAGAGAGGAAAGCCTTCCATGTAGATATTTTCAACCCAGAGAATTTACTATTTGTAATAAATTTTCTTGAATCAACAAAATAGAGTAAATATGAGAAAAAAACTTGTCAAAGAATTAGCCTTGACCAATGAAGTCAAGCTACACCTCCCTCACCTACATTATTTACCAAAGTTTTTGAGGTTGAAGGACAATAATTTGAAGTTTTGCTTGGAAAGTTCAACCATGCAATGCCCTGTGAAGCTCATGTAGACTCAACAACCCAAGAATTGCTCTAATCCACCACTTCTATGAATAACTTTGTTTAGCTTTACAAACAACCACATTGAAAAGTATAGAGTGTCCACATTCTTGGCACTCGTGACATTGCTCTGCCAATAAATGATCTTCAACATCATATAATTGAACACATTCCCCAATGTGAATGTCATTAATTATTGTTAATTTTTATACATGGATGGAATCCATGACTTTCATATAGTTCAAATAACTTGAATAACTTGAATTGTAAGTCCTCACATGCCTAATCCTATTTCTAGAACTATGTGCAAATGAAAATTATAATATTTGGGACTTGCACTTGCACCAATTTAACAAAATTGATAATATTTATGTACAATTTGATATATTCATTTCCAATCTAATGGAAAAATTTGCTTAAGACATTATTAATCCTTTAGGTCCCAAAAAGAGTCAAAGTTTTTACTTCTAAGGATGTATTTTGGGATATTATTGCATTAAACAATATAGAAATTATTACATACATTCCATAATATGGGAGACCCAATGATGAAATCTATATCTATACTTCTATGTTTCCATAAAGACTAATTTTTGGAAATTGTATTTTTTCAAAAAATTTGTCTAAAATCAGAACCATAAGCATTCCAAGTCTAGGTGTTCCCTAGACAATGCTATGAAACTCAATTTTACTTCATTTGATTTGAATTTCATACTGTATCTGTTCAATCTTCCAATTTCTATCATAGAATGGATTTGAAAAGCTCCAATACTAAAGAATGGTTGTGAAATTGAACCTTCATTTGAATTTCAAAGTAGCAACTAATCTTATAAAACATATTTCACTTCACAACTCATGCAACTTTCAAAATTGGACAAACTCATAATCAACTTCAAGCCTTTATATCTTTTATACAATACATATGATGTTTGAAATGATTGAAAAACTAAACTTTTGGAGGATCAATTAGACTTAAATAGTAAAACTAGATCCATTACTTATTAAGTATTCTTACTTATAGGAGGACCAAGGATAAGCATAAAGCTTAAAAAATTGTTTTTTTCTTCATGTCTAATTGTAGGAAAATGCACTAGACTATTATGAAATTGTATTGAAGAAATTTCAAAAACTTTGATTGCATAGATTGCAAGATATTTTGTATTTAAAGTCAAGAAAACAAGTCTTTTTGCACCTTGCTAGATCGATGTTTTGGTTTCTGAATCTTCTTACTTAAAATTTGATACTAATTTTTAATTTCTAAATAATTTTTTATGTTGAAGAATTTTTAAACAATCAAATTGAGCTTAGAAATGATGTTTTGAGGCCCCAAAAAACTTCAAAAATACTCATATCTAAAATAAGACTAAAATCTTCATCTATATTTGTACTCTAATAAATCCAACCCAAGGATTTTTTATTTAACTTCTTCAAGTTCATTCTTCCAAAATTTTAGAGAGCTCCCCCTCCCTAATTGCAAGTCCAATGTACTTAAACTTCAAAAAGTGGGTTTCCTAGCTTTTACCAAAGGTGAAGTTTAGTCTTTTACAATCTTAGAAAAAATCACATAAATCCAATTTTTTTTTTTAAATTTCAATATTTTAAAAAATAGACTGAGAAAGTGAGAATAGATGGGATTTTTTCAATAGAAATAAATTTTGTATTTATCTTTGAAAAAATTATAAAGTAGAAGGTGGTACTATAGTCTAGGTTTTGTCTAGTTTACCAAAAACCCGGGACTAAATATAGGGATTCCAAATTTCTAAATGAATGGTCAAATCGTCTATTGTTCTGTGGCTAAAGTCACATGTATATTAGATTTAGGGAAATATGTATATATATATATATATATATATATATATATATATATATATATATATATATATATATATGTATAAGTTGTTCAGTTTGTAAAGTTAGGTTTTTCACTCTTATTCCCAAGGATTTAAATTTTGTTGACAATCATTTACAGATGTATGCAGATACAATGAATGATGTCACATTCCTATATAGTGTCCTAAAGGTGGGCAATGAGTTTGGGCAATAAGTCAGGTTGGACAATTTGTCTTATACAATGTATGCACTAGACCTAATCATACAAGATAATACTTTTGAAAATAATACACGTAATTCCTTAATTAAACCTTTTTATATTTAGGGCAATTGGTCCAGTAAGTGCTCACCATGAGCAAATCCTAATGCAAAATGTCTATGTCTGTCCTTGTAGGGCAATTGGTCCAAACCACTGTTAATATACAAACAAAATATTGAAACAATTCACAACATGGACCAAACTTAGGAAACCGAAAACCAAATACTTATTATTTATAAAATAATAATAAAACGACTTAAAATCGTAATCTATAGACCTAAGACCAAATATATTAGTCCTATGGCCATACAATGGACCCAAAACCATGAAAATAAACTCAAAACCCAAAAACAGGCCCTAAAAACGTTAATATTTACAATTTAATAATCAAATGGCCTACAACTGCGGACTGTAGACCTTACAACCGCGCGACACACCCTATCACCGTGTTACCTCCTTTCCATAGCCCCAAACCCTAATTTCTTCCGAAGCTCTTGTCTACAACCTGCGATGTCGAATGTTTTATCGATTTCAACAAAATTTGATATTTTTTATTTCAATTTCGCATTGCACACACTCCAAGCAGATTAAATTGATTGTCACGATTCAATGGCACTCAAATTTTTTGATGAAAGAATCAAAATCTGAAGGCAGCCAAAAACTGTCGCATCGTTACGAACTGCGATTGAATTTGCACGAATTTCAACCAAATTTTTCCAAGCAGTCTCATTCTCGCAATCGCACCCTCCTCCAAGACTCACATGCACGCTCCAATCTTAAACTGATTTCCGCAATTGTTGAGCAACTCCATTGTACTGCAGCCTGACCAATTCTCCCATCTTTTAGGGTTGGAATTCTCAACGTTCTTCAAATTCCTCGCGAATTTATAGCTTGTTGGGGTCTCTAAATGATACCAAAGCCAACAACCTCATGAATATCGTAATTGGAATCAAATTTTCATGAAGGTATTGTTGCCTGTGACCAAATTTCTACCCAAATTTGCACCAATTGTCTCCAATTTCTCGTTCTTGTCTTCAAGACAAGTTCATATCAATCAAGACAACTCAAAAGCACTCAAATTGTTGGAATTTCACAAAGAATTGAAATTTCTATTCTTCATCGACTACAAGCTTCTGTCTACGCCTCCCAAGTCAATTCTTGAAGGATCAATTCAATTTTAGATTTTTCAAACCTGATTATTGCAGACAGAGAATGATCAAGTAATCATACTCAACGAATTACATGAATTGGATCAAAACTTTTGAAATTTGGAATCTTCTGTTATGTCTTTTCGCTATTCTACGCCCCTACTCCATAACCAGAACATTCAAGAATTCCAACACTAGTGCTCCGTTTCACAAATAAACGTTTCAATTTTGATTTCATCTTTTATCCTCGCCTTTCTCCAACTTCCACAAAGGATTTGTGAACCAGACTTCCGAAATCGATCAAGATTACCATAGCCCAAATTTTCACAGTATGCAAATCCCTAAACTTTGAAAACGATACAATCAATAGTACAATACACTCACAAGGAAATAATCTCCTATTTTTAAACATATAAATTACACAAGACAAGTATTGAAACTCAAATATATATTAAGAATACTTACATGGGTCATATAATGAATGCCAATTTTTTTTATTGTTTTTAATATCTATTTATAGTTTTCTTGGCACCCCCTCCCAAACGGTGTGTCTTTCTAATTTTTACTTTTACTATTTTCAATTTTTAATTTTAATTTATTTACTTATTTAATCCTATTCATACTATAACATATAAATGAACTTTATTTTTAAATTTTTTTCTACTTCTATCTAATAAGGGGCCCCTAATGACTCCTAATAATCTAAATTTGCTATTTTTAATTTAAAATCTTGTCTACAGGTACCAAACAAGAGAAAAAAAAACTCTAATTTGAAATTGGAGTGGACTTAACCCACTTTCTAAGTTAACATGTACAAATAGGCTTAATCCAAAACTTTGATTTGAAATAGTAGCTAGAAGTTCTAAAGTAAAGCTAGTTAGAAGCCAAATATAGGGGGCAAACATGCAAAGAAGAGAGGAGGAGAGAACGAGTGGCTAAGAAGTGAGTTTGCAAGTTAGAGAAGTATGATTTGTGTGAAAGTTTGAGTGTTTGAAACAAAAGTAGAGGTTTCAAGGTGCAAAGCAAACCTTAGGAATATTTAAAAGACTAATTTGACCCCTAATAGAAGCTTTGACTACAAATTAAACAAATTTTATTGATTCCACCACCTATACTTGACTAGTTAATATGTTAGAACCTTAAACCCTTTGCCAAGGCCCAAGGCCTTTCTTAAGCCTCTTGGAATTCAATCTCAATTTGTTAGAGATTACATGAAAAAAGAAAACACAACAATATCGCCTATGATTTAAAGATTATAATGTTTGCTCATTAAGGTGTTAAAACTGTGAAAGTGATTTGAAGTCATTCAATTTTCTTTTAACAAATAGAATCTAAAAAATTGGTTACCAAAAAAATATGAAGATTAAAGGTGTACATAACATTTACAACCCCAATCAATTTATAGTATTGCATTGTAAATGCATACATAGTATAAAAATATATATTAATATCTTATTTTGATATATTTGATTATAATAATATAAAAAAAAGAATGACATCATTTTAAATAACTTCAAGGCAATGCCTTCTTATTATGGTTCATCTATTTAAGAAAAAGTAATCACCTAACAACTTTATCATTTTGGTGTAGTTTTTTCTGTGTTTTTACTTTAGATTTTAGTATGTCGAATTGGAGGGTTTTTTCTAAGTCTCAAAACGATGAACTTCAATTAAGATCGGAATTCAAGTTTTCATTGTCACAACTATTGAATCAGTATTTTCTACTATTGGGTTTTCCATTATCACAAGAGCATCTTCAAGATGAAGTTGAACCTTCTTGTTTACCAAAGTAGTCTCGTGAAGAGCAATGATGGCACGGAAACCTTCAAAGCGATATTCAAGTATTGGTGATCTTATTGAAGGTTAAATGTATTGAACTTAATAATCAAGAAGTGACATTTGAAAAGTGTTTTGAAGGTTTAAATAACGATCAATACTATTGTATGGCTAAGCTTATATAAGAAAGTTGTAGCCGCCAATGTTGATAAGATGGGCTAATGAATCATTTAATTAAGGCAAATCATATAGAATACATTATAGCGATAATCAAATGCATCTTCAAATTCTTGTAGATGGAATGATAATTTTCTTAAAATTCTAATTTTTTACCTCTATTAGATATATGTTAGTATTTAGTTCTTCATTTCATCCTTGGAGTATTTTTCTAAAATAGTTTTGTGTTTGTGAAGTTCTACAAAGGAAATATTCATATAGTTTATCTTCTAGTAATTTTAGAAAGATTTATCTTTTAGTTAAGGGTTTGAAATTAATCTTAGGATCAAAATGGTCAAATAGATGACCTTTGATTGATATGAGAGCCACTTGATTAAGGTGTAGATTGAAATTCACTAGACTTGTGTAATTTAGGTAAAAAATAAAGTGAAGAAAAAAAAGGGCATTACTCATCATCTTTCTTGTTATTGTTTGTAAGGCTCAAAAGTTTGAGAAGTCAGTGTGATGTATTTAAAGAATTTTGAAATAAAATTTAGAAGAATTGTGTAACATGATATTGTGTTTTCAAATTAATCCCACATTCTTAATTTGAAGTTGTCAATCAAAATTGTACTAGTTTGAGTGTAAGGAGGTTTGCTACCTTTTATATAAAAAGGTAGAAACTTCGACCAACCATAAAAGATAGATAGATTTTTTGTTTGCAATAAAATTTTGAAAGTGTGAAAAATTGAGTTGAATTTTCATGAAACTATCAATCATTATGTTTGAAGTTTGTATAGGTCAGTCGTGAGTGATAAAGTAAAGAAGGATTTGTTGCCCTCTTTTTTCAAAACCAAAACTTTGGATGACTGTAAAAGTTGAATAGAATAATTAGGATGGATTAAAATTTGAAGGAGAATTAGAAAACTATATTAACTTTCTAAAAAGCCATCGTTCATCTCATTTGAACTATGGATGGATCAACAACACCAAATCAAAGTTCAAAAAAAGAGTGAGTTAGGTTTTAAAAACTAAGAATTGAAAGAAGTTTTGAAGACTTCCGTGTTGTGACTTGTGGCTTATTTTCACTTGTAAAATTTGTTACAAGTGGCATGGGTGTAACCATTGCTTAACCTCTTTTTGTATTGTGGACATGACAAAGTGGGATTCTTCACCCACATGGTTGTATTTTGTTGTTGTTCCCATTTGAAAAAAAAAAAATTTTAATAAAAAATAACAAGAAGAGCACCAAGGTGTGCTTTGAACAATTTTAAAATGAAGCCAATAACAAAATGAATGTCTAAATCAACCATTTTTTTTTATGTTTTTTGATTAAAAATTCTAATATGTAGTATAGATTACAATCTTAATTTAGACCTCTAAAGCTTTTCAAAGACATATTAAACTTAGAAAATAGATTTTTAAAATTCAAATAAGATATCAACAAATGAAGTTTGGTAGTAAAAACAAAATTATTAATGAGAATTACTAAGGTTCATCCAAGAAAGGTAGAAATAGAATTTTAGAATTTATAATACAACTAAAGCCCAAAAATCCAAGAAAAAATTTCCAATGATAAATTAATAGAAATTAGCAAATGAAATTTTGAAGTATAAATTAGCAACCCTCATCCATCCACAACTTCCACTAGCAAAGTCTAAACTCTAAATGTTTTAGCAATTTAGATTGTTAGTTTTAGTCCCTACAAAGAAAAAAATAGTAAATGAGTAAAAGAAGTCTAGAGCATTGAAAATTAGGAATATAGCAATTTAAAATCTTTTGAAGACAAGTAAATAATAATGAGAATTTAGAATCATTTAGAAGGAGTTCAGAAGGTTCCAACTCTAATTCACACTTCAAAAATAGAGTTAAAACATTGTTGATAATCAAGGATGATGTTTAATGTTGAAATTGGTAAAAGTAGGGATTCTTTATCCATTCTAAATTAAACTTAAACTTTAGAAATTGGATTTAACTTTAAACTCATCCATGATCAAAAGTTGGTTGAAGTTGAAGAGTCAAAAGAAATTCATGGATGGAGTTTGAGTTGACTCTTTCAAGGCCAAATTTCATCTAGCCATAATTTCTTTTAAAAACTTTGAATAAGATGAATTTTATCATTTCAAAAATGGCATACAATGACTTAGGATAGACAATTTTTGGAATTAATAGTTTTATATCAATTAGATAAAATTTTGGCTCAATTCAATTGATATGTTTTAAAGTTTTAGTTGTCTCCTCTTAAAATTTAAACCACTTAGGAAGTTTAAAATATCCATTGCTTGAAAAGCACAATTAGCCACGCTAAAGTGTCCATCATAAGAAGTCTTACAAAGCAAATTTTAAATCCTGGATAAACACATTTCATCTCAAAGGTGAAGATGAAAGTGCTCACACACCTCAATTCAAACCTTTGCCCATCATAGGTTTGAACTATTATTGGTCTTTAGACTTTGTCAAATCACTTATTATCACCCCTATATAGAGTTGAATATACACTAGTAATGGTAGAATATTTTTACATGTGGATTGAACTTATAGCAACACTCTGATGCATATAAATACATATTATTTTCTTTAATTTTGTAGAATTCAATTTTAGATCCAATAATACTTCCAAACTTTGGATAATCAAGGTATCACTTCCTAAACTTTCTTTACTTTACAAAATAATATATTTAACATTTGACGATTTCAATAAAAGCAAGTTTTGTTCAATGTTGCAATGAGGCATCGCAAATATGATGTGACCAACAATACATTTGACCATTTGACAATCAAGGTATCACTTCCTAAACTTTCTTCACTTTACAAAATGTCCTTCTCAAAATGAAAAATATATTCAAAAATAACAAAAATTATATGGTGTTATAAACATTATATTAATACATAACAATTATGTGTTATATAGATCAAACTCAAAAATTGAATTTTTTCTAATTTATCATATTTAGCACTAAGTCACATTAGAATAATGAAATTACCATGTATTTAAGATTTTTTATTCAAAAAAAATTAGTCACCTTATTAAATTTGTATATATATATATATATAATTTGTTTTTAAGACAAAGATGGTATGAAATCACAATCTTTCTAAATTGTGTAAAAATATGTGATCTTTGAAAGTTCTCATAAATAAGAAAATATCTCAATTCATCAAATTAAGAATTGAAATTGAATATAGATATGACTCAAACATTGCTTTAGTTAGAATTCATATTTATAAACTACTTTGCTTTGAATTGGTATCCTAGATTGTTCCTTTTATATCAAATGTGAATCTAGGACAATATTCCTTTCAAGGAACAAAGGAATAAAATTGCATACCAAAATCGTTCAAATTTGCTTGCTCAATAATATTTTGGATGGAGTGTTATAACTTTCTCATGAATTTGTCATTAAATTCATTTAAAGTGAAATAATGTAATTACTAAGACATTAAATGAATTTTAAAATGACAATATTTTAGTACAATGATCCTTTTAGATACCCATATCATACCATTGCCCCCAAATCTTGAACAATGAGTACACGTTGAGTACACATTGATTTTTCAGAACGTGCACACCATCTCCAACATCTCCACATCCGAACATGAACATGAATTAATTTAGATTAGTCACAAATGAAAAGTTTGAACAATTACAGCACTTGCATTTGGAATCCAAAGAATGCATTTTCTTTGGTAAGTTTAATTTGCAAACAATAACATATAAAAATCTGACCATTCGATTAGTAGCAACGGCATAGTGTAGCAATTAGGTGTCAGCAAATATGATGTGAACAGGAGTGAATTCCACGTGCAACCCATGATCTACTGACCTGCATACTGTTCTCCACGTTGATCCACAGTGCAAGGAGGAGTACTGTTCTATTTGCTTTAATTTGTCAACAGCATCGCTTAAATTTGTCAACAACATCCCGACATCCTCCTGCACATCACGCCTTATTATTCTCATGGAACCAAATAGCTGCCCAAGACCCGATGCATGCATCAATCTCTAACGTGCAGATGACTTTGCCTACTGAAGTTTGGACAATGATGCACGAACAACAACAACACAGACAATGCAAGGACTCCCTCGATCAAGTATACAAGTCTCAAACAACCTCTAGAATATGAAGTTCAATTCGTGCAAACCTAAACAAATTTGTCCAACCTAATCATTCTAACAAACAAAAAACCAGTTTGGGGTAGAAAGAGAAATGCTTCCCTGCTTTCCAATGCCTGACAGCATTCACTTTTGGGTCTCTCAATCTTCCACCACCCAGACGTCACGATTCTCACGAACATATTCAGATTACAAAGTATGGTTTCTGACTAAGGCCAAGATGCACAGCATTTTGAAGAATTACAGGTACTGTAGCCATTGAAGTGAAGCTTTCGATCTGAAGGAAAAGGAAAACTGTTTACCTGACTAGTATGGATGTCATTCTGGAAAAAAAAAGTGAGCGCCATCTCCGCCGTCAGCTCGGTCGTACCGATCGTCATCTTGGTTTGCTGTAAGAGGACGTACCCGAGGCAACGTCACCACGTTAATTTCATGACCTAAAATTTCGACAGTGCAAATGACCTAACCCACAAAATTCGAATTCTCTGAGCTTGCGGCGTTCCTTTCCTGTCATCTTCCGCTGCTTCGATCTTTCCATGACAGAGATGAAGAAACCTTCTATTATTAGAATTACAAAGCTTCGTTAGAATACAACAGTCCTACTGAATCTGACGCTTCACAATCTCAGGCTCAGAAATTACCCAAGTAACAGCGACACTGGCAGTCACCAACCAAACAACAGTAGCAGCTTCCGAGCCAGACGGCAAATGAGCATTAATTCGGTAAGTTTCCGACCCACGTTCTCAACCAACCTCTCGCACGTTTCTTCTAGAATCTGCATCCCTTATCAGAAGTTGTCAAGATTCAATCGCCTGCAACGAATTCCATCACCGATTATCCGAGCAAATTAAACCCTAATTTCCGCCAAAGCGACAGCAACGCCACACGCCATGCCTCGACGCCACACCGATTAGCCTAAAACGCACTGTAATCACGCATCAAAACCATCAATCAAAGGAAATGGGAACCTTGTCTGAAGCTACATAGGCAACTACGAAGCAAAAAAGCAACCTCATGCACGCAAATTTACTGGGTGCGACACGCCTCTGCTCCGCGGAAAAACATCCCAATTCACGGATCGATGTACACATCAGGAATCTCGCCGAACTGTAGCTCCAGATTTGCTAAAATAGTCAAAGAAATTGGAGGCTAATTGGGGGCCAAGCCCTACGAGAATAGGCCAAGAACCAAGACTGGATCCGAAACCCGAGTACGCGTGTCGTGAAACTCATCAACACTGTCGTAATAAAAGTCAGTCACATGCATTATTGTTTTTTCTTGGGGCTTTACCATTAAGCAAAAAGCCCTACCGACCGACATGCGTGCCATCCCGCTTCCACAGCAAATCACAGGCCCGTTCCAAAGTTTTTCATGCTACATGACAAGATGACGTCATGAACAGTGTTCTGTACCTTTCTTAAATCCAAATTTCAAAGGAAAGAAACAGAAAAGAAAACAACACGTTCTGTGAACTTATCCTCGTTTTGTTGACGGTCCTAATCTAAGGGAGCCGACCAATTTCCGACCACCTAAGCAATTTCGCATATCTGAGTGGAGAAATTTTCCCCATGTACAAAAATGTACGAAAATAGATTTGAGAAGGATTCCACATTTTCTCAGAATTTTATTTTTCAAAACATAATTCCTGAAAAAAAATTTGTTGAAGATTCCATTCGACCTATTCTTGCCATATAGACTCTCCCTATTTCCAACCACTGGTTGATTGCAAAACTAACCAAGACTGCAGCCAATCATAATATGCCACGATTGCATAGAAAATGGTGCCATAATTAATCTCCTACTTTCTCCTGTTGATTGCAGGAGAATGCAGCCTATTGTAAGAAAATGGGTCCATTATCAGAAATGGGTCGGCTCCCTTAGTGCCCCAATCTCAGGACCTTACAGAATTACTTTCCAGAATTGTACCTTCAAATTGGAATCGGGCTACTCAGTACTTCTTCCCGAGTCCCATTCATCCGTCCTGTTCAATTGTAGTCCGTCTGCACAACCAGAAAGATCGGTACAGACAGATAATAATAAAGATTACTAGCCAGAGCAGTACCAACTATTACAAATAAAAACTAAGCAAAAACTCATTAAGCTTACCATATAAACTTGAACTGCACTTCGGAAAGGACATTAGTTTGCTACTTTGCCCAGGCGTAAGACGCTACCGATTTTCCACTGCTTGACCGTTACCTGAAAAGCCTGCAGAACATCATGTTTCTAGCGGTGATTTTTGCGACTGTGTCAGACACGTTCAGCCTGTCTCAAACGATCCCTCCATAAATCCGCCAACGCAGTGAGGGCACGCAAGCCTCCTTCTGTTCCCCAAAAATAAACGCTTCTGCAGTAGAAAAAGCTCCTTACCAGGCGACTGTCAGCCTGTCTGCACCGTCTACGCTAATTACCGATCATTCAACGTGATTTCAGTGCCTACCGGTACTGCAGTCTGCTAGAACCTATACAAACGTGATTTGCGAACCCAAATCGATTAAAAAAATCTAGTAAAAAAGTGCTGCACCTCCTTCGGGAATTCTGGACCTTTGAGCAGTGTCGGCAGTGACTTCATTGACCGTGATTATGGTCGATACCAACCTACCAATTAGTCGGTACAGTATTGATTACCGATTTTCTGAGCAACAGTACTGATCGATGGTTTTATCGGTTTCCTGAGCGACGGTGCCGTGATAGTGTTATCGATTTTTTCTTGAAACACACGGACGATTTCCATTGATACGGGGAAGTTTTATCGATTTCCTGAGCTACAGTAAGATACTGACGGTTTCAAGTTATCGTTTCTGGTTGTTTTTTTAACCAAATGAAACGAAATTTCATTGCAAGTTCAGTGTATCGATTTTCTATGCCAGCAACTGTACTTAAGTTACTAATTAATTCTACCGATTGTTTTGAGTGTGATTCAAGTCTGTCTGACTGCATGAGTGTGAATGTGAAACGTCGCACGTACGAACGACTGTTCATTAAGCGGACTGTCATTAAATTTTTCTCCTGTCTTGGATTCCAGGTCAGTTTACAGACAAAATGCTGACGGCGTGCGGGAGAAAAGGCGGTTAACTTATTGGTACGGTTGGTCAAATGTAATGGTAAGCATGGTGATGGACTGTGATGACGTGCATGAAGGTGCTAAGAATTTCTCTTTTAACTTATCTTATATGGTAAGAATTGGTAAAACTTTGTGACCAGGTCTTGCAGTACGTTATATGGTAGAATTTGTCAAGGATTTATTTTTGTTGATCAGTCATATCTTGGTGCTGTACTGTCTAGAGTTGCGTGGATAAGTGAACAACTGAGTGAAAATGAAAGAAAAAGTATTCAGGAGGTACAGTATTATCATATATAAATGGAATCTGAGTCTACAAGTTGTACATCTCTTTCGTTTACAAAGGTACTCTACCTACGAGAGTCCAAATGGGAGCCAATCCATCACGAGCAATATTGTGTTAGTGGTGTACATTCCAATTCGTGAAATGTGCACCATTGCTATAAATAGTGAAATTGGGTTGCCTTACACTTAAAAAAAGTTATTTCATGACTCATTCCTTGTCCACTTGGGAAGCACATGCCAATCTGGAAACATGGACCATAAATGAGTGCACCAACCTATACAACACACATAGTTTCTACATTACTACGTCTTTTACAACAACAATATATATTTCAAATAGTGTAAGAATTTCGAGAAATTAGTGTGGAGCAACCCAAATTCACTATTTAGCATGAAGAAAATACTGCAAGTAGGTTGCCTTACTTAGAAAAGTTACCTCGTGACTTGAGGCTTGTTTGAATGGAGGCTCATACAACTTTGATTTAGAGCTTGAATTGGTAAACCAACCAATACCATATACATGGTTTTGCATTGATGAAAATTATTGCATCTTTAAACAATGCAATAAATATGTATTTACATAATAATATAAAATGTAAAAAAAATTAGTGAAAGACAAACTAATTTCACTATTTAGTATAGGTTTTGACTTGTCATATACACTATAACTAATCAATGCCTATAAGGTGTTTGTACTTCTTTATTTGTCACTAATTTTTTGCAAGGATGTTTGAGCCGACAAATGGTAAGTAAAACCAACATGATTTGTTATAGAGTACATGAATTAAGTATCCAAACAGGGGGTATAATTGAAGGTGCATATAACATATATTGCCCAATGTAGAAGTATTGTATAGGCTTGCGAATACACTTGCCTAATCACAACTCATACAGGCCTTGGTGTATATACAACAAACTTTCAAAAGATAATCTATGTTTAAATTAAACAATTGTAACTAGCCTTCTAGATGACCCTTTCACAACTAGTGATGTCTACATTGTATTTAGGGAGGAATAGAGTGTTTTTGCTTGTGATGTTTTTTGACCTAGGCAATATAGAGAATGAAAAATAACTTCAACCCATTTTTGTAGGTTGACATAATTTAAGAGCCCATTCATCTTGGATCTCATGTCAAGTTCAAAAGGACAAGAATAAGTAAATGCATTATATGTCCCCCTCGGAGAATAGTTGAAGGTTCGAGCATGTTCCTACAATCTTAATTTTTAACATGATTAATTCAATTTCCTCCCAAAAAAATTCCAAAAATCAATTTAATAAGGTTTAGTTTGCTTGCCAAACAATCTCATCAAATGATTAGTTTGTTTCAATTCCATCTTAAAACTATTTACAATTTAGTTTTTCCTTCCATCCAATACCTATTGCTACTATTTTTTTTTTAAATTCAAAATTTTTTAGGGGGAATTCTTTTCCCAAATTCTCAACTCAATCATGCAACATTAAAAAAATTCAAATTAGCAGTGCAAAGATTTCAAAATAAGCGGATTCACATCTTAATAATCCAGTTAACAAAGTATAAAAAAACTCATTTTTCCACTTCAAATGCTTATATCTTGCAATCTTTGAAGGCAACATTTTAAAATTTTCTTCCATACATTCTCATTCTACTTTGGTGCAAGACCATGTAATTGAATAAATTTGAAAATAACCAAAAAATGCTTCATAAAATCAATGGAATTTATATTTTTTTCTTTGAAATTTTCAATAATAATGTAACCAAAGAATATTTTTTAGGCTTGACAATTTTCATAACTTTTGATTACACAATGAAAAAGCTATTGTATGATATTAATTTTCAATGAATTTGTGAGTAGCCTAGGCAGCTCAAATTCTTTTTTAAATCACTTTCTTCATAAATAAAAAATTTAAATTATTTTTCTAGATTTATATATGGGTAGAAAGTTTTGAATCACTCCATTTTGATTAATAAGATGAAAGTTATGGAGAGTTTTAGTTGTGGGTAGTTAAAGATATTCTACTCTAAAATAAAATTTGAAGTCATTTATCTAACTTAATTTTAAATATTTAAAAAATAAATAAACAACTTGGGTGAAGATTGTTTATTACAACATTACAATTGTTTGGATTGGCATTTTTTAATTCTATAACTAAATTTTAATAATTTAGTATTTTGAATCATTCTTCACATCTTTCTACTTACCATTTTTTTGTTATATGTTGTACAATTCCAATCATCTAAAATTTATCAAGAATTTAGAGAACTAGCTTTGAAAATTGAATCCAAATAAGAATCACCATTTTCAAAAAAATTTCATACAAATGTGACCTTGTGAAGTGTCGTTGCCCTTTTCTTTATAGGGCTTCCAAAAAGATTTTTGTCAATTTAAATGTTAATACCTTGAAATCTACATGATAGAAATTTCTTGAAATTTTTTCCACATCTTCTCAAACCAGTGTATATAAAATCTTCTAGTTACATGTGTGCAAAGCATATTTTATTTCTAAAATTTGATACTTTTACTTTAAATAATGGTTTTGGAGTGTTTTTGGTGAAAACAAAGTAAAAAAATTATAGGGGTTATAAAATTTAGAGATTTAAATCTTTTGCTTTTTGCATCAAAGTTTGTATCAAAGATGGTACTTTTGAATGAATTTTATTTGAAAAAAAGTGGAACTTTAGGAATTAGTCCTTTACAAATCACATTTAGACTTTGTTAAACTTCATTAGATTTCTACATTAAAACACACATTTCAAAGTTTTGATATTTTGAAATGTAATAAAATATGTTAAAAATTTAACTTCATTTTTTAAATTAATAAAATAAAAATGAGTTATTATTATTATTATTATTATTTTTTAAATTCTTTATAAAAATCATAGTAATTACAACATTATTCAAAGTAGTATAAAATTTTAAAGAAAAATGAAAATAATAGAGACAAATATCACTATGTAATTGATATACCTTTTGAGCTTACACCAAAGAAATTTGATAGAAAAGTTCAAAAGTGGTGTATTTTAAGCTTCTAAAATACTATCTTCAAAGTGTCACAAAAAAAATAATTTTAACAATTTTGAAAAAAATGAAGATGGAGTAAAAAATCATATTATTTGAGCTAGTCTTTATTGGTTAAACTTTTTAAAATATTAAATCAATAACTATGTAAAAATTCCAATTTTGACTTTTAGAATGTTGGTTGGGCTTGAAATGTTTTTTGAAGGTTTTGTTGAGACTCAAAGCCTCATAGTGAGATCTCCAAAACTGTATATCTCCCAATTACATTCTTAGTACCGTTAGAAGCCTTTAGTGCAGAGGGGTGTACATGCTTTGTTTCATGGCATTTGGACCAAGAATGTAAAAGTTATTAAATTTCAAATTTTGTATGAATTAAAAAATAAGAAAATTATTTTTATTTTTATTTTGGAAACAACATAGATCACACTAATATGGGTGTTTTCATGTTATCAAAATAGCTAACTCTCTATAAATGAAATATTTTCCAAAAATTCCCCTTTTGCAACTTGTGTCATACTGGGATCTAGATAGTAGTTAAAATATTTCAATGCTACGATTGCAACATTTTTAAAAAGTCATCAAAATTTCATTAAAAAGTTTTAAAATTGGAAAATTTGAGTAGATTCTTGAAATGCATGCTTGTACTAAAATACCTGCAAGTTGTAGACAAAAGCACCTCACCAATTGCTTGCGATGTGCATTCCTCACAAATAGTCTCAAAAGAATGATATGGTGAAAGGCATTCTTGACTATGATTGTATAATTTTTTTAAATCATACTTTTGGATATCATGGTAATCATTGGTTAAAAAATATGCAAAATCACTTATTAGAAGTCAAACTATTATAGAAGATTTCCCTTGTTCACAACAAAATTCCAAGGATGAATAAGTTGTACTTCTCTCCTACATAAAAGGATTCTTTGTCATTCATTGGACACAAAACTACTATAGTGTCATTTATGGGTTAAAGTGTCCACATGGCATAGTTTGTGTTTCTACACTAAACAAACTCTTCATTTGCAATGTTTTTTAAACTAAGTTTTTTCCCAAACAAAGCCTTTTGGAAAGTAGCACCAAAACTAAGTCAATTTATCATAAATAGTTAACAAAAACTACTTTTTTGGTGCTCATGTATCATATAGGCTTTAAAATGATACTTGTATGATATTTGAATTGATAATTGGGTCAATTTTGCTTGTAGACCATAATATTGCACATCAAATTAACAATCATTCCTAAAAATCTTGCCATTGTTTCCAATCTTTTGTTGTTAGAGTAGCCACACAAGAACATGTACATCGTTGTTCAACAAAGTTGGATGAGCTAACTTTGGGTATGTTCGAGGAAGAAATGATACTCCACTCTTATGCAAAAAAATGGTAAAAAACTAGCCAGCCACTTAAAATACGAGCTTGACATAAATTTTTGGAATATTGTTCATATCTTTTGATGTGCCCACAATTTGTGCATTTAGTGAGACTATAAGAATCTCGTGGTTTTTTTATGCATTTTTAATATCCACTTGTTTTTTATGCTACATTTGACATTATTGTTAATATAAAAACAAGTAGATGTCCACAAAAATGCATCTAAAAAACACAAATTTCTAATAGTGTATTGAAATCTTTTAGATTTCACAATTCATCAAACAAGACCAACATAAATAGGATGGTGTGGGCCTTGACTACTTGAATACTACTTTGGCACATTGGGAATGGAGAGCATGGGTGGAGTATGGCAAGTAGAAGGGACTAGAAACAATTGATTTAAACCATGCTAATGACATTTGGCAAATCCAATTTGGGAAGTGAAGACATGCTAGATGCTTTTAACCTACAAAAGACAAGTAAGTCACCATGAAAATCATTTGTTTTGGTACCTTGTGAATTACCAACTTCAAAAAAAAATACAAAAGCACTCATTGGAAGTCAAACTACTATAGAAAACTTCTCCTTTTTGTACAAAATTCTAAGGATGAATAGTTGGACTTCTATCTATATATAGAGATTCTTTATCATTCATTGGCCTAGAAACGGTCTTTTAAAGGTTAACAATAGAGGTGATTTTATGTTATCAAAATAATTAACTCTCTATAAATGAAATATTTTCTGAAAATTCCCCTTTGTAACTTCTGTCTTACCAGGATCTAGAAATTAGTTAAAATACAAGATTGCAAAATTTTAAAATAGTCGTCAAAATTTCATTAGAAAGTTTTAAAATTGGAAAATTTCAGTACATTCTTTAAAGCAAATGCTAGTACTCAAGTACCTGCAAGTTGCAGACGAAAGCACTTCACTGATTGCTTCTGATGTGCATTCCCCACAAATAGTCTGGTCTCAAATGAATGATATGGTGAAAGGTATCTTTGACTTTAATTGTACGATTTTGAATATACCATATTATGTTACCATATTTTCGTACCATATATCTGGCCCCAAACTGCATTTATTTAATGTGGTATGAGTAGAGTATACTTGTGTCCATGAATAAATTTTGAATATGAACCAAGTTTTTACCAATGAAATCATCGATATGAGTTTTTTATTTTTTAGTATAATATGAAAATTACAATCTTCTAGAGTTAATTTTTGTTCTTCTCGTGTAAAATGGTTTCAAAAAATCATGCCAAAAATTGAGATCATAAGAACATGTTATTTGCCACATTATTGTAAATGAATGATATGGTGAGAGGCATCCTATACTAACTATACAAATTTGAACTTACTATATACTAGATGCAAATTGCATTATTGTGAATATTGAGATTGTAGAAACTTGTCCAAATCTAAAAGTATTCATGTATTGACAAAATGTGCAAGTTACAGGATATGCATGTTTTCTTTTGAAAATGTTGAAAGACAAAACTTCACCTTTTGAAAGGGCTAAAAAATTCTACATTTTGAGATTTAGGTACATTGAACTTGCAATTGGTATGGATATTTACTTAAATTTTTGGGACAATTTACTTGAACAAGTTAACTAGAGAATTCTGAAATTGGATTTAAAGAAATTATTATTATTATGAATGAAGATTTTGACCTTGCTTTGGAGACAAGTATTTTGAAGCAATTTTGGGCCTCTAATTAGGAAAGAATTTTACGGGTTGATGTAGTTCTTGATTTCAATTTTTTTTCACAATTTTCAAACAAAAAATATTCATATGCTATAGTTTTCTTGCTACGGATATCTCATCGTAGGAATTGTTGTGTTTGAATTCCATCTTAGAGCTATCGACAATTTAATTTTTCCTTCAATCTAGTATTTACTTCTACTTAATAATTTTTTCAAGAATGAAGATCAAGTTCCTTTGGAAATTTTTTTTTTCTAAATTGTCAATTCAATACTTTAAAACCCAAAAAATTATAATTTAAATCTATAGTGCAAAGAAATTAAATTAAAAATATTAAAAATCATATAATCTTGTTATGCAAGGTACCAAATTTTATTTTTTTCCCTTTACTTTTAAAGCAAATACCTTGCAAGTTACGAGGTCAAAGTTTATGAAATTTCTTCTACACATTCTTATACTAGTCTAGTGCCAAATCCTACAATTAGATATGCAAAAAAGAAAATTGAAAATTTTGTTGCTCTTTTACAATTTTGAATTTTTGTTGTTGTTGTGGTGAAACATGCCTTTGGGGGCTTTGGATTTTAATGTTTATTAACTCTTCTTGAACTGAATTAAAATTTGAGCATTGGGAAGCTATGATCGCAAACTAAGGTAGGAAGCTTGAACTCCGATAGGGCATCAAAAGGGATCATGACTCAAAGGGACATTTCGCTTTCTTCCATGTACCAACTACACACATTTCAGGAGGTAGTCGCTTTTGATGACCACAAATGACCACTTTTTTCCAACTTCAAAAATTTGTAACTAATTCCACAAAGGTTCAAAAAATATGAAACAACTTGGAATAGATGTCAATCCCACTTGTCTTTCAAGGAAAATTTACTGAATTCTTTTTCAAGATGTTTAGCCTCCCTAAAATTGCTTTCCAGCCCTCAGATGGTCCATTTATGGACCTCCTACCTTAATCTCAGTAGTTTTAAAGATCGTTTCAAAGACTGAACTGGGATCTAGAACAAAATCAAACTCTTGATTTTTGTGAGCTTCAAAGGAGGGGCAAACTTTTGTTTTTGTTTTTATTTATAATGAAAATGATAGACCATTTTTTCATTTTTTTTTCAGATCTTTGAACAGTGTGAGGACTGTGGAACAGAAAGCCATGCCAGTAATTAAGTTACAATTTGATTTGGAACTGAAGGTCCATTGAATTTTTTTTTTTAAATTGTCTTGAAATACATGGTGGTCCATTGAATTTCAGAGCCACCACTTGTACAATTTCCATATCTAATTTGGGCATGACCAAGGACACTTAAATCATAAATTACACATTTGAGATTCTTTTCAAATAATGGTAACAACCTGAATGGAGTACACACAATGAATGTTTCAGTAACAACAATACAATAAGTAATATTCCATCCTTGGATGGTGGAAAATGGTTTGAATTTTTGGGTCAGTCCGTCGAGAGAAAGAGGTCCAAATTTCAAGGCTTTTGCTGACAAGCCATATCTCGGTGCTCTAGGCCTTTGATACTGCACCTATGTCAAGTACTCAAATGAATGATATTGTTTAGGATGAAAAGTTTCAATCACAGCGGTGCGTGCATAAAAGTCAAATGATTGTGGACCCATATATATTGGAATAATCTTTGACAAAGTCAATCCAAGTATATATTTTGCAAAATTGTTGTTAAATTTCATTGAATAATACTCTGCGTAAAACATTTACAAAATATTCTTTTGTTTTGTTTTCTAATTTCAAGAACTAAATTGGGGAGGATAAACTAGAAAATTGGAAAATTTCGATGATGAAAATCATTGAATTCTATATGAAGAGACGATGAAACGGTTGAATTCCTTCAAGATGTAGTATAGATTGTACTTCGGTTCACCAAATTATTGGTTTCGTCAATTGTAAATGTAATTAACAAGATGATCTTCAATAAGATACCTCTAAAGCAGCACACGGTACCTACATCTATGCAAAGTAGTAGTAGACAGCAGAGCTACCTACATAGAGTAGGTAGTATAATCACTTCCATTGGATCCTTAATTTGAGGATGACTTTTTTACTGCACAACAATTCCAATTCCCATGTCCCACGATCATTCATTTCCTCTCACCACCATCACCATCACCACTACCATTACCACCAACCCCCAACAACAAACAGAAAAGTCTTGTTCATCCATCTACTTACAGTGCAATTCCGTTCATCCTACACAATATCATTCATTTGAGACCTGATATATCTGCAGTAGCAAGATATACAACACCAAGATAAGACTTGTCAGCAAAAGAGAATCCTTGAAACCTGCATCATTTTCAGTCAACAGTAACCACACACAAGTATCTTGCGTGCCTACATGCCTCACACAAGATCCGGGCAGGGCAGGGCAGGACCGGGCCTCTCAATTCAAGTTTGCAGACAAAGCAGGGGATGCCAACCCGGCCTTGGGTGTAGCTCCCGGTCAAATTCAAACCCACCCCCCTTCTCCCCCCCCCCCCTCCCCGGGTCAGTGACCTCAGACAGACACCCGCCCAACTTGGACTTCTCAATGATACGGGATCCCATCCCGATGTGGTGTCTGTGCACATCACTCCACCAATCCCAATTCATGAGTCTAATACTTATCTCGCCCCCCTGGCCCTGGCCCCTGCCCCCCCTCCCCCCCCCCTTCTGCTAACTTAAATTCAAACTGATAGATATGATAGACAGACTGCAGACACACACTCATATGATACCTATTTCAAGACTGGATTAGAATGACTTAAACCTTATTGTGTAAACATAAACATAAGAATAATATTTATATGGTAAGTGCCATATGGGAATGCAACCTCGAAGGTACAATTACACCAACTTTCATCCTTCACATGTGTTTGCAGCTTGACACGTGGAATTCCAGTGACGGACAGAGTTTGGATTCAATTGAGGAAAATATTCAATTATATATACTCCAGAGTATTATATTAATAGAGTGGGGTTATGTGCACACAAAGAACTCAGGCTGGGTGGGTGGTTGGTGTGGAATTTTTTTTGTTTGAACTAATTGGTAACCAGTTGTACTTCAATGTTTTTTTTAATTTATTTTTTAAATCATTCTGCTCGCAATTCTGTGGTACGTTTCACCAAGTGGTAACATAACTGAAGTTGGCAACATGCTTTTGAAGTTCAGAAGAATTGATGGGTGACCTGAAGAATATGGTAAGGTGAAACAGAGATTGGAAATAAATTGGTAACCACTCAATTGGTAATTTGGGGGATATATTTGTCTGCTCAAATCAGTTGCAAGTTATGTGAAATGGTAACATGAGTTTGCCATTGCCAATATGCTTTCAAAGTTTGGAAGGGTTGACGGTGAAGTGAAGAATATGGTAAAAATGGGATTGTTCCTTTTTGATTTGATGATAAGATTTTCACCATATAAGTTGATGGTTCATTCGTCGGTCACTGGATTTTTCTTAAACACAACACTTTCTTTTGGGTTCATTTTTTGGATTTATCTTTTGCCCCCTATAGGAAACAATCCAAACTAGTAGTAGCTATGTCTAGAGGCTTTCGGTATGTTCCGTGTACACGTGTGATTTAACTTAATTCTTCAATTCATAAAATTAGGTACGTTCCATGCATCGACACGTGCGATTATGTTATTTCTCCAATTTTCGTTAGGTATGTTTTCCATGCACATGCACCGACACGTGTGATTATGTTATTTCTCCAATTTTCGTTAGGTATATTTTCCGTGCACGTGCACCGAGATTCTAGCCACGGGAGGGAATTGCTACCATATAACCTCAAAACCTCCACAGACAAACACTGCTCCTCATCATGCAGTGGTTGCTCTTCACTCTGTGTAAGATTTCTAGTTAACTAGACAAGACTAAAATTAAGAAGGGGTCCGACCAAGATTCTAAAGGACAGAATTCGCTACCATTTTAAGAGAAAGCAAAGAGGATGGGTTTTGTACGGCATCCCATCATCCCCACTCTAAGTTAGAACATGTAACTTTTATAGCTTATTGTGTGTTCTGATTAGATCGCAACCGGAAAAAAAAGCTACATTACCAGTGCATTTGTTTGTCATCCAGCAAGCAAGTTCTTAAGTTTTTTTAGAGTGTATTCATTTATTTATTTAATTCCAAGCTGGAGCTGGCTTGTTCAGTTCAGTGTTACCATATACCTGTCCGGCCTATTGAATTATATGGATATTCAAGGGCTAGAAAACAACCATATAAAGATGACTGGATTTTGATAGAACTTAGTTGTACCCTGCGACACCATGATGTCGGGTACTATTCTGTTACCATATAACTTTATTACTGGCCATTCAAGTAGGTCTGTGCCGCGTGCAACTTACCTCTGTTGTAGTCAAGAAAGAATTGAGTATATGGTGAGAAAACCAAACTGACCGACCACATCGGATCTATAACTCCGCGGTTCACGGGCAAGTAACAAAGACTATGAGTATTTGGGAATCATGTCAACAACAAATTTTTTTTGGGTGGGGAAGTGGGGAACTCGATGAGACGTAATCCCGTGTTCAACACACGTGCAAATTTTTTAACTCTTAAGAGGACGGATTGATGACTATGGAAATCATCTCCTTTGGATACCATGGGAATTGTTGACTTAAAAAAAAATGTAAAAGCACTCATTGGAAGTCAAACTAGTGTAGAAGACTTCCCTTTCTAACAACAAAAAATTGAGGATGAATGTTTGCCTTTTTGTCCTACGCAAAAGGATTTTCTATCATTCATCGGATACAAAATGTTCGCAACATTGTTTATGGATTAAACAACGAGTTTGAAAGAGGCAAACATGTGTTTCTATTCCAATTTCTCCCCCCTTCCTTTGGAAAAATCTAAAGCCATTGATCTTAATGTAAAAAATGTCCACCTCCTCTCTCTTACACCGTTGATCTCCAGTTAAAAAAGCAAACCATCACTATTGGTTAGCACTTTGGAATATTGAATATGATATTGAATATGGATGATATGTGAAATATATATGAGATATTTATGAATACTTATCGGATATATATGTATAAAAATATTCCTATGGAAAACAGATTTCAAATATCCCATATCATTTGCAAACAAAATTGATGTAAGAGAAATACAAATATAGGGTGGGGGACATGTCACCTACCTCGTTTTCTTCAACCAATGTCATAGTGACATGTCTACTACTTTAAGATATTTTGGAAAAGTTTAACCACCAATGGTTAAATGACACATATACTCCATCAACTTTTTATTTACAGTTTTCTTAAAATTAGTCATATTTGTTCACAATGATAATGACAAGAAGCAGTAATTACCTTTTACAAATGTATATAAAATTGGAAACTATTGTGAGAAACAATTAACTTAAAATTGAATATTATCAATCTCATAGGCTCAAATTTCAAATTCTTATGCTTAAATTAAGCATTAAGAGTATTTAATTTATCAAGCCGTTTACTATGATGCATCAGCAATGACAATGAGGCAAGTCAAGTGAACATGTCTCCATGTTTCAATTTCTTCCCCCCAACCAAGTTGTTGATTTAGTTACAAAAAATTCCCATCTCTCAAAATCTGTTGATTTGCAATTAAAAAAGTAAACCATTGTTGTCGATCACCATCCTAAGAAATGATCTTGACTATCCATGCTTTAGAATATAAAATACAAATACAAGATACAAATATGGAATACAAATATAGAATACAAATAAAGAATACATCTACAAAAATATGGATGCAAAAATATGGAAATGGAAATATGGATATGACAAACAAATTTTCAATATCTTATATTGTTTGTAAGCCAAATTGATGTCATATAGATACAAATATGTGATGGAAGGGGAGGGATGTTAATCACAAGCACCTATCTCATTTTTTGAACTAACGGTAAAGTGACATTTGTACCCTTTTCTGATTTTTTGGAAAAATTTAACCACCAATGGTTGAATGATATATGTATCCCTTCAATTTTTCATGGATGGATTTATCAAAAAGTCATAGTTTTTCACAATGACAATGAGTTCAAAAGAGGTAGTAACTGCCTTTTCCATCAACAATGCTCCGAGAGACTTGTGATTGATTTGAAACTAATGTACTGAAATGAATATGTAGAATAAACAAGCAAATCACCTTCAAAATGAGTTGACTTTACCTTTTTATATAAGACAATGCTTTATATTAATCATGGACATGAATATAAATTGAGCAAATCATTTATTGGAGATATATGAATTGCGTATTTCCCGATTCTGCTTGTTGACCTTGGTAAAGGGAATTATTGAACATACTTGGTTTAATCCTTTAAGGACAAAGCAACCACTAGGGTTAGTTTTTAGGGATTGCTACACTATTCTTGTATTGTTTTTTGGGGTGCTTCGGTGCTTTGTGGATCAGCAACAACTATTTGATTTTGAATTAAATATGAAGTGCAATTGCTTAAGTGTCCAAGATGGCATAGTTTTTTTTAGTATAAGGTCAAATAAATGTAGAAAAGAAATGGCCCATTTGTTTGGTATATAGCCAAGTGACTTATCATGTAGCTTCTTCCCAACACAATTGAATGTGAGTATGCTTGTACAATATTGCCAATGTGGTTCACAATTGAAAAGACCAAGGATGTGTTTAGAAAAAGATGTGGAATGAAGGTTTCTAAGAGACATTTCTCCATATATTTGAATGTATATTGTACATTTTTCAAGCTCTTAAATATGACAATACAACCTAAATATTGAAGATGTTCATTAAAAGACCCACCTCGGTCTCTACTTTGAATGGCTATAAAAGCAAAGATTTACATATGTATGAGTGTATGTCTCCTAAACAAGGGTATTCAAACTGCTGATGTCTTTAAAGGATTAACTTAATTCTTAAAGGACACTACTCCCGTTTTTCAGACGATGAATAATAAAGAATTTTTCTATATTGGATAGAAGTGCAACCATTCATTCTTGAAATTTTTGTGTGAAAAAGAGAGCTCTTGTATTATAGTTTGACTTCCAATAAGTGCTTTTGAATTTTTTTAAACCAATGATTCACACAATACCAATAGGGATGATTTCCATGGTCACTAGCCCATCCTTTACAGGTTAATGATTCCAAGAAATGAACATCCCGCTATCCCGCACTGGTGGAGATGCTCCACCCCCGTCACCAGGCCGCTATCCAGCCCGGTACATTTTCCTCAGTCGCTCCTGGTCAAGAACGGTGGGCTTGCCTCCTTTCTACGAAGTCTAACCGGAAGGAACACGGTAACCACTCCCGCTAAAAACGGTGGTGCCACTCGCCCGGTACTCAACCAGCCCCCGGCCTGATTTTTTTAAACACTCAGAAAAGAAAAAGAAAAGGCGGGTCCGGTAAATGAGGGACGCATGACAACAGTCTCATCTGTATTGTCGGTATCATCGAAGCTCCCCTTCTGTCGTAGTGTGGCCCTCATCATAGACTGGGGGGGCGAGTAGGTCTGCTGCCCGTAACGATGTCTGCAAACTGTCGGCAAATGAGCGTTTGCATCAAGGAAAGCGTCTGTATTTTATAGGCCTATTGTTTTCCGTGCTAGTTTCCGGTTCATTGCAGAGCTACTTTCCTGATTGATCTTTACTTAAAGAAATTGTTAGAAATTTTCGCAAAAGCGTGGGATGCGCGATTGACAGGTGGTTTGGTTACGTGCATTGACCGCGCGCGCGACTCAGGGACGATTAAGCTAAGCTTAATAAGTTTGGTACGGAGTACGAGAGAATTGCAGCTACACTAATAAGCTTTAAGACGGAAGTGATTTTTGCTGCTGTCCCCCCACCCTTTTTTTTTCCTCTGTGTTTTCAAATAGTGATCAATATTCAGATTTATTATTGGAGTGGCACTACGGAGCGTGGTTGTTGCGTTTTGCTTTGGAGGTCTATTTATTCACCTGCGCTGCTTCTGTTGAGAGTTTTTTTGCGAAGGCGTCGTGAGGGGCGACGCGGTGCAGGAAGGGGCGATGGAGGTTGTTGTCGTGTTAGGGTTCAGGGAAGCGGTGTGAGAGGGGGTGTTAGGGTGAGGAGGTGAAGGTGAGTATTCCAGGAAAGAGGCCTCATGGAAGGGAAGAGGCCTCGGTGGTGCGAAATTGACAATACTCATATGATATTACTGCGCATGCGTCGACGGAACACAGTTGGCTCTTGCGGAAGATCATTTCTCGCTTTCTGTTTATCGCTGATTTCGTAGTGGTGTGAGACGACGCAGACGACGACGCTGTGGCCGTGACTGTGGCTGGCCCGTGTTGAAGGTTGGAAATGTCTGGGCTCCAACCTACTCATGTTGGCAAGGATGGAGCGAAGATTCACCTCGACGAGCTCAGCTTGAAGATGTGCGGCGGGGTGCCTCTACAATCGTATCTCGACGAGTTTCGGGCTCAAGGAGAATCTCAATGCACGAACGTCTGGTCCAAGGGGATAATTGCATATCGGTGCCGTACTTGTCAAACGAATGATTCTAGGTATGTTAGCACGATCTGATCCTCTCCACTATGGTGTTGCATTTGTATTTCGTATATTGAACCTTTGTTAAAGAATCCAGACAGCATTAAACCGACAAGCTTGGACAATTTTGAAGAATGCTTCCAATTTTTGGATCGGATTAGGAACTTCTGGAAATCCCCTTACGGGCTTTTTAAACGGTTAAATGTAGTGGTCGTGATTCCTTGTTCGGGTCGATCTTTGCTTGACAGCTACCTAGGAGCTGGGATCGTTAACGATCTTTTCGGACGGAACGTTAACCTCGTCATTCCTTTGTGATGTAAATTCTAGATGAAGAAATGGGGTGGAATCGAGATGTGACCTGGTCGAGAGGTTGAAGTGTATGATTAGGCTAATTTCAGTTTCACGCTTCATGGTGTTTCTTATAGTAATTGAATTGAAGTTGAAATTTTATGCCATTGGAAATATAATGCTGCATTGCGATTTCATCTGATCTGATTCATGTCTACTTGGGATGTCTTCTGTGGCTGGAATTCCGGTCGATTTGTCAATCCGGGGCGGTTGAATCAATTGCAATTTTCAAATCGCCGAAACTGCTTTAGCTGAGGAGTTCTTAAAAACCCATTCTGTAGGAGGAGGGAATTGGGCTCTCATGTAACCCTCGATTTCTGGAGAATAGGTTGGCTGATACGCGGTTCCTCGTATCCATAACGTTCGGTCATTGTGCTTGTTATAGTTACACACATGGTTTATGCGTTGCGTGTCGTAGTGACCATTTCCTCTGGTGTTGTAATGCAGTGCAATATGTGTCGAGTGTTTCCAGAACGGTGAGCATTGGAAGCATGACTATGGTAATTTCACTCCTCCTTCTGTTTTAGACTGTTGTATTGTTTTGGCTTTCTTGGCTTTGTTTGTCTTCTGGAGTTATGAATGTACAAGTGAGTTCAATGGCAAAGACGTATTTCATCTAGGTTTCAGAGTAGCTTGTCAGAGCATAATTCGTATCTGAATTGCTGTTGATGTCTATTAACCCAGCATCAAAATGTCATGATCATACTCTCTGACTGCGGCATTGAAGAGTAAGACCTTATTTTAGTGTTGTTGAGATCCAGGCTCTGATGGTGGCATGTTTGCAGTGATGTACCACAGTGAATCTGGTGGGTGCTGTGACTGTGGAGATCGGGCTGCATGGAAAGAATCGGGGTATGTTCAAGTAGTACTGATGGACTCTTGTAGTGGCCGATGCAGGCTAAAGCAGGTTCTTTGGCCTTGTAGTGGCTCCTCTATTACCGGTGTTGTTAGCACTATGCAGTACTTCGGTAGTTGATAGCTCTTTAACCTACTGGGTACTGGAGGCAAGTCTCGTCTCATTCCCTAGCAAAGTATAGATCGCGGGACAACATATGGAAAATGAAATAGCTCCAGGTATGTGCGAGTTTCATTATCCGTAAGTTCTTGCGACTGACAACTCAGTTTTGCAGGTTTTGTTCTATCCATCAACGTCTCCATGTGCAAGAAGTAAGAGTGAAAGACGAGCTTGTGAAGGCAACACATGAAACTGGTACGTGGATTTGTCTGTTGATTCCCCATGTGGTTGCCGTCATTTGAAGATATAAATTGGATCAAGATATTTCACAGATGGCGTGGTTGGGTTGGGTCTTTGGTTCATATGGTCTATTGTTTTAGGCTTAAAAATTATGAACAATGACAGATATAAAGTCCAGCTGTCCAAGTGTGTTTCAGAATCTAGAACATGCCTGGTGGTTCTCTGACCTCTTACAGTTTCTTATTGGTTTTTGAAACTTTCTACAGTGCAATATGTGCTGAAAGAGCTGCTGGCGTGGGTTAAGAAGCTTTATGAAAAGCTGAGTGATCCATGTGAGCTAGACACTGAAGGAGATACGACCATGGCCAAGTTATATTTGGATTGGTCACTGCAGGTTAGCATATGCTGCTTTGCATGCACTCACTTTCATGCTGAACAGATGTCCTCTATATCTACGTTCAAAATTAACCATCAAACGTCACAACCAGCCCCGCGGGCTGGTATTCCAATGTACTTGCAAAGACTGGACTTTTTTGGTTTATTAGGTCATGCACGTCTTTCCTTTAACACATCAAGAGAAAATATACTTTTCACATGCAGATTATATGGTGCATCAATTAATAAAATAGATTTAAAATAACACTCTGGTGTCATTGGTGAGGAGTACCGATATTCATGAACGGTCGTGTTGTGAAGTCATATTCCCTGTTTCACATGTTTTGTCACTTGAATTGGTTATGTTTGCAAACAATTTGCTCTTGTTGCTCCACAGATCTGTGCTGTAGATGCGCTTCGGAGCATAGTTTGCAAGGACATAATAGAGTACAAAATAATATATCAGGTATGTAATCAAGATATCCACGAGTTTGTAAGTTCAGTTTCTATTTTTTTTTTTGAACGACATCTCTTTATGTCCTTATGATGTGTCCCTAAGTCTGCATGTTGTCCTTATTTGCAGATTGATAGTTTAACGTCGCCGCTGGACATCTTGCTGGACTGCTTGGGCTGGATGCCAGAACAGATCATTGAAGCGGTATTGTCATATATATCTCCTTGCATATTTGCACACCAGATTGAGTCGTGAACAGGAAAGCATAATAGAAGTGTATAGATATATAATTCCGTGCATATGGCATAGATTCTCTGTAGTAAATACAAAGCGTGCTGCAAATAGCTGACAACCCTTTGGTGCATCTGAGAATTCCTTTATGCATTTTGTTAAACAAAGTTCCTTGATCACTATGTCTTTAGATTTATTATTTGCAGAATCAGCTGCTATATGTTAGAAGAAATATTGCAGGTTGTAAGTGTGGTGGGAGCACAAGTACTAGAGATGTTCGCGGTTTGACCATTTAGCTGTTTGTTTTCCCTGCGTGCAGGAGACTACTTTGTTTTTACAATTGTTGTATAAGAACGAATTTAAGATCCAATTTCTAAATATTTTGAAAGGGAAGTACGAGAAGATGATCATCCTTGCTGTCCAGAATGAAGCATATCTGAGGAATTACAAGCACCTTGACACAAACTTAGACAGAGGTATGCATTTCCATTTCTCTGTGTGCTGGGCTCACAGGTATCGGTTTCTTGGCTATGCTAAGGTTGTTTATGACTATCATTGTGTGGGTTGTTTTACTCTTTTGTACTCCGTATGACTTTTTTGTTACTGTTGTTGCATTAAATTCAGTCATTATGATGATAGCTAAGTGATCTAGAATCTGGTTTATGATGTCTGGATAAGAAGTTTCTGTTTTCCGCCAACAGCTGATGTGGTATTTGTAACTTAGAAATGTATAAGTTGATAGGAAATATTCCGAGAGATTTAGTATGTGGTGTGTTTGCTTGAGATAAATTTACAATATAGCTGAATTACTGATGTCTGTCAAGGTACGAATTCGTGAGTTCCCTTATTAATGAGTTGAGAAACCAATGTTTCCAACTTGCCAGAGGTCAGCAGTAGTAAAGAAATTTTTGAAACGACACGCTGTTGTTCCCACAATTTTTCTGATTTCACCTACCTATGGTTTTGAGATTAGTTGGCATGATGTAGGTTAATTATACGAGGCACTCTTCCTTTTACGTTGAGCTCACTCTTTAAAGTTGGACGTGCATCGAGTTGTTGTTGTTGGGTCCTATTGTTGGTTCTCGACAATTCTTATCGTGTTTCTGGGAAGTATTGACTCGAGAAACTTGATTGTTTTTTCCAGTAATGGTGCAGTTATTTAATGATCCGGAGATGACGACTCACCTAGTCCACGACTACAACTTACTTGAGTTATTTATCGGAGTCTTCTCCCGAGTTATCTCTTGTTCTGCCGAAAAGTAATTCTCCCTCCAACCGTTTGTTTGTTACTTATATTCTAATCATACTTCACTGGGTGCAAGAAAACATCAGTTGTCCAGAAAGCACGACTCTCTAACAAGTTTCAAGAATTAACCGATGTATAGACAAATGGGTTTGAACTTGGCAGATACTTTATCCACCTCCCATACTTCATTTTCTGGAACTTAGATTTTCTGTTCAAGTCTAAGATATACGGATGCAACATTTTTTTCTTTTTCTTCTTATCAAATTCGTTCTAAACAGAATCTAATCCTGGTTTTTGTTCGAATCTTTGCAAAATTACTCAGTGTGCCACCAGCTGTCAGTGTTGATCAAAATGCTATCAAGAGCAAGGTATGCATTATTACCCACTCAAGAGGGCTATATGTTTGAAGTATTGGGATTTGCACTTAGTTAGGTCAAGATTATTTGATTGTTGAATAGTAATCAATTTGCGGTTGGTTGTGTTAATTGTGGGAAGCTTTGGTGATCCTCGGTGCGTCAAACTTAGATTGTCTCTGGTGTGATGGAATTCTTATTGCAGAATAACAGTTAATTGGACTGCTATATCAGACACTGGTCCTTGGGATGTTTATGAAAGTGGAATGTTTAATAAAGTGTGTTATTATTTCCATTTTCCGTTGCGCATGCCTTAGAATCTGATTTTCCCTCTCTTGCGAGAACTTACCAGGTTTACCTCCGGCCGCAAGGTGATTTACGACTGATAGTTTCACATGAAGATATTGCTGTTCATATGCTTTCAAAGCAAGCGTATCTTTTTCCCAAAATCCTCGACGTGCTAGTCATGTTACAGGTTTGTGAAAGAACTGGTGGAGTGTGAAATGCTGGTCGCTTAAGTATACTTGAGATCTATGTTCAAATATTAATTGATTTATGGAGTTCCAGTCCAAGCTTATCCTTTTGATGGCGTTTGAGGAGTTTCCCTTTCTAATTAGTCCAATTTTTTGTTGAAGATTCAGTACTGGATATTTTTTTCATTTCTCTTGCTGAGTTTTGGGAATGACGTTGTGTCTTGTCTGTACAGTGGATAAATCCATATTCTCGTGGAGAGGACGACATTGAATTTGCGAATTCGTGGACTCTTGCTATTCAACTGGAGGTCAGCAGTTTTTAGAATATCTTCCAATATTTGCCTCTGAATGAGCTTAGCTATTCTCTTGCAATTTATGCCTGTATGTGAAGATCGTGCTCAATTTTAATTCTATCCACCTGGTTTTCAAGAGTGATCCCTTTCTTTTTTTTGATCCTGTGGTGAGTACTAGACCTTTCATATTTTGTTGTTCTGGTTTCGATGCATGGTTCCTGCCTCTGTCAATGTTTTGGCGAAAGCTCTTGCGAAATGGTGATCAATGGCTCCTATATTATTCTCTTAGCCTCCCTTTTGACTATTGTGACTATTTATGTATATACCACACGTTTATTTGCTAATTTGAGAATATTTTGGTTTATAGATGAACAGTATGGCGATAGTTTTTCAGTTGATCTCACGCTGCTATCAAGATCCCAAAGTTGGAAAAAAGACCCTACTTACGGCTGCTACATGCACACGGAAGGCCTTGAGGGACTACCTGGAGCAGGTATAGCTGTAGTAAAGATACTTCGATACGTAGTTTCATCTCATCATAATGTCTTCGTTATCTTGGTTTGGAGCAATACAGATATGCTTTATGGTTGTCAACCGTCTTCATGTGCATGTACATAGAGTGTTTATCTGTGATTAGCACAGTAACGTGGTGACATGACTGCAATAAGTTTGCTTTTATATCTTTGATGTTGCATTCGTTTTTTGAAGTCATTTTGATGGACTTCTGAGTGTGATACTAAGATGGCGTTTTAAGATGTTTTACAGGCTAAGCGCATAGTTGAACAGGATGAAGACAGTTTCCTGTCTAGACATTATGTTTCACTTCATATTCCGCTCCATAGGGCATTAAGTGCAATTCTGCAGAAGCTTGTGCTCTTACCTTGGGATAACCACGAGAGGGGCTTTCTTTCTGCGCTCTTATCTCAGGATAATCACGATCTAGACAGATTTACAGAGGATGAGGTACTGCGCTGTGCTATTACTGTGTGTAGGCTCTTTATTTTGCTACTAGCGCAAGTCTCAACATCTTTTCTTATGCATCTAACCTAATCCTTTAAGCTCAATGCACTTGGAGAGGCCTTAGGTTAATCACAACTTTACATTTTGCCATTGATAACATCACCTTCAGGACTTTCTGATCCATATGTAGATGCTGAATACAAACATGTATATGTTATATTTGATGGAATTCTTACTTTGACACACTCTCTCTCGGAGTATCTTCTCTCCACTCGTCCGCTCAGTTTGTACATGAGATGTTGCAACTGGTATTTCATCAGCAGTCAAACAGGGTATTTTCAAATTTAAGGTCTCCTGGATCACCCGCCCATGTATGTCAAGCTTACAGGCTGCTGAGTCATTGTAACATTGATGATAAGTCTACTTGCTATTTTGTAGGTGCTGCGCCTCATGGAACATCCGCTGCGCATTTTGGTCTGGATGGCACAGGTTTGGTGGCTATAAACTGGCTTTCTCTCTTTCTTTTCCTTATAGAAGATTGACGTGATGGATGGATCATTTCATACTCTTTATATATATTTCTGTGCTGGGGAGGATCTTTTTTTATTCCTATTTGCTGTGTCCAATTTTCACAATGTTGTCTGTACTCCTTGTTTTGTTTATTTAGATTTAGATTCAGAAGTTGAAGGTATATGTGCCGGTCATTGGTCATTGGTCATTGACAGCTTTGCCCTTTTGGAAGTTGTCGATTTTGGTAATAAAGTTTATTTATTGACTGATGTTGGTTCATACTGACTGTTGTGCAATCTTTATTGAACTTTTTTTATGTGGACCTAGATTCGTGCGCAAGTGTGGCGAAGGACTTCAGAAGAATTTAGTCGACTAGAACTTATTTATAGAGGAAGTTTCTGGCATGATCAGTAAGAGAGCATTTACTTTTAACTTTGTGGATTTTTGGCGCAAGTTCGATTCATCTTCTTACTGAGACTGGTGATGAGAAGCCTATTTTAAGTATCTGATATCTTTGAGCACCAACCTATTCATTGCTAGTGGGAGTTGTTGGGTTGCCTTGGTCGTTTTGTGGAATGTTAACTAGTAATAGAGACTTCGTAATATCACCTCCTTCATGTAGTCTAATGTAAGCAAATGGTTGCATTCTTCAGGTCAATGGACATGGATATATTACTTCTACAGTTCTGCACTGTCGCTCTTGAAAATCTGCAAGAGACAATCTTCATAAAGATAGCCGAGCAATTCGATGTACTAAATGAAATTTCTCTCTGTCGATTTGTTTTTGATTGACTGTGTTCAAGGATGTTCTTATTCTGAGTTGTCGTTGAGTAGAGCAGTAGCTATATAAGGCATGCTGATGGGTTGCTGATATTTTAGCTCCTGCATAATTAATAAATATTCAAAAATTAATATTTTCCTATTTCTTGTCTTATCTGTTCGTCGGTGTTGTCAATTTCAGTCAAATCTTACCGAAGTTTTCTTGTTTAGTAGTGGCTTAGAGTCCCTTATTTTACTTCTAAGGCTGATCAGATCTACAATTTATTTTAATGGTAATGTAATACATGACTTGATATGACAGTTTAAGGAAATGGCAATATCACGTTTGACTCCAAAAGTTGGGCGTCCGAAGCATCAGATTACCCTCTTACAGGATTTTATGCGATTAATTTTGCTGGTACGTTTATTCTGGAGTTCCTGTTAATTTATTGGCTGAACTAGTTTTATATTGGTTCAACGTTTGTTGAATATGTGGAGGTCCTAATTCCTTAATTGGAAGGACTCGTTTCCTGAGTTGGTCAGAGACTTGTAGATGTGGCAGGCAATTATAACTTGTCCTACTTAATTTGAGATCTAGCCTTGTCAGCATGAATTTTGTCACATTTTCTAGAAACTTTGCAGGGTTTTACAGTTTGGTCATAGTGGATGAAATTATAACTATTTTTGTTGAACTCTGGGAATATCTGACCTTTTTGAGAAACCTATTAATTTATTCTCTCCTTTATGTTCACGGATCTTTGATGCCACGTTTCTTGTTGTGAATATATCAAGCCTTACTCTTATATGTTGTCTCGGATTGTAGATTGTGCGTGAGCGCCGCAATCTGGGCAAGACGGAATTAGATGAAGCTCAAGAGAAGTGTTTGCAGTATGATGTCATCCAATGGCTTTGTGTTCGTGACCAGACTTACTCTCAGGTGGGTCTTTGTAGTCTTGCATTTTGTATTGGAATTGATGTCATTTGTTCTGCAACATGTGGATAGGTTCAGAGTTTTAACATGGTTTATTGGCCACGTGATTTGCTACTGAAATCAATGACTGATTTGAATGCGTATGTCTGGATTCAGCTTTGTCGGGCCTTGAGTGCTGTCCCCATGGAGCATGAGAGACTGAATAAAATGTTGGACAAAGTGGCGATATACCACCAACCTAAGGTCTGTTTCTTGATTGGCAGAATTGATGACATATTTGATGGCAGTTGTTATGCAGTAAGTGCATTACGAATGCATGCAGTGATCTTGTATGTTCATGTTGTTTGGCTTTACGGGTCGTTGTTCACTTGGTCACTTTAAAGAATTGCACATGAAAGTGCTAGGGAATTTTGCAATTCTTACTGAAGCACTGCGGTTACAGGTTGCTGATCGAGGGTACTATCAGCTGAAACCAGAATACTGGAAAGAGTTTGATCCTCTGTTTGCTCATTACTATCTCAACGAGTTGGAGGATGCAGAGGTGGGTGTTCAATTTGACGATGGTGGTTGTCATTGGTTTAGTAGAGTAATCTTGAAAGAATTGTCTGACTTGTCTACTTAACATTTTATAGTACTCTCAGTACGTTTGAAGATTTTCCACAATAGGACTTCCTTACTTCAGTGTCCGGATCTGTCGTTTCTCATGTTGATCTTCATTCTGAAATCACTCACGAACATTACATGTGCCTTTGATTTGATCATAATGCCTCGTCATAGTGCTTGAGTATCAGTGGAGCTCTATTGACTAAGAATTGACTAACTGTTGCTGAGTTTTGGTATGTTTCAGGATCGAGCTGTGAAAGTTGGGAAGCTTGAACATTACTGGCGGATTACAGCGCCTCCAGCTGCCGGAGCACCTTATGATCGTCTTTCTAGTCTCCTTCACACTAAGGTATCGCCTTATGATCGTCTTTCTTATCAATATTCTTAAAATTCTACGTTGGAAGTGCCTTGCTACCGGATCAATCGATAGTGTGATGTTCCATCATATTCCAGTCATTGTAAGTATTCGGAACATTCTTGTTGACGATTGTAGATTCCTTTTCCAGGCCTGCCATATGTTTCTGCTAAATGTGTTGGACGAGGTGAGACATCTTGTTGAAGAAAGCGTAACAGCAACAGCTGGGGAAGCTCTCGGTGTAACTGCTTTGCAAATGATGGCAGTACTAGTGTCTGATTCTGGAAACAATATCAGGTTAGTGATGGGCATTTTATCTTACCCTTATGCTTCTATTATATTTTTCTTGTTGTATTTTAATATTCTTTACTTTGTCGAGGTTGCCATAATTTTTTAATGAAATAACTCCCTGCAGTCCCTTTGGAATTGATGTAAGTGGACACACTAGCACGGAATTTTGATTTAAATCAAAACGTGGCTCTGCTCGCAGAAATGTGGCTTCAAAAATCGAATTGCCAGAAGGACCACAGGACGAGTTTCCTACGGAGGATATTGCTGTCAATATTCATGTTCCGATTCGAATGGATTCTAGTAGTTCGGCTCGGAATCCTGTTGACATTTATGAGATGCTGCGGGGTTTGCAACATGCTAATGATTGCACACGTACGTTATCTTAAGTCAGAAAGCTGTTGATTTTACTGTTTATATCGTTCTATACATTTACTTCCTGCAAGCCTACTTTCTTTAATTGCGAAGTTGCATTTGGGGAAGATGAATTTTTGCATTCTATTTTTCGTTGAATTTGAATCTTTCTTTAGTTTTAACCCTGATCAGAACTTTTGTGCATGTGGCAGGCTTGGTGGACTCTGTTAATCATGTTCTCGAGCTCCTCTGTCTTTCCACCAATGAGAAGAGTCTTGCTTCTGAGGTGCTTAGCTTAATTAGCCTCATTGTTTTGATTTGAATCCATTCACTATTATCTTTAACCGTTTTCAACATGGGTGCACACCCTGTGAATTTCCTCATCTGTATTTTTGCATGTACATATTCTGTTAAGTTTGATCTTGGAGTTGACATTCTGGTGTATCTCTTTTCCAGGTTGACTCCCAAGGAAACGAAGATTTGCGGCGTAGACTGCTGAAAGAACAGCGACAAAAAGCAATTCTTGAGGAGTTTGCTGCCAAGTGAGTAGTCAATCTTTTAAGGAGGCACTGAGTATTTGGTATTGGAAGCGGAATGTAATGGGTTTTAGTTCAAATTTGTTTCGTTAGCTATGAAATTGGGCCAGATTTGCAAGAAGATACACTGACAGCATCAATATAGCATCGCAGAATGAAGCCTTACTGCATATTTTTCAAAGTAGTGACCTTGAAGTTAGCCAAGACTTAAATAGGCATTTAACTTCCTTACATTTTGATAGTATTTTTGTTTGGATGTATGACTTCTCTTGTGACCATCAAACTCATAGTGGTTGTTTGGTTAATTTTCTGTTCGCGAAGGTGCCTTCCATTCGGCTAACGTGGTTGATGTGACGGATTTGTTGTATATAGGCGAAACGCATTTATGGCACACGTGGATGTCAGTGATGATGAAGATGATTTTGAAGAGGGCTTTGAAGAAGGCTCTCAGATGGAAGTGTCCGACATTGGTCGCGAAAACCTTTCTTACATAAATAGTAATGATTCTACATCTGAGAATTTAGTTAACGCTGTGCCCCCTGTCCCTGAGACTGACTATGTGGCCATGGAAACCTTTTCCGAGTCAAAGGAATGTGTTCTTTGCAAAAGGAAGGTATGTGGTGTTTATATTGTCAGACTTTTGTCTTTGCACATCAATATTATTGAGGGATGTTTCTAAACTGTAGTGTTTCATAATAATCTCTTGGAAGGACTTGCTCGTTGCTACTGTGCATCCTTACTTGATTACGCACACAGACCCAAACAGTTCTTTTACAGGAAATTTTGGATGATGTTTCAGAAAGACGACAAGAATTCTTCAACATGCTGGATTGCTTTCGTACAGCGCTATAATTTTCCTTTTCAAGTGCTCAAGGGAGGGGAATTAGTAAAAAGCATCAGCGATGTGGCTTCTCTTTCTAATTTCGCCCAGTCTATTGAAGTTGAGACGAATAATGAAGATCTTTACCAACTTGTGACTGTGGGAATATCGGGTGACCCAATAACGGGTGACCCCAGATTTACTAGTCCAATTGATTTTTCTACTATGGAGCATGTTCAATGTTGTGGTCACCAGGTAATCATATCATCTGCTTCCTATGGGATTTTTTTCATCAATGTCCATTATGCCCCCGATATGGATGTTCTATGTAGGGTTGTTGGAACAGTTTGTCACTATGTGATCCTCTACTTCTAGGAATTGGTGCAGGATGGTAAGAGTCAGGTTGAGTTGCACCGAATTTTAAGTCTTCATAGAAGACCTACATTTAATAATATATGCTGTCGAAATTATGTTCGGTCTTTTTACCTTTATTCTTGCAAGTGGATGGCAGTATACATCTTTTACTTCCACTTGGTTTGTTACACGTTATACTAATTAACTTTGTTTTGTTCTAAATATAAATTATTTCGTCACAGCCTTAAATGGGATTTCTTGGGCTTAATTTTTTGCTGGTTAAATCAGTCAACGTACGTGTTTTTTATTACAATTTGCTGACCATAAACACTTGTCTTTCACGTATCAGATGCATTTGGACTGCTTCCACGGCCATATAAAGAATCTTCAGTTGAATCATCCAGGTGAGTATTAGCGGCAAGCAATATAATGCGCTTACAAATCTATGAATATCGTACCAGAAATTCAGTTTTTAAATTCGTTGGAGGAAATATATCTGTTCTATCCTTTTTAACGAGTAAGCCTGAAATTTATGTGGACACCTTGAGTGATGTACTTTTTCGCATTATTATTTGCATCTCGTGCTAATTCCTGTTTTCTCGGCCTGTACAAATTGGTCTTCCCGTGAAGTTTGAATTAATTAACCGATCGATTGTTACTGACATCTCAAAAACATCGGAGTCAATTGTTTTGTGAACTACAAGATGAGCTTCTTAGGATGAATTATATATTTGTCTCTTGCTGAACAGTGTTTTGTTGAATTCATATCTCAGGAAACGGTGTTGTGGACCCGTCGAAGTTGGAATTCCAATGTCCCACCTGCCGACGTTTAGCAAATGTTCTTCTGCCAGATGTGGAAGCATCTCTTTCTTCCAAAAAACTTGATATTCGTGAGGATGTCAAGGGTATGGAAGAAATAGGAAATTGGATCCGGTTTTGGCAATCAAACAAGAATCTAGAGAGCGCTGTGGATCATTTCTGTTGTCAGGTATGTTATCACTTGATCGACGATGTGCATCAACTCAGAAAATTAGAGGAGACCTCTTACCGAATGCACTTTAATTCCCTCTCGACCATTTAAGGACTTCTCTGCTAACTTCACAGCAATGTGCGCTCTTGCAAGGTCAGAATGTAGGGCGGTTGCATTTGATACAAAGTCAGGCGGTTTCTTGCGTTCGTTAGTGTACAATCATAATGGTACTTGACAGTTGTTTCAATGCGTTGGTGCTGGCCTTGTAATACAGGTGTTAAGAGTACAGAAACAGTGGCTACCGTTCAAAAGAGACCCAAATAAGTTTGAAATATCCCAGGTAAGTCAAGAGGACCCCTTTTATGTCAACCGATTTAGTTCACTCCACCATTTAGACAGGCAGCCTCAGTAGTTTACTCTCTTGCCCCTCGGCCGTTATTCGTTGACAAGCTTTATTCCACTTAAGGCTCCTGCGTTTTTTTGTCTTTCAGTACTGGGAACCGAGGGTTAGTGTGTATACTCAGGAATTATTAATTTAGACCTTGGTCATCATATCACTAAATTTAAAGTTACCAGAAATTTTATTTATTTTCATGATCT
Source organism: Pseudoscleropodium purum (assembly GCA_963969395.1). Taxonomy (NCBI): domain Eukaryota; kingdom Viridiplantae; phylum Streptophyta; class Bryopsida; order Hypnales; family Brachytheciaceae; genus Pseudoscleropodium; species Pseudoscleropodium purum. The sequence goes on from OZ017802.1 coordinate 13,490,626, forward strand.
ACCAAACCAATGTCAGTATTAAAAGTCAGGAAATTTTTGGTCTGTATGAAGGCACTTTGGGAGGCACTTGTTCTAAATGTCATGCACTGCGAAGTGGAAACAAGAGATGGCTCTATGAAGAGCGACTCGGCGTCATCTTCGTCGGCACCAATTAGGCTCTCCGATGAATGCACTTGGGGTGGAGACTCTGCCCATTGGATAGCACTTCGAGAACTAGGAAGACTAGCCATGCTTTCTAACACCTTGCCAGGTGCAGGTGAGAATTTCACAAACGTCGTCACTGGGGACCTGACTTGGCTTTCTGTGAAGCATTTCATGTTTCCTTTCTTGTGTTGTTTCAAGGGTTTGGGGCATTGATTTCCCTTTTTTTTGTTTGATATTAGTTTTACCGTTTATTTACAAAAATTTAATCATACCCAGCTTGAGGAGATGAAAAAGGTGGCATTAACTCGGGCAAAGTTTTTGCGTGTTTGCACTGGGAACCTGGTCCGAAACACGTGACCTAGAGAGAAAATTAGGTTCCATTCTGTATTGTTTGTCTTTTTTGAAGCAGAGTGGCGTCTTCCTTTTCTGCTTACCAATTTTGTACCTTACACTCTGTGCTAGTATCTTTGGACACTGACCATGATTCTTTTATTACAGTGGGAATGAAGAAGGATTTGTTGCAGAGACTCAGAGTCTGCCTTGGATTGACTGCACCTGAGTCAGATACAGACATCGAGTCCTCACTCAATATGGCTGAGATCAGTGAGCTTGAGAAAATTATTGAGGAGATATTTCCTCGGAACAGGCGTTGTTTTGAAGAATCTTCTGAAATGCAGGAATTGGCAGAGATGTCGACTGATGATAAACTCTGTCTGGATGAACCTGTAAACCTTCAAGAGAATTTAGTCTCAACTCCTTTGCCGTGTCGAGTATCTGTTCAAGATAGTGAAGAAGAGACTATTAATATAGCTTCAGTTCAGAGGCCTTTACTTGAGGAGAGCAAAGACAGCTGCTGTGATGATTCTAAATATGCTGAACCGTATCATGGCATGCATCCTAGTGCGCCAAATGCTCAGGTTTCTGTTCCTCAGACCAACCCTCTGCAAAGGTTTGAGCTTGCATATGAGGATTCTCCTGAGCGTCAAGCTGAAGAAGAAACCGTACCAAATCGCTATCCAGAGCAGCAGAAGTCAGGAAGCTCTCGAGAAGCCCTGGTCAATCCTTGTGAGCAACTATCTCCAGCGCCGGACAACTCTCGGAAAGTCCTGGATATGCGTCACAGATGGACTGATAATATTATTGAAAATGGTGTTCTCACGGCGGATCCGTTGATGCTTCTTTCGTTGCTCTTAATAGTGAGTGTCCTTATCGACTCTGTTATTTTCTTGTTTCATTTCTGACATTTTAACTCTTATCAGTATTTAATGATAATACCTTGGTTTCAAATATGCATCCCGGATTGATGCACTTGTTTGTGGATGATTTGTTTGAATTGGGATTGAAGTACTTGATCTGATGTTAATTGACTGATTTTTAATGGTTTGCTATTCAGATCTTCCCTGGTCAACCTGATCGGCCTTCTTTGCTCTCTATGGTGAAGTTTGCATACACTGCAGCTGTTTTGCAGACAAAAAAAGCAGTCTCTGGGCTGGATGTTCAAGATCCAATGGTGGAGACCCTCGTCCAAAAGGCCTGTCTTCCGTTTCTGCGAAGAGCTGCGATGCTGGTAGTTCCTTTCTGCCCTTGCCTTCAACGAATACTCCTGTTCAGGATGCAGAACTTGGTCATGCAGTCTGTTAATGGGGGCCACTGTTTCCCTTAAATTTGAAAATTTGAAATGATCTGTGGAATCTGCTTGTGAAATGTTTTCTCTATCCATTCACGCTCTTTTTCCATCCGGTATTGTGTGAACATTCGTAATGTTATGAATATTAATTATGAGTTTCAAGTGAAATCGATGAGTTACTGACTGGATTTGAGTGCTCAGGTACAAATAATCTCTCGAGAGGACTTCAGGGGACAGCACGGAAAATTAGGTATAGAATATGGCAGGTTTCTGAAATTCGCTTATAAATGGTAGTTGCATGATGTGATCTTATCCCTACAGGGTTCTCTCTTCTTTTCTCTGAAATTTTCAATTTCATGACAGTATTTTACCAGTTTCATTTTTGGAGACCTTAGACACCAATTTTTTCATGTTTTTCAGGGACAAAAGTGATGGATTTTAACAGTTTACAGCTGGCATTGCAACTTCCAGACTGCACTGAAGTTTATGGTAACTTCATGTGATACCTCAAATGTTTGCACTTGATGTTTGCTTGAGGGAGCTGAAATTGTAACTCATATCCAAGCATCCCTATGATGATGTGATTTCAAGACATTTATATTGTCGCATTTTACGTTGAAGAATTCATATTTCACGAGAAGTTGTTTTTGATAAAGTGTACTTTGCACATATTTTGATATTAAGATATTAAGTACTGGGGGATAAGATCTGTTAGTGTCTAATATTTTAGCTTAGATATATTTTGTTGAGTAATTTGATCACTGTTTCTTAATAATCCAGGAGCGGGGAAGATGCTGGCAACCGAACTGCTCACACTTCACCAACTAAAACGAGTAAGTTGGGTGTTTTTGTTTCGCCTGTGGAAGTTGCAGGCATATGACATGAGTACCTGAATTTAGAAGAGTTTTTTTAACTGGTTTCCAGTATTATTACTGAAAGGTGTAAAATTTGCTTTAAATTAGTTCATCGCTTCCCTGGAAATGATTCAAGTCACTGTATTCGTTCTTTATTGTACAGGTTTCAGAATCGACCACATTTGAGCTGCGGAAAGTTCCTCACAAGGCGTCGCTCCATAAGTTGCCTCTCGTTTTCCAGGTTCGTTACCTACAATATACTCCATTATATGTTTTATTTGATTTCAGACTCGGTCATAGTTTCGGAAAGAGTTTTATGCTCTACCCTTTGGCATGGTTCAAATTTAACCCCCGCTCTTTCCAACACAGCTGATGCGCGCGACACAATGACTTATGATATATCTGTAGTGTCTCCATAATGATTGCAATGGCTATACTGAGGCCGTTTGAGCGTTTTGTTCAGGAATTGCTTCTGGAGAACATCCACAATAAGAAACGATGTTCCACTTGTGGGGAAATGCCTACGTGAGTCTGTTCTGCAGCTTTTGAGCTTTCTTTCTGACAGAAAACGATATGTTTGTACTGCTGGATTGCATCCTTACGTGTTGTCTCTTTGGTATCAGCCTGCGCAGGAAAGATGATTTTCACTTCCTGAAGCTTTCCAACCATTGTACTAACAATAATCACTACCTCTTTGCTACTTTTGCAGGGATCCTGCTATCTGCCTCGTTTGTGGACAGCTTCTGTGTTGTAATGCCCCATGCAGTAAATCTAAATCTGGAATAGGAGAGTGTTCTCGACATGCAGCCGAAGGTACGATTTTGCACAACTACTGAGATGATGAATCATCGAGTAAAGTTCTACAGTAGTGATTCTGTGTTGGTGAACATGCTTTGTATTGCCAATTTCTTATTAATCAGTTCTGTAAATAATAGCATGTTGTTTTTCATTGTTACAGAATCGGCCGGTGTTGGAATATTTCTGTTGCTACGGTCTACTCAGCTTCTACTCCTTCGGAACAATCGTTCTTGCATGGGCCTCTCATTGTATTTGGACATCCATGGAGAGGTTAGAATCCTTTTCTTTTTATCTTTCATCGTTGAAGTTCTTTCTTGGGTTGGTACAAATCAAGAATTTAACTGTTCTCCATAACATTACTTAGCTGGGCTGATTGTTCCCAATAGTCCAAGGAAGAATATTTTTCCCGTCAGTTGAAATGAGAGTATGAAACCGGCATCTGGCTGAATGAGCTGGCTGAATGGGGTTTTGGTACATGTCAAATCAACGAAGTTAATTACTAGCCTTAATGATTCCCAAAGACACCCCTGGCTCATTGCTGAATAATGTCATGTCAGCCTGCGCAGGAGGACCTATATTTGAGAAGAAGTCAGTTGCTGTATCTCAGTGATCTTCGACTGAATGAGGTAAGATCTAAATGCAAGTGTTATTAAATTTTTGAGAATTTGTGCTACGATTTTCTTGAAGTTGCCAATCATGAGGCTCATTCTTTGACATCGACATTGGATGGCTCTTACATAATTCCCTTGTTTTGAGACTTTCTTCTCGATTTATCTATTCTTACCAGATATTATGTGCAGATTCGGCGACTGTGGATGACAGCAGCGTTTGACTACGACTCCTACATATTGCGAAACTCTCAATCTAGGCCTAACGTCTATTAATCTTCATTGGTTAATGTTCTTCACCAATTCTGTAGCCATGTCCATTACGCCATTTGCCTGCTTCCATTACATAAGCTCAACGGCATGATCGTACTTGTATATTGAGAGAATTTACGTGTTACGAGCTTCTGCAGGTTCGTAGAGCCTGATTTTGAGGATTGAAGAAGAAAAATCACGTATCCCTGCCCACTTAAAAGTGGTTTTTGATGAGGGGATATTTCGCCGGACTGAAATCGAGTCCCTTACGTTAGACGGGTTAAAAGTGATCTTATTCCATTCACCGTACATTCGATTTTGCAATTGCAGGCCTCTACCAGCAAGATTACGGAGGTATAGTAGCATTGGGTGTGAAACCCCTCATGTTTCATCGATTCATATGTGACTAGCCGGTGCCCGCAGTTACCGTAATGATTATGTTGTGTCAATAGAACCTCGATGTAGTATTCTGGTGAGGGTTAGTTCATCTTTTTGCACCAAAGCATTGAGTTTTGCAATTATCGTTTTGATCTAGTGTATATAAACTTAAACAATTTTCGATGTGATCGCTGGTAATGGAAATCCTCTCCACAGTTTGGGGTCTCCTTTGAACATGGCTGGTGCGGAGCTTGTGAATCAAAACTTTGTGAACTGTATTTTCTAGCGGTCTTGTTTATTCAAGTGTCTTTGCAACAAATTTTTAGATATGAACTTCTCAATTCTTCATATGTTGTATTAGTGAAGCACTGTATTAGTTTTCCATTCCAAGTTGAAAAATTCCCTGTGACATATGGAGTAAAGCATCTCAATCATTAGTTTGTTCTTTTAATTTCGAAATTAATTTTTTGTAGTGTCACCAAATTAATTTTGCCCTAAACTTTGTAACTCGTTACTAATTGTTTACATCAATAATTTAGAACATGGCCATGTTTGTATAGTAGAGGTCAAATTAAAGGCAAAAGTTGTCACACATGCACCCTTCATCAACTTGAATAAATTCATTTCACCTTTATTGGATTGTCTAAGTCAAATCTTCATCTATTAATGAATAGGCATATTTGCCTTGTATTGCAAGGTTCTTTTTTATAATATTTGTGTGACTACTTGAAACTTTCTAGATGAAATGTTTGCCTTGTATTGCAAGGGATTCCTATGATATTTGTGTGACTACTTGAAATCTTCTAAATGAAATATTTGCCTTCTTAACCTTCAAGCATCCAACCTATATTTGCTAAAATCTAGACTCTTTCCAATTCTTTCCAATCAAAGTATCACATTGTTGTGAAATTTGTTGTCTATTTGGAAAAGCATAGGGCTCTTAGTTGTGGTAAGTGTTTGTGAAAAGGAAAGAAAAGAAAGTGACCTAAAGAAACCCTAATTTCACACCTAAACTAACAAAAATCTTCAAAAGAAAATAATTCTTATCAAACTAACTTCAAACCAACCTTTAAACTTATTAGTTGCAATAGTACTTAAAACCCTCTTAACCCTGTAAGGCTACCACAAAGACTAAATGTCCAATGGATGATGGAGAATTCTTCTATATAGGACAAAAGTACAACTATTCATTGTCCATGTTTTGTTGTGAAAAGGGAATTTCTTCTATAGTAGTTTGACTTCCAGTGAATACTTTTCCATTTTTTTGAACAATTGATTCCCATAGTATTAAAAAATGATGATTTTAGTGGAGACCGGCCTATTCTTATAAGGTAAAGTTTGCCTACTACACCCTCTCAGCTCAAAATAACAATCCTCTCAAGAATCTAAAGGAAAAGAACCATCTTGTATAAAAAGAATAACCAATATCAAAGTCAAAAGTAACCTCTAGAGTACCAAAGAAAAGTCCCACCTAAAAGTTCACAAAAGAATCTCTCAAGTTCCATAGAAAAAGACTCTCTTGTAAGCCAAGCCTTTAAATACCCACCATAGGGTAACCAAGTTTGCAAACAATAAAGGACAAATGATCCCTCCAGCCGTCCTTACAAGTCCAACCTCTTCCAAGACCTAAACTCCCAACAAGGCTAAATCCCTAATGAACCCAACCTCCTATCAAACTTAACCCTCTCATAGTTTGAATCTAACTTGAATAGCAATAAGATGCCTAAATTTAACTAATAGATAGCCCACATCATGACAACATAAAATGAGATTCACATAAATTGACTATATTGATTGGTAGTAGAGATAGGTCTAGAGTCATAGGGAAAGGGACATGTCCTTTGATTGTATTGTTGAAAGATTATAATGGTTAAACAACAAGATTATTGACTTCTTGAGAGGCCATATTTGAGGTGTTGAGGACCTCTTAGTAACCTCTAGAATTTTTGTAATGCTTCTTAGAGACTATTAGTTTTCATTGAAGAAATTTCAAAGTGTAGTAAACGATAGTTGCAAGAAAGGGTGGTCCTATTTTCCGTCACACTTTGAGTTGCGGAGTTTAGTTTGGCCATAACATTTGGAGAATCAAGCCAATGTACTTGAATTTTTTAGGAAGATGACCAACTTGTTCATAAAGAGAATTATTATTTTTCAAAATTTTTCAAAAAAAAATTATAATTAAATTTCAATTAAGCTAATTTGGCACACTTTGCAATTTAGGGTTTTTTAGTACTATGGAGTACCCATAATTAATGATGTAGAGTTTAAATTTTAGTGGGATATTTCCACACTAGAGAAGCATGTGCCCACCGAAAAGAACTTAAAAAATATTATTTTATGTCGTCTACATGTATGCAAATAGGGATCCCTTGCACACACACTTCTAAATAGTAAAGATGGTTTTGGCTTCATTTTTTTGATGAAATATGATTACTATCAAGTATTCAAGTCCTCGCAAATGAAAAAATTTTGGATTTTTTTCATGATTTTTCATTTATTATTAATTTATACCCCATTGTATCTATTTTCTATGACAATCTAGATTTTTTTCAAATAGTAATATTTCAATACTACAAGTACTCATATTACTCAAAATAGGATTTAAAACAATACTCTTAACTGTCAGTTTTTTTAATCAATGGTTGAGATTGTTCTATTTCATAGTACTCATAGTACTTGTAGTATTGAGCGTAGAAACTATAATTTTGACAAAATGCTACAAAAAATGGACACCTTTTCTTACAACTATTTTAAAAGTATGTATTGAAAGCAAGATAAAAAAAACTACAATCTTGTGAAAACAAATTGTAGAACATTGTTGTTAAGCTTTTGTAGTATTAGATCATTAAAAAGCACCTTTGAGTTCTATGTGTTACATATTTTTTACCTCTTATAAAGTTGTGGAGTTTATTGAGAAGATTTTTAAGTATTGCACATTTACTATTTCAATCTCTTTAGATAGTTGTGGATTTTATTGACTAATAGGTATTGAACACTTTTGTTTTTGTGTTACATTGGATTGTTGTGTCTTCAATGAAAGCAAATGAAAAGTACTTTGGACACCTCCAAATATTCTTGAAACCTACAATCCTATATTGTCAAAGCTAAGCCTTTCAAATCTAGGTAAGTTTAGCTAGTTTTCTCTTTTCTTTCACTTGTGATTCTTCAATTTTAACATTTATAGAACACATTCAGTATATATAGGATACAAATAAAAAGTTGAAAGGCTCATCAAATGTGGGTGACAAATTATGGTGTGTTAGATTTTGAAAGTAAAGGGTGCAATTTGGTGTTAGATTCTAAAGGTGAAGGGTGCATTTACCATACCTCCATACCTATAGGGTAGGATTGGTGGACAATAATTATTCTTAAGAATGACCAAAAGAAATAAAATAAAAAAGATATATTTGTGAATTCAACAAGAATTATATGATGAAGTTGTTGTAAAAAGAAATGTCTAATCTTAGTTGGAAAGTCTAAAATGAAGTCCAAGGAAGGTCTACTATAAAAAAAAAATTTGAAGGTGAAGTGGGGGAATTTTTCCATCATTGTTTAATGAACACAAAGGGTAGAGAGGTCAATTTTATAATGAAATTCATTGTCTACCTCATGAACCTTCAAACAATATGGAATAATTTGAAGATGAGAGCTTGATTGCTCATTGATGGAGCCAAAACTCACTAAGGTTGAGGAGTCTAAGTCATTTTTATCACTTAAATTAATCCTCAACAAGAGAGCTTCAAGTTCAATATGTTTTAACTACTTTGGCTCAAGATTTTGGGAAAGTAAATGCCTAAAAGATGTTCTCAACAATGTTTCTGCAGAGATTTTTTCTTTTCTATAGACACTACAAACTCGCATATAGACAGTGGTGAGGAAGCTTTTCATTTGACTTCATGTGAATAAGTTGGAGGCCCAAAGGGTATACCTTCCATATATTAACAATTACAAGCCGTGTTGGCATGCAATGGTGTTTCATTGGTTGAAAAGAGAATCATAGAGTTTGATAATTTGACATTGGACTTAGAGCCAAATCTTTTTGGTTTTGAAGTATGGAGGATACGGGTTTTTATTTGCTCATATAGTCAGGGTTGACAAAGTTGAATGGGGGGATGTTTTTGAAGACATAGTTGAAGAAGTGCCACCCTTGATCACCATCACTTTGGAAGGCGAGGATGCTATTTAGAAGCACAAAAACTAGACTTTGTGTCTACAATTTCCAATCTACTCCTACATCCTACCAATTGCTCTTGCATGAGAATTCCCTTATGTCTATTGGTTTCAATGCCAATAGTTAGGCCTATGTTGTCCTGTAACCTAACAAAACTTGAACAAGAGTTTATTCGTGGATATGAAAAAAGAGCTAGAGTATTTTACGTCTCCATCTCAAACGAGTAAGACCAGTCGGTTTTTTTTTCCAAAGTAGAAAAGGTAGAGTGGGGAATCCTATGGAATTCTGTCAACGATGAATTTAATGCCCACCTTCAAAGTCAGTCAGGTCTAGAGCAATTGGTGGATGCAAAATTCTATATTTGTGATGGAAACCACAAGCGCATCACATGGATGAGACACATTGACTGATTGCACAATGCTAATATGCTGTGGCATATATCTATGGAATCCATTATATTGGAGACAAAGGGATGAATTGGTACAGCTATGTAGGTTATGCATGATATTAATAAGTAAGTCTATTCTTTGGTTCATTGAGTTCTTGAATTAAGTATTTTTCCTGATTTTCACTACCTTATTGTGTGACGTTGCTCTTGTGGATAGGTACATCGAGAACTCCCACGTGAAGATGAACCTAATACATACACTGTACCAAGTTCGGAAATATAGATCTATGCCATTAGAGAAGTTCAATGAGCTTCTTAGTAATGAGAATATCAAGACGTGTGAGAAGACTATTTAGAAGACATGGTATACAATGCCTTTGGAGGTGTTCACATCCTTCACTTTTCAAGTAAGTTTGATTCTTGTCCTCATGAATCTATTACATCTACTATATCTTTTGCCAATCTTTGGTGATTGTGACGTTCTAGCTATAATTGATAACTCTTTGAATAACGTGTTGAACTTGACCTTCGATTTCCAACAAGAGATTGTCACTGCATCAAATGTAGTTGTCCGCAAATATCATGAGGATACTCCGATGAAAGAAGTCACTGACATAGGAGTTGCCACCACCATGAGGAACCTTGTCAAGGAGACTACTGATAAGTTGTACAAGAAATTGTTGAAGATTGTCGGTGTCATGAATCCAGCCTTAGGAGATAAGTGGCTCCAAGAGGTACTTCATGAATTATTTTACAAATTCAATGTTTTGCATTGTAAACTCTAGGTTTGAGCTATTGATTTGGTGGTTGTTCTTTTCAGATTGAAAGGCATTGGAGCATGTACTCTGTCTCGAAGTTGACACTAGATAAGCTACAAAATATAGCTACGTCAAATGAAAATAGTAGCCATAAGGTGAAGTGGCTAAAGTGACTCAATTCATCGGGTCCAACACTTCAAGTATGTTGTTTCCCTCCTAGATCAGCCAATGAAGACAAGATCAATGCTTTTTTGACAAAGGCTTGTTGGTATGTGGGGGTAAGTGATACTCTTCACTTTTTGGTTTCTCTTGTATTTGAACTAGTTTTGTTTTCAACTTCTTTCTTATTTGCACAACGTTAATTTTATCATTTTCCAAATTAAAGACATTACCTCGGAGATATACGATAACATTGTTCGATTGGACAATATTCCAATGAATATGGAGGTTGTGGGAGAGCCAAAGTCACTACATGACTACATTGAGGGTTGGAGAATGAAAGTATGGGATCATCCATATGCCAGTGTCTTCAAAGGTGCTAATGTCTTCAAAAAGTCAAACACATTTAAAGAATTCAAGGGCTCCCTTCTTGCAGTGAAGCAAATTATTTATAAGTAAACAATCACAATTGAATGATGTTAGCACCTTCAAATTTGAGTGATTATGGGTTGTCTTGGTAATTATTGATTTAAATGATTGAGTTCTTGTTCAGGTATTTCAAGTTCGAGCTATACGCAAAGAAGGCCATTGCAAAGGTTGATTTGCCTCCCTTCTTGAATACATGGTTAGATCAATCTTATCTAGATTGCATGTTTTCTCCATCACATTTGAAGAATTGGACAAGCAACCATCTTCAAGCTAGGGCCTGGTATCTAGAGTACAACAAAGGCTATACCCCCTCGAGGAGATGACTCTTTTTTAGTCCGTAAAGAAGGGCACTATGGTGGCAACCGAGTTTGATGAATTTGTAGGCATGGATGAGGAAGCTCGAGTGAAGGCCACAAGAGGCAAGAGGTATCTGACAAAAAGAAAGAAGAGCGTCGGAAAGAAGCAAGGAAGAAAATTGAAGAGAATAAGGCAAAGAAGAAAGAACAACGAGTTGAGAAAGCTAAGGCCAATGCTAAGGAGAAGCCTAAGGGATAGAAGAAGAAAGCAGAGATGCCCAATCTAAATCAAGCAACAAGTGATAGAGTGATGAAGGATACATCTTCAGGGTTTTTTCTTACTCAAGAGTGTCTCCTTCATGGCCTGTCAGCTCAAGATCAAGGCTTGGAGTTAGGATTTATTGTCAATGAATGCATCTTGAATGTTTCGTTGACTTCTTTGATTGGATCAAAGAATGTTCCAGTGCCTAACGTGTTCAATGACGTCATTTCCTTCCTTGATAAGGTAAATTCCTAACCCTAGAAAATGACTTGTTTGATTGCATTCATATCTGTCTTTTTTTACTTTGTATGTATGGCTTGTGTTCATGTGTTAAGTTGCTTTCATTTTTCAAAATTGCACTAATGTTTTTTTAGGGTCTTATATGTGTGCAACATGCTTTAGGTAAGGACAGATTTTTCAATGGCACTCTCACTAAGAAAGCTATTGTAGATCTTATCATTCTTGACATTCCAAAGGGGCTACCAGTTCCTACTATTTCCAATCCATTGGAATCCATTCCACAGTGGAACTAGTTTTTAGAGGATAGGCTTCAAGCTATCTTCGACTTTGTTGATAATTATCTACCTGACAGCGACGCTCTTCTTGTAATGTACCCATTTAGTCTTGACATTAAGTCCTTTTTGGAGGGTTGCTGCGAATCATTTGGATTCAAGTTACAACGTGATTGGTGGGGCATAAACAAGTTGCACTTGACGTTGGCCTCTAATACATCCTCCACAGTAAATAAAGCCATCCCTTTAATGATAATGATTTGTTTGCAAATTCTTTATTGTTTTTTGGAATTTGGACACTAATTCAATGTTTTTGGTAGACTATGCACTTTGCTTTATCACTCTACATTAAAGTTCCAATTTGGCAATCCAAATCCAAGTTCTCATTCCAACAAGTTCCTATTCATGAGGTTGTAAGTGTTGATGTTGGCAAAGACGACATTCTTCAAAAATTTTGCGGAAAGGATGATATAGCTATGAATGGTAGCAACCCTTGGAGGGATCCTTAAGAAAAAGCACGCCTGTTCTTGCAAATGCTTGTTGAGGCCACTACTTTGCTTGGTGACGTTATCGACTGCATTGCATCCATAGGTTAGTTTTTATTTTTCAATTGGCTTTTGCAAGGACTTATTCAATTTCAATGAATGGAATGGAATTCCTAATACCTCTTTTTGGTTTATTTTTGTATGCTTGTAGGTTCAAGCATCTATGCTTGCCGAGCTACTGGGTGCCATATTCTAGCCTTGGAAGAAGATAGGGCTATATTTGAGGCCCTCGTTGCTCCGTTTATCCGCACTAATGAAATTCCTAATACAGAACCACAGTGCTCTACAACCCCTACCATTGATCTAGACGATGAAGACATTCCGATTCATTGTATCACAAAAATTTCACGATTTAGTAAGTAAGTTTCTCCCTATTCTTTTTAACTCTAACCTACTTCACCATATTCAATTTTGTTCTCATATTTGATTTTCGTTGTTCTATAGGCAAGCTCAAGAAGTGAAGACGTTATTACATCGACCATTTCTAACAAACCCGACATTCTTAAGTAGCCCCCCTAAATCATTTTTGTTGCCATTATATGCTCAGGCAATAGTCAAGCAATTCAACCTCTATGACCCCAAACCATCTTGGAGGTCCTCTAAGTTAGATCCTCATGTTTTAAAGTTTATAGATGATTCAACTATAGAGTCAGACTCTCAACCATCAAATTGTGATGATAGCTCTACATTTGGATCTTCGAATAGTAGCTTTCACAATGATACTCTATGAGGTCTATATAAACCATTTTTTATATTGTTTTCATTTCTTTTATAGACATGATGTTTTGTATTTATTTAATGGCACATTGTTATTCCTCAACCTATTGTGTAATTAGAATGACCAAACTACCATTGTATTTTCTATTCTCATATTATAAATTATCTTTGAACACTAAACTACAGTCATAGGACCACACTCTAAAAAACATAGAATTTTGTGTCAATTTATGAAGGCTCCTTAGCTCCTCGGCTCTTAGGCTCACACTCCAAGACTCACTAAATAGCACCTCTGAACTATGAGTGGTTGAATTCTTCATATCCTAACCACTTACATATCCAAAATGGTTTGTTTTACCTCCTACCACTCCATTTGTACAAACATGTTGTCTTCTAAAAAATGTGCACATCAAAATGAGTGACTTCTAAAATTGGTTGTAGAATATTTTGAATTTCATTTGAATGTAATATTGAATATTTAAAAATTAAATTCTAAAATGCCAAAGCTATTTTGGGAACTCTAATTAAGTATTTGGCATCAATGTGTTGATCCTACCTTATGGGTATGGTACTCACAAAGTAACTACATCCCTATACTAAAATAGTTACTTTGACAAATGGCTACAATGGTTGTAGTGTATTTTAGGCCCTTCCAAGTATTTTCAAAAGACTCTATTATACCATTTCAAAAGTAGGCCCTGTCAAATACAATATTAGTCATTTTTTCTACATTTCACTTGTGATTTATTAATACATTTTCTTTTAGAACTCATTACGTCATAGGTACAAACAAGTTGGGAACAAAAAGTTAGGACAAAAATTAGAAAAACAAGTGAATTTTGTATCATGACTATTGTCACAACCTTAGATGAATGAATAGTGCATGGATAGATGAAAGAATTTATGATGATTACGTCATGACCTTTGATGGATGAATGTATGATTGAATGAAGTAATTCATTATGAAATGTGTATTAGTAGACAAGCAAAGATTGTTTGGTTATAAATATTGCCATGTGAAAAGTGAGGTTATTTTTTCGTCAATCCAACATTGTAGATTTAGGCAAGATTGGCAGAAGGTGGTGTAGAACACTATAGAGCACAATTTATCTAGGATGCAATTTTGGGTCTTGCTTTTGGCCTTGGCAAGAATTTTGACACCTCAATTGGAGACCTTGGTGCTCATATGTTCTACATGGATGATTTGAGATTCTTCTTTTTCAACTTGAGTCTCCCACATGATGGAGTGAGAAGCTTTGCCTTGTGGACTTTGTCCAAGCAACTAGACCAATTAGACCAACTAGGTTTAATAGCAAAAAGTGGAGTTTTAGGAGGTACCCAACTTGTTCCACCTTAGAGAGTCACTTGAGAGAATATGAATGAAGCCTTTGGAAGGCTTGCATGGTCCTTCCTTCTTGTCTACTATTGTTCATGTTCTAATCATTTGACCTTCTCAAGTGAAGGATGTCCTTTTGCCAAGTGCTTTTCTAAATAGTATGACCTATACATGGAGGCTTCTTCAATCCAACAAAATTAGGATCAATTAAAATATTTTTGGTGATTTGTTGTCCAAAATTGACTCGAGATAAGGGCCAATTAGAAGCTTGTGGATAATTTGAGTTTTTTAGGAGTAAGTTTTTGCCAATTCCATCTAAGCTTGGATCTAGAACTTGCAAAATATATCCTATTATAGAATTTTTAAAAATTCAAACACACTAATAGAGATCAGTAGAATTAAAAATAGCAAAATAGTCTTTTTCATCCTACAATTGCTCATTATATTAGTGATATAGAAACCCCCTCAAAAAATAAAATTTAGCCTTGATTTTGGACTTGGAGATTTGGAATTTAGGACATAGTGTAAAGTGATCCTTAAATTATGCAAGGGTCTAAATTACTATGGAACAAATGCAAATTAAGAGCATCTCCACTAATTCTTCCTTATTCCTATCTCTATGTGGATGAAGAAAGACCAAATATAGGGATAGGGAATGCTCTTCTCCACTAGTATTGCTCTATCTTTAACATATAGGGAAGGTGACTTTGAGTTCCTTAAATCTTCCCCGCATAGGGAATTGGGCATTGAGTTCCCTAAATATTTACGGATAGAGAACCTTGGTAGGGAGTTTTCTTCTCTATCTAGATGAAATTCATTGGGATAGGAATAGGGAATGTCCTTGGTGGGGATGCTCTAAGCATACCAATGTATAGTGGGGTACCAATCAAAATGTCGTTTTCGAATTCGCAGTGAGAAAAATTTCAATACTGTCAACTTTGAAAGCCTCCCGAGAGCTCAAAAATTGGTATTTTACCACAAAATTTTTAACAAAGAACTTTATTTAAGTTAATTATATGTATGACAAATTTCAAGGCCAAAAAATTCACCAAAAAAAAGTTATTCAAAATCTACCAACATTGGTAGTTGTGGAAATTTTTTCACTGCTGCCAACTTTGACAGCCTCCCAAAGATTGAATTATTTTTTTTTGCCATAAAATTCTTGGAACTAAAACCTCTTTATGTTAATAACATATGATAAAAATTTCGAGACCTAAAGATTAATACAAAAAAAGATATTAACAATCTACCAACATGTGTCGTTTTGAGAAACTATTATGAAAACCATTTCATTACTTCAACTTTGACACCCTCCCAAGGACTGATAAATTGCTTATTTACCATGAAATTTTTGGCACAACATGTTCTTTATGATAACAACATTCATGCCAAATTTCAAGGTCAAAAAATTTATACAAAAAAAATATATTTACAATCTACCAATGTATATATCCTCCATTTGCCTCAATCACTGCTTGTAACCTAGAGGGCATAGAATGACATAGTTGAAGGAGCTTTGTACCATTGATTAACCTCCACTCTCTTTCAATAACTACTTTCACGTCATCTAAATTTTTTGGACATATTGGGCCATATTGCACAGCATCTTTCAAAATCTTCCAAAGGTTCTCAATTGGATTGAGATCAGGAGAATTTGCAGGCCAATCCAGCTTCTCCAAAAGGTGTATTTGTCTTCATTCTTTACATACTTTAAGATGTGACAAGTGCATACAACTAAATTTGGCTATCCTTGATTTTTTTGAGAAGCATTTATGATTAGAGATTGCATCATCTAGAGAATTTCAATCTAGAAGCATGATTGTTTGACACACTTCAGCAATTTCAATGTCTTTAATAAAAGGTATCTCATAACTACACACATTGGTAGATTATAAATATTTTTTTTTGTATAAATTTTTTGACCTTGAAATTTGGCATGAATGTTGTTATCATAAAGAACATGTTGTGCCAAAAATTTCATGGTAAATAAGCAATTTTCAGTCCTTGGGAGGGTGTCAAAGTTGAAGTAGTGAAATGGTTTTCACAATTGTTTCTCAAAACGACACATGTTGGTAGATTGTTAATATCTTTTTTTGTATTAATCTTTAGGTCTCGAAATTTTTATCATATGTTATTAACATAAAGAGGTTTTAGTTCCAAGAATTTTATGGCAAAAAAAAAAATTCAATCTTTGGGAGGCTGTCAAAGTTGGCAGCAGTGAAAAAATTTCTACAACTACCAATGTTGGTAGATTTTGAATAACTTTTTTTCAGTGAATCTTTTGGCCTTGAAATTTGTCATACATATAATTAACTTAAATAAAGTTCTTTGTTAAAAATTTTGTGGTAAAATACCAATTTTTGAGCTCTCGGAAGGCTTTCAAAGTTGACAGTACTGAAATTTTTCTCACTGAGAATTCGAAAACGACATTTTGATTGGTACCCCACTGTACAATATATGTAAAAAATTGTTGTTGTCACTCACCATTCTAGTATTCAATTGCTTCCAGGGTATATATATATATATATATATATTCAAAATGGCCCTTGCCTAATTTGGACCCCTATTGTTGGGGCCCAATTGTGCTGTCTTGCATTCTAATATAGTTAAAACTTTATACATAGTCAAATTGGAGTTCACAAGGGTGGAATTGGTTTGAATTGTCATCATTTTATAACATGATCCAAATACACCCTATATGGTTTAGCCTTATGGGCAACAGTTCCCTCATTATTTCACCATTTGAAGGGACACTTTTGGATTTCCATTGTAGGGAATCCAAAGAACTACAATAAAATCCCAAAGGACTAGAATGGTCTTCTTGAAGAACAACAATGAAAACCTATATGTTTTTTGCTTTGACCACCCCTAATGTATATTCTTTTACTGAAAAACGAGTTGACCAAAAGACCTCTGAAAAACTCTTAAATCTACCATTCTACTCTATTACAAATTCTTATTTTATATATTTATTTTAAACCAATCGGTCAAAATATGTGCAGTGCCCAAAGGGTTCACAATGGGTTTAAGTTACATTCCTTATTTGCTTCTAGCGTCCGTAAAGCACACAATCGAGTTCACGCTAGCTTCGGTTCACAACTTCATTCGGCCTTCCATTCAAGGCAAAGATAGAGAGCATTTGTAACCAGGCTCAAGGAATCATAACCGCAAGGAATTGTCACAACTAGGAATTGCAGTAGAAGGAATTGTGAATTGCAATAGAGGGCATTGTCACAATTTGGAATTGCAATAGAAGGATTTGCAACAAGAAACTGCAATAGAAGGGAGCTCTTTGTTGAAGCTCTTGGTAAATGATCCCGAAGTGACCATTGATTCTCCTCCAAGCCTTGCCATGGCTGCATCCCCATCCGCTCTTCTTCCTTTCTCCATCCGAGTATCTCCAATTCGCCATCCGAAGCTTTCCCATCGCAGCTGCAATCGCAGCTTTGGTTTTGCGAAGAACCCAACTGCTGTGAAAGCTGCGATGGGGTGGGTGGAGTTTCCGAAGTTGAGCCCCGCAGCGAAGAAGGTGATGGACACGGTGGCGAATCTCATGGACCAGGAGATCGGTGAAGCGCTTCGCCCTTCGCAAACGGCAGAGGATGTGCGATCGTTCAAGGGGGCTAATGGTGAAGGTTCGGTTACGATCCGGGCTGGACAGGAGGGGTCCAAGGTAATGAATGCCCTTTGTTTTGAATTAGGGTTTAACTACATTCGTTTGGAGAGTGGAGTGGGGGAGTTGTACTCTGGAACCTGAAGAGTTGTGACGAATTTGCACTCGAATTTAGGGTTGACGTGGATTGGAGGATTGGGGTGGGGGAGTCTTTGTATGCATCCTCAAGACTTGTGCTGAATTTGCTACTCGAATTAGGTTTGAAGTTGATTTGAGGATTGGAGCGGGGGAGTCTTGGTCTGGAACCTGAAGACTTGTGCTGAATTTGCTACTCAAATTAGGGTTAACTTTGATTTGAGATTGGAGTGGTGCAGTCTTATTACTCTGGAACCTGCAGAGTACTGCGATTTAGGGGTTGTGGTTGTGGTGACTCTTTGCACCAATTTTGTTGAGTTCCGTTTTGATTGTTCTTTCACTGATGATTCTGGTGATCAGTAAGATTTGGCTCCTTCTGAGTTTTTGAATTTTCACAATATGAGTAATTGAATTGGTCTTTATTTAGAAGCATTGATGCTTGGACTTGAAACCTATGGCATGTTCATAGTTAACGTGTTGTTTAGGGTTTCTCAAAGTGATTGATTCTCACTTTGGGTTCCGTGGGTTGACAGATTGATTTCGTGTTGGGGTCGTGGCTGAACTGCGCGCTGCCCTTCGGGGAGCTCAACATCGCCACTCTGATCGCCATGCTAGGACCTGAAGCGGACTCTCCACATCTCCTTTTTGAGTTTATTCAAAGCGGTTCTGATGCTCTGGTATTAGTCTTGGATTTGCTTCCACGGAAAGACCTGGTGTTGAATCCCGAGTACCTCGCCCGGTTCTACGAGAATTCCAAGCTGGAGAGCATCCGGCAAACATTTGAAGCCCATCCCAACACGCAACCCTTTTTGTCATCTGCGCTCTACGTTCGAAGTGTGGTCTCGCCCACGGCATTGATGTATAAAGTGAGTGGAGGTGATGGGGGTTTGGACGCTGTCATTGGTGAGCACGCATTTTTTTTATCTGTGCATTACTGTACTGTTTATTCTCTTGCGTGTAGCACTATTTATAGGTTAATGCTAATCCGACACCATATATTTGTGTACCTATTCATGAACACCATAAGGGAGCTTTCTATCTTGTGTTGGTCATTTGTCGACTAGCCACTTGTTAGCTTGTGATTATTTATTCCAAAGCTTATCAATGGTGATCTTAAGGTGTAAAAATTAACAAAAAAAAGGTTCATTTGCTCTATGGCACGCTAATTTGGTGTTATATTTACAAAGTAACCCATGCATGACACTAAACTGAATAAACGGTGCAGTTGATTGTATTAAAAACCTAGTGAATCAACCTGGTTTATTGGTGTCATTTGAGCAGTGTTTTAGCTGTGTTCAGCTTCTTAATGGTGATCCCAAGCTACACAATTTAACAAAAAGAGTTCATTTGCTCTATGGCACGTGAATTTGGTGTTACATGAAACCATGCATGACACTATATTATATATATATTGCAGTTGAGTATGAATACCTAGTGAATCAACCTCGGTTTCTTGTGTTATTTTTGCTTCATTAACAGGCGTAAATCAACTTGGTTTCTGATTTTGATTTAATAGTGTTAAACAGTTTCAGTTGTTGTAACTGGGTATTCTTTACCCCGTATCGAATTGGTTATTATGCTGTCTAACAGGTGTGCCTTCCACTATTTCTGTACCAGGTGAGATTTTGCAGCCTGCTGCGACGTCGGTGTTCCAGACGTGGTTGGAGGGTTATAAGACCTTAGGCCGAGCTATGGACAGTGATGCAATGGCGTATATGAAGCTGCGGGATGAGTTGATCAAGACGAAAGGAGTGGAAGTGGATTTGAGTAGCAATATGCCGAGGTTGTTTGGGCAAGAGGTGACTGACCGGGTGGTTGCTGCGTTTCGGAAGGGCGTTTGAGGAAGTCCAATCTCTCTTTACTTGTACATGTTGTGATATCTTACTTTTTGGGTGTTCTGATGTCAAAGCAGATCTCTACACTGATTTATTCTATTAGTGTTTGGGACACTAATTACCAAAGTCACGCTATTTTGAATTAGTGGTGGCTGAAGTATCACTGTATCACTGTATTTTATTAATTTCCACATAAGTAAATATTGTGTACACTGATTTATTCTATTAGTGTGTGGGACACTAATTTACCAAAGTCAAGCTATTTTGAATTAGTAGTGGCTGAAATATCACTGTAATGTATTAATTTCCACATAAGTAAATATTGTGTAGTGACACTTCTTTTGTAGGAGATACTAATTTGTGATGTTAAATTCAGTGTAGCTGCTAACTGTAAATGTAAAGCCAGTCCTCTTATCAACCAATCAAGCACATTGATTTCCAGTCCTCTCTTATGTCACTCTGTAATTGCTTATTCCCTAGATGTATCCTAAGAGTCTCTGCTGAGGTTAATATAAACTTCTCTTGAGCTGCTCTAGACCTTGTGATTGATTTTACATTTAGATATTGGGGCACATTTAAATCATTTATGCCATGGTCGATTGTGGTCTATGTTTGGTCAAAGATTTATTGAATGGAAAACTGATCGGTGCCCAACATGTCAGTTATTACGAAAGCAGAGACAATCCTAAAGCTGATTTTGTACTGAGGACAAAAAAATAGCTACTTGTACTTTCTCAGAGGCAAAACCAAGATGCTAAAATTTACCTCAAATAACTAATGTATATTATGATGTTCCAATATGGGAAAAACAATCAAC
Organism: Pseudoscleropodium purum; assembly: GCA_963969395.1. Taxonomy (NCBI): domain Eukaryota; kingdom Viridiplantae; phylum Streptophyta; class Bryopsida; order Hypnales; family Brachytheciaceae; genus Pseudoscleropodium; species Pseudoscleropodium purum. Next base: position 13,511,260 of record OZ017802.1, read on the forward strand.
AAGTTGACCTAAATTATCAACATTGAAGTTGTAGCTACTTTGCTACTCTACTTAACTCTTCCAATCTTCGTAATCAATCTTCGTCGTATTCTAGAAGCGTGGGCTCATATTCCCAAGGTGCTATAAACCCATGGAAGTTGATGAATGTAGAGGCAACATTGGCCAATCCAGCATTAGGCAAGTCTTGTCTAAACCTTACTCCTTTTGGCAATCCTGGTCCACCAATGATGCATGGCACCTACAAAGTGTGGGCAACAATGTCATCAACTAAGATTGATACCCTCCAAATTCACCACTTTTTGCTACTATGCCTAGTTACTATCATTAAACTAGTCAAATTTTCATATTTTCTTGCTAGCAACTAAGAAGAGGTCCCAATGCACCAAAGAACACAAACATTCCAATACTGTATCCAAAAATTACAAATCAGTTTTTTTCGGTAGATGTTCTAGAATCGTTTCTTTTAACATACATACATATTGACTTTGGAGATGACAATTTTGGAGATGACAAGGTGCAATTTTCGGTGTACCCAACTTAGAATGATAAATGATGGTATTATCAAATATAGAACAAACCATTATAGTGAGAGATGTGAAAACGTACCGGGTTACATGTATGGGAGGTGAGAACTTCAGTCTCTCCTTTTTTGTTTCTAATTGGTGCCCCAGTTTTCAAGTTCCGTTTCACCATGTCCTCTGCGTTTCCGTGATCGGCAGTTATCAAAAAAATCCCTTTCACTTGTTCGACAGCATCCAACATTATCTGCAACATGATGCAATGTAACATACAATTTATTTACAAGTCAATAGAAACTCAATATTGTCTCCTTTTACAAAAAAAGAAGAAGCAAAAAGAAGCATCTATTCATACAATTGGTTGGACATAAGGTAAACTATCCCATTTCAGACCACATGGGAGCGAACCCATTGTGGGTTGAATTCTGTTAGTGGTGAACATTCCAAGTTCTAAAATGTACACCAATAGAATTCAGCCCATAATAGGCTTGCTCCCATTTGGTCTGAAATGAGATAGTTTACCTTATTAGCAAGAGATGGAAGTGTGACTTGACGGAATGTCTATGAACATTGATTTTTGAACGGAAATGGAGTTGGCTATTGCCGCTTATAGTGGACAGCTACAACCTTTGCTTTGAAATTGCAAATTTGGAAAAAATTCCAAGAGGGAGATTCAAAGCTACACAGAGTGGTTTCATAGAGAAAATGAAGCAAATTGAAATATAGAAAGTCTAGTGTTTTACTTCTATGAGACAAAATAAGAAAATGTTTACCTTGACAGCCTTGTCAACTGTCTCGCATGCTATAATTGTGGCCTTGAGATCACCGGTATGACCAACCATATCCCCATTTGCGATGTTCACACGAACCTGTTAATAATCCAAACCATTGCTTGTTCATAATTACATAAATTAACAAACCCAACCTTCCATCTCTTCCTATCAATTGATTCAAAACAACGATCATGAGAATGAAGATTGTGTTGTTTGAATACGAAGCTAAGGTCAGTTGGATATTGGAACCTAAATGAAGCACTTTACTTTACAATAATGAGCGTTGTGTTCGAACGTACATGGTCAAATTTGCCGCTAAGGAGAGCGTCGCGAGCCTTCTCAGCAATCGCAATAGCCTTCATTTCAGGCTTCTCATTAAAAGCAATACCCTTGTCACTGGGAATTTGGACGTACTTTTCCAAGCTCGAACTGAACATGCCGGAACGATTTCCATTCCACACAAAGGTGACATGACCGAACTTCACAGTCTCACTGTTTCACAACGCATTTCACCAAATTGGAAAAAATCTGATATTTTTTTTATAGTAAATCTAGAATCTCACATGTAGACAATATTCTATTCAAACCTTGACATGCTCATATTCTATCTCATGGATCAATCAAAACCTCAAGATTTGCCCTCAAGTTCAGGCCACAAGAACTGAATTTGTCCAGTTTTTGCTCCCCAGTCCGTATGAGATTGATTTGAGCACCAACACTATAAGAAACCAAAGTTTATTGATGTCAAAAGGAACGGATTTTAGGTGACATTGGAAAAACCAAAACATGTTTTTATATCAACAATGATGTTCAATATAACATCAATGAACATCATTGTTGACATAAAAACATGGGCTTTTTTTTTTTTTTTATGTCACCTCGAATGTTACCTAAAATCCGTTCCTATTGATGTCAATCCATCATCTAAAACAAGATTTTCTTATAGTGTCAGCAGATTCATTGGCAACTTTGTGGGCTATTCAAAGTTTCAAGTGAGATTAAACGTAGGATCGCTAACCTACAAGCCCAACTTTTGATATAGTTGTGCACCAAATACTCTCCTGATGTCTTCTCAATCAGCGGAGGTGCAACCAGGTAATGCTTGGGAAGGTCGAGATCTGCATCATACTGCAGCATGCCGGCATACTTGATTTTGGGCATCTTCCCTCGATCGAACTTGTCGAACTTCTCAAGGTCGTAAGCTTTGGCTGCCATTACCATCCGATCTGCCCTGAAATTGAAAGTCACCACAGCATCGTTGTCAAGGATGGGGCCAACTGGTTTGCCGTCAGATCCCACGATTACAAAAGGAGGGAAATACTGATCGTCAAGCTTTGGATCCGCCTCTTTGAGTTTCTTCAGTCCGTCCAAAGCACTTGAAAACTTGTGAGGAGCTTCTCCTTTGACTTGGGCATCCCAGCCTTTCTTCACCACTCCCCAGTCATTCTTGGTAAAAAAAAAACACAGATTTGTAACGGAAGTTAGTATTTCCCTGGAGAAATTGGACTTCAAAAAATGAAGAAGAGTGAGAAGGTATTATTATATGTATCAAATGATAAAAAAACAAACTATGTATGAAAACTATGTATTGCACAAAGAAATAACAAAAAAAAAAGTCATAATGAAGATGGAAGTCATTTCAAATTAGTTGCAATTGAATAGGAAGTGTGAGATCTTCCCGTTGTGTAATGTGACATTCTTGCTTCGTAAACTAACAATCATTTTCTAGAGTTTCTATAAATACAACATAAGGAAAGAATATGGTAGATAGTGGTTTTATGTACTTACCTCATACCGGTCCATAGTGACAGCCATTCGACCACCCCCGGAGGCAATCATGGCATCACATCCCATTTTTCTAATGGCTGTGAGATTTTTCTCAAGGATGTCAATGTACTTGAGAGCCGACCCTGGTGGTACATCTCGCCCATCCAAAAGAATATGTACACGCATTTTTTTAGCTCCACGTTCGGCACACCCTTTCATCAACAACTTTACGAGCAAAGCACAACCTCTATAAAATATAAAATAAAATAATATGTACACATGACATCTTCTCTTTTCTAGTCTTTGAAAAATGCAATGCACATACAATAGCATCAAAGTAAACTAAATGTCTTCAAATATTTAAAAATAACATTCATATTCAAATGTTGGTTTGCATTAAGAATACTTTAGATATATATATATATATCAATCTTTACAAGGGTTGTAACAACAAAGTATGTGGAGTAAATTATGATTATAATATGAAATTTTACCTACCGACAATTGATCAAATCGAGAATGTACACCACCATCACTCAATAGGCCCATAAAGTGCACTGTGTTTTTGGCAAATGCTGAACTAATGTACTTGAATCCTGCCCCATCGTACAACTTCCTAGTTGCTAGGGCTTTGTCCACAAGTCCTGCCCTGTTTCAACCATCAAGTCTCTATACATCAATGTAAGACCCTTCATGCTAAATTCAATAAGGAAAAATTGACTCTATTCTAACATTGTGACTCTCCAAGCTCACTTTAAATATAAGATGGTCTTAATCTTTTGAGTTCCAACCTCCATAAAGAAGCATCTACAAATATCTCTTGAAATAAATAATAGCCAAAATAAGAAAAAGCTTGGATTGAAGCAAAATATTGGCAAAATACTTTACAACATACCCTTGTGTGAATATATGCCCAGCACCAAGAGCATTGTGGCCAACTTCACTATTTCCCATGTCTTCATCACTTGGGAGGCCAACTGAAAGGCCATGAGCTCTAACTAGCCGCCATCGGTCTGGTGCCGTCTAAAAAATGAAATCAAAATTTTTGTCACAAACTAAAATTGAATTGAACAAGGAGATGCTTTGATTTACTAGTGGTATAACTTCACACTAAAATAAAGATACATACTTATCAATGGAAAAAATCTAACATTCTCTATATATTCTTCAAAAGAATACTCTCAAACTCCCTACTTCCACTTCATAGCATTGGACTAAACCTCATGGTCACAATATATCTTCTAGTCAAATCACTACTTTAATATAGAAGAGTCTTAGCAATAATAGGTAGCCAACCTCACTATACCTTTCTGAGCTCATCCATTGTGGGTGTAGAGGCAACATTAATGCTGTTGAACTCATCAAGAATTTGTTCACCCCATCCATCCAAAATAATAATCATAACCTTCTTGCCTCTTCTTAGAATAGGATGGTGTCTCAATCTCCATCTATGAGGCCTCTCAAAAATGATCTTCTTCCCTTGTATCTCAAAATTCATTCCCTTGATTAATTGGGGGAATTATAATGTACTAAGTTGTGTAGGATTTAAGACTACTATTACATTTGCAACCTGGCCACAAGAAGACAACAAGAACTTCCCAAACATTAGTTGATATATATACCAAACAAAAAAATTCTTACAACTTGGTCTTCAATTTCAAAAATCTCATGACATTATCAAGTTCAAGGTTCAACCACTCTTTTGTCCTTTGATTTAAGAACACCTTTGAGGATATAGAAGGCAAATTGTTTTAAAATTATCTTGAAGACCTAAATAGAACATCATCAATGGCTTTAAGCTCAACAACACAAATTAGAACCTCTGCAAAAAAATGCCCTAAGAGAGTTTCTCTTCACCTCATGAACCGTTGCGGACCCAATAGGTATATTATTCCAACCCTTCATAAACTACAAAAATGACAAGATCATCAATAATACTTGATCACACACTATCCTTATATCAATAGAAAGAGTATTAAATCATTATTATTATTATTGCAAGGTGTAGTCCTAAACACTAATATTTTAGTTTGATGAGCACAAAATCAATTTGCAAGTATAAGGATGTCCGTCAAGAACATACTTTCTACAAGGAAAGTGGAAAGTATTGCTACAGTCAAACTTACTTCTCTTACCGCATGGGAATGGTGGGGAGTAGTTTTTAACAATATGCACGTAAAGAAGCTCAAGTGCCAAAGGTCAATTATTTCAACAAGCTCATCTGTTGTACATTAATTGTGTTTGATAGGTAGCTCATCTAAAAAAAGTCAGCTAATAGTCTCAGTCTGACACAAACAGTATTATCAGTGGTTACTTCGGCACACTTTATGTACATAAGGAGTATGCATGTAAAGAACTACAATTAGGGAATTTGCAATATGAGAGGTTTGACTGTAGTAGTAAATCACTGTATTCTTGTACTACAAACTGAGGCAAAAGTGGTTACATGTGTTAATGCACCTCAACCCTCTTAATCTCTCCTATCTTACATACAATGTGTCTACGCTAAGGCCCCTCAGACCAGTTGGCTTCAGGACGTACAAATCGAAATCGTTTTACTATCTGGCAACCAAGCACTGGTTTGACAATCCAAAGGGGTTTAAGCCTGAAAGGACGGAGTGTATCACCAAACCAAGGTAGTCGGGAAAAAAAAAATTCAATTCCTGCATGAATAGGTGGATTCTTTGTTTTATACAAGAACCCTGAAAGCCATTCATCGGACACTTTGAGTCCTCTCTGGCGTTACAGGATTAAAAAGGAGACCAATTTTCCATTTTTCCATAACGACATTAAGCATCTCTAAGATCGGGACTTGTTCAGGTACCTGAGGCTGTCAGGAATCCCACTTGGACTCAAAAGTACCGGTCAGGTCGAAAAGAATATATTGCAGCCTTGTGAAAAGACCTGCCACACAGTATCGTAAGCGGTAATTCAGTGACATGTCCAGGGCGACCATGGCCGTATGAAAACGGAACAGTACAGTGGCAGATCAAAGACAGTTCACAGGAGTCGATAAAAATCTGAAAAGCAAGAATTCAATAAGAGGACGCAGAAACCAGAGTACCAAAACCCCAAACGAAAAGAACGCAAATTCAGCAACTCCAAACCCTGCACTCTAAACCTTACACTGCCAGCCTGCGTGCAACAGAATGCAAAGAATATAAGGCTGACTTGGATATACCAGATGCTTTGTGAAGGCCACTGTATCATCCGCCATTCAGGCCCCTCTTTGGTGTAAAAGATCACCTCCGCAAGCTCGTTGAGATTTTCTGAACAGGCCTACTTCTTGAAGTCGCACTACTTTCAGGAACAGATACCCGACGAGGACGACTTTTCTTAGGAGGTGCCAGGTGTAATTTAAGTAAAGGTCCCAGATCTGAAAGTTGTTTTCCCTGTTGCAGCTGCTTCAGCAGAGCCAGCTGAAGGAAACCAAGAAAGTCAGTATACCTAGACCTATCTAAAACAGGAGAGGACGTGCAACATATGCGTAATTGAATTGACGAGCAAAGAATTACAGTGTTTAAAACACGATGTATAGAGGGCTCGTACCCGAGAGACCTCCGGAGCATGGTGATTGCTCTTGCTAGCAGTGCCTACCGAATAAGCTGCAACTGTGTCGAGACTTGTACTTGAAGAACCTGTGTTGGCTTCATCATCTCCTTTCCCGGTAGCCCTCTTTGACGAGGTGCTTGATTTCACTTTTAGCGAACAAACAGGGCACCCTAGAAAACCTTTTTCTTTATTGGATCCTCCATTACTTATACAAACCATGTGTGCAGCATGACCACACGAAAAAATACTAAATCCATTTGAGCCACGTGAAGCAGACCTAGATGTTGAACCATTTGAATTTTCGATAGTATTCCTTCTGTGACCTTGCATGGCATCGTCCTCCAATCTAAATCCGCAAATGCAGCAGACGGAAGAAGCAACAGAATATCCATGTGAATAGCCTTGACGAAGAGCATTGATGTTGTAAAAAGTATCCTCCTCTATGAGATGCTTTGCAGTCCTCTGCACCTCATGCAAAAATAGTGTCCGTAAGTAGTAGCATTCTTTAGTCAAGAACAAAGTGACGATTACACACAATGTACGAAAGGTTCAAAGAATGTATCAGATAGTTTACCAGTATAGTTCGTTCGTAGCCATACGCACTGAGCATATTCAAAATCGTGGGTCGAAAGTCTCCAAATGCGTGGCTCCCATGATCTGCCAGTATTTTCTCCATTATAACATGCAGAGGGATGTAGCCCATCATTCCGTCAATGATATCCTCCATTATCGAAACAAGTACTTTCTTCAAGAGTTTGCCTGCGAGCGAATGAACATGACGAAGCCAATCGTGAATCGTTGCAGAGAAATATTTACTCCTAACATACCGGTAATCAATATAGCAAAGCTAGGGCATCACAGTTCAAATTAGCCAGCAATGAAAAAATAAAATCAACTCAAAACTGATCAGCAAATTTCGAAATTATGAACAAGGTTCTTAATTAAATTCAGTTGAGTAATTGAGGAATCGAACCTCTGATCTGTTCTTTGACCAACTTCCGCTGCATTTTTGATATTCCTCGTACTTCAGCTCTTCCCGAATCCGCCAGGTTTTGCTTTTCAGAACTTGTTCGAAATTCTGAACTTGAATTCTTGCTGGCAAGAAATCCAGCAGGATCTGATGCACCTTTAGATGGCTCCACAGTGCTGCAAAACGATTAACAAGGTAATAAAAATCTTAAGTCAGAGAATAACTAAAGAATGAAGCGCGAAAACGGCCTGCTTCACTTCCAATAATTAACTGTGCGGAAAGATAAGACTGTACCTGTCAAGGAGGCGAAACCAGAGCATTGTTGATTCACGGGGGTGAAGTCGTTGAGTGTTACGCTGACATAAGGCCAGAGCCACAGCAACGGCCTCTTTTAGTGCTGCTACCTGCAAATTTTGCAAAATAGTAATGGTAAGCATTAAAGATTCGTAACCCCAAAAGAGAGAAAATTCAGGACTTGGCATAAGGTATGTCAAAGCTTGATATTCTCTAGGGTTGAACACCAAGAGGTAATAGTAGACATAGATTACTCCCATGAACAGCTCCAAAGAAAACTGTAAAAGACAAAAACTAACCTCAGGAACCTTAAACAATAACTTGTCGTCCTTGTCAAAAGCTTGTAACGAGGTGCTTGAAAAGGTGAAGACAGAAAGCTCCAATCTATTTCTACAACTATCCAGATCCTTGAGCACAAGATTCAGAGCGCTTGCAATATCACCGACACGCTCTAGGAGAAATATTGCTGCGTCTGTAATACCATACTCCTGACACAATTTGAGGCAGTGCTCCAACCGATAGTTTTCATAGCTTTCCAAGAACTCTAGTACGGCATGTGGTTCGAATTGGCATAGCAGCTGCATGTTCAGAAAGTTGTCAGACAGATCATATTGAACGAGTAGGTGCACCCGGAGATAACGATCCTTGGCATCATAAGCATAATATCAAGAAGCATCAAAACACCGAATCCGAGTCCCACTGCCCCAATAATTCCAGCAAAACAAGAATGCCTCCAGAAAAAAAAATCATTTGAACTTGGTATATCTCCACCAGAAAAAATAAGAAATCTAGATTTTTATTTTCGTCATTTTTATTTTATTTTTTGTTCGAGATAAGGATAATGTTCAAGAGGGTATGCCAGATGTACCTCCACATAAAGTTCTGCCATATCGTCTGTGAAGACTACATCAGATCGTCGTAGTAAATCCCTGATGTCTACATTTGGGTTCCATTCGTCTTTGCCAAACCTGCCTGATGCAGTCTTCTGACGATTCAACAAACGATCCTTGTGTTTGCCGAATGATAACTTAACTGCATTCTCCAACCCAAAAGGCCTGCTACTTCCAGGGCGAGCATCCATGATGCCCTTCAGATAGGCAAACAGGAGCTTTGGTTGAGATGCAAGCTTCTCCATAACTTTCTGGTTATCGCTGCTGAAATGCTTCAAAACAATCCATAGCGAGCCTTTGCTGATATATGAACCATTCTCAATAGTATTAGTACCATTCGAACTCATTATCTCAGTGAATACAATAAGCTAGATTCCAATACAACGTTAGAACCTTCACTCCTGTTCACGATACACTTTATACGGTAGGAATCACTCTAACAACGTATACTTGCAAAATGAATCTTACCTACTATGCTGCACAAGTTCAGGAATGTGAAGAAGAATAGCCTCCCGAAATTTAATTAGATCAGAACCTCTTAACCCTTTTTGATCATCAAGCATTTGCATGACATACAAAAAAGGTTGTGCAGTCTGAGTTTTGTCGCTTAAATAGTCATCCAGTGCTGCTTCATAATCACCTCTGCGTGTATGGAGCAAGCCACTGACCTGCTCAAAAGATCAAAGCCAACTCCATCACTCTTCGTCACTAGAAGGCAAACATCCAAAATTTAGAAATCGCGTTAAATGAAAGAATGCACCGGCTAATAGAAAAAGGGCGCAAATCAAGACGACACAAATCGTCCAGACTTTCAAAAGCTTACCTGCCAGAAATTGTTTTTTTGTGCTAGTTGAAGAGTTCGAGACGAATCCAAATTTGAATCAGGAACAGCCCTCAGTAACCTCACCATCAAATCCTCTTTAGCCCGTGCACCGTCACTTCCAAGTGTAGGAAATGCAAGATACTCTAAAATCCCCATAAAAGTAGAACTTGACACAACAGCATGTCTGGAAGCCACAAAATGTGCCACAAAGTCCAGAAGATATCCAACATCTACTTTTGAAGGCCAATGCACTTCGGAGTCTTCAGAATCTGACTCAAACTCCTTTGAATCACTTGCGACTTTATGAGGTGCTTTCGAAATCTCAATCAAAGCATTCACAGTCGCTTGTACATACCTCACTCCGTCATGAACATCCTCAGAAGCTGAAAGAACTAAATCTTCATCATCAGCACTGGTAAGATAAGCAAAACCCTGCTTCCCAATACCCAAGGGGCCATGTTCAGGAAATGCCAACCTCAGGACTAGGAGGGTTGCTTGTATATCAACATGCAACAGAAACCACAATCGAGGGTATATTCTAGCCTCTTCCGCCTTGAAGCTCGTAAGTGATCTACCTCTGATAGAGCCCTCTTGATCAAGTAAAAACTGCAAGATTTCAGCTCTTAACCCTGGCAAACGTGTGGCTGGAAGATAGCCATGGCCTGTGGCAAGGTGAGGTAATGTCATCAACGTTAAAAACCAACAAGAAACCATAGCCGATACACTATTTCATGCCCGAGAGATACATCGGACCACGCTTCTTTCCTTCATTAGAAAATGATATGATCCAACATATCAAGTACAACAATCATTAAGATTCAGTTCCTAGAGACAAAAGTGGATTTGGTAATCATACCGGGTGGAAAGGCGAGACCAGAGAAGCAATACTTCAAGTACACCAAAAGCTTGTATCTGTTTAAGCACAAGAACATTTTATCTGCAAATGATAAAGAGGGCATCCGCAAGAGGGCATGTTCCATTGACATTCACAACTCAGAAACTGAGAGACAAATTGGGACATCCTAAAGAGGATCTATGGGAGTGAGTAAAAGCATCAACTGCTCAAAGCCAGAAATTGTCTCTTTAAATTGACTCTTTAAATTGTCTCTTACACGAAAACGCAAAAGAAAAAAAGCAGAAAAATATGATCAGTAAGAGACAGAGTAGAAACAAACCCAATTAGTTGAGTCTGAGACGGGTTGGAAGCCTGGTCTGCCACAGTTAAAAGTTCTTCCAATGGAGACCTGAAGTCGTCCAAGCCCCGATTGAACAGATAAATAAGTGCACTGTACAGTCCATGCTCTCGACATAATCTCACCACCTGCCACCACCCAAACCAGATACGACCAAACGACGTCAAAGCTGTGCTAAAGCCAGAAAGAATTCGAGAGCAAGTCAAAAATCTTGCTCGTGATTCAATTTCCCCTCCAGATGGCATAGATTATTTGTCAACCACAGTAAGACAACTTTGACATAGATCATCCCCTATCACAGGAGACTAGACTTCAGCTTGATGACCTAGTTATCAAAGTACCAGTGGGAGTAGAGAATTGCCTGGTTAAAATCCAAAGAGCCAATATCCATATGAAGCACACATTGCTCCACTCTCTCCAACCATCCATAGTAGCTGTAGTGCTCAACAAGTGCTTGCATAACCTGGGAAAATTGACAGAAGGCACTTGTTATTTCCTCACTAGTCTGCAGCTACCCCATTTATTCAATTTAGTGTATGATAAGCTATTTCATAGGTTTAATGCTAATTTTAGCACTATGTGTTAGTGTACCTATTGATGAATAACTTTAAATGATCATTTAGTGAGCTTTGAATCTCGTGTTGGCCACTTGTTAATTGAGTGGATAGTCACTCAAAAGCTTCTTGATGTGGCCCCAAGGTAAACTATTTAACCAAAAAAAGTCCAGTTACTCTACGGCACGCTATTTTGGTGGAACATTAAATGATGACACTAAATAGAATGAACTGTGCAGTGAGCAGTCCAAATTAATCTAGTGCTGAGTTAATGCGGCTGCAGTCTCGCAACAGTACCAACTGATTGCAGAGTACCTTACAGCTACACTGCCAGACATATTAGACCGTACAACAAAAACACCTACCTCAGGAGCAAGGCCACCCAGCATGTCTTTCAGAATGTAGGGTTCCAGAAGCTCCAAAAATGTACCTGAACATCAGTGTGAACAGATATCAGATATTTCCTTCAAGGTGCATCGTATATCATCCGATACAAAACTTCGGAAAAAACAAACATAATGCAATAAAACCAACTTTTCCGTGAGGAACACAGCAAACAGATGGGAAAAACAATAGAAAGAGAAGACGCAGGGAGATCTGGACACACCTCTTTGCTTAACAGCCACAAACTTGCTGAAAACATTCTCAAATAAGACGTCCTGTTTACCAATGTGTACACAAAATTCAATAGCCACTCCGCCAACTCTTGCATATTGTTCTCGAACCTCCTGCAGATCTTGACCCTGGCCCTCGGAACCTTGTCGATCAGCAGTTTGAGATGCTACCGACAAGTATTCAAAAGCCATGTCAATATAGGCAGACAAGAGTGCCAGCAAAGTACTCATAATAGCCTCCCGCATTGCATCTAATCCCCTCGGAAGACCAGTTACCCCTCTGGCTCGCCCATCATAAAGCTCCATTGCAATGTGAAACGCACCCATCCAGTCGCCAGCATCTTCGAGTGCTTTGATGCGCTCTCGCCAAGGCAGCAAACGAGCACGCCATAGCTGTTGGGGACCCATTAAATACAGCGCAGCTCCACGTACAGATAGAGAACTATGATAGGCTTTCTCTGGATTGCCAAGAGCGTTCATAATGTGTGCATGGTAGATGAGAGCTCCCACATCTTCTTGTTCTCCCTTAATGGACCCACGCTCTAATTCAGCTCCCTCTTTCGTGAACAAGCAGAGTTCGTCCTTAGCTGTCACAACAACCAGCATCTGCATGCACCTATACACTTCAGAAAATTCTCCAAACTCTCAAGGCAGTGCATAACATGGTATCTCATAATCTTACTTCAACAGCTCACTATTCTAACAATGTTGCAGCAAAAAACATTACTTAAATATCAAAAGAGTAACTGATGGACCAGAGACCTCAAAGCGAACTGCAACTTGATCTTAATCCAACCACCACGGTAATCTGCTGAACATATAAACTTCTTTCAGAAAATTGTTTTGTAGTACTAACCTGCTCCTCCAGCCAGGCAAGTCCAACAGCAGGACTGTCAAGTTCCCATTCTCTCACTTTTCTCAGATTTGAGTGCGTCAGTTGCCATATGAACATCTTAGTATCCCAACCCATAGCTAACATCGGCAAGTCGTTGTCATCCACGATATCATTAATCGTGTCGCCATCATCTTTCTTCGCATCACCACGGTCACTTCGCATCAGCTCATTACTCCCAGTTGATGTATTGGAGTTTGTGTTTCCACGAGAAGGAACCACGGCGGATCCCGGCTTAGAGCGAATACGCCTCCATGCTGTATACGCAATAGCACCGTCTCGAATTCCCATTGGTCTAGTCAACTTTGACATCACTTCCAGAGCTGGCTGGCGCGCCTGCATATCAGCGGCTAGACGCACCTGCAACGCAAGTTCAACTCCACATCGGCCAGAAGTTCCTCATAACAAGTAACACGCAGACCCTTACTCGGAAGACTTCAACATTATAATCAACTGCGGAGGGAAAAATACTCACCACAAGAACAGTGTGGTGCGTGACCAAGACAAACATTGGCCTTGGTCCTTCATTGGATGGAGTTGCTCCGTCATAGAGGAACTTGCGACCAACGTCCATAGCACCCACACTACCAACCATTCCACCCACCACGCTCCCCATACCACCCATTACACTCCCAAGCGAGGGTGGATTGGAGGTCCGGCCTTGAGAAGAGGAGTTCAATCCATTCAGACCTTGTAGACCTTCGTCCGGTAGCAAAGGTGAAACAGATAGAACAGGACCTGTCTTGTCGCCCTCGAGGAGACACTGTCCGTGCACAATACCAACAGGAATCTCCACTGTCATCAGGTTCGGTATGTAAGATTCCCCTCATGGTGCAACTGAAGTGGGACAAAGTATTTGTGGTGCAAATCAATCACCAACAAAAATCAGTGTCACCGCAGATCTTGTCAATAAGGAGAAGACAAGAAGACTACAGTAGTACAAGAAATATTGCAAAACATCCTTCCACAAATCATAAAGTAGACAATCACAAACGAGTCGTTTCAGAGAGCAATTACCTGAGTTTCTACAAAAAATCGGCGAAGCAAAGGCATTATCTGTTGAGAAAAAGTGTGAAGCAGAAGCCTCCCTTTAGAGTCACCGCTAATTACTCTTAGACTCCGTGCACCTGGAGCATCTTGTCCTAAGAATAGAGTATGCACAATGGCCTCCGAGTGCTCAGTACTCATCACTTTTGACACTGATTTTCTTGAAACATCCCACAGTCGTAGAGTTCCATTTGCATAGCCGACCAACAAGAGATCACCTTGATGACTGAAGCAAAGAGAACTAACAGGTTCTTTAGTTTCAATACCACCTCCTAAGAAAAAAGTCTGCAAGACGAACAGTGTTCAGAGCCGTAAATTTTTCTGAGCAGTAGAAAAAAGATGTAAAAACCACATTGACTTCTATGTCGCTCATTTGGGCACGAATACACAATGCCTCAGCCATGCCCCAATCATAATTGATGTCAGTATTGATAAGGTAAAAGCATCTGCCTAGATCCTGAGCGACATATCATTATCGAAAACAAATTCATCCCAATAAATTTTCATAGGAACAGAGACCCTAAACCAAAATACCGAAAAAAAGACAACGTCTCATGACCACTTCAAGCACTGAACAAAACTTTGTCCATAAAAGATACTACAATATTTTCTGAACAACTTGAGAAAGAAGGGGCAGGTAGACCTTTTGAGATTCGAGCTCATCAGCACTGCGAGTGGCTGAATACTTGCTAGGAGTAACAAGAACAGCTCCTTTGGACAATCCAACAGCAATAAAATTTGCATGAACTGCGAGAGCTTGTGGGAAACCATAATCCTGCCTTACTTTAGGTCGGGCAAGTGCATGGGAGAGAGAGCCATAAGCGTCAAGTTGCAATAGACCAATTGCAGGCGGACCTCTCTCGATGCCCTCCAGCCTCATCGGTTGAGCAACTGCACCTACCTCCCAATGCAAACCCGACGTGGCATTTCGCATCTCAATCTCTTCTGCCGCCTGAAATGCAGTAGGTGGTTGAATTGGCCCCTCAATTGAATCATCTTTTTGCTCCATATTTGTTTCTGATCCAATGCGCTTAATTTCAGAAAAGGCGCTGATCGAGGCCTGCTGAGCGCAGGGCGCGAAGGTGGTTTTCGGTGTCTGTTAGCTCCAGGTCCGCTTTCTGGCAGCCTAAGCTACCGTTGCAACGACTCTGAGTAGCAGACAGCAGCAGCTGCTGACCAGCGATGAACATATGTATTGGCTGATGACGATTCCAGTTCAGAATCCGATCCTCTTGCGAACTACCCCTGAAACCTAATGCCACTCGTCTTTGACGAAACGGGATCATCCCTGCACTCTTATCCCTTTTCAAAATCAACTCTTTTCAAAGCTCGATCTGCTTCTCCAACATTAATCTCTCATTGCTTACAAACGCTCCGACACGCAATCAAGGAATCAAACAAGCACAATCCATCCTTCCAACGAAATCCGAACTGAGAATACGTTTAGCAACAAAATTGATCTACACATCATTCCACTACAGCAACATCACTTTCCCCCTCTTTGCTATCTCCCGATCCTTGACCTTGATTCACAACCCGGACCACCAAATCCTCTCTGAAAAAATTCGAACACGTACCTCTTCCGCTTCATCTTCAAAACTTCAATTCTGAATCTCCATCGAATGCTCCGACATGGAATTCAACGCCACGAAATAGGTGCCTCATCTCGAATTGCTCGCTCTCGGAGCAATCTCCATCAATTTTCCGGGGAATTAACACAATCAGCGCAACTATCACTAATAAATCTCCACGCCTTCATGTTCAAGTTCAATCTCCGCAAAATTGTAAAGCAGTGCGCAAGCTTCCAAGCCCTAAATCGACAATGACAAGCACAAATTCAAGGAATTGGCGATGGTTTACTTGCAATGAGTTCTTCGCAGATGCTTCTAGCAATCGCGACTGAAAACAGGGAAATAGTGTTTGAACGAAAACTACAGTTCCGATCTAGGGATGTAAAAGCACGAGATGAAAATTAGAGAAGACAAGCTTGCGAGCTTGACTTACTACTACTGACTACTTGTGAAGCTTCGATGATTTATATAGGATGAGACTGTCACTGTTCTCAGACAGTCGATTTTCATCCGATGTAAAAGACCTTCGGTATGCAATTTCATACAAATTAAACAAAGTCCATGCACCCCTCCTCGCAGAGAGCTTTCCAATGGTAAGGTAGAACTACCCATTACCATACAGATTTGCAATTTAGGTACTTTGGAGAAGCTATTTATGAGCTCTCATATTTTCCAGAGATTGAATTGTTCGAGAGAAGTTAATTGCAAAAAGAATGAAGACATTCTGACAAGAATTAAATTTATTGTGATTTTTTGAAGCTGAAATGTAAAGCTATGAATAGACCCTTGCTGGAATATGATTACACCATTGTTGAAGCATGGGCTGATGTGTTTGCTTCCAAGTGCATTGCCATAATGTTAATGGATTAGTAAGATTGTGGTAATAGATGGGCCAATGACTGAAATGGGAAGAACTTGTAGATGGCAGAATTGGGTAAATGGTGGTATTGGATAGTTCCACCTTACCAAGAACACAACCACAAGATTCCCAATTTCTTAAATCTCATCATATAAATCAAATAAACAATCTAATTTAAGGTATAAGAATAGTCTACCCTATGCCATTATCATGGGCAAAATAAAAGTAAAAATGATTTTCTAATTTTTTAATTCATATAAAAAAAAACTTCAAAATTCAATAACTTTCTCATTGTAGGTCCAAATGCGACAAAACCAAGCCCAATTAGAGGATTTTCAGCAAGTTTAGAGGGCTATAAGTTCCCTGGGCTACCAATGTCGAAGAAACAACCTTGTAGCTATTGCCTAACATGGCATAGCGATTGCCACATCACCAAAAAAAATTTGAAAAAAAATGAAATTTTTTTTCTATTTTTTTTCCATTCTAAGTTTATTTTTTTTCAAAAAAAAGAAAACTGACAACAGAAACAGGGGCGGGGGAACAAGCTTGAAACGGCCCTCCCAACCCCCCAAAATCCTCTAATGATGTATTCCTCATCGTTGAGGGCTTTTTGACTATACCAAGAATGTAATTAATTGATGTATAGTCCAAAAGATATATAATTTAGCATACTTTAAGATCTAAAAATAATCCAAAATCCATTACTTTCACACCCTAGGTTGGAATGCTACAAAACCAAGTTGGTACACTTTTCATTGCTAAGAGCTTTTTGATGGTATCAAAAATGTGACCTAGGGTGCCCAATTTAGGATATCTCATTGTAACAAACAAAACAAAACAAACAACCTAATTTAAAGTATGTATCTTGTTCAAAAATTAGATGGATTACGTCGGGGCAAATAATTGACAACATGTGGGTTGTTGTTTTGTACTTTGGTTGTTCATTGACAGCTACTTTGTGAATGAAGTTGTCTCTATGACAACCAAAATCTAATTAATGTTTGTCATTTTACAAACTTTTGATGGATTATAAAAAAATTATAATACCAAAGGAATTTTTCATAATTTTTACCTCATTGGAAGGCCTTTTTTGATAATCCCATTGAAAGAGGGCTTTATTTTCAATTTCTAAGGTCTATTTGGTCAATATAATTAAATGAAAATTATTTAATTTTCAATTTTGCAAAAAAAATCATATTTTCTACAAGTTTTAAAGTTTTGAAATTCATTTTGTAATGATTTGAAACTACCATGAATATTTAAAGAAAAAAATTCATATCAAACACAATATTATGTTTAGTCCTAAAATTGGGTTTAAAGAACATTGAAGAAAAGGAACAAGTAACTTAGGACAAATGAAACAACCAAAAAGGACTTATATTTGGGACAAAGGGAGTTGAGTTTTTTTAAACCATTTCTAAAAAAATCTCAAATTCTTTGTAAATTTGAGATTATTTTGCAACGTCTTAAAAAATTATTTGAACAATCTTTTCTTTCATTGGCTTATTGAAGTACATGTACTTTAATTGCATATAAAAATTTTATTTCTACTTCATAAGAATTTCGACATTTTGTCCTACAAATCTATCTGTAAATATGGTGATACAAAAGTCAATTCTTCTAAATGGCAACCCATCTCTTTGAATTTTTTTTATGAATTATGGCATCAAACAATGTCTATATAAAATATGACATTATATAGCATTGAGCCTCTTTTATTTAGCATTAACCAACAATCTTTGAGGTTGTTGACTCTCCAATCAAATAAACAAATACCTTAATTGATCTCCGCAAGAATATAAAAAGGGAATAAAAACACTGTCACATGGGTTGTCAATGCCTCATTGAATTCTCATGCAGATAGTAAGGTTATCATTATGAACATTCATCATCAATAGCCACCTTCATAGTGAAGGGGATAGGATCTACAAGAAACATAGATAAGATACCTAGTGGGAATGATATCCAAGTCCTTAAGAAGAAAGGTATTACCAATCACTAACCTTTGTTGTAGATTGCAACCCTTGTTAAATCTTACACTCAACACTGTAAAAAGAATAGTCTCCAATCATGAACTTGGCTTAGAGCTTTTTATTAGAGGAAAATAATGATGTTTTCATGATCCAATCTTTGACCTTTTTGTGCTAGTCAATGTGTATTGAGTTTTTTTAATCAAGGACAAGAAATTCACATTTTAAAAATACAAACTATATTTTGAATGCAATTTTTATATTGATATGCTTTGCAACAAACTTGAAAAGTACTTATAAATATTTTTTCAAATTAGTTTGACTACATAGATTATTTTTATTTACAATTCAAAACAATAAAATTCAAAACAATTGTAAAGGATGTATTTTATAGGACATCAGAGTTTGATTTAAAATCCCTTGGATCATTTGCTTTTTACCAACTACAAAATAGAGTGCAAGTTTATACTTGGAGACCTTAATAGATCTTAAAGCAAAGCGAATGGACCAATGAGTTTTCTAATGACAAAATTTTGCTAAAAAGCAAAATTTTAGTTTGTTTTTTCTATTATCAAAATTCATTTATGGTGTAGCAAATTAATTTTTTGTTACCAAACGACAAAATAAAATTGTCAAAATATAGATGAAGTCATTAATATTAAATGCATGAAGTAGAAATATGTAGTTTAAAAATGGTTCAATTCCAAAATGACTATAAAAAATATTTTATTGTTGCCACCCAAGAAAAACTCAAAATCTTTAGGTTCAATTTGCACCCAATTAAGAAGTAAAGAGACCAAATTTTTGAAGGTTTTGATTGGTTGAAATTGAAAAGTCTTTGAAAAATGATTTTATACTAGAAAATGCAAAGGTTATGGGGCTCCAAGAAGGCCCAATGATATAAAACACACATTATTTCTATATAGGAGCAAAGGTCCTTAACTTTTGAACTCTTTAGATTTAAAGGTAGACCTTAAGGAGGTAGGGCAAATTGAAATTATTGGGGTCTTTGTTGAAAAAGTCCTAAGACTTTGAATTCTTCTTTTGAATTGAAATTTTTTTGTCATATCATGCCTTTTTGGTAGTTTATACCAATCTAAAAGGCATAGCCTCCAAAAAAGACTTCTCAATGGCAAATGAAGGAGCTTGGAGAAGAAGACTTCTCAAATTTTTGGCCTCCTCATTTATATATAAAACAAGTCTTAGATAAGGTAAAAACACACAAGTTTGTCCTCGTACCCATTCTTGACAAATAGACTTCTACTAAAACTGTCCCCCAAGGTGCAATTAAATCATTCTTGTACATAAATGTAATTAATTGATTGCTAATTCTATAGGTTTGATTTCATAACTAAGATACATGATGGTTTTAGTGGCCTAAGGAGTTTCCACTTTGAAATTTCATAAAAACTACATGTCTTATCCAAAAATTATATTTATTTTATTTTCAAATTCCATCAATATAAAATATCTATTCTTGAAAAAGGTGCCTTAAAGGCTCCAACTATGTTGAATTGCTTATTTTGACATTTTTCAATGTTTTTACCTTATGCCACTAATATGGACCACAATCTCAAGAGTTTTAATATGGAAATCAATGGACTTTTCACATATATTTGAATCAGCTCATTTTTATATTAGTTATGTCCTAGATATGTCTTTTGGAATCAATCAATAATCTTTGAATTTTTCTACATTTAGTTGATTTCCTAAATTAAATAAATTGGTTTGGTGAAAATCTGAATTTTAGTTTTGTTACATTGAAATTTTTTGTTGTTGTATTTTTTAAGGTACTTATTGTTGATTTGTAATTAAATTTTGGATGGATTTGAACTAGGCAAAGCCCCACCATCTTGTATCCAAGAATTTAGCCTTCAAAAAATGTTTGGATCCCAAGTTGGAGGGCTCACATTTGGAGAGGCTAGTTGGTACATCAAAGAGACATACAAATCAAATCTGGATATATGAAGCTTCCACCCAAAGTTCACTTTAACTATCATCTGAACTTCAAGTCAAATATCTCTACAAACTAGAGTAAAAATTTCTAGCTTAGCACCATTTTCCAAAGAAGAACTGCATTGTAAATTATATTATCAAAAGTTTCATTTGGTAGCTCCAAAGCAATTATCATCATTGATTTTATATTCTTTAATGTAAAGTTATTCCTAAACTTATTTTTTTAAATCAAATATTAGATAGAGACAATTAGCAATATTATTACATTGAATTTTCCCAATTCAACCAAATTGAAAAACCTAGTAGGGTGTAACATGGCTTGCCAATTGTTAAATTGCCCACTCAATTGCATTACATTAAACTCTATCCAATTCAACTAAGGGAAAATCCTAATAGGGTATGATATTGTTTGACAATTGTTAGGTTACCCATTTGATGAGTCTTGATTAAAGGGTTGATAAATTTCTTTAATTTGGTGAGAGTTCATAGGTTAATTTCCAACGTTTTTCAACTTTAGGTAAGTTCAGTCAACTATTTATAGGATTAGGTCATAAGATACCATCTTTTCATCCATCAATACAACTTCAGTTAAATATTTGTCGGATTGGATAGCAAGACAGTTGATTCCTCCATGTAAATAAAACCACTCATACTTTAAGTTAGGCTATTTGTTTTGTTTGTTTTCTTTTGTTAGTTTTATTTGTTACATTGAGATCTCCAAAATTTTGTGTCTCATGGTCATGTTCTTTGTACCATCAAAAATTTCTTTGAGAGAAGGGGTTGAAGGGCTTTGCTTTATGACATTTTGACCTATGGTGTGAAAGCTATTAAAAGTTTGAATGAATTTAAAAATTAGAAAATTATTTTACTCATTTACTTTGATTGTAGCAATAGCTTGAGATACACTAGTATTTCTTACACTCTTAAATGATTTGCCCACTAAGGTAGGAAGCTCTTGAATGGTACACTTAAGGAAAGACAAGCATCTCTAGACAAATTTGTGGAGCTAGAAGATTGAATTTTTTTTAGCAAAGGAAGCAATAGAAAAGCACTATATCTTCAATTTTTCATAATTTTTGAAGTTGAATTGAAATAACTATAGATTATTGAAGGCATATGGCCATATGTTGCTATTCATGTTTATGGGTGCAACAATAACAAATCCAAACATACCTTTGAATAGAACAACACAATCCAATAATAAATGGAAACAATGCCTTGAATGGTTAGCATTACAAAAAATTAGAGCCCTTTAGAAGGCTCCGAGTTTTGAACTCCCCAAAATTCCTTGAGTGTAATTAGAGAGGAGTTCAAATTGTTTTTTTAATTTTTTAATGAAAGCAGTTGATGTGGCACTACTTGTACCATGTCAACGCTTCATTAGATTTTAATATTTTTTTTCATTTTTTTTTCAAAAAATTTATTAAGAAGTTTATTTTTTTATTTTTTTGTACTTGCACTGCAACATGCCGAAAAACCAAATCTTAATGGCCCTCCCAAGGCTTAGATTTTTCCTATTTTTTCCTATTGTTTATGTCAAAAAAGCAAGCACATAATGAACAAAAGTGAAGTATTTAATATAGTCCCTGTTGTAATTAAGTAATTAGTATAGTAAATATACTTATGAAGAGCTCTAATTTTTTAGATTGTGTCAAATCAGAATTCTATTGCTAACAAATACTACTCATTTGAATATCAATTTTGAACTCATAATTGTGTTTAAGTGAAGTACATGCACTACCATTTTCTAACAACAAAAAGAATCACCCATTTTCATAACATTGTGCATAATTCAAGGCCCATTTATAGAGGCCATTCAGAATGACCCTCCAACATTTGAGCCTTTTACCTTATCTTTTATCTTTCATTTTGTTTAGACAATTGTCCAAAAAAAATCGCCTACTGAGCTTTGCCCAAAGTCCCAAACCCCATAAATGCTAGGTCGACTTAAAGCTGCCTGGAGTGATTCACATGGGGCCCTAAACCCCTTCATTACTCCTCTCCAGCCCACTACTTTTGTCCTCAACACGCACGCCCACCTGCCCTCAATGCCTCCAGTACGACCGCCAAGCAGTGTGAAAAGGCCCTCATACCCAACATCAGAAATCCACCAGGCACCATCCAAGGTGGCACGATCTCAAACCCCCAAGTCCACGCGGGAAAACTCCCCACCGGATGACGTGCCAGTCACCCCGTTACCAACCTTCCAGGACGCCCGTCACCATCACGCAACAGTAACAATGGCGGGAACAAGGAACCAATCACGAAGCCAACTGCACGCGGGAAAACAGCATGCAACCCGATGACGTGCCAGTCTCAACCGAACGAAATATGCCGACACCGTCCGTCCCTCGTCCAATCCCCCGTCCGTCCGTCGCCCCGGTGAATCCGAACCCCCGGCAAGTCTAGAAGTTCACGATCGCCGTCGCCTGATCCGAGCCCGTTAATTTAACTCACCCTTTCGCTCGCGCACTCTGTGCAAGTGGACATTCCTCTCCTCCCCCACCTTTCCCTTCCCTTCTATCGCCTAGATCCTAGCTTCCCAGCAAGGAAACGGGCAGCTTCCTTTCTCACAAAACACCGTAACTTGTCAGTAACCAACTACAACATCAACAACAACATCAACTAACAACAAAAGCGCAGCAACACACGAACTCCGAAGTCCACCCAAGTCTCCGCGTCGTTTTGGAAGACACTCAGACATGTGGGCGGCACTCGACCGCCGCACCCCACTAAGCTTACTACTAGCAGCGCCAGTTGTGTGGATTTTTTACAGCCGTGGACGCGTGATAGGAATCTCCGAAAGCGACTTCATTCATCAATCCTGGGGGGTCAATGTTTGGAAGGAGGGAGCTCAGTGCTGTGAGGTTTCCGAGCACGTGGGGATTCGGACTTCACTGAGGGATTGGGTTTCCACACTTTACAGTATTTGGGTTCGGGTGCGCTAAGCTCATCATAGTCCTGGAATCGAAGCAGAAGTGGTAATTTTAGTAGGATTGGTGAGTTTAGAAGTATCGGTGGTTGCCAGGATTGACGGGGAATTCAGGAGTGTGTGCTTTGTTGCCGGTGGGGGCGCCAGATGCTGCTCTAGGCGTTAGATGGGGTGTGATACTGTGATTCTACCGAACGTTCAGTAGAGTTGGGGGGCTAATAAGCTTAAAGGTGGGAGAGGCTAGTGGTGACGAACTGAAAGGAGGATTCATTTTTTTTTGGTTTAATGTAGTTGGCGAATTTGGGGTGTGGATCCGCTTTTCTTGGCGGAGAGATCGGGCGTTGCGTTTTGGTTTTATGTTGGCGCAGTTGTTCTTCGACACGATCTGCCAGGGTTCTCCTACTCCGCCTTGGGATGCCAAGCGTCTAGGGAGGACGTGGTTTTATGTTTTACGTTGAGGTTGGAATCCGGGTCTTGTTTGTCTAGAAGCACCTTGCGGATTCGTTTTTTTTCAAAGACGTGGGGAGTGACCTTACTAGCTGGTGGTGACCTTCGAATTTCTGAAAGGGCGATTGACGTGAGCCGAATCGGTCGCCGCGCATGAGCGGCCATGAAAGGAGCGGGTTGGATTCCCCCTCTTCTTTCGCTCCTTCTGATTCAGGAGCGCTCTTGCTGAGTTTAGGAGAACCATCTTCCGATTCACGTGTCGAGGAGTTTCATCATCTTTAGTCCCAATTCAGGTGTTGCTCAAGGAGTTTATATATCTTTCGCTCCTTCATCAATGGGCTCCCAAACCTGATTCCACAAACGAATTCGCGTCTTCAGTAATCAACTAGTGTAGTCGCGGCATGATTGAGGTCCATTAAGATGGGCAGTTGTTGCACCAAGAGTCCCGTGGACGAGGATCCTCCCGTCCGCAAGTACCACCACCACCAAGTCGACGAAGGTCTCCGTGCGAAGCAAGCGCGCGCGAAGCAGCATCAAGCTCTTACCGTTACTCCCTCCCAGAAGCATCATCCCCCAAGTTCGCATCACACCCCTTCTCATCATCATCAGGCGAATGGCGGAGTTTCGGGGAACCACCGCCACCGGGAAGAAAATCAACAAACCCCTGCTGCACCACAACAGCAGAGTCACCGAAGGCCCAAGTTGATAGTGGAGAACAACAATCCAGTGGAGCATGTGAAGGTTCCAGAAGTTGCTAAGAGACCGCCGACGTCGCAACAGGGTGAGCGGAAGAAGCCGACTGCGCGGGTGGGGAGCAACATTAAGGACAACAAGGAGACGGTTCCGTTGGGGAAGAGGACGAATTTCGGCTATCAGAGGGATTTCAAGCATAAGTACACGCTGGGGAAGCTGCTGGGACATGGACAGTTCGGGTATACATATGTGGCGATCGAGAAAGCCACCGGGGAGAGGATGGCGGTGAAAACGATCGAGAAAAAGCAGGTGTGGATGGTTGCCCTAAAGTTCAGGATTGCAGTATATTTTGGTTCGTTTTCTGTTGGAGATTAGCTCATTCTGAACGAGATGGTTGTTTGTGGTGCAGATGACGCTTCCAATTTCGGTGGAGGATGTGAAACGAGAAGTCAAGATTCTGCGGACGCTCTCAGGGCATGAGAATGTTGTACAGTTTTACGCGTCGTTCGAAGATGACGACCTTGTTTACATTGTCATGGAGTAAGCCTGCTTCAAACCCTAGTTTGGTTTAGATTGAAGCGGGGTTGGGGTTTGGGGGAAAATTGGGGTAGGGTTTAGGGTTTTACAGGTTTTGTAGATTTCAAAATTGCTTTCTCGTTTTCACAGGTTGTCGTCTTTCTTATATATGATTTTGGGTTTCAGATTATGTGAAGGGGGCGAGCTTCTTGATCGAATTCTTGCAAAGTAAGAGTTGACTTTGAATCTTGTAATGCTCTATTCTGTAGTTCTTACTCTTGCGTTTCGAAGGTGTTTCAAACATTCATAAGATTGTGTTGGCTGCATTGTGGTTGGCAGAAGCTACATTTGTCAGTAATAGTTGGTACCCATGCTTTCGTTCTGTGAGGTTTAGAGCATCTCGAATAGTCTGATTTTTCCCTAAATTAGCAGTTGGGCCGAAGTTCCTACGTTTGCAGCTCCTTTCAAGAATTGTTTCAAGTAGCAAAGTTATTGAACTAGTGGATGCCCTACTATTACAGGAAGGACAGCCGGTACAGTGAGAAAGATGCTGCAAGAATTGTCAGGCAAATGCTCAATGTTGCAGCTCGGTGTCATCTGAACGGTGTAGTTCACCGTGACATGAAACCCGAGGTGATTTGCGTTTAATTCTCTCTACGTTTTTTGCTAAATCGTTTGTTCTTTTTTCTAAAGTCGGTTAGTACCCTGCGCTGATTAGGGTTTACCTTTCTCTCTCTTCAGAACTTTTTATTCAAGTCACCGAAGGAGGACTCTCCTTTGAAAGCTACTGATTTTGGGCTATCGGATTACATCAGGCCTGGTATGCTCTTCACGTTCTGCCAATTCCATGATTTTACTCTTTCAATTAAGACAGAGGATTGCATTTGCGTTACTTTAAGCATTTTAGCAAATTTGTAGGAGTGTGTCTTTAGGGGAGATCAATTTAGGGCTCTGGAGAGAGCACTTTGGGTACAAGAGCTAAATCTGTTGAGATCGAATATTTATCATTTTGTATGAATTCTTTAAGCAATTTCAAAGTGGGAGGTTGTAGACCACTATTGAAGAGGTTGGAGCCAACCCCATTTCCAGTCAAAGCGTGACCATAGACATTTTAGCAACTATGCTTTTATCCCATTTGCTTATTAGGCCAACCAGGTTTATGAATAGATAAGTTGCTGTTGGTAACAGGGATCAGTATAGGAGACGGGATCAGGTCCCTAACGGTTCTAGTATCCTCTACCTAAAAGGCAGTTTTAGACATTTCTCTGAATGGAGCAGCACACAGCTACTGGCTATGAGTTTTGACTGTCCATTGCTTATTCTCACACTGGGCATGTTACTGGCTGCAGGAAAACGGTTCCAAGACGTTGTGGGAAGCGCTTACTACGTGGCTCCCGAAGTTTTAAAGAGGAAGTCAGGCCCTGAATCTGATGTGTGGAGCATTGGTGTCATCACGTATATCCTGCTGTGTGGAAGGCGACCCTTCTGGGACAAAACTGAACAGGGCATATTCAATGAAGTACGTCTTCCAACTCGTCTTTAAATTTATGTACCTTCAACAATGTGACTATATTCAGTGCGACTTCTGAGAAGCGTGTGATAAAACTTATTACCCATAAATTGGTCATGTTCAACCTATTTTGGGGTCACTGCCATCTTGCATTCAATGCTGTCTATTTCAGGACAGTTCTGTTTTTTAAGGGAATAGGAGGTAATGTTGATGCACTCATGAATGTGTCATTGTCTTCTATACTTTCTTTATCAGGTACTGAAAAAGAAGCCAGACTTTCGAGAGAAGCCGTGGCCAACAATCAGTCTTAGTGCTAAGGACTTTGTAAAGAAGTTGCTCCTCAAGGATGCTGCCGTTAGACTGACAGCAGCTCAAGCACTGTGTAAGTAGCATTGCTATAAGCTGTTTTTTTTTCTTTCACAACAGACCTTAGAGTTATCTGATTGAAGCTGAGTTTAAAGAGAATTGCATAAATCAAAGTTAGAAACCTCCAAGCAAACTTTAGGTATTGAGAAAACCCTGCAAATTGGGTAGTCTCTAAATGTAAAACCTGCCAATTACTATGTCAGTTAAGGCAGTCTTTAGGATTTTCAAACCCTGCCAAGTATGAACCCTAAGTTTCCAGGATAATTCAGGGAATCGCATTGTATAATGATCATTATATACGAATATCCGTGAGCTAATTTGATTGTCTTCTTCGTCCGCAGCTCATCCCTGGGCCAAAGAGGGAGGCGATGCTTCGGACATTCCTTTGGATATTTCCGTCTTGTCCAACATGCGGGAGTTTGTGAAGTACAGTCGTCTGAAGCAGCTTGCTCTTAGGGTAATGGTTCGCAAAGACTCATTGCAATGGTCTCTAATGACATTTCCTCGGGTGAAGAAGTGGGCATCTTCTGCGTGTTTATAACTTGAAGTTGTCCAATCAGATGTGGACACTGTAGCATGACAGATTCTGAGAGTATGCAAGGAGTGTGCAGTGACATAAGTTGTTACCAGAGATCGTTGCTTGTACCCCAAACCGATGACCAGGGCCAGCATTTGTAGCTGCTAGCAAGTGTTTGGTTTATAATTTGTTTTGTGCTCAACGTGGTGCGATTGCTCCCATTGCAGGCTCTTGCAAGCACACTGGATAGCTCAGATATTGCTGACCTGCGAGATCAATTCAATGCTATTGACATCGACCGGAATGGGACCATCACCCTGGAGGAGATGCGAGATGCCCTTCAGAAAGATCGACCCTGGACTATTAAGGAGTCGCGCATTGTGGAAATTCTGCAAGCTGTGAGTGCACTCTTATTTTTGAACTTGAAGTACAAAAATGTACAACAACGGTACATGAGGGCGGAAATGTAATCAGGGTGGTGATAGGCTAGTTAACTCAAACTATTAACCTGGAAAATGGAAATTGCTTGTAAGATAGTGAACCCATTCTCAAGGGGTCCATTTCCTGTGGCTTGAAATTCTTACATTTTAAATGCAAGTGCCATTCAAACACTTGACTTGTAAGAAATGAGGTGAATTTTGAGGTGCTTTCACAGTCAAAGATGTTTCTCTAAAACATTAACAATGCAATACTCGTGTTTCAAGAGTACCTGTAGACTAGCCTCCTGATTGAGACCCTACTACTACAAATTTCAACCAATCATAACTTATTCAAATAGTATCCAAATAATACATATTATAGTGCGTTGGAATCCTCTCAAAAGATGGCAAACAAAGAAGTTTCTATTCTGACAATGAGAACCACGCAAAACAGCTGGAATCGGTTCCCTACCTTCTCACACGGTCGTTGTGTTCTTGCTGCAACAGATGGATAGCAATAGAGACGGCATCGTGGACTTCGATGAATTTGTTGCTGCTACTCTTCATGTGCACCAACTGGAGGAGACCGACTCGGAGAAATGGCAGAAGCGCTCCAAAGCGGCTTTCAGCAAATTCGACTTCGATGGCGATGGTTACATCACTGCGGAGGAGTTGAAAATTGTAAGTAACGACAACTAACCCTTTCAGGAAACCCTAAATAGTAATGAACCCTTTCAATGATGGTCACACTCATCGGGACATTGACTCTGACTCCTTGCTTGCATTTTTTACAGGCCACAGGACTGAAGGGGTCAATGGACACGATACTGGACGAAGCAGACATAGACGGCGATGGTAGAATCAGTTTACCGGAGTTTCAGAAACTGTTACGCCAAGCTAGTCTTGGATCCCGGAACAACAGCGAGCATGTATCGCCTCGCCCAGCCGTCAATGCCAGGAGACGGCCGGAAGCTTTAACAACTGCTTCCTGACGAGGAGATGCAGCACTGCTACTATCCGTAAGGTAGTGCATCACTTCGAATTTTCGTATGTTTTTGTCTGACAGAAGATCCCTAAATTTTCAGCAAATAATGCGTTATTTGGACACTGCATGCAAATGTCTTGAAGGATCGAAGTGTTGTTGATAGGTGTTCTGAATTCGCGTCTTTGACAATAGGTACACAAGTGGTTACGGGGGTGTACAGCAGCTGAGCATCTGGGGTTTGGGGTTCCTGGTGTCTCGACCCTAAAAACCCCAATGACCAACCTCGCATCGAGTTCTGGGAAGGTTCTTTTCGTTGCTGAAGGACTCGGCGAGTTAAACCTTCTGCGGCAATTTCTGCTCAGGTTGGCGTTGAGTTTTTTTCGTAGTGAGGTTTGCCACCCAGAGGAGCTCTGGCAATGCGAATGTGGACACCTTTGTATCATGGCTCGCATTCCTTGGAGTGTGAAGAACAGTATATTGTAGCCAGTAATACGGCTGCATGTCTGTTGAATAGGTAGGACGATTCTTTCAACTTGTGGCATCCGCTTCAGTGAATTCCATGGTTAATTTCCGCAGTTCGGTGCCTCCGCTGTCATAGCTTCTTGGATTCAGCGTCATTGTTCTAAAATCCACTGACTCTGAATTACTGAAACCTGTCATTCTCAATTCGACTTTGAGGATTGTGAGATTTTCTCTTGATTCTTGGATACTCACAGCATTCTCTTGTCTCCGGGTCCTTGCTTTAAAATCGGGTGCATCCACGATTCCAATTTGGATTGGATCATAGATGGTACACCGGTTACTGCTGATATTCAAATCTATGCGACCTTAAACGAGTTAGGAAGCGTACGCGTCAGTCAATTGAAAAGGTGGCGCTCGCATGTTGTGCAGCTTCTTTACAATGACAGAATTGACACCTCTGCTAGTCAAGAATAATCAAGGTATCCAGGATGTTTTGATCTTTTGACATCTTCACATGAGTTCTAAATTTTTAGGAGAAGGAAGCCCGTGACAATCATCACTTCAATCGCTCCCATTTTCAACCATATTGTGTGAATCCAGATCATATCCTGCTTTTTCATACGCTCCCAGATGGTCAAAAGAATCAATTTCAGAAAGTTGTAAATCTATATTCTAAATTAGTTCATGTACAGTATACTCCAATTTCAGAACGTACTAAAAGATCATACGTTACATGAGGCTCGAAAATTGAATGAGAGTTTTCATGATATTGAATTCCGTAGATCCTCTAGAATAAAATCCCGGGCGATTCGGCACCATGATCTTTACAACTGTACCGAAAATTGCCCTCTTCATAATAAACTTCCAATTCAGCCCTTGTAAAGTGACCGTTGCTTTAAGCATTATGTCTCTTTCATAATCATGTTGCATGATCAAAATCTAACTTTCTTCTTCACCAGTACGAATTCCCTGTCTTCGTACGAAAATGCATACTAAATTTCATCTCAAACATTGGCAACAAGTCACAACCTCCCATGGAATCAGGAGGTGAGCATAGACCCTCCAAATCTGTTTGTGAAAAAAGTCCATTACCTCTCCCACGATGAACTCGACTGCTGCTACACTGAATGCTCGGCGAACACAAAATGCGGGTCCGCGTTGGTATTAAATGCTGTAGATCAAGGCAAGGAAGATGATGAGGATGGCGAAGAAGAAGAAACAGGTGACGACGTGGAGTTGGAAGTGGTGGTAGTGGTGGTGGAGCAGGATGAAGCAGAGCAGCAGCAGGAGAAAAAAAATGTTAAGAAGCAGCAGAAAGAACAGCGACGCCAGCCTGATATCTCTCACTTCGAGGAATCAACTACAGTGAATCCGATCCGTCCACAAGTAGAATATCTTGAAACTCGTCAAACAGGATCGCCGGATTCAGCGCCGAAAACTAAACTGCAAAATGATGCTCGCGCATCCAAACCCTAAAATTCTCCTGCGGTCCAACCCTAACCCTAATTCTCTTTTGTTCCTGTACACCCTCCCTGCCTGCTACAAAATCAACTTCTCTAATATCACATCCTTTGCAAGCAACCAATCCTTATCTAGAAGTGGGTGACATGTTCACTGTAATATCTATGAAAAATATTGATCAAGTAGGTACTCTAAAAGGGGTGGTTTATGCATCCTCTACTTTAAAGGCTATTTATGTATATCGTATTTGGAAATGTCTCTATTGGGGCAATAAATCTACCACTTCCTATTCAAAAATCTAGGAAAATGAAAATTTGCACTAAAAGTGGTAGAGGATCTCTTTGTAGACAACCATAATTGCACAATGTGGGGTGATCCTATGTAATTGCATTGCCTAAGGTGGATATATGGACTTCTAAGATGTGCTTATAGTTTGACATGTGGAATTATGAAATCATTTCTCTACAATGTGAAATATATTTGGGAGATATATATTTTTTATTAAAAATTAAATCTAAATACATTTGATAATATCAAATAATATTTTCATTCAACAATATATTGCATTTTCATTTGTAAATGAAATACATAGTTATAAACAAGAAAGTTGTGGTATATGACATATTTTGCAATGTGAAAGAAAAACTTTTGATCTTGCAATGTTGGAGTTAATAACTCATAAATTGGAGTTATTAATTATTGAAACATATAGGAATTCATTATTTATGAATTTGTTGTGTTCCATCACTTTGTAGCTGCTTTCTTACAAGACTTTCTTCTATTTGATAAAATGCTCATTCATTTCACCTTGTAGGGTATGAATTGGTTGCCAAAAGATACATCAAGTTTAGTATACAATATACCCCATTGACAAACAAATGAATAATATTAGTTATACACAATATTCATTGACTTCAAGGTCATGTAAATACCCACTTTTTGCTCTAATTGTCTATAAGTAAAAAACAATGAAGGACATTAAAGTCATTCTTGTTGCCCAACAAACCGAAGAAGGCATACTAGATATGTAATGAGTGATAAGCTAATGGCCTTAAGAATTATATTATTTTAGGCCATTATTGACTTGGAAGTTCTTCTAAGCATAGTGTATGTAGGCAAGACTACCAAATCTACTTGTATACTTCCTAGCCATGTTGATCTCTATCTACATATGCTAATAGTCTTGTATAGGCTTTTCTCAAGTATGGATACATGAAAGTCTTTAGTTTGAAGATGCATGTTCCTTTTACTATATGTAACAAAGATCTCCATTCTCTAAGATCAACTTCTAAATTTATACAATTATATTAGCTATGGCTTGCAAAAAGCAGGAGACTAAAGTACTTTTGCATGGCAATTGTCCCCAAACATTAAAAAATATGCAATGAAACTTCTTAGAGATGGCTACAATATTCTACAAATTATGTCGAAGCACATAGCTATTGTGAAGGAGATCATTCACTGTTGACAAGAAATTTACATGGGACATATTCCTCTATGAAAGGGCCATATTTATAATTTGGCTCCAAAAGTAGCTTGAGAAATATACATGTTGACTAAAAGTGATGCAAAAAGTGTCCAATTGCGGGTGCAAGAGAATGAGGTGCATGTAATCTTCTATAAGTGAATGTTATTGTCCAATTGGGCAAGCTCATTGTGTCCAATATACCTTTCACCATTGGGATACAAATAAATTGGCAACAAAAAATTATGCTACAATTTGGTCATGAAGGATAGAGTGTCCATTGATGCCACATTTGAGACAAATAAAAAAAATGTACTTATATTGTTTTATGCATATGCAATTGTATTTCTAACTCACTCTTTTGTTCTCTCAACTAGCTTGTTTTAGTAACAATGTCATTATTCATAGTCACAAACCTGTTTAGTCTTGAATAATTGTTGTGCCTCAAATCCCTACAATTCTTACTATATAACATCATGGTCTTTGATGAATGGCATAATGACATTCCCGTTGCCTTCATTGTCACATCATATTGTCCCCAAGAAGACTTTGCACCTTAGATGAAGGTGTTGAACCTACTATGAGAAACCTATGTTTGGGGGGATGCATTTTAATCAACATCCACTTGTTTTTATATTATCTTTGACTTTTTGTTAATATAAAACAAGTAGATGTCAATTAAAATGTGTGCACAAAAGCATTGGGTAATTATAGTGACCTTTATATAAAAAGAAAGATGTGCCATAACAAATAAGACTCAAAATATTCACAAATGGCTAGAAATAATTACTTCATGACCTCAAAAGGTAGTTTAATAGTATAATATTATATTTGAAGAGGCACCAAAAAGGAAATTGTAGATAGGCATGCAAATATTGGACATGCACTTTTGCAAGATAGACAACCTTGGCCTCCTTAACCTCTAAAACATTAATTAAACTACATTTTTTTTGGCAACAAAGCGATTTTGGGCATCTTACTACAAATAGAATTTTTATTTTATTTTTCTAAAATTTCATACAACATGCACCCAAGGAGTAGCTTTAAGGCTCAACAATTATCATAACTTTTGACTATATGGTTAAAATGTTATTGTATGATATGTAATATTCATTGTTTAGTAGGCAAGCTTGTAGTTCATCAAATTTCTTAAAAAAATCACTTTTATATGAAATAAGAATTTGAAATTGGTTTTCTAGATTTATTTATACATGAAAAACTTTGAATCATTCCATATTTATTAATGAGATTAAAGTTATGAGGTTTTTTAGTTTGTAGGCAATTATGGATTCTCTATTTTAAAATAAACTTTGGAATCATTTCCATAACTTAATTTTTAATATTCAAAAATAAATAAAAATATTGAATGTAGACTATTTATCACAATAGTCCAATCATTGGGATTGGCATTTTCCAATTTCATAACTAAATTCTTAACAATTTAGTATTTTGAATCATTAATACCTTCTTTCTACTTACTATTTTTTTCCTATATGTTTTACGATTTCAAATGATCTAAATTTTTTCAAGCATGTAGCGAACTTGCCTTAAAGAATGAATCCAAAGCATAACCACCATTTTGGAAATTTTTTCATACAAATGTAACCTTATGAAGTGCAACAGTCCATTTTTTGAAGGGCCCCAAAAAGGATTTCTATTAGTTCAAACACTAATATCTTGCAATTCGCATGGTATAAATTTCTGAAATTTTTTCCACATCTTTTCAAACTAGTGTACTACAAGTTCCTATGACTATGTGTGTCCAAAAAATATTTTTTTCTAAAATTAGGTACTCATACTAAAAATGACATTTTTAGAGCATTTTTGGTGAAAATATAGTAAAAAAACTTCTATGGTTAACTAGGGTTTTCAACTCTCACT
Source organism: Pseudoscleropodium purum (assembly GCA_963969395.1). Taxonomy (NCBI): domain Eukaryota; kingdom Viridiplantae; phylum Streptophyta; class Bryopsida; order Hypnales; family Brachytheciaceae; genus Pseudoscleropodium; species Pseudoscleropodium purum. Next base: position 13,545,157 of record OZ017802.1, read on the forward strand.
AGAGTTTGCTAGATTGTGCCCAAGATGTTTAATTCATGGTTTGTGAATAATTCTCTACTACTAACAATGTGAGGAATTTACTTTTTTTGTAAGATTCAAGGTTTGGTAACCAATCGTCAAAATACTACTATCGTAGGGTGTTCTAAAAGCAACCTCAAACACAAAGATAAATTTTGCTTTCTTCATTGTACCAATAGTGTGCATTTCAAGAGGCATCACTTTTAGTGACTACTACGTTTCAATTTCAAAAATTTGTGTCTAATTCCACAAAGGTTCAAAAAATATGAAACGACTTGGATTCAATGCCGATTCCAATTTTCTTCCTACAAAAATTTGCTGGAAATTATTTCCAAGAGTTAAGCCATCAAGTTATTGAGTGAATCAAGAATCAAATGTAAAGACTTGTTCCACATTGTAAAGAAACAAGTCTCTATGCATCCTCAAACAAGGACAAAATTCTTGATGCATTAATATTTTTTTGGCAAAATAATGCCAATAGAGCCTAAATCTTTTACAATAAATATTCTCATTGTCTAGTGTATTGCTTCGAATTTGGGGCCTCTTGGAAAGGAAGAAGTGTTTTCACTTATTTGTTGGAACAACTCTTCCATAGGTCCATCCTCAACTTTCTTGTCTGATTTCTCAAGATCTTTTCTCAAACATTCTACAAACCTCATTTGCTAAAGATTCGTGATTTACTTCACCTATCTTTTTTTGTGTACTAAGCTCACAAATTTATTTTTTTAAAGTGTAAAGAGAATTTTTTCTACTTTTTTCTAAAAATGAAAAAATCAAAACTTGTTTTTTTCTCAAATTTTCCATTGATTTATTTTTTACATAACTTCTTGTAGAATGTAAGCCTCTCTTTCCTTCAGTGCCATCTTTAGAAATTTCTAAATTTTTAATGAATTATGAAAAATTACACCATCATTCCCTTCAAAATCATAAGAAAACTCACAAATTTCAACTCTTTTCTAGAAGATTGCAAGAATTAAAATGCAATTTTCTTTCCCTATCTACAAGTTTGGTAATTGTTTTTTTACTTTATACTTCTAAACAATCTAAAATTCTTCACTTCATTTTATATTAATACTTTAAATCTTGCATATCTTCAAAAAAACATCGTTTTAATTTTAATGGACCTCCTATTTGATTTTTTGCTATTTTTGGTATTACTAGTAATTTTTTAGCTTGAAAAATGAATTTGAGGATAAAAATCAAGATTTGAGATGGACTAGATGTCTTCTAAGATTACATGGATTGACAAAGAAAATTTTCTAAAATAGTGAAATCTCACAAAAATTAAATATTATTATTATTATTGTTATATTATTATTTGTAAATGTAAAATAATTGTACCTTGTCTTTTGGGTAGATAGTGATACCAAAGTCTCAATATGTTGTGTTCTCAATTTCACTGAGATTTAAATTTAGGATTTCAAAATTTTATTATTTTCATCCCTCCTCTTGTAATTATCAAAAACCAACTTATTGACAATCAATATGGGACAATTCATCTCGTATCCATTTCTATATTTGTATCCAATTTTGTATCTGTATCCAATACTATTTCGTATTTGGTATTGTATCCATATCCAATGCTATATTTGTGTCCAGTATCCATATTCAGTATTCAAATACATATTCGTATGCAATATTGTATCCATATCCAATATTCATTTCAACGGTTCAGATTAAATCTCACTAGATCAACGGCTTGTGATTTTTTGAGAAATCAACAGCAATTTCGAGGATAAGCATTCAAAAAAATCAATAGCTTGTAAATTTTTTGAGAGACAGGGGGTGCAACTAATATAGACCAAGAGGTGGTACCTCTCTTTTTAGTAGATAGTTAGTAGATAGTGAAATCTCAATTGCATAGATGCACTCAAAGTATTCTTGGACTTCTTTCTTTGTATCATTATAGGAAATATTATTATTTTTCTTGAAATATGATTGGTTGATTAGGAAGGCTTTCTATGGCAAGAAAAATGTCCAATCATATTTTATTCTTTTGAATTTTTTTTAATAATTTTCAAATCATACAAATATTTTACTAAATGTTGTTGTATAATTTTCAAATAATCTATTTTAGTACATAGATTTTGAAGAAAATTTCAAGTTGGAATTCATTAGAAATATATGATTTAGACATTCTTACTAATCTTTCATGTTTCATCTTATTTTTATTCCCTAAAGATCCAAGACTATAATTTACAAAAAAATATTTCAAAGTTGTCATTTCTAGTGTAAAGAATTTCAATGAATAATAACTAATTCTTGCATATTTAACCGTAGGATCTTGCATTACACTTATAATAAAATGTGGAAAGGATTTCAAATATTTTGATTGTGGATATGTCCATTTAAAGATATCAGTATTTAAAATGAAAAAATCATTATTTTGTACCTAATTTTACTTGAATTCCTTTGATTAAAAATTTTTACACTAAAGAGTCTTGAGGTTTATCTTTATGGTAGAATGATAAGTTGAAAATATTTTTAAAATCCTAAAATTAATGAATAATTTTCATTCTTAAATTTAATATTTAATAGAAGTAAATACATGATGGAAGAAAAAATTAAATCACTAATATTTCTAAAATAAAATTGAAAATTTGAAACATGTCTATCTGAATAGTAAACATGTTTTAGAAAGTAAATTCATCTTGTAGATGTTTCATTTGAAAAAATTGCAAAAAATTGAATTTACAAATAAATATTATTTGTTATTTTTTTAGGAATGTATCCCAATTGCCTCCAAATTAAACAAGATTCTTTATAACTTTCACATTACTAAGGCATATGTAAATAGTTCAAGTCTAAAATGCGTGCCCTATCTAGGAATGAGTGACATTCCTTGAATTATCTATTCATGTCATTAATAAGGTAGATAGGCTTAAAAAGACAATTTATAGAACCCTAAACATTGATCTAAAGCTTTATATATAAAGAAAAGGGCTTCAAATTTTTTTATTGTTAAAAAACTCTCATTCTAAAGATAATACTACTTATAAACACATGTAACATTGATTTTGAGTTCATTTTGACCATTTAAATCACATCACAATTTTATCTTATCAATTCAAAATTTAATTGATGAAAATAAAAATGGCATTTTAGGTCAACTTTCAAAGTTAATTGCTTATAAATTGATAATTAAAAAGGTTTCTCTTCATAGTTTTTGCATCAATAATTCAAATGGAATAAATCAAATCTTTTCATAAAAACAAAATTATATTCTATAAGAAAATAATTGTTAAAAATTCTTTCAAATTTTTGTGATATTTTTCTTACCACCTAGGCTTAGTCACTTGGCTATTTTGCCTTTTAGTGGCATAACTTATGATCTCGGGTATGTGTTGAAATTATGAAAATCAAGTTTTCATAAAGTTAATCTACTCTCTTTTCTTAATGAAAAGTTTCAAAAAATCAATTTATAGGGCATAAAAATTGTATTTTAGAACTTCTTTTCATTTTTTACTATTTGTAGTTGCAATACAACATTAGAAGATTTTTAGGGCCTTTGGATGCCTGTGAGTTATCACAGCCTGCAAATGCAAGGAACAGGTTCGGTGCAATGGTTTGACGTGGCCGAGACCTTGCCACATCATTGCATGGTTGTCATATTGGACAAGTTACTATTCATTTCATGTCCTGTAGGACATGAAATGAATAGTAACTTGTCCAATATGACAACCATGCATCATTGACCAAATTTTTTATTTTTTATTTTTATTTTATAAAAAAGAAAATTCTGACAACAGGCCATTCTTCTTGCTACGGGGAACACTTGCGGGGGAACAGGCCCAAAACAAACTTCTGGACCCCCCAAAACTCTTCTAATGAATCCCCCATTTCAATTGTAAAAAATAACGTTTTTGAAATTTTTGTAAGTTCATTGATGTTTTTCGATGTTTGATTTTTTTCAATAGATCAAAGTAACCAAGTAATGCGAGGTGCACAAATTTTGCACAAAGTGCATTCAAATTTTGATTTGGGTATGCTAATTTCCACTTTCCAATCCCAACATTTATATCATCATAGTATCATACTCAAAGATGCAAATTAAATTCATAATCCATTATTTTTCATTGAATTTTTTAGTGGATGAGATCCCCTATAGGTAGTAGAGGAAAAAAAAGCTTTCTATTTTGAACTTGTAGATCTCACAAGTAGAAAGAAATTTGAGTTTGAAACCTTGTATATGCATTCTTTATAATTATAGAATTGAAGTTTTATAGTTTCAATTGTCACTATTTGTATTTTTTTCATTGGAAAATTGCAATACAAACATGACCATTTTCTATATTTTTGGAGGTTCAAAATGAAAAAGAATTTTAGGAGTTAAAAGAGAATTTGCCTCCCTTTATTGGTTCACTATAAATAAAAATTTGAGATGCAAAAACTCCAATTTTTTCATCTCAACTCTATCGGCAAAATGTAAAAAATTGCCTTCTATTTCAAACACAATAGTTAATCATATATTTGTATTCTCATGTATTATGAAGTCTTTGATTTAGTTTATATAATTTCAAAATTTCCAAAGTTGATCATCTTGTGGTATATATTGTAAGTTTAGGGCATGGTTGGCACCTCTATCTTGAATAACAATTATTTTTTGAATTTTTTGCCAATATTATTTTTGCCACTATTAAAAACATTAATTTTTTTGTTGACCATGATTTGCAAGTATGGTAATCAAATCCAAATTTTTTCTTAGAATAAAAAAATGAAGACCTATGCAATTAGTCCAATTTGGGCACATTGACAAATAATTGTAAAAATCTACCTTCTGTTTTTCTAGGTATGCAATTCTTATATTATATGCAGGGGTCATTGGCATTAAAAAGGCTTTTAAAATAGTTTTTATAAAAATTATATCAAATTAAAAAGACCAAAAATATTGGTAAAGACCAAATTAAAAATAAATTAAATGTAGAAAATGTTTTGTTCTACATAGCCAATTTCATTAAAATAGCGGTATTTTATTAATTTGGCACTTTTAGCAGTTCAAACTACATAGTCTGAATTGTATTCCTGTATTAGAATCTATACTGGTAAAAGATTTTTGAAATCTACATATCTCCTAAATATCTAAAATCTATACCAATTCTAAATTTTTTAGACTATTTGGTGTAATACTTGTATTAGTCCTAGATTTTTGAAGTCTAAAATTGACCTAGATGTTAGCAATATGATGTCAAGGTGTGAAATGGCACATTGAATACTGCCATTTTAATGAAATTTGCCATACATACATATTAGGAAAAAAACTCACAATATATATGTAGAATTGAAACACCTATGTATAGTTTTAAAAGTTTATATAGAAAGTTTCCTCTAATTAATATTAAATTTTTGTTAGAAAATTCCAAAAGTTGGATAGCTCGGCCTATGATACATGTATTAGAAAATTATAATTAGATTTTTAATGTTGTTATTGTCTTCAAAAGTACTTATTTCATGTATATAATTACACTTTTGGATTCCTTGTTGAAAGGGCTACAAGAATTTTCTACATCAAAACAAATCACATTTCTTAAGATTGGCCTAAAATGCATTTTAAGTGATTATAACTAGGGCCATATAATATGGGAGTTCCATACTCGGATCTATTTTAAAGTGATGGCAAATTTCATTAAAATGGTGGTACTCCATGTGCCATTTTCACACCTTGACATCTAGTATAAGTAAACATTGCTAACATCTAAGTCAGTTTTAGATTTTAGAAATATAGGACTAATATAGATATCAAACTATGTAGTCTAAAAAATCTAGAATTGGTGTAGATTTCAGATATCTAATTTTTTTTAGATTTCTAAAATCTAATAGAGGTATAGATTTTAGTACAAAAAAATAGCTCAGACTATGCGGTTTGAACTATTACAAGTGCCAAATCAACGGAATACTGCCATTTTAATGAAATTGGCCATTATTGAAATTAAGGCTCTCTAATTCAAATTTCCCAAATTTCATCATATCAATAAAAAATTATGTAGCATTTAGGATAATTTTTTGAGTAATACCAGCTATTTTCCTTTGATTCCCATATTGAATCAATTTTTCAAGCACCGGGTTCATTTTTTTTCTCTACTTTTTACTTGGAATAGAAAATTCCTTATAAAATTTCACACAATATTCTCTGTTGTTTTCTTGATGATTTTTGATATTTTCAAATTGCAACAATTTTTTTTTCCCAATTCCACCAGCTAACAATGAACTATTCGGTGGTTCTCCCCGGACATTGACTGCGTTTCCTCCGAGGAGAAAAAAGTTGTCACCTTTTCGAATCACTGTGAGCAGGAGAGGACTCCCGGGTGTGAACCGAACATCCGGTCTCGTGACATTCATTCTTCGGTCGTTGCCGCGTCCACGTGCATCGACAGCAAACGACGAAGCCCAGTTCCAGTTCCCTCATCATGGAGTCTCTTTTTTTTATTACCAGCTTGCCGGCACACAATTCGAGGGGGTATCGTACATGATCACGTGCTCTTTCGTGTTTCCAGTAACCAACATTCTCTTCCTCAGTGATAGGTGGGCACTTGGCACTTGGCAGACTTACTACTCAGTCCACCGAACTGAGAATCATACCTCCATCGAACGGATTCACTCGTTTCCTGTACAAAAGCTTCCACCCCAAAATGACCGAATGCTACCGAAAACAACTTGATGAGGGAGGAATGATCGATATTGACGGGGATATGGCTTGGCAATGTGGCTGTCTGGCACTGTGGCAGCAGCAGTCCAAACGAGATTCGGTCATCAGAGCTGAGAGTGGCAATATATGTCAATACGAGTACCTGCGCAACTGGCATGCAACTGGAAGACGACAAAGGCCGCTTGATATCGATATACGAGGAGTCCCGCTTTTCAGTGCCGGTGGTTCCCGTATGCAGGAGTCCCACCGTACCGGACTTCTCTTTTGATCAAGTCGTCGCTTTGACTTTGGAGACACAGAACATGAAACGTATAGATATCTGCCATATATCGTCACATCTTCTTACACCAATGGAAGAACATCTCGGTATCCAAATGGCCAAACGGATCTTATTAGGCTCATCCCTTCTCTCACCTCGCTTATTAGGGTGGCCTTACAGTGGGCAGAAAAAAGTACCAAAAGACAAGAATAGTACCATCGATTATTGGTGACCGCGGTAGTAGGAGAATGAATTCCACCAATACCAGTGCATTCCACACTGTAAAAGAAACTAAAAAGTGCTTTGACTGCTTTCTGTATCCGAGTATTAATGAATGCGTGTAAGGAGGCCCTTATTGGGCAACCAGGAAACCATTAACCCCTCCAGAGAAGCAAAATCGAAATGTAAGCTACACTATCCCATTTATCCTGTAGCATGTGTGGGGTGGGTGGGGGATTAAGGTCATGTAGCAAAAAATTATTTTCAATACTAAATATTATTTTTTTGGAAATTGCCAAATTGGTATATAATATAGTTATATTCTAACCTGCACTAATTCAAAATAGTGTAATTACTTTGGTAAATTAGTATCTCACGGGTTGTTAGGATAAATCAGTGTAGTTTATCCCTTGAGTTTCAACAGATATAATAGGAGAAGGGGGAGAATAACTTGAATTTTATATATAGAGAGAGGGTGAATTCATGGTTGTCATAGTCAGGGTTGACAAATTAGTACGTCTGTCCCAAAATAGCGTTCGTAACTCGAACGTCCGGACGTCCGTCCTCACGGACGCCAGCGAACGCAGCATCTCTCCTGTCGTCGGAAGGCGGACGGGTAGGGCAGATGGGCGGACCGGGGACAGGCGGACGGCGTTCGCGAATGTCAGCGGACGCTGCGGACACAGCATTCGCGTCCGGACGTCCCAGACGTCCAACTATCCTGTCAACCCTGGTCATAGTGGATGGACGTCCGCCTCGCCCGTCCGTTAGAGGTCCCGTCTGTTCAATACAGTCAACATATAGTTGAGTTTCTAATAACGGAAAAATAGGCCACGTGGATGCCATGTGGATTAAGGAACATGCTAGGCGCGAATGAGATCGTCAGGTTACAAAATTAAAGCCGTCCGGACCGTCCGTCCGGTCCGGTTTGTTTGTCCATCCATCTCGTCCGATGACCCTAACTCACCCGTTATGACAACCATGGGTGAATTCTCATTTTAAAATAGCTTACTTCAATAAAAATTAACACAGTTTTACCTCAGATTTACAGTTTTTATAGAGCTTTGGGGACTTGAAAGCCACAACATTGGCACTTCGAAACACGCCATATAAACGAAAATGGCCAACAGTATTACACCGCATATGATCTCTCAGTCTCACTGCATGCATCAAATTAATAATCAATTGAAATTGGTCCACTCCATAACTAGAAATCATCTACTCCCAGTGTACAACTGATCAACCAGTACATGCCAGTATCGACATCACATGGGATTCACGAGGACTACAGTCAGGCCGACAAAAGGAGCTGCAACAAAATCTAGATTCGAAACACAGTTGCAGTTTTTTTATTATTGTCAGGATCGATTGCACGAAACGCCAGACCACATCATGTTCACTGAACGATTACATCGACCCCCGAGGATGATTGCAATACAGTTCAAAGGAACAAAACTTGCAACTAACTAATTATTTAACTAGCTACCTAGCTAGACAATACAAAAACCAAAGTATCTCACGCAGTCAACTTATTATATTAACACTCAACTCACTTAAGGCCAGAGAAGAAGATACTTAATTATATTTCACGCCGCATATATGGAGAGTTTTAGAGCATACTGGAGTTCTAGCAGGGTGATCGATCTGATCGATACACCTGATCGATATTTCTGATCGATGTGATCGATATCACGGCCATAAGCGGGGCTCATCATCGTCACTAGTGTCGTCGTCATCGTAATTGCCGGGGGGAGCGGCGTCTTGATAGCCTGGATCGTCGTGAGGCGACCAATTGTCATTAACCCAGGAAGGCTGCGAAGATTGAGCCTCTTCGTCATAAGTGATATCTTCAACCTCATCGTCATCCGAGGAGGAGCTCTCCGCAGCGGGGGACATGAAATTGCTGTACGAAAACGGGCGACCCGCGTACTCGGCAGCGGCCGCCGCTGCCGCTGCTTGAATCTCACGGATGCTGTAGCTTCCTGGTGTTCCTGACGGTATACTGTAGTTGTAGTTTGGGAAATTTAGGTTGGCAGAGGTGCGGCCGCGGCAGCATAGGAGCGCTGCGTCGTATGCGTGAGCCTGTCAAGGAAACATAGACATTAATTACCAGTGTGCGGTCTCACACGAGATATCGAAAGTGCCCACCTGTAGAATTTTTGAAGGAATCCATAGTCAATGTTAGAATCGGAAACTGCATGATACACTAGGAATGGAATTTGGATTCGAAAGAGCATTTGTAGAATTTCCATACTGAATTTCTCCTGAACGTGAAATTGGCGGAGTTTCAAGTGCTCAACTGAAACCTAAGATTTTTCGATGTACTAGCTGCTAGTTCCGGAAGCTACTTGATTTAGCCTCACAGTTCGACTAGGAAAGAAATTTGACTATTCGCTGCATTCTTGAGTATAATTAGCTAGCGAGCTAATGGTTACATAATTTCGAGCGATGTTTTTAACCGACACTACTCATGGGGAGATGTTAAAGCTAGTGGAGTAACTGGTTTACTTGAATTAGCTAGTGAGACTGTGAGACTGGCTAGTGTATGTATACGGGGATTCGATCACACTCTGGGAGAATTCATGCATATGTCAGTTCACCCAGATGTACTTTGAGGTGCGAGGAATCTAGCTGTGGAGTGTACCGCTTCTTCGGCAGATCGGAAGGAGCCAAGCCAGATTCGATTGGTTCGTGCTTCAGGTCGTCGATGAGGCTCTCGTATCTCCGACACCCACTTGCCCCATTTCCGCATTCGGACCCCTTTATATCGTGAGGATCCACTTCCTGACATTTTCGATACGATCTCAGAGGTTGTAAGATCTCCTGAAGAAGTGAAGAACGAGCTTGAATTGTTTAAGTCTGATGAAAGCATAACATTCAACAGCACGTGTTAAAATGCTTCTGTCAGGGATATATGAATCGACAATGTAAGCAATCTGATTCTATTTTCTTCTAGTCTGCATGTACGTACTAGCTACCAATAATAAAGAAGGTTCGTTAATACAGTCAATCTCGGACAGAATCTCGGGCAAGCAACAGCCTCCCCCAGTGAAGGAAAGAAGAAGACTGACGTTAGTACGTACAATTCCGGACGGACGTCATTCCTGATGCCACTTTGCTTGATGCCACTTTGCTTACTGAGTGGGTTTTGGGGGCAATATGATTAGTTACCTAACATGCCAATTACATGAATTTTCACTAATTCTAACTGTAAGGACAAAATTCTTCAAATGTTCACTACGAATAATGAGAAGAGTTAGGAAGATGAACACAGGCAAAATTTACTATTTAAAATGTAGAAGTTTTGATAATAACAGTCTAACATGCATGGACATACGAATCAACCACTAATTCCAACTGAGACAAGTGTAACACAATTCTTCAAGAGGTTACTAGAAATCATGAGAAGAGCTAGTTAGGAACACGAGGACTGGAATGTACGGGCCTGGCGTTCAACTCTCACCTAAGAATCTTGTGCAGTTGTGCAATGAACTAAAACTGGTCCGGGGTTAATCTACTAATTGTTTCCAGCTCTGATTTACATCAAATTTACCGCACAAACCCCCACATGCACACACTCGAAATCCTCCCATAAATATATCTAAGTACAGTCATCACTCATCCCGACCCTCTGCAAGCCATACATACATGAGTGAAGAGCATAGACCTGACCTGACCAAATCGATCAAAGACAATGGAAAGTTTTGTATTCAGTCGATCACTCGAACACATCGATCTACCCCCTCCTCAAAGCTGAGCTGAGGTGCTGAACTATGAATGCTTGATCTGAACCGATTGATGGCTTTTATTCAATTCTGTAAAGTGTAAAGTCAAGAGGAGTCAAGATGATACAGACAGTCATTTGTTCAAGAAAAAAAAAGGATGATACAGACAGACGGCGGTATCCCAGTAAGGAGCTCGGGAGCAGTTTCCGGGTCGTTTCTTGACATTAGCGGATGTCAATAGCCGTCAAGTACTAGACACAGTAGAAATGTTCCGTTTCCTCGGTTCAATTCCAGAGGGGTCAATCGGATTTCTTTTCCACTGCCCACAAAACTTACGTGTCCACAAGAATCATGCTGAACCCCGGAATAAATGCTTGCCAACTAACTCACTCACGTACTGCTGGTCGCCGGTCTCTCCCGACATTCCGCGTCCAGTGAATTATTAAGTTTAGGTCTCGCCTTTCTTTTGATTTGATTAATTTGTTGGAGCTGGAGGCTCCCTCCGTTTCTTTTACGGAGTATCATTTTGGAGAAGCAGCCAGATGGGCAATTTCATCAAAATGGCGCCATTCACTTTCAACAGTTTAGACCACGGTCTGAAATCTATACCTGTCCTAGATGCCAGAAATCTATATCAATCTTAGTAGATATTTGAAATCTACAGTAGTCTTACATTTTGACTGCACAATCTGAGATCAGTATTAGTCTTAGATTTTTTAAATCTATAACTATCCTAGATGTCACTTTTTCCTCTGATTTAAAACTATTGTGAGTGCGGGTCATGTTTAACACCCTCACCAGTGAAGAATTATTTTAAGGACATGAGGCATTTGGCACTTGGAAATAAATATTTCATGGATTTGGAATAAATCATTTCAAATTTTCAATGCTCTTAATTCTTCATAGACTCTACAACTTTCATCATTTTGTAAATTCTTTGCTATTCAAGCTCTTCTGTAATTTCCTATCTTTTGTAATACTCTTTATGTATGGCATTTATATAATTTCCACAAATTCAAACACCCTAAACTTGAAATTTTAAATTTGTTTTGGGAAAAAAAAATGGGTTTTCACAAAATTTAGTACATTCTTCATTTTGAATTAATTTTGTATGAAATTCATGTGCACAAAGGGGATCTTTTATTGATGTACTTAGTAGCAAATTTAGTGAATTTGAGCCAAAATCTTACCTAATTTTGATATTTCAACACCAACCACTTTAATACTAGAAAAAATGAGTGAAAATGGATGAAGTCGCTAAATCCTTCAAAAAAATATTAGATTCACCAATACTTGAATGAAAATAACTAATAATATATAACATTGTGGATGATTGTACACATATTATGGATGATTCCATCTTTTTTTCCTCTAAAAAATTTGCACGCATTCAAGCATGCAATTTACTCTATCAAAATTAGTTTCTTAGGAAATAAGGGTGATTGCAAGAAATACTTGTCCTTTTTGGCTCAAAATGGTGATATTTTTGTGGTATTGTGATTTTTGGAATTTTGTTTTAAATAAAATAAATTATAGATAATTTGTAAAGCATTCATATTAGTATATATGAGAAAAATTCAAGCCTAAAAAAATTTATCTCTAAAAGTTGTACACAACAAAAGAGGCCTAGAAAAATACAAGAAAATAGATGCTTTTGAATTTGATTTTTAGAAAATTGTAAAAAAAATTTAATTTTAAATTGAAAAATTGAAAAAAATTATATATATATATACACATTTTCTAATCTTCTCTCATGTCCCATGTGAACAAAAAAAATCATCATAAATTTTTTTTCCTTCTTCATAGAACTTGTGCAAACAATGTCTACTTCCAACCCATGTACAATCCTTACATTGAGTTCTTTGCCAAAAATCTCATAAGATGTCTTTAGAATAATAGCCCACCTACAACATGGCAAAACCTTGGCTTCAGAACCACATTTTTGGTCCCCAAATAGGATTGAAAACCCCCAATACAACCAAGGTAGACATCCAATTAAGGCCACCTTAAAAATAATAAATTACTTTTAAGAAAATTGAATAATTACTGAACATCTAAATCAACAACACACACTTCTCCAAATTTTAGCTAAAGCGGATTTAAACCACAAAAGTTATGAGGAAAAACACCTCCATAAGACCGAGGGGACACACAAAAAGGACAAGTGTTTCTTGCAATTTATAACAACAATCCTACCAACATATCAAATGAATAATCAAATTTAGTTTAAACTAAGCTAATTGAAGCTTCAATCTTGTTAAATTGGTAGTATTCTATGTATTAAAATTTATAACATATATTTTCACAAAGGTCTAATTTCAAGCCATTTACTGGGACAAGTATAGATTTTGGCTTTAAACCTCACATTTTGAGCTAGACCAAAGTAATGAAATATCACCGATTTAACTAAATTGACTTTTTGATTTTAAAATGCTATAATTTTATAATCTTGATCATTTTTCCAAGATTCTCAACTCAATTCCCTACCTTAAATATCTAAACCTAAAAACTTTGTAGTGCAAAAAAATTAGGTTAAGAAGGTTCAAAGTAAGATAATCTAGTCCTATAATATACCCCAAAACTAGTTTTCTTCACTTTAAATGCAAATATCTTACAATTTGTGTGGTCAAAAATTTTGAAATTTATTTTACAAATTTTCATATTGGTTTGGTATAAGATCCTATAGTTAGATGCACAAAAAAAATTCAAATTTTTTTACTCTTTACAATAAAAATGGTAATTTTGAGTACTTTTTTGCAAAAAAAGGTCTTGGTCCTTTAGGAGTTTAATATCTTTGATTGTAAGCTGATGTAATAAAAATATGTTATTGAAGATAAATTGGTTTAATTAGTTGAATTCAATTGCATTTAAAATCAAGAACTACAAAAAATTTAGTATTTAACTTTACAATTGTCTTTCAAACTTGCAAAGTCCTTAATTCCCATGAGAGTCTATTACGCTAAGTAATATATATATATATATATATATATATATATATATATATATATATATATTTAAAGCTAGAGAGGCAAAATTAATTATGTATTATCAAGAATTTAAGAATTTAGACAAAAAAATTCATTTTACTTCTTCTTTTCTTACCATTTAGACGTAACTATTTCAAGAACTTACGCAAAAAATAATAACCAGTGACTGGAAAAAGCTAGTCAAAAGAATAGACAAAATACCCTTTCTAGCATACTTGGATGCACTTCTTCTTTTTTTTACATGTAACTTGGCAATATTAAGCTCTTCAAAACTTTCTTCATCCACCCATTGGATCATTGGAAGTTAGATAATCTAGGAAATACATATATTTAGGATGAAGATTGGTTTTGAAAAAGTGATGAATAAAAGTTCCAAAGCGTGGAGCATTGATTGTATTTCTTGCTCTAGGATTCACAAGAAGCCAACCTTTAGCCAATGTAGAGACATGTTTGCTAAATTTCTAGATAAATAATAGAAGAATGAAGAATGAATAAAATTTCCTTTTATAAAGTATTATGTCGAATTATGTAAGATCCCCTTATTCACTGAATTTTTCCATAAAGTAAACATATTCATTATAGACCCTTTCTACATGTGGCCAACATTTTTGGACTAAAGCATTGGATTGATATAAGGTAGACATGTTCATTTTAAGCCCCTAGTTCCTTATCCAAAAGTATGCATTCAAAAATCTTGAAAAACAATAAATACTAAATTCAAGTTGAGCAAACTATGTACATTTAAATCAAGGCATAGTTTTAAATTTTTAGTCTTTTTGAAATCTACTAGGTTATCTTTTGAAAAATCATAATTAATTCATATAATATCCAAAAAGTGTACAAACAAATATTTTAGAATCCTTTCTAAATTGCCAATAAGATCTAAAAGTATTTGTCACAAATATTAATTTTGCAATAATGTACACATTCAAATATTATAAAAGATCAACATATTTGCATATTTAAAAAATAAACACAAAAAATTAATTTATATATTATTGTCAAATGAGAGTAGCTTATGTAGAGAGAAAGAGGAACTTTAAGGCCTAAAAAAAGTGATCTTAGGCCCATCCTTTCAAAGATGATATATGTGCTTATGCCTAAAGGATCGACATGCATTTTTTGGCTACATAGAAATTTTTAGGTAGGTACGTGTGATTGAAGATTTCTATAGTGCTTTAGGGCCAAACATAACATGAGATTTGGGGGCAATGGAGGGTTATTTCAACCTTGTATTCCTTATTGGAATTTGTAGTACATAGTTGAAATAAAATAATATTAAAAAATTCTTAAAAAATGAAAAAATATAGATTTTTTCCTAACATAGCACTCTCTCAACCACATGAGACTATGCAACTAGCAATGTTTCCAAGCTTTTCAGAGCTTGAAAACTTGTAGTCTATAAAGCCCTTAATTCTCTTCTAATGTTTTAATAGGTAGGAATTAGGAATATCTTTCACATGCACTAAATTTCATGACATTTTGAAATATATGTAAAAAATTATGGCCTAATATGTTACTTTTTTTGGTAAATGGGCAAACTGAGCAAATTAAAAAAAAAAACTTTTTTAGAGATAAAATTTTTTAATTGGTTTTCAAGAGTTATATATAGGTGGAAAGCTTTTAATCATTCCATTTTGATCAATGAGTCAAAAATTACAAGGGTTTTTTCTTTGGAAGCAATTATGGATTTTTTTACTCTAAAACAAACTATGAGGTCCTTTTTCTTACTCCATTTTTAATATTTAAAAAATAAAATAAAATTATAGGATGTTGATTGTTTATTGCCACATTGCAACCATTGGGATCGGCATTTTTTTTATTTTATAATTGAATTCTTAACAATTTAGTATTTTGAATCATTCTCTACTACTATCTACTTACTGTTTTTTTCCTATATGAACATTGTACAATTCCAAATGATCTGAAATTTTTCAAGCATGTGTTCAACTTGTTTACAAAAAAGAATCCAAAGAATCATTACCATTTTGAACATTTTTTCATAAAAAAATAAGCTTGTGAAGTACAACTGCCCTATTTTTGTAGGGCCTAAAAAATGATTTTAGTAAATTTGAATGCTTATATATAACTTGCAATCCAAGTGGTAAATTTTTACCACATGTTCACAAGTCAACATACTACAAGATCCTATGGTTACATGTGTCAAAAAAATTTCTTTTTCAAAAAATTGGTGAATGTACTAAAAATGGCAGTTTTCAAGTGTTTTCACTGAAAACATAGTCATGGAACTTTAGGAATTAATTGGCTTAATCCTCAAAGGTTTGATGAATGATTTTATTATTAACAAAGAATGCACCTATTGATTGAATCATCAAGGGTATTTTAGTGACTACCTTGATTATAGGGGGGCACATTTTTTTAGGGATAGAATGAACCTCAAATGAATAAGAACATGACCACTAGCCTTTACATGCTAAGAGTGTGACCCTTCAAATGTGAATGAAGAGCACTTTGCCATATTCTCTTGACACTCAAGCTTAGAGTGTCAAGGAATAGCCCTTGAAATCATTCAAGTTCATCCTAAGTTTAATTTTTTGAATCCTTTGTTTTACTTGATGAGTGGTCTTTTGACTATTTATAGGTTGCATTTGGTGAACAAGCCAGGGGGAGGGATAAGGAAATTGAGGATCCTTCAAAATTAAATGGAAAATTCGAGCTTGCCAAGTTTGGCAAGTAAGAGTGGCCATTCCCTAAGTTCTTTACAGCAAGTCTGTTCGGGGTTCTTTTTTAGGCATTTAAATGCCTAAAAGCACCAAAAATAATTGGGGAGCACCAAGCCAACCTATAAGGAAAATTTGGAGGAAAATTGAATGATGATGCCAAATTATTCCAAGAACAATTATTCCAATTGTTTTTTAAAATAATTTGGATGAAATTGCCAATCTTAAATGAAACTCATCCAAGTATGTGAATGAAAAGATAGGTCTATCATCCCGAATATAAATGAATACTAAAATATTTGGCTACATCATTTTCTTGGATTAAAGTTGCCTTTTCAGCACTTCTCCAAAACCAAAAACCGGGTCCGTCTTTGCAGGTCCATCGATCACGTAAGATACTGGAATTGTGCAGCACCAAACAAATTCCAAAAGTACCTCCGAATTCAGCATGATCAGCATGAGATACCTGGGGATGCAGCAAGCACGCACTCCCATTGATGCCCGCGGCGCCAGCTAATGATTGGAAATTCGATGACACTCCGAAGATTCGTAAACACCATAGCAACTGGGAAGCCAAGTTATTAGCTAGCGGTGATATATATATATTGATATCAGATCTAAGGAAGACTGATGATCGACGTACGGACCTCGCTCCGTTGTCAGTCCAATGCTCGATCGCTGATTCCTCAGTCCGGTCGAATCCCTGCCTGACTTTGCAACAGTTCATGACGAAATGCAAACCTCATGCCCTAAAATCCGGTTTCATTTGTTTAAAAAAAAAACCCAAAAAACACCTCATGCGCATCCCTGGGAGTACGTGGCGCTAAATTCGATCGCAGCAGGGAATCGGACGAGCGTTGGATTATTGCTTGGAAGCGTACTTAAGTTAGTAACCCAGCGATGCGAATCTGTGGCCCCAAGGATTCAATCAGCAATTCCGTCGGGAGTCGGGACAGAAGACGACTGCGGGAAGCTCTTAGCACAGACAGTTACTGTAGTTACTGTAGTGCGCACGTGCGTCCTTAGCACAGTGCTTTGCCGACAATGTAGTATCTTATGTTGACTATGTTGCATTGTTGCCAGTTTTATCTACCGCTCTGCTTATGATTCTATTTGGGGCTGGAAAAACAGGGAATTGGGACTTTGAGAGATCAGTTCGATACTACGTACGCAGGACGTTGAATCCTGCATTCGAAGTGGGGCCAGCAGGCTGGAATTACCCAGGGGCCTGGGGGAAAACGCAGGAATTTTTTTATTTTTCAGGTAAATTTTTTTTGCAAATTTTGAATTCATAATTGTAAGTAGAGACCCCAAAATAGCTTAGGCAAGTCTAAGACATACCCTAGACACAGCTCAAAATAGTTCTTTTTTTTCTTTTTTAAACTTTTACTCTTGCAGAACCCTAAATTATCCTACTAGCCCCACTTTGAATGTAGGATTTAACGTCTTGCCAATACTACAGGTAGAACCTCTCTTAGTGCAACATCTTGTATTGCATGATAGAGTTAGCAAAGAGTAGGTGGGCCTGCCCATGTGGTCAAGATGGAGAGACATCTGTTCTTGTAGTCCTTCTAGGAAAAATATGTGTTCCTATGAACTCTGTAACTGCATAAAATTTCTTCTAGTGCATAGTCTTGGTAGCATGAACTAAGAGAGGTTCTACATGTGCTATGATACAATTTCAGCCATTTCTTTTATTACAAGGAACGTCATTATGTACAACATCAATAATAAAAATTTAGTGTTATGCTCTAATTAATTTTGAAATGCTACAAGCTTTGCTCTTGATGAAGATTGTTACCAAGAACACAAATATCAAAACTATTATTCAAAGAGTTTTTTTTCAAATATATTCATTAAGTCAAAAAAGTCAAGATATTCAAAAAAATTTACTTTCTATTCTTAAAAGAATTGTTGAGTAGATGTAGGTGCAAAACAAAAGGAAAATCGAAATTATTAATATCTTTAAGATGGAATTAGAACACACTAATCCCAATGGAAAAAAATTTCTAGCAAGAAAACTTAACCATGTGGAACTTTATTTTTTTGAAAAATTGTAAAAATTGCATTCAAAATGAATCCTACAAATTATTTTTCAAGAAATGCTCTAATTTCCTCCAAAACAAGATTGGCCATAACTTTCACATCAATTATCCAAATGAAATGAATCAAATCTTTCTATATATAAAAATATATAATAAACGAAAAATAAATAAATAAGTAATAAATAATTCAAATTTTAGATTTTTTTTATACCTAGGCTCCTTTATTTTGAGCTTATTTAGGCATAACAATTGTTTCTAGGCACCAATTAAAAAAAATTATATTCCTACAAAGCTAAGTCTTATCTTTAAAAAAAATTGAGACCATAAGTATCTAATAGATTGATTGGCTAAGTCTTATCTTTAAAAAAATTATATTCCTTTAAAGCCAATCAATTTATCAGCTAAGTCTTATCTTTAAGAAAATTGATTGAGGTTTTGAGACTCCAACTAAAAGTTATAAAATAAATTTCAAAGAGGGGGTTTAAAAGCGTCCAAAAAAAATATCCCTTCCCACCCCTCCTTGAAATTTGTCCATAAATTTTAGTTGGAGTTCCAAAACCTTAAATAGATTTTTTTAAATAAAACTTAGTTTGATTCTCTAACTATTTTTAGTTCATATGTTTAAAAAAATATATATTATACTATGCTAAAATGAGGTTTGAAATACTACTTTGAGCACAATTCCTATGTTTTGACAACGAGCAATTAAACTCTCATCTTCAAATTATCCCATGTCTTTTGAGGATTCATGATGTATAATTGATTTTATTATAAAATCAATCTCCTCACCCTATATACTTACCAAATGTCAATGAAGTCACTCTCTGACAATAACATTAAGAATTTCTTAATAGTGGATGGTAATTGGAATGTTTTGGACATTTTTTTTCAACAACTTGGTCAAAGTTCAAGGTGCATTAGATTACAAATTTGATGATGAATTTAGACCTCCATTATTTGGACTTTGAGCCACTTTAAACACTAACAACCATTTGACATTGCAACACAAAGTGAGCAGCAATAGGGGAAAAAATAATACAAGAGTACGATAAAATGTAAGCCAATTAAGGTCCTTTGAGGGCTTTTTAGCAGCACTACAGGGCCTAGTTTTTTCTCTAATGTCTAGAGTATCCTTGACAGCGTAGAGCTTTTACATAGAATTGTTTTGAGAATCAAAAGCCTTGATAAAATTTTCTTGAGAACCCAAGCTCCCTATAGAGTTGTTTAAGAACCCAAAGACCCCCATAGAGTTTTTTGAGAACCCAAGAGACCCCCACATAGTTTTCTTAAAGAACCTAGGATCCCCGTAGAGTTTTTTAAGGACATAGAGACTCCCACAAAATTGGTTGAGAACCCAAAGACTTCCTTTTTATTTGAATGTGTGTCAATTTGGAATGACATGCCCCAATCTCAATACCCTCCACTTTGTCTAGCAATCTATAGGGCCTTTCAAGTAACCAATTGACCATTTTCCTGATTATTGGGACCTTCTTCGAACCGATTGGTTTTTCTATCTTTCTAATGGATGAATCCATTTCATGATTGACTAAACTTCTATTTGGCTTAATTGGCTTTCTATTCAGCTTGACATGCTAGCTTGTTCTATTCAATTTAACTAGTTCTTTTGCTACCAATTTTGATTTCCTAAGCTAGGGTTTGAACAAAAACAATTTCTTTCCCTTTCTTAATTTGTTTTGTTTTTCCTTCCTTCTTTCTAATATTAGCAAGTAATAAGCATGGTTCCATGAATTATGGAAATTCTATTACCAACTTCAAAGCTTTGCAATTGTAAAAAGTCTGGCATACAAGAAAAAATACAAAAGAATTTTTGCAATGACTTACACACATGAAAGAAAGTGAAAACTTCATTATGCAAAAATTACAACAAATGGAGACAAGACCAAATAAGGATAAAAGTGGCTATCTTAATGCTTAAATGGTTTAGACAAAGTAAAAACTTTGCCATGGACTAGCTCTAGTACATACATGGATCCCAAATATCATGAAAGTAGATGTTCATATAAAAAATAAAGGGAGTCACAAATCAATTTGTTTGAAAATTGTACAATTATAAGATCACTACTGATAATACAAGAATCTACAAATAAGAGATGGATGAAAGCAACAACTTTATATAATTGGTGCATGCTTACATTCATATTTTCTTCAAAATTTGAATGTCTAGTCTTTAAGGGATTAAACAACTCTAAGTGTTCATTGTTTTTTTGATATTTTTTTAAGAATATTTTTCAACCCAACTATATATGTTTTCATAAACATTATGTGGAAGATGCAAAATAAATTTTGCACCTTTTAGTTTTCATTAAATTTTGAAGTTGAAGTACATCTACAAGCATACAATTAAAAAGAGAAGAAAAAGAAAAAAACCTTCTACTTTTAGTACTTAGATTTCACAATTAAAAAATAAATAAAATTTTGGAACATTTCTAAATTTTGTTTCTGCATGAACTCATGGTGAGATTAAATCATACCATTAGAAGATTTTTGGGGCCTTTGGATGCTTGCGAGTTATCATAGCTTGCAATGCAAGAAATAGGTTCGGCGCAGCGGTCTGACGTGGCCAAGACCCTGCCACGTCATTGACCAAAAATAAAAATAAAAATTATATATATATATATATATATATATATATATATATATATATATATATATAAAAATTTTATTTATTATTATTATTATTTATTTTTAAATTTAAATTTATTTTTTTTATGAAAAAAAAATTCTGAGAGCAAGCTGTTCCTCTCGTTGCAGGGAACAGCTGGGGGAGAACAAACCCGAAACAAGCTTCTAGACCCCCAAAAAACTCTACTAATGATTTACAAACTTTCACCGACTTGTTTAAAAAAATATTGATTTAAAAAAAAGATTATTGTTAATGAGTTTTGGATTCAGAGAACAAGCCTGGATTTTAAGCAAGCCTAATATATCTTCATAGTAAAATGACTCGTGGCAAAGGATTTTGTGATTTTTTTCATTATTGACATTCTAAACCTTAACTCAACCTTAACATTAAAAGATTATTGGATCCAAAACTAGTATGAAGTGAACAAAGATCATACATGCAACTACCATTATTTCAATATGATTTTGAACTAAAATTAACTATAATAAAATAAAAAGTGAGGAAATAACAAACTTTATATACATTAGTAAAATATCTAAATTAAAAAAAACTTAGCTACATTTGATTCCTTGCAAGAAGATCACATTAGTACATTAATTCAGCTCTATTTTAAACTTTGGTCATAATCTCCACATACGAGAGCTAATGTAAAGTGAATTATGTCCAACCCTTTTTTTTCTTTGAATTATAATGCACCAAAAACATCCGCCAACTATAAGTCATTATACGAATTAATTCAATTAGTATGAGATACACTTACTATGTTATGCTTTATTTTTCTACAAGAAAATTATTCAAATTTAATTTTTTTTATAGATACCAAGAGAAAAGGGAATAACTTCTTTGAGCCTTTGCTATAAAATTATTGGAATATTGGAATTTCATTTTTTTCTATTAGAAAAATGCAATATAAAATAATAATTTATCTCACATTAATTATTGTTTGAAGATGTTGTTTTGCAATGATTGTTCTTCATTACTTATAAAATAAAATATTAAAATCAACAATATTCTTTTTAATTTGACAAAGAATCAATTCACATGAGACAAAGAATTGCTATTATGTGAGCCTACGAGTGTCAATCTATGAGCCTAGAAGACTATATACCTATATTATAAGTGTCTGTATTATAAAAAACTTCCATAATTATAGTGTAACTTTGATAAATAAATAAATAAATACCTCTATTATAGATGTCTATGTTAAAAGCACCTTCAATGGTTGAAAGATATTTTCATGCTCACACATTAACATTGTTGACATGAAAGGTATGAACAGAAGTAGTAAGTACATTTCTTTATTCTCTATTGGTCACGTGTGCAAATCAAAGATTCCACACTAGAGAAGCTGGAAGGAAATACATGGATGATAAAGTAGCACACGTGTTCTACTATTGGCAACAAAATTCTTCCAGAGTTTTTTTGGCTAGAAGGTGCTTGCACCACAACACTTCTCCAGAGCCGAACCATTTCGAATTCTTATGAAACTTCATGGGATCCACCACTTTGGTTTTAGAACCTTTTTTCATTTGAGTTTTCACATTACATGGACTACTTTTCAAATGTTGAGAGACCAGAAGACCAGTACCTTTGTTTCCACTTTCTAATTAACTTCCAACTGGTCCATAATGTCGACTTGTGGGCATGAAGTTTCACAAAGAAGAACCTGACGACCTGAGATACAACTTAGTAAACATGCCATTCACACAATGAAATTTCATTTCATTTTTGTAAGCAAACAAACAAATAAAAACATGCCATTCACTGCACTCAAGAAGGGTTCAGCTGGTAGCACAGTAACTGCTGCGACAAAATCTTTTATAATTTCTGAAGGTCATAGTGAGTACCAAATATCACCAACTTTTGAAAATATGGTTCATAATATTCAATAGTCTTCATGTCCACTGCCTTTCTTTCATACACCCAGTTCATCACATAGAGCCTCCACTTCTCCACTTAGCTAGTGATGAAGGATTGCTGGATGTGGAATATTTCACACCATCTATTGCAACAAATCTTTTATAAATTCCAAAGGTCATCATAGTGAGTATAAAAAATCACACTTGAAAACATTGCCACATTTTGCATGATAAATTAGACCAATTATGGATCTTCTTGTGAACATTTCTCTATTTGACATATGTGGACCATATTTTCACTAGTTGGTGCATGAGAGATTCTCAGAATGTAAGAAATTTTGTAGTGGGAAATCATACAAAGATTTGAATGTTTGCATACCTAGTATTTGTAGGGACACAGACATGCTGGTCAATTTGACCTTCAAAACTAACTTCAACATTATATTATACCTCCAGTCACACAACTTGCAACCATGACCCACGAGCACATTCTATTAACTTAGATTTTTTTATTTTTTTTATGGTAAAGCGAAGATCTAGCATTGCTGGACCTACGCTTTGCTAACAGGGGAAGCAGAGACAAGCTTCTGTTTCTGTTGAAGACTGTGCAGTCAGTTCCAATAATCTTACGAATTTTTTTTGGAATTTTTTCACATGTGTACCAACATTTGTTATGATGGTCAACTATTTGATTTCACCACTATTCCGACAGAATTTGCATGTTTGAAAATTTTGTCTTGATTTTTTGAGTGTGCTAGAGCTTCCTGAAGTTTAAGAACTTTTAGTTGAATATGCATGCAAATAAAATTTGTAAGACTGTCAGATTGAACTCTATCAGTTTCTGGACTGCTAGGAACATGAGAACAATGCCACATTTGATAATATTATTGAATTAATATTTTTTTTAAATATAAAAATATGATTATTGTTTATTTTATTTTATTTATTTTAATGTTATTTTATTTTTAATATTGTGACCAATAGTATGTTGGTTCACAGTTTCAGGATTAACCTTCAAATAGTCTTCTTGAGGCTTGAAAAAGCATATAATGAGTACATGGTATAAGGTGGGGGACCCAAAGTTGCAAGTCATGAAAATTAAAGCATGGTGTTGAACTTAAAATCTTAGATAGTAGGGATGTACACATTAGATCATTGCTTGGCTAAAAAATGCACAATCTAATTTTTTTTTAACTTGATTGCTTGGGAGGTAGTCATATCATATATCAAATAGTTTGCATGTGAGACAAGTGTTGTGTGTGCTATAGACAATAACAATGTGGCTAGTGTCACAAAATGTCATTGAAGAGAGGGTTAGACTTAACCCCTAAAGGACCTATTGGGGGATGTTTGAGCATAGCACTATAAGAAACCCATGTTTTATATGTGGAGCCTTAATTTTTTTTAATGCATTTTAGATGATGTTCAATGCAATAACTCCATGTTTTTATGTTAACATTGATGTTACATTGAACGTTTTTGTTGACATAAAAACTTTATTGCATTGATCATCACCTAAAATGTGTTAAAAAAAATTAGGGTTCGTCATATAAAATACATTTTTCTTATAGTGATAGTTCTTGTTTTCTTGACTAACTCTTGTAAGAAGCATAATTCTTCATTTGTGTGGAATATTTTTGATGATTACCATTGTTGAAATGAAAGAAGATTTATATAGCTTTCCCATGAAAAAAGATCAACAAAATCAAACAATTTTTGAAAAAATGCAACTATTGACAAGATTGATGAAGGATGTTTGATTAGGTAGTACTTTGTGTATAAGCTGAAATTAGAATGCTCAAAAGTGATCCCAAAAACTCTGATATTTTGTCCCATGGGTACATATTATTATAATATTGATGTATAATTTTTTTCAAAACATTTTGAGGTGAGGAAAAAAAAACATGACAATGTGAAGTAATGGTTTAAAGTATTTTTTTTCTATTCTCAAAAGAATCGTCAAAAATAGCACGCTTGATTATTTCTTAATTGAATTGCATCAATAGACTCATCAAAAAGAAATCATTGAGGGTCTTTTTGTTGTTCATGGACTATTAGTAAGGTTCACATTTCAAATTTTTGACAAATGGTTCAAATTGCACTCAAAGGTACCAATATCAATACTTTGCTAGGATTAGGTCTAAAGTCCTTTTTTGAACTTGCTAAGCTCTAAATCTCTTGATTTCATTAAAAAAAAAATTTATAGATGAGCAATATTGCAATGCATCCCTTTAATAAGTTAGAGAAAAAATTTCATAGATAAAATCTTCAAATGTAAATCACCAATTGCAAGGCTAAATTTAGTATCTATATTAATATACAACACTTTAATAGGATTTTTTAACCCAAATTTTATGAATTTTCAAGCATACATTAACCCCTTAAGTTCCTTCACTATGTTTTCTCCCAAAATGCTCGAAAACTGCCATTTCTAGTTTAAGTACCAAATTTTTGAAAAAGAACTTTTTTTGACATATGTAATTGTAGGATTTTGTAATATGTTGATTTGAAAACATGATGTAAAATTTTCAGAAATTTCCACTACATGGATTGCAAGATGTAAGCATTCAAATTCACTGAAATCATTTTTTTGGCCCTACAAAAAACAAACAATTGCACTTTACAAGCTCACTTTTTTATGATAATATGACCAAAATGGTGGTGCTTTGGGGGATTTATTTTCCTAGGCAAGCTAGCTCCGTGCTGCAAAAATTTCAAATCATTTGGAATTGTATAACATATAGGAAAAAAAATAGAGAATGATTCAAAATACTAAATTTGTTAAGAATTTATTTATGGAATTGAAAAATGTTAATTCCAGTGGTTGTAATGTTGTATTAAGCAATCTACATCTTATGATTTTTTTTTTTTTGAAAAATATTGAAATTGAGTTAAATAAACAACTTTAAACTTTATTTTAGAGTAGAAAATTGATAACTACCCGCAAACTAAAACTCCTCACAACTTTTGACTCATTGATCAAAATGGAATGATTCAAAGTTTTTCACTTACGAATAAATCTAGAAAACCAATTTCAAACTTTTTCTTTTGAAAAAAGTGATTTTTTCTAATTTGCCTAGACTACCCGCCTAAGGAAGAAACAAACATATTTTGCAATAACTTTTGACTCTTATTTTCAAATGTCTTGAAATTTATTGCACATGAAAAATGTTTCTTGTCTACACCTTCTATTAAAAATTTTGCCTAAAACATGTAAATTTCTAGTCACAAGTACTTGCCCAAAAATTGCTATGTTGTTAAAAATACCAGGTTGGTCCTTTAGAGGTTAAGAAGGATTTTTCATAATTAAATCTTAGACACAAAGTAGTGAAATTTTTTCATTAATTGATTTATTTTGATAAACTATTGATTTATTTTTAAATAAAATTTTAAATGATATTCTAAAATATCTTACATAGGGCCCTTGATATGAATAATATATACATTTTTTGTCTTAACATAATCATCATTTGGATTACTTTTCATATTGAAAAAGAAAATTACATGTTTTTACTTTTGAATATTATAAAAAATGAGAAAGTATTCAAATTGTAACAAAAGAGTCATTTTCTACTCTATCATATGATTATATATACATGTGATTTTTTTGAATACGATCACATTATTTTTCATTAAAAATTAAATTCCTTTTCTACCATTGAAAAAACTAACAAGCTAACATTTGGACTTCAATTGAAACTACTTTAGTAAAGAATTTTTTATTTTTTGATGAATAAAAAAATACTAGTCTTAAGAACCTATAATTATTATATTAACTTAAAAAATAGCTAAAAAGAAGTAATATTGCAAATTTTACTAGGTTTGACTCTTTTTTGGTACCCTTGAGTAAGATTTGATCCAAATGTAGTTGTAGAACTCACATGGTGGGTTCAAGGTCCTTGAGAACTAAAAAAAGTAGAGTTTATATCATTTCAACATCTAATCATTATATAGAAGCTATACAATTTCTACCAATGTGACTTTGATCCTTGAAAAGGTTTGCATACAATATCCTAATTATGTCTTCATCAATATGCTTGTATCACCCTCTTTTCTTAAAAGATCACACAAAATAGACCATTATAATAATAGAAAACATGATCAAATTGGTAGCTTTGGATGCCCCTACTTTTAAGATAAGTATCCCTGTGTTTTTTCTAGCTAAAGTAAATTCATTGTGTTTTGAAAATTTTTAAGTGAATATACAAGCTATGCAAAGAAATTGTAGCTATTCTATTAAATTTGCAAGAATTTGATATATTATTTGATACATCACGTATTTAAAATATCTATCCTTTGGGATAACTACCAAGCATATTAGTGGACTCACCAACTTTTTCGTTTGATCCAATTATTGTAGCAAAAGGCTTTGAGGTTGTTTCTACTTTGAAATGGAAATTTTTACATACGATTGATTGCACACATTTACAATTCAACTTAGAAGCTTTTTTTTTAAGACTCAAATTGTGTATGAATATTTTGGAAACTGTAGTTCTTGTTTAATTAAATAGGTGGGCCAATTCTTGACAATATAAATCTATTTTAACCCTTAAAGGACCAAGGTGTGTTTTTTGGCAACATAACTTTTTTGGGCAGGTGCATGTGAGAGAAAATTTCTATATTTTTGGCCCAAATTTGGGTAGAAGGTGTAGACGAGGAATATCTTTCATGTGCAGAAAATTTCAGGACATTTGGAAATATGAGTCAAAAGTTATGGCCTAATATGTAGATTAATTCTCAACTCGGATAGTTTGGGCAGATCTGAAAAAATAACTTTTTCAAAAAACAAGAAGTTGAAATTAATTTTCTAAATTTATATATACATAGAAAGCTTTGACTTATTTTGTTTCGATCAATGAATAAAAAGTTATGACGTGTTTTAGTTTGTGGGCGATCATGGATTTTCTACTCCAAAATAAACTTTGAAGTTCTTTATTGAACTCAATTTTCAATATTTTTGGAAAAAAATAGAAATATTAGATGAAGATTGTTTATTACAACATTCCAACCATTGGGATTGGCATTTTTCAATTCCATAACTAAATTATTAACAATTTAGTATCTAGATTCATTCTCTACTTCTTTCTATTTAGTATTTTTTTCCTATATGCTGTACAATTTCAAATCATCTGAAAATTTTCAAGTATGTAATCAACTTGAATTAAAGAATGAATCCAAAGATTTTCAACCATTTTGGACATTTTTTCATAAAAATGTGGCCTTGTCAAGTGCAGCTACCCGGTTTTTCGCAAGGCCCAAAAAAGACTTTTTGTCAATTGAAACACAAATATCTTACAATCTACATAGTAGAAATTTTTGAAATTTTTTCCACACCTTCTCAAATTATCATAATACAAGATCCTGTGGTTGGATGTGTCTAAAAAAAATTTTAATTTTTTTTGGTACTTGTCCTAAAAATGGTAGTTTGGGAGTGTTATGGGTGAAAACATAGTCAAGGAACTTTAGGGATTAAGCAAGAACATTTCATAAGCCCCCCTAGTTGCATGCATACATACTTAATTATTTATAAAAGTGACGGTGTATTGTTCCTTTGAATATATAATAATACCTTAGCATCTTCCTTATCAAAATAAGTAATGGATCTCATGATGGGCTAGAGTTTCTTTTTGAACATTTACATTGAAAAGTACTTTAGAAATTATTTTTTCAATATTCTAATGATAAGTTTTGAAATTACAATGTCCAATAGTAAGACAATGTAACAAAAATTAAAATTTTATGGGAAAACAAAATTTAACTTATTTTTGGATTCCATTTTTGAAACAATGTGTAGTACTCCAAATTAGTGCATTCATCTTTAGTCTTCAAATTGAAAATAAATGTTGAAATTTTCAATGGCAATTTCTCGAATGGGTGAAACAAATCTCAATGTTTTTTAACTTATAAAGTTCCATGAGTAGGTTTTCACTGAAAACATTTGAAAACTTCCATTTTTAGTACAAATACCAAATTTTTGAAATTTTTTTTGACTCATATAATCATAGGATCTTGTAGTATGCTAACTTGAGAACATGTGAAAAAAATTCAGACATTTCTAACACATGGATTGCAAGATATTAGCAATTAAGTTCACTAAAATCATTTTTTGGGCCCCGCAAAAAAATAGGGCAGCTACACTTCACAAGCTCACTTTTCTATGAAAAAATTGACTAAAATAGTGGTGCTTCTTTGAATTATTTTTTCTAGACAAGTTGGCTGCATGCTTGAAAAATTGAAAAGCATTTGGATTTGTACAACATATAGGAAAAAAAAATAGTAAGTAGGTAGTAGTAGAGAATGATTCAAAATACTAAATTATTAAGAATTTTATTATGGAATTGAAAAAAGCCAATCCCAATGGTTGAAATGTTGTAATAAACAATCTACATCCTATGATTTTATAATTTTCCAAAAATATTGAAAATTAGATAAGATAAAGGATTTCAAAGTTTATTTTAAAGTAGGGAATCTATAATTGCCCACAAACAAAAAATCCTCATAACTTGACTCGTTGATCAAATTAGAATGATTCAAAACTTTCTATGTATATATAACTCTAGAAAACCAATTTTGAATTTTTGTTTATGAAAAAAATTGATTTTTTTTATCTGCCTAAATTGCCCAATTATAGAAAAAATAAAACATATTAGGCTATAAATTTTGACTCCTATTTCCAAATGTTATGAAATTTAGTGACTATGATTGATATTTCTTGTCTCCACTTCTTATTAAAATTTGGGCAAAAAATACGGAAATCTCTAGTCACACCCATCTACCTAAAATTTCTATGTAGCCAAAAAATGCAACTTGGTCCTTTAGGGATTAAGAAGGATCTTTTAGAGCAACAAGTTGACATACTTGTTGCATTTTTGGATTTTCAAAATTTCAATGTGAGAAGTATTGAAAAATTTATTTAGGAAATGTAGTCTTGTAGAAGGCAAAGTGGACATAAATTTTGGACAAGGTTCGAGTGAAAGGAATAGTAAATTTTTATTTTAAGATGTTCCAAGAGATATGTTGATAATATCAACCATTGAATTTTTGGAAATTGGCACATATAAATATATTTTTCGTAGGATCCAATTAGAACAATTTTGGCTTTTATGCTCACTTGTATTTGAAAATGTATACGAATTTGAGAGTTTTCATTTTCATCTTAAAAGTTTAAATATACTAAATCTGCCTTCAATGCATACTATACACTGAAACTCACCTGCCACCCCAGTTTCTCATTAGTTCCCCCCTCCTTTCTCAAAAAATTTGTGAGCCGTTGATTTTTTTGAAAAAAAATGCTGACCCTCAAAATTGACGTTGATTTCTCAAAAAATCATAAGATGTTGATCTTGTGAAATTTAATCTGAGCTGTTCAAATATAAAATACAAATACTGAATACGAATACAAATATGGGTATGGGTACTGGATATGAGTACTAAATACGTGTATTGAATATAGATATTGAATACGGGTATTGAATACAGGTACTGGATATGAGTACTAAATACGTGTATTGAATATAGATATTGAATACGGGTATTGAATACAGGTACTGGATATGAGTACTAAATACGTGTATTGAATATAGATATTGAATACGGGTATTGAATACAGGTACTGGATATGCATATTGAATACATATACTGAATATGGATATTGAATATGGATACTAAATACGGGTATTGAATACAAATATTGAATACGGATATTGAATATGGATATTGAATACGAATATTGAATACAAGTACTGAATACGGGTACTGAATACGGATACAGTATTGGATACGGGATCAATTGTCCCATATTGTTTGTCAAGAACTTTGATTCTGACGATTACAAGAGGGGGTGGGGGTGAGGGGGGTGAGATAAAAAAATTTAAATCAAATTCTAAATGATAGGTGGGGGTGATAAAATAAAAAAATTTAAATAAAAATTGAGGGGGGAGTACATAGTGACACAATGTGTCACTTTACACCTTGGGTGCCTAATAACTACATCATTTCATTTCAACTGCATACAATGCTGCATACCTAGTATTAGTACTATACCACCACATGACTTGCGACCATGACCCATGAGTGCATTCTGTTAACTTAGATTTTATTTTTTCAGGCAAGACAAAAATCTTTGTTAAGACCTACACTTTGCTAACAAGAGAAGTAGAGACAAGCTTCTGTTTCTTTTGAAGACTCGGACATGCAGTCAAAGGTACTGTGCAGTCAGTTCCAATAATTTTATGAATTTTTTGGGGGAATTTCACATGCGTACCAACATTTGTTATGATGGTCAAGTATTTGATCTTGCTATTATTCCAACATAATTTGCATATTTGAAAATTTTGTCCCAATTTTTGAGCATGTTAAGGTAGAACTACCCAATACCACCATTTACTCAATTCTGCCACCTACAAGTTCCTCCCATTTAGTCACTGGTCCCATCTATTACCACAATCTTACTAATCTATTATCATGATGGCAATGCATTGAAGGGAGGGCACATTAGCCCACGCTTCAACAAGGTCTACTCAAAGTTTTACATTTCAGCTTTGAAAAATCACAAAAAATTCAATTCTTGTCAGAATGTCTTCATTCTTTTTGCAATTGACTTCTCTCAAACAATTCAATCTTTGAAAAATATGAGAACTTATAAATAGCTTCTCCAAAGTATCTTGATTGCAAATCTATATGGTAATGGGTAGTTCTACCTTAAAGCTTCCTAAAGTTTATGAACTTTTCTATTGAATTTACATGGTAACAAAATTTGGCAAGATTATCAAATCCCACTCTACAATACAAGGTATAATAAGGGTGGATTTACACTAGGATCTAAGACTAAGAGTTCATGGGTTCCATAACCATCCATTTAGGACTCAAGAAACTCCTAACTGGATTGAAGTAGCTCATTAACAAAATTTACTAGAACTTGAACTTGGACCATTTGCAAGTGTAAACAACTTGGGTTCAATCCGGTATTTTAAAAATAGAAAAAAAAATAGAAAAAACATTTTAAAAATAATTAAATATTGTTAATTTCTTAAACTATTAAATTATTATTATTTATTAAAATATTATTTTAATAAAATATAATTAAAATTTTGATATGGCCAAGAGACTATTATACTAGATCCATCAAATTTAATATTTATTATTATTATTATTATTATTATTATTTATTATTATTATTATTTATTATTATTATTATTTATTATTATTATTTATTATTATTATTATTATTTATTATTATTTATTATTATTATTTATTATTTATTATTATTTATTATTATTTATTATTATTTATTATTATTATTAATTATTATTATTAATTATTATTATTAATTATTAATTATTATTATTATTAATTATTAATAATAATAATTAATAATTAATAATAATAATTAATAATTAATAATAATAATTAATAATTAATAATAATAATTAATAATTAATAATAATAATTAATAATAATAATTAATAATAATAATTAATAATTAATAATAATAATTAATAATAATAAATAATAATAATTAATAATAATTAATAATAAATAATAATAATTAATAATAATTAATAATAATTAATAATAATTAATAATAATTAATAATAATTAATAATAATTAATAATAATTAATAATAATTAATAATAATTAATAATAATTAATAATAATTAATAATAATTAATAATAATTAATAATAATTAATAATAATTAATAATAATTAATAATAATTAATAATAATTAATAATAATTAATAATAATTAATAATAATTAATAATAATTAATAATAATAATTAATATATTTATATACACACAAAATTGTATAGGAATAAGTCCTATGTAGTGAATGGAAACTTTTTAGAAAACTTTGACTATGTAGATTACAAGATTATAGTGTTAAAGTTAGAAGAGAAAAAAACTTTCATTTTTGTTCAAAAATATCAATGTACTATTGATTCTTCTTAGAGTGAGATTTGTGTACTATAGACTTTTTTATATATGTATATTCACCATTGTGCACTATATCATATTAAATAAATATTAATTGTCAAATTTTAGAAGTAGAAGAACACTTTTAATTAAGTTGCCCACCTTGCCTAAATAACTTTTGGCAATACAATTTTTTATTAGAAAAAAAACATTATTATCCTATAAAGAAAGTTCATTTCAACAAGTTATGTTAAAATTATGAAAATAACTGTTTCAAATTGATTTTGTAGAAACTATTCAAATTTTCAATTAGGCCTTTGAAGGACAATTATGCTTTTTGAGGTAACTCTTAATAGACAATATGCTCTCATGGACTCAAATTTCTACAAAGTCAATTCTTAATGAACCTTTTTGATACAAGGGGCAAACATATATTGTGTCAAGGAGGGTGGGCAACTTTGGATAGCATCTGCAAGACTCATCTTTTATATTGAAATTTGGGAAGTATATTACTAAAACGATAGAACATAAAATTGTCTACAAAAAAAAAATATATTGTGCAAAAATCACAATCTAAGTAGAGACAAGTTTATTAACCTTTGAATTCCTAATTGTCCTTTGCATCCCTAAAGTAAATACATGTTGGTCGAACTTGATTTTGACTTTCAAAATATTTATTTTTGTTTTTCTAATTTAAAATTAAAAAATAAAGCTGAACAAGTCATTATTATATTCCATTTCAGAGCTTTGAAAAAATTTATAAACTCAATGAGTTATTGCAATTGGATGCTCCATGAGTAAGAAATCCAAATAACATTGTTTGGAATGTAATTCATTCATAGTTTTTTAAATGATTTTAAAGTTTAAATGGAAAAAATTCTACTTATTATTCTAAGTTTCATTTTTTCACAAGATCTCAAGTTATTCTAAATGTATATATTAACCTCTAGAAGATCAAGCTGTATTTTTTGGCTACATAGAAAATTTGGGCAAGTGTATAGGACTAAAGATTTCTATATTTTTGTTCCAAATTTTAATAGAAGGTAGGGATAAGGAATATTTTTCATATGCACTAAATTTCATGACATTTGGAAATAAGAGTCAAAAGTTATAGCCTAATATGTTATTTTTTTCATAATTGGGCAGTTTGGGCAAATAAAAAATGATTTTTTTCAGAAATAAAAATTTGAAATTGGTTTTCTAAAGTTATACATACATGGAAAGCTTTGAATCATTCCATTTTGGTCAATGAGTCAAAAGTTATGAGGAAGTTTTGTTTGCAGGTAGTTATAGATTTCCTCCTCTAAAAGAAACTTCAAAATCCTATATCTTATCCAATTTTCAATATTTTTGGAAAAAAAATAAAACCATAGGATGTAGATTGCTTATTACAACATTATGACCATTGAGATTGGCATTCTTCAATTCCATAATAAAATTTGTAATAATTTAGTATTTTGAAACATTCTCTACTACTACTAATACAATTCCAAATGATCTGAAAATTTTCAAGCATGTGGCCAACTTGTTTAGGAAAAATAATTTAAAGAAGCACTACCATTTTGGACCATTTTTCATAGAAAAGTGAACTTGTGAAATGTAGCTGCCTTATTTTTTGCAAGGCTCTAAAAATGATTTTAGTGAATTTGAATGCTTATATCTTCCAATCCACGTGGTGGAAATGTCTGGATTTTTTTTCCACATATTCCCAAGTCAGCATACTATAACTTCCTACGGTTACATGTGTCAAAAAATGGTTTTTTTCAAAATTTTGGTACTTGCACTAAAAATGGCAGTTTTCAAGCATTTTCAGTGAAAACATAGTCATGGAACTTTAGGGGTTATAATTGATATGATTGTATCTGCAAATTATACTTCTAAGAAATCACAATAATTTGATTTTTCCACCAAAAATTCTAAGAAAATTATGTACAAAAAAAAATCATTTACACATTCACACATGAAATTCATCAAAATTTTATCAATTAATTGTATAAAATCTAAATTTAGCTTGATGGAATTATTTGACTACAGGTCATTATTAATAATGTTTTTGATGTAATAAGAAACAAAAACTTGAAAAGATTTTCCACTATTCTTTATGGAATATGGATACTCCAACCTTTTGGAAAATTTTCAAATTAATTGGATTTTTTTCAATTTTTTTCAATTTTTTTTCACCTACTAGTTGAAAATTTATAACCATGATTTATTATGAAACTAGTAGAGATTTTTTACATTGATAGATTATGCTAGCAAAGTCTCTTGTAACAAAAATATTCTTGAAAAATTCAAATTTAAAAAGATAAATTTGACCCCAAAACAAAGTTTGACAATGGAACAATGGAACAACTCTTGTATATAAGTATTATGATTGGGCCAAAAAATACTTTGTCATCTAACTTTAAAAACTAGAATCTTGCAATCTACAATGTCAAAGTTTCAAAAACAAATTTATACAATTATCTTATAGTAGTCTAGCTAATTTTTGTACTCTTGAAATTAAAAAAAACAAAACTTCTATTTTCAAGCTCACTATAAATTGTCAAATACTATCTAGTGTATGGACATTTTTTTGGACATTTTTTTATTGCAAGGTCAATTCAAGTAAGCTGCATCCTTCATTTACTTCTATAATTTGGCATGCATTATTGTGCTCCTAAATAACACTCATCTCTTTAATCTCATCCAAAATATTTCTTTGACACTTTAATTCTAATGATACCAAGTGTCGAAATCTCTTAACTCAATACATACTACGCACCCACAATGGTAAGTTCCAACTTTAGTAATAGTGTCCCTATGCCCTATGACATGGGACAAAAAATTCTACGGTGGCATTACTCAATACTCACTACCACCATTTAATACTACCTTAACCTCTAAAGTTCCTTGACTATGTGCTTTTCACCCCAAATGCTCCAAAATTGTCATTTCTAGTACAAGTATAAAATTTTAGAATTTTTTTTGGACCTATGTAACCACAAGATCTTGTAGTAGACTAGTGTGAGAAGATGTGAAAAAAAATTTAGAAATTTTTACCATGTGGATTGCAAGATATTAGCGTTTGAATTGACAAAAATTATTTTTTGGGCCATACGAAGAATTGGGTAGCTGCACTTCACAAAGTCACATTTGTATGAAAAAATATCCAAAATGGTGGTGCTTCTTTAGATTCATTCTTCAAAGTAAGTTGGCTACATGCTTGAAAAAAATTCAAATCATTTGGAATTGTACAATATATAGGGAAAAAATAGAAAGAAATAGTTAATGATTTAAAATATTAAATTCTTAAGAATTTAGTTAAAGAAATGAAAAGTTCCAGTTCCAATGGTTGTAATAAAAATCTACACCCAATGTTTTTATTTTTTTTCAAAAATATTGAAAATTGAATTAAATAAAGGACTTCAAAGTTTATTTTAGAGTAGAGAATCCATAATTGTCTATAAACTAAAGCTCCTCATATCTTTGATCTCATTGACTAAAATGGAGCAATTCAAAGATTTCTATATATAGAGAGAGAAAATCAATTTCAAATTTTTGTTTCTTAAGAAAGTATTTTTTTTAGATTTGCCTAGACTATCCAATTGGGGAGAAAACTACATTCTATATAATAATTTTTTTATTATGTGGTAAAAAATTATAAAAAAATTTAGGTCTAAAAAAAACCTGGTCTCTATGTTGTGTGAAAATTTCAAAGAGAAAATAAAATTCCATTCATAGTAAGGTGCCTAAAATTACTATGTTGCCAAAAACATGCAATTTGGTTCCTTAGGGTTAAATGGTACTCAACTCCCTACTACATCCAAGCTAGCAATATCCTTTTGAGACTCACTAATTAAAACACATTATGGTCTAGTATAGAATGGGACATTATCCAAGTGGTATCAAGGAGTGCATAAACATTCTATGGTAACATGAAAGTGGTGGTGTAGTTCCTTCACCTAACTCATTGCATATGGCCACTATAGCTCATCATGACACCATTTAAGAGTGAGGAGTGAGACAACCCTTCCTCTTGGTACTTTTTGTAGAATTTGGCAGACCTCCCTTTTTGTAGAATTTGGACTGTATAAAAGCCTTATGATCTTTTGATTGGAATAACTTTTAGCTCCAATTTCCAAATCCAAAGTACAAGTCTATTTTTGTGATTATTCTTTCCATAGATTATCATAAGCTATTCACTTTTTCACATGAAACAATTATTGAGCATGTTATGGCCTTCCAAAGATCCAAGTTCCCTTGGAGATGTAGTTCGTTTAGACTCTCCAAACTTTAGTTGCCCATAACTTCTAGTTCATAGCTAATCTCCTTGTGAACCTAAACATTTTCGAAACCTAAATAGATAAAAGAAGGTTGGTGTGAATAATGTATATGTTTGTGATGACAATGAGCTAGTGCCCAACGGATCTTATCTTATTGGCTTTTCAAGACATGTGGTATCCCCTAATTGAATAAAGGGATCATCCTAGAACCCCTACTACCACATCCCCACTTTAGATTCGGGATCATGACACTACCAACTTTAAGAAGCGATAACTTTGACTCTCAATTTGGATCTTTATGTTCTTTAGACCTATGGATATATGCTCTTACCAAATTTCTAAGAATGTATAGCATGCCATCCAAAACCTAGTGAAAATATCTAATGATATTATTATTTAAATATGGATGAATTTATGCAATTTTGAATGAATAGACATGTTTTCATCCAAAGTTTATATATTTCATTTGTGTCAATGAATGCAAATAGCTTCACCAATCCATTGGAAACCACATTATCTTGTTATATGAAAAGGCACATATTAGAAAATTAGAAAGTGTTTTGAAAACTCCTTTGGAAATTGAAATTGAAAATAGTTGCATAATTTCAAATTAAATTCATTGTGCCAATACAGTTATTAACACTATTTCTAACACCAAGTATGAATAGAATTTTAGGGTGTCCATAATGCTTCAATAACATCTTTAAAGCACAAATCGTCACATCGTTAGTTCAAGATTAAAACATTATTAATTTTTTAGCAAGCAAGTATTATACGCAAATGTGACTACCACCAAGTTCAAGACAACTATATTGAAAAGGATGGATAGTCAATAATGCTCTAGAATTTCATTTTAAGAACTCTTGGATGTTATACAATTTGATTGCAATTCTAATTTGATCAATAAAAAAGGTAGGTGGTCAATTTTGCTTTAGAATCTTATGTTAAAATTCTTGGAAGATAGGCAATTTGTTTACAATTTTAATTTGATCTTTAATACTGCTATTTACATTTAGAATAACAATTTTTCTATGAAGCCTAATGGCCAAACTACTAAAATTACTTGATATATTCTAACATCACTTGACATTACGGAAAGGATTACTACTGTATCCATAGGGCAAGATGAGCAGAAAATAATCATTTTGAATATTGTCGAAAAATAAATAAAATGAAGAAGAGAAACTACCAAATTCAAAAAGAATTAAATGACCAAATTGTTCTTAAAAAGAAAATGTTTAGTGTTAATAGATAGATCCAAAGTAAAGTTTAAGAACCATCTACTAGTAAGAATTCTTTTGAAGGCAAAGTTCAGAAATTTCTTGATTGACACTTAATTTAGAGAGAATAAAGAATGGAAAGGTTGTTTTTATATTGAAGTCTATTCTACATCATGGACCCTTAAAGGATACAGAATAATTTGAAGATGATGGCTTGACCGCTCTTTGTCAAAATGTATGAATTGTATGCAAAGTAGAATTTCTAGCCTCATTTTGGCATATTAGAATAATTTTCTTATACTTTGAACCAAAGAAAAGTTTTAAAATCAAGCTAACCTTCATCTCCAAAAATCCACTTTAAATCCTCCAATAAAAATTTACAAACAAATTTCAAAGGGGATGTTTGAAATTGTCCCTTCCAACCTTTCTTTGAAATTTGTTCATAACTTTTACATATTAACTTAGTTTAAAGTTTTTTGAAGTGAATTCTACACTACCTAAATGAGGCCTGGAATTGTATTTTGAACACAATTCTTTGCTTTTGATTTAACTTTTAGCAATTGAGCTTCTACTAATCCTAACCATTTACACACCCCTCATAGATTGTTTTACCTCTTATCATTCCATTTGTTTAAATAGAGTATATATGTGTTTGAAAAGCTTGTCTTTTTGAACTTCATGCACATCACATTTAGTAGCTTTCCAAAACAAGGTGCCGAATGTTCAGGATTTTTTCTTAAAATAATGTTGAATTCAAATAAATTAAATTACAAAATGCCGAAGCTACTTTGGGAGCTTTATGTTTGATGTTGTGAATCACCTAAATTTGGGTAGTAAGTTCTTTCTTTTGAGTAGATAGTGACAAAACATTACCACTATCAACTGAAAAGAATAAATTAAAAAAATGAATTTGTTTCATTCAATTGCCCCACCTCCATGAGCTCAAAAAAATAATTATTTCAATTAATTCAATTTTTTCCACCCCCCTAACTTCAAAAATGATTATTGGAATTAATTTAAATTCAATATACAACCCCTCCCCTCGCCTATTTGTAATTCCAAAAATGCAATGTAATCCCATTTGATATGGGATAATTCATATATTATCCGTATCCATATCTCATATCTCATATCTGTAGCTTATATCCATATCTCATAGCTCGTATCCGTATCCGTATCATAACTTAGTACCATATCATATCTCATGTTTTTTTTGGAGATCAACACCACCAGAGAAAATGGGGATTTATTTTTATTACAAATCAACGGCTCTCATACTTTTTCCAGGGGAGGGTGTGTGTTAATTAATCACACACAAGTGTGTTTGTCAGTCTCTTTTTCAATAGATAGTGAATCACCTGAATTTTAACTTTTTTTCATGAACGAAGCTGAAGAAACATGTGCTTCAAAAGGCGGACTTCTTGAGATACACAAGGGTCTCCCAATCCACTTGCATTTCTATTGTTCAGAGCCACAGTGCTACAGCTTGGATACACCACATTCGAAGTCTGGGTTGGTATGTTTTTCCCAGTCATCTCAGTCTGGTCGAGAAAGTCTTCAATGTCAGCAAGTGTTGTATCCTTTAACTGTGCAAAACACGAAACAATGGCCAATTTCATTAAAATGTCAGTATTCTTTAATTTGGGCACATTTTCTTATGTCACACCAAGCAGTCTGAAATCTATGTGAGCTCTAGATTTCTGAAATCTGTAATGATCTTAGATTTTGTATATTGCTTGGTTTGAAATCTATAAGAGTCCTAGATTTTTTAAATCTACGTTCAGCCTAGATGTTTGTAATACATACCGATCTTAGATGTTACTTTTTTAATATCATCATTTTAATGGAATTCAAAATGAAAATGGTACATGAAATATTGCCATTTTAATTAAATTTTCCATACATACATTAGGTGATAGCACTTAGTGTGTAGGTAAGCACAAATGACCAATATAATTCTTTAACCCAATAAAGATGTTGAGGACTAAACTTAACCAACGAATGACTTCAAGGAAATTGTAGATACAAAGAATGCATCTATTCATCTTGAAATCTAATAAATTTTGACTCACTATCTTGTAGATAGGATTGTGTCCTTCTAGTGCTTTGGAACACTTTTATTCACGCAACATGATGGTCATTGTTGTTGCAACATTCAATTACATAAATTCCCAAATGAATAAAATGTTGGTAGAATATTGTACCACAACCATTTGTTTTGCCAAGTTGTCAATGAGGGCAAGGAAACACCGCTTCGCATAGAACCATGTATCGGTCTCAATCTTCTCATTGCAAGGCTCCAAACTCTTAATGATACGACCAATACCAAATTCAAAGTTTTGTTTTACACAATACAAGGTCCCTATTACTAGGTTTACAATACATAGGTGGAGATTTTGTTTAGTTGCATCCTACAATCAAAACATAAAACCAACCCATTAGATTCTATTGATTTCCAACTAAATAGACAATCATGCCTAATAGTGTTATAGTAGGGTTCACCAATGATAAAATTAGAGTAACTCTAAAACAACTTACATTGTAATGTGCCCTTTCCTCTGCCTTCTCAATTTTGCGCATCAAGTCTTCTGCCTCTTCATTCTTTTCAACATACAATTATTTGAATACTATTTCAATCTAGAGTTCATATTTCTTGACTGATGAATATCATCAATTGAGTGTTGAAGGAAAAATTGATGCATGATTAGCAAAATTCAATGTATTTGTACAAAATTGAATATGTTTGTCTACATACCTGGCTTGTCATAATGTATGAGACGCAAAGGTTTGCAAGAACAATTGCTGTGACTGTGAGCACATTATCTCCAGCATCCTTCACAATGGGTTCGTAGTATTGTATGGCTTCACTGTACTTGTTTTCCTAAAGCCAATTTCCCCCCAAATAGATTCATTTTATGTACAATTTTTATTTGAAAGAGAAACGAAATCAATTATAAGATACATATTATGTGAGGTAGGGTGCTCTAAAAGCAATTTGGTTCTAAAAGTGACTTCTAATACAAAGATACATTTTTCTTTCTTCAATGTACCAGAGATATACATTTCAGGAGGGGGGCACTTTTAGAGACCACTGCGTTTCAACTTCAAAAATTTGTAACTAATTCCAGAAAGGTCCAAAAAATACAAAGTGACTTGGGTTACATGGCAATTCCATTTTTCTTCCTATGAAAATTTACTCAAAATTGTTTCAATAAGTTTAGCTTCCTCCAAAATACAATCAGCTCTTTAAAGGTCACTTTAACAGCACACTACCTTGCTTGTTTTACTTGTTTAGACCTCACTCTGTAGGTATTAGCGAATTGATTAAGTATGTCCCATGAATGGAGAGGAGAGGAGACCTGCATGAATAATGTGTGAGCAATATTGAGCTTCCACAACTCATGGCTAGAACACAGATCAGCCGATTGATGAAAAATGCGTTCCACTTGCACATAGTCTTCCTTGTCCCACCATATTTTTGCCATTGCCATCACCACAGGCACATATTTCTGCAACTCCACTTTACAAAAATGGAATATCTGTCAGTCAATTACATACTGTAATCCAGATTGAGTTTATTTTCTAAAGAGTTCTTTTCAATGCATGAAAACTTGATTTATAAACAAACAAGCGATACTATTTAAACTCTAAATATTACTATTTAAAGTCTAAAGATAACATCATGGACTTCTTCAGAACCATAGAAATTACATGAAGGGCTTCTTCATGATCAGAAATAGCTTGCTTGTGTGCCTTCTGTTCTTGTGAAACACGAGTGTCTTGGATGAGTTTTGCAAGTTTTCTTAGCACTTCACAGTGATGGTTTGCTAGGTTGCTGAATTTCGTGTAAGCTTCCTAGACACAACATGGATTCAGTGGCCAGTTCATTACCAAGACAATAAATCAACCACACACAAGGTAAACCAGACTATGATAGTCCAAGTGCAAGCCACATCATCACAAACAGGTAAAAAACTTCTAGTGATGCACATTTTAAAAACTGGGATGTGCACTATAAGTACAATTTTGCCTGTGATGGGTTGGCTCCCATTTGGGCTCTCAAAGCTTACATAGATCTTGTGCATTCAAGTTTGGTAAGCAGTTCATATTGGTATTTAGGTGGATTACAATAATTATAGAAAACTCTCAAATGGGTTTGTTCAAAACCTCAGCATCTGTTTGTACCAAAATTGATGCGTCCAAAAAATCATATAATTCCTTCAACATCCATCACATCCTTCTTTTGTTCAGTCAATAATTATCACATGGTTGTAGCCATTTCTATGTAAATAACTAGTGTTGACATGTATGCATCAACAGAACTATGTTGATGAATTGCTTACTTACCACTGTAGTCTCATATAATTAATGGCAGCTAAATATTGAGAAAGAATATTTGCAAACCTGAGTGAGGTATTTGAAAGTGAGGTCTGCATTTTCAGCCATCACATCAGCTGCTAGGTCATAAAAACCATGAATTGGTTTACAGTAAAGTAGTAATAAGTTCCCAAAAGTTTCTTGAGGGAAACACTGGTTCTGCACTAATTTACAACTTTGTAATTCCATTCTTTGCAAACATTTGCACAAGTTAACCGACAAGAAATATCTCTACAATCTTGAAATTTGAAGCTTATATAGTACCCTAGCTATAGGCTTTTCAATTCTTTCAAAATGTTGGCCATCAAAGACAACTAGATCAAGAGGGGCATTGTACTTGAATTCAAATTCTTACATTCTAGTCGATCTTGATTAAACCACATGCAATACTACTAACCTATGAAATAAGTGCAAAGAAATATTGTCCCACAATGAGAAAAATAATGATAAAATGAACCTGCAAAAGGAAGTTTAGTTTCCGGAAGCCGGCTGTGGGATCGGTGTCCATGTTGGCGAGGGCTTGGTTATGAAGTGTCACCTGGACCACAAATTTGCAATCAAGCAACATGATTAGGGCCATTGCCATGCAAGTATAAGGTAGGCACTCCCCAAACTGCCACTTTTTGCTACTGAGCCTATTTTCTATTATTAGACAAATCAGATTTTCATATATTGTTGTTGGCAAGTGTAAGGAGGTTCCAATACACCAGAAAACATGGCATTTGGACACTGTATGCAGAAGTTATTAAGGAACAAAGTTTGGTTCTAAGAGCATTTCCTCCACATAGGTACAGAACTGACTTTGAAAACGTACACATAGTATAGATGGCGATTTAAGGTCAGTGGCACAATCGGGTGTACCTATCTTAGTTTTCTTCAGGTATGCAATCTAAACAATTTACCTAGTGAATTACTTAGGAATTAATATAGAATATAAAGAAACTAATTTCTAGAACATCCAAGACATTTTGAGTTAATGAACACTACAAACAGGATCAAGTTCTTCTTCAGCTCGTGGAGGCATATCATTCAAAGCTTGCTTTGCAGCGTCAATATTACCATTTATATACAATATAGCAGCCTGCAATTCTACTCAAATTGGACAATTATTTTCAAAGCCATAGTGATCTACTAAAAGTAGAAGCTGAGTAGAAATTAGAGACAATTTTCCATAGCATCTACTGCCAATATTATCAC
Source organism: Pseudoscleropodium purum (assembly GCA_963969395.1). Taxonomy (NCBI): domain Eukaryota; kingdom Viridiplantae; phylum Streptophyta; class Bryopsida; order Hypnales; family Brachytheciaceae; genus Pseudoscleropodium; species Pseudoscleropodium purum. The sequence continues at coordinate 13,589,213 of OZ017802.1, forward strand.
ATTAGTAATTAAAGAACTATATTTTCAGTGATCCATAATTTCCATCTGAAGCTTAATAATGACCTTGAGATTGAATGCTTCAACTAGTGTTGATTCCCTCAAACTAAGGCTGTTGCCAACACTGCGGAGCTCCATTCCATCCGCGTAACTGCCAATACCAAGTTCTGGGTACTCTTTCACTCCATGATTGAAAATTTCAGTCAATGCCTTCAACGCTGAAAATCCAGAAATATGATCAGTTTAGGATTTCCTGTTGAAAGTCTACTTTTGGAACAAAAAATGAAATTCCAATGTTACCAAAAAAAAAAAGTAGGTATAAGAATTTAGGAACATATTGATGCAAAATACCCAATTGAAAATGGCATTACCTTGCGAATATTGCTTCAACTGGAACATACACAAAGCTTTCATGTAAATTAAACCTGGCTGTCAATACCACCTCAAAAATATTACACAATATTTTTTTCACTACAATAGACAAAGATACTTCTAAATCTATGAATCTTATGTAAATCACTTTAGTCAAATGTCCGGGTTGTTGCAAGAAACACTAACCGTTTTGCATAGCGATTTGAAAAACTGGTTTGTATTCAACACTATAATTTTTGAATTACGAATCCAATGCCCAAAACAAAAAATTTATTTCTAAATTTATTTTAATTGTAATTGTGTCCATTATTTTTCAATTTTTTTGAAAATTCATTTTATATTTAAAAAATCAATTTTGTTAAATAGTCATGCTTTTAAATTTAGGTTTCTTTTAATACTAAATATTATCTCAAATTAATTATTTTGGTTGAAATTTTGCAATATATTCATGTAGTAGGTAGATATGTCTCTACCAAAGGACATCTAAAAAAACATTATTTTATGTCCTCCATGTTTGTGCAAAGAAGTCTTCATTGCAGACGCACTTGTAAACATTAAAAATGGTTTTGGTCTCTTTTTTTTGGTCAAGTCTCATCACCAAGAAGTCCTTCCAAATTTCTTATTTTTAGTTTTGTTGAAAATTTCTTTTCCTGTTTTTTGCAAATAAAAATGTCTAACTATGTATTTTCTTCATTGTAATTCTATATCCAAAATTTATCCCTAAAAATACAATGAGGACATTTTAATTTGTAGAAAATAGGAAAATTTTATTTTAAACAAAACTTAAAATTGGACATTGGAAAAGACTTCATGGTCATGAGATTTGATAATAAAATGAGGTCAAAACCATTTCTAATGTTTACAAGTGTGCACGCAAGGAAGGCCTCTTTGCACAAACATGGAGGACATAAAATAATGTTTTTTTAGATTTATTTTAGTAGAGACATGTCTAGAGACTATAGAAATATACCACAAAAGTTTCAAGCAAAAATAATTAATTTGAATTGGTATTTACTATAAAAAAGAATCCTAAATCCAAAAGTGTGATATATTTACAAAATTGACATTTAAATATTAATTAATTTTTTCCTAAAAAAAATAAGAAATATGATTAGAATCAAGTTAATTAGAAATAGATTTTAAATTTTTTTGTCATTGAATTTAAAATTCAAAAGTTATAGTAGATAACAAGAGAGTCACTCTAATTGTGATATGAAAACAAGTCGGTGTTTCTTGCAATGACTTGTCATGAGAATTGACTAATTTCATCTACTTTTGAATGGGTTCATATTGGAAGCCCAATACTTGCAAATAGATTTTATCAAAATATTCAAAGTACAATGGACAAGTCTTGATATCTTATAACTTGGAGCACATGCAATAGAACGAATTTAGAAAGTGACCTGGAACCCTGCAATTTTTACGGCTGTGGTAAACTTGGTGCAAGCTCCTTCAAAGTCTCCTTCCTGAACATGGAGAAGATCACCTTCCTATTTCATGTCTCTAAAGGTCTACTCTCACTTAGTGTCAAAGAGTGTTGTTACTGAGGGTCTCAAGGATGAATTTAGACCTACTTTTGGATTGAATTCAGATTGCTAATATCACCCCTAACATGAAGTGTGAACATACCCTTAAATCAAGGAGATTTTGGTAACTTATGATGTTCACTTTTTGTAACAACATTTGAATAAAAATATGAGGAAAGTTGAGCAGAATATAGGACATTGAGATGTGACATTCTTCACCTTATATAAGCAACAACCCAAGTTCACAAGAGCATCTAAATTGTTGTCCGCAATCTGCTCAAGCAATACCATACTCCCTAGAACCAGATGGGTAACCCAAACCACACATTGACTTCATTAACTAAACACAGAACTCTTATGTAAAATGTATTTTCATGATTTTCATTAACTAAAGAAACAAAGGAGAAATTATCCTTTTGAGCAGGATGCTTTGCCTTCTCTCTAATACAACCTACAGAATTTTTGATGATCGAAATCCGCAGAAAGAATACACTACATAAATGCATTGCCAACAATTGTTGATGCTCATACCAGTAATGTCACATTTTTCATATAAAATGCATGCTTGCAAATTGATAGTGCGCTCTTTCTGTCCTTTGACATTCAAGCAAGCCTTGGCTGCTTCATCAAGCATCTCTGCCTGTTCAATATAAGAGAAATTTTATGGTAAAGTAGTTAGTGAACAACTTGCAATTACTGAGCATAGCTTGGGCTTTGCAAGGAAAACAAATCCATTAGCCTACGAACTTGAAAAAAAAAAACCCTCAAGAGACTTCAAACCTAAGAGACTTGGTGCCATTATGCTAATAAGTTGAAGGATGACTAATGTAAAAGCATTGTGGTACCTTGAACAGAGCTTGTGCATGATACACGCGATACTTCTCTTCATCCGGGTGTAAGTGAATGAGTTGTTCATACCTGAGCAGTTTGGTAATTGTTATAGCAACATTATGACAAATTTCGAGACCCAAATTTATCTGTGGATTCTGACTCTGAATTAGGATTTTAGGGTTGCAGGTTTGAAACTATGTGGAAAGAAACCATTCTGAAAACTCTCTTAAATCAAAGTCATACAACTTTTGAAGGATCAAAATATTAAATTACATTGAAGATGCAGCGTGATAGTCACCATTCATATAATGGCAGTAACCAAGTAGTGATGTTGCAGCTTGACTCCCAGGGAAAATGTGGATTTGCTCTTCCAATACCCTGCAATTTGGTGGCATCTACACATTCAATAAAAAAGCATGTACTCTTGGTAATTGTTGTGTTATCTGTTACCACCAAGAACACTTCTTCTGCAAAATTGTAGAGCAAGAAGCAAACACGTCCTAATCTTATGCCCGAAGCGAAAGTAGGAATGGTACTTGATTGCTTGGCTATACTTCGAGTCTTGGATGAGTCCATAGATTGCAGCCGTAACTTGTCCCCACGTCATTCTTCTGAGTCTTTTATCTTATCAAAAAATAAGCAAAAGACGCTAGCCTATTCAAGAGGAATTATTGTCTAATATTCACTGCGATTTTATTCGAGTGGAAACACTAGAGTTTACTTTACAAATGTGGAAAAGCAATATGAGTTGAGCATTTGCTAAGGATATCTCTGAGATAATTTGTGCAGAAGGCAATCAACTTAAAACACTGCATTTAAAGCCCAAATTTCTATAGAATATCACACTGCACAAAACTATCGAGAGCCATTTCAAGAATCAAAACACTAGAGACTTTCACACACAACCCTGTAATGGCAACAACAAAGAGCATGAAAATCTTGTGGGCAGAAATGCAAGAGTCTCCAGAATGTTGTTCAGCATTGGTGAGTGTAGTGGCAATCAACCGAAAACACCTGAAAAGCATAACAAAAATCCAAACGTTAATGCAATGGAAAAGATAAACACCCAAGCTTGTTCTTCTCAAAGTTGATGGAGACAGAACCAATGCACGTTCACGTACTAGGACTTAATGTCTTTATGAGCCAATGTGACAAATCACGTACATAAAATTGATGACAAATGACGTAAAACTTCTTTACTCTACTGAGTGAATATAGGTCATCTCAAGAGATAAATGCTTCAGTAAAGACCAAACGTCCAATATGAAGAAATTTTGCAAAGCATTTCTTACAACTTTTACAAGACGCCACCGCGAGGTCACTGAAAATCATGGCCAAACAAGGGTTACCAATTTCTCAATACCAAAGCTTTTAACAATTGTATTAAAGTACTACACAATGAATAATAATTCAACAATCTTCATTTCCATAAATTACCCATACTTGCTCAATACCTAGTGCAAACCTTTGACAACTCACATGTACGGACAACTCGCATAGAGAGCAATAAATATAAGTGATCAAGTGATGTAACTGCAATCAATCAAGAGCTTAGAGTGCAATTGATGGATAAGAACTATAAGTTAGTGGGCAATACGAAAATTCATTAGTGTTGATCAAACATAAATGTACAAATCTCTAGATTCTACTTGGACTCAAAAACACATCAACATAGAATGTGACCATTTTCAAAAAGCTAGAAATACTCAACAAGATGTATACAATTAAACACTGTAAAGTTGATGGATGTAGACTTGGATGGCAAGCAAAAAGAATTCAAGAAGATGAAGTAGGGGATCCTTTAAATATTTTTGGGGACTTTGGGAATTTTGGTTCTTTTAGTGCAAAATACCTAAGCGGCTACCATTTGAAAAAACCCCAAAACCTAAGATGCCCTAGTGTCTTTGGATATTTCCAGAAGTGGTCGCTCAAGTGTTTTGCAATTCTCCAAAAATCTAATACAATGTCAATTTTATTAAATTTAACAATATTGACCAATTGACAAAATTAATAAATTATTGTCCTTCCTTGATAATGGCTTAAAATTCTCATGGCATAAGACCTCTTTTGTTCTCTAAATTTTGAAAGATGAAAGAATACAAAGATTCCTAGTTAGAATCATGATAAAAGCAACATGCAATTAGATCCCAATGCAACTCAAATTGTAAAAGAGATCAAGAATACAATAGAATAATGAATATTAAGTGCACTATTAATCTCCCAAAATACTTGATCAATAGATTTTTTAAGAAGATTAGCTTCAACAATTATGACCTCTTTTGAATTGATGTCAATAGAAGGCATTTTAAATAAAACAAATATGAAAGAGAAATTGTACAAATTAAGATGTTAATCACTTTGAATAATTCCAATTAAATTGTAAGCAAAATCTCTCAATCAAAAATAGGACCAAAAGAATATATTTGAAAATTTCAATCCTTAATATAATTCCAAACGCACCTTATGGACTCATGACGCATTTGCCAACTCCAAGAAAATTCTTCAGTGGAGGCAACACTTGTATTGTTCAGCTTAGACCACCTATAGCTACCTTCACTACCTCTCCTTAGAAGTATTGTTTTTCACTCACACTAATTCCAATACACATTCAACAATTACAATCATCTCACAATTTTCCCTTCAAATCATTGTTCCAAGTGGTAGACAAAACAAGCAATCTACTATAAAAGAAAAAGCCAAAATGATCCAAAATCAAAGACCACCAAATTCAAAATATATTGCAATATTGCATCCTAGAGAATTCCAAATGCATTATTACGATAAAAAGACATTATCACAGTCTTAATGTAGTCCAAGAATCTTGTTCCCCACTCTTAACAATAAGCAAGATGTCTCTTGTATCTACCACTTTTAGTGAGCGTAATATGTTAGTGTTTGAAATCTAAACATTTTGATGATTTTTTTTTCCTAATGTCAATGGTCTTTTTTTCCTTTGATCACAAAGGAGTTAGAATTTTGGAAGTGGTTTGAATATCAAATCTAAAGATGTGGTCATAATTATATGCATAAATTTGGAAGCCCAAATCAAAATCTTGAAATAGGTTAGATAGAATCCAATGATAGCTTAACATTTCTTAATCCCTAAAGGACCAAGGTGCATTTTTTGGCAACATAACTTTTTTAGGTAGGTGCATGTGGGTAGAGATTTCCATATTTTTGGCCCAAATTTTAATGGAAAGTGTGGACAAGGAATATCTTTCATGCGCACTAAATTTCAAGACATTTGGAAATATGAATCAAGAGTTATGGCCTAATATGTAGTTTGTTTCTCAGCTCGGGTAGTCAAGGCAGATTTGAAAAAATCACTTTTTTTAAAGACAAAAATTTAAAATTAATTTTTTAGATTTATGTATACATAGAAAGCTTTAAATCATTCCATTTGGATTAATGAGTCAAAACTTATGAGGTGTTTTAGTTTGCGAGTAGTTATGGATTTTTTACTCTAAAATAAACTTTGAAGTTCTTTATTGAACTCAATTTTCAATATTTAAAAAAATAAAAAAATATTAGGTGAATATTGTTTATTACAACATTAAAACCATTGGAATTGATAGTTTTCAATTCCATGACTAAATTATTAACAATTTAGTATTTTGATTCATTCTCCATTTTTTTCTACTTATTATTTTTTTTCCTATATATTGCACAATTCCAAATGATCTGAAATTTTTCAAGCATGTACCCAACTTGCCTTCAAAAATGAAATCAAAGAGTTGCAACCATTTTGGACATTTTTTCATATAAATGTGACCTTGTGAAGTACAGCTGCCCGGTTTTTCGTAGGGCCCCCAAAAGGTTTTTTGCCACTTCAAATGCTAATATCTTGCAATCTACATGGTGGAAATTCTTGAATTTTTTTCTTCATCTTTTTAAAATTATCATACTACAAGATCCTATGGTTGGATGTGTTCAAAAATGTTTTTGATACTTGTCCTAAAAATGACAGTTTTGGTGCATTCTTGGTGAAAACATAGTTAAGGAACTTTAGGGGTTATTATTTTCAAATTAAACTTTAAATTCAAGTATATTTGACCACAAAAAAATACTCTGATATATTACCTTTTAAAAATGAAATTGACATGTTCAATAATACAAGTTTTTAAAATATATAAATTTCTATTGGAAAAAATTGAAATGAATTTAATCTCTAATTTAAAAACCTAAAAAATTGCAACATTTGTTAAAATTCTTCAAAGTTTGTTGTTTTTAGAAGAAAATATACTAATTTTCAATTCAAAAAGAAAGACTTTAGTTCTATTGTCACTCTATGTTTTAGAAAAGTATTTATTTTAAAATAAAATGACAAGTCATAGCCAAAGAACATGAAATAAAAACATATTCCTAATTTGAAAACTATAGATATAGATTGGTTTGACTCAACTTCTTCTTTGGACAATGTTAGATAAGCTTCAAATTATAGTAAAAAACATAAAAACTCAATTTTAAAAAAAAAAAAATTTTGATTTTGATTTTGAAAACATAAGGTGAACATGATGAATGATAGGCCACTTTGCTCACTAATTTAGCCTCAAATTATAAAGGTTGCAATTGCAATTGTATAGGTTGCTCAATATTTAAGATTTTAAGAGCAAATTACTGTTCATAAACATCATTTTCTTTGTTGGATTCATTTTCTAGGTAAAATGAGGTTTGACTCCAAAGTGGATATTCCATCTAGGTTGTCTGGTACAATACTGGTACAAGTGTGAACGCAAGTTTGAATTCACTTTACCAACCATGCCGGTAACTCCAGGCTTGCCCCATCTAAACAAAGTGTGGGAGCTGAAGTAATGATCTTCATCGCAACCTTGTCTGTTTGTCTGTTAATTTGTTGAATGTCAAAGGTCTCAAAGTTTTAAGTTGCGATAGTGAGCTTAAAGATTTATACAAGAAATTATTTATAGTGTAGAAGAGTGTGACTTCGCATCAGGCTTTGATGGCAATGAGAGGAAGACCGCTGGCAATGGTGATACATGAAGTTTTGTGCATCATGTAGATGAGCTCTTTTCATTTATTATTGCTAGTGGTAAGTCTCCTAAATTATTCATTTCCTATTGTCTATATGTTCAATGACTCCCTTTTAGATAACGGGAATGCAATCGCTGCATTTCCAGAGCAATTCATGGATGTTGCAAATTGGCCAAATGGAGTTTCGATGCTGCATTATCTTGTTGGTTGTTATTGTGACAACTCGCTTCTGAATGATTTCATAGGTGACATGATTAATATTTCTTTCTTGTTTGAATCTAGAAATGGAAAATTTGAGGCACTTTAATTGAAGATGTGGATTTTGATGATGCTCAAAAAAACACCAAAAAGCATAATATTCCCATGCTCAAAAATTTCAATTGCGTTTAAGATTGTCTAACAATACTATATTTTTTATTTTGCTCAAAGACGAGAGGTTTTAAGATCCTATTTAAAGACTCTATTCTTAAGTAGCAAACACACAACTAAGGATGGAAAAATGTTAAAAAATTGTTTAAATTGTTGCTTAATTAGAAATTGGAGAACAAGAGTATTCAATTCTCCCATAACGAAGTATTGAAGCTAAGAGTACGTGTTATAATTGATGAGTGTGTGCAATGCTAAAATCAATTTCAAAAAAAATTTTAAGTTGATATTTTATGTCTATTGTAGCCTTTGGAGTGGGAATGAGGTTGAATTCTCCCATTTTTGAAAGCATTGTAAGAAATTTCACATACGGAGTCAACTTTGCTATGGCTGGAGTGACAACACAAAATAACTCCATGTGGATGCACAACTCTAGTTTTAACAACCCGTTTTCCTTGAACATCCAAGTTTCTTGGCTACTATGCTACAAAGTTCGACTGCAATTTGCTGCTGAAAAAAATTGTATGTCATCCTTCTACTTCCAATTAGATTTGTCAGATCTCTCCAAGAGGGATAGAATGGCAAATCAACTCTTGTTGTATCTAGTGCTTTTGGCCAAATTGATTCTAATTTTGAACTTATAATCGCAATTAACCAAAAGTTGCCAGTAGAAGAATCCCTCAATTCATCCCTATACATTGTGTGTTGGATTTCAAGACTACATTTCCTATTTGAATGACCAAACTTTGATGCCCTCAGAAGCATTTGACCAGGCGCTTGAAATTGTGCCTTCTCTCGTGGGCTCAATCATCAAGGCTGTGTAGGTTTGAGTATTTTCTTCTTTGCGTGCCGTTGTTTGTACGTATGTTTTCTATTACCAATATGTTAGAATCATGCCCCAGGCTCGTCTAAAATCACTTGATTTGTATACCTTACAAGGCATTTACAAGCTTGGTACAAAGTACATTTTAATTGTAAACCTCCTACTTCTTGGTTGTGCGTCATCTCTACTAACAACATACCACCAAGATTTAGCAAGCAACTATAACGGCTACGATTGCATGAAGAATACCAATAGAATAAGAAAATATCATAACACATTGCTTGAGGACAATGTGAATGATCTGCATGACACAATGAAAGATGCAAAATTATACTTCGTAGATATTAATCAAGTGCACAAAAAGGTGTTGAGAAAGGCGTTTGACTATGGTATTCATTTCACTTTTGGATCCCTAAGAGTTTTTCGTTAGGTTTTATTACGAATTTGCATTCAATTGAGGTTACGTGAGCTCCCATAGTCATTCCTTAATCCTCGTGGTCCTTTCACTTCAAATTGAATCTGAGGAATTGTAATGCACTTTGTGAAATTATATTTAGGCATCACAAACCCTTTGAGAGTATGTTGTGGATATGGCGGTACTTGCAATTACAACTACTAGACAAATTGCAGGCACGTCGGAATCTACAACGATATCACAATTAACTTGAGAAGACTCTACCTTTTCTACACAACGTTTGCAAGTTGGGATGGTATTCATCTTTGAGCGCAAATGAACTTGGCCTCAGCAATAACGTTATTTTCAAGAGAGCATATAAAACTGAAGGGCGGCTTCTAGTGCACGCCTGACAAAAGCAATTGGTATAACTTTGACAACTCTCAAAATTGATGCACATTATAGTAATCCCTCATTGTCAATCTGCTTCTTGGCTATTAATTGTAGAGGTCATCTTGATTGTTTTGTTCAATTTGTGAGAGCTGATAAAACAATGTCAGGTTGTAGGAATTTAACCAATTGGTAGCTTTAACGTGGAAGCTCCATTAAGCCAAGATTGATTCCATTTCACTTGTCATAGTTGTCTACATGATTTGAGTTGATGAACTTGTAACTAGTTACATGTAGTGTGATTAGATAATACCACTAGAATTGGAAGAAACTAAGATGCAAAAAGCTTTATGCTTTGATACATAGAGCAACCTTACGTTTGACCTACTTGAAGAAAAAGTGATCTCACTACACTTCACTTTTTAGTTCCACAGATTTAGTGGGATACAGACTACTCTAGCAACTGTATAATGTGATAAATTCATCTTGGTGATTGACTCTTAACTCTTGAAATTTAGACACAGTTCAATTGGAGTATCTTGAATTAGTTTTGTTTGCCTCTATGCATTTTATCTCCTCTTTATTAAGTAGACAATTTCAAGGAAAAGATGTGTAAGGAGTGAGAGAACAATAAAGAGTATACATTCTCTCTTAAGATTGCTTTGGTAGAAAAACTTTTGTACCTTTACAAAAGACCTGACGGTCAAAAAGGGATTTCATGTACGAGTGGCTTCAACTCTCAAGTACTACCTCTGCCGCTTGTTGCAATTATAGTTTCTTCCTTGAATCAATCTTTAATATGTATGAAAGCTCTTCATTTTGTGACAGTAAAAATAATTAGTGATTTTCATCTAGAAAGACTATGTACCGATATTACACTTGTGACTTTAAGGACCCCAGACCTCTTTCAAAAGCTGATAGCGAGTAGTGTACACTTGAGACTCGTCAATGGATTGCACCTCTACAATGTCCATTGTGTTAGGAAAACTTGAGTTCCGTGTGTTGGGACTTTCTTTAAGCCACGCAAGAGGGGTTTGAAAATGGTTGAGTTCGTCATCGCTTCCATAGCCCTTGCGGAGAAGCGACGAGGATGTTTTGCCCCACTCGTTTGTTCCTGGGGGTTCGCCAATCCATAGCCTAACAAATGCTGAGGAAGGCGGAATGTATATACAAATTGGCACCGGTGCTACATTGATATCCTCGATATCACCCTCACCTCCCAACATCTGCCTCTCCAGAGATACCTGCAACATGATGTGTTTGTGATAATGAAAAGGCTTGAGGTAAGTACACTTGATAGTGATATGTTTATAAATCCCTCAAGGATTCTTGAATTATCAGAGCTTTTAAACTTGAGAACTAAAGGTAAATTTTGAATTTACCTTCAATCAACAATTTGAGAATTCTTAGTTTATTTGTATGGTGTTTAAAAAAATTTATGTTTAGAGAATCTTATAAAATATTCACAAAAATTGGAATTAGCCAAATTGCATTTTTTGCAAATAATATTTAATTTGGCAAATGATTGTTAGTGTATAAAAATAGATACAATGAAAAGCTCTCAAAGGTTATAGGGATACAATGCCAAGTTGCTTCATTGCAAATCAAATTTCTACGTAGATATCTTTGTTGATGAGAGAAGATTTATATCAAGCAAGGAGAATCATTGTACCTTTCGTCCAACCATCTAACGTAAGAGTAGCAAAGTTGCCTCAAAAACTTAAACTCTTGGGATTATGGAGTGATTTTTATAACTTATCTCTAAAGTGAGATTATTTTACAGCAAAAGTAAGCTTGGTGGTTGGGACAACCTCGGTATTAATAGCAGCCACAAGTGAAGGAGATATAGGGTCTGGAGCAAATTCATCATTAACAAAATTGCATAATATTCGGCGGATTAGAGGTAGTTTCAATTGTGGGAAAACCTATTCAATTATACACAAAGACATCCATTTTAATTTAGGTAGGATCAGTCTTATCATTCTCATAATATTCATATTGTTTTTAAGAGAGTAAGTTAAGCCTCTCCCCAATATGGCTTCACCAATTTAAGAATGAAAAAAATTTGTATACAAGGTTGAAAGCCCAAGTCTCAATGATCTTATGTTAGCGAGGCTAAGATTTGGAGTGACTTTTTCTATGTAAAGAACTAAACAAGTTATCCCACATGAATATTCAATGCTTTGACTTACACTATTGTCAATAGCATGTAGTGGCATTTTTTCCAACTTACATTTATCACTAATGTGAACTTATTAAGTTAAACCTAGCAAACATCACTTCAAATACACTAGCTAAGATACTTTCTAGAATTCTTTACATTTGTGTTTTTTATGAAAAAGCTTTGAAAATCATGAAAGTAGAAACATGGGAAACCTAAGTTTTTAATACATATAAGGATCTACAGACCATGTGGAAAAAGGCAATGAAAGTTGTATACCTCTTTCCGAACTGACTTATCCATGAGCATATCTTTCGGTAGCATCAAGAGGTCACCAGCTGCTCTAAGGAGAACAAAATAAGGACTGGCTTTCTCAGCTTCTTTTCTAGCTGCCTGAAATGAATGTGTATCTTTTAGACACAAACATTATTTTTGCAATATTGTAAATTCAACACAATTTTTTTATTATAAATGTTGCAATGGTTGTATTACAAATAAATCTCTAACCATAAACTTATTAATTTTGCAAATTGACTTATTGAAAAATAAGAATTCCTAATTTTTCATAAAACTTTCATGAAATATGATCAATAATTGAACTCACAAAAGTTTTCTAAAATTGCAAGAAAACCATTGCAACTAATTAATGAAATGATTTCCAGGTAATTAAAAAAAGAAAGTTACTAACATCTCTTCGCATGGCCATGTCAATCATATCTTTGGGAAGCATGAAGAGCTCGCTTGTGGCTTTGAGAAGACTAAATTTATTTTGTCTTTGCACTTCTTCCACACTATCTAAAGCTTCTTTATTGTTGATTGATTCAGGATCCTTCACACTAAGTAATGTAGATAACCATGTTGACCATGTCACCACCTGCACAGAAATTCAATCACTTTTGTTTTCCAAATATTCAACCATTGAGTTTTCAAATATAAATAGGTGACAACATCCAATTTGGAGGCTTTTAAGCATTGAGTAGAGTTTATATTATAGTATTAGAATGGTCAATTCTTCTTTTTCATAGACAATTACAAGGGATTCTAATGTGACTAACCTTATATTGTTTCAATAGTGTATACAAAAGCCACAAAGGTTCAATTTTTTTGATAGAAATTAATGGATATGAATTTTGATGTTAGAGCTATATACATTTCTAAATTCTAAATATGCTCATCATCAAATATTGTCTTGGTGTATGTTTAAAGGTGTTATTTGAATATTAATTAGATGAATTTACCTTAAATGTTATTGAAGGTCAATAGGCACTATATATTCTATAGGTGATAAAACAATTCTTTTTCTAAACAACACTAAAGGTTGCTAAATTGTCTCACTCAACACTGCTTCAACTATTGAAGAATGTTGTAATTATTTTGGAATTGGATGCATCAAGCAACCAAGACCACCTTGAAAGCAACCGAGATGATTCTATGACTTGTTGCACAAGTATCTAGATTATTGGTAACACATGTCTATCAAACCTTTACCTCTAGTGTAGAAAAACACAACTACTAAATGGGGCTCATTTCAATCTAAATGGCTTCCAATTTCATTAGATAAGAGAAAGCATGTCATTTTCCATAATAATGGATTGCATCAATAGGTATAATCATGTCCATTGAAGACCTTTACATGATTGAAAAAGATTAAACATTAAGGTTATATGTAGACGTGGAATATGTAGTCTTATTATAAAAATAACATATTTTGCCTCTTATGGCTTGTCATGTAAATTCTTATGACATTCATCTTGCCTAATCTATAACCTCAATGAAGACCATTTCTAAACTCTAAATGACAAGCCCTTTAATGATTAAAAAGCGCAAGCTATTTCTACAGTTTAGCATTGTGTTGTCTTTCATTTTAAGCCCTTCTAAACCTTCAATTATACATAATTCAACACAATCCAATCATTGAGATTGTATTTGGTAATGTATAAGTTCTTTACCGCATTCTTCAATTGAGAGCCTGCTCCAAATGTCAAGGCCCCTATTGGAATGGGAAGGACAGAGAGATCAATGATAGGGTCTGCCAAAGGATCCGTAGGGGAATCTTCTTCTGGATTTCGCATAATCCCATTAAACATGGCGACATCCAATCTATCCACGCACTCTGCAATCACCTACAATAAAATCCAATGGTACATTAGTATTGTCAATTTTGTTAAATTGGCAATCTTCTAAGACTTTGGTGCAGTTCAAGATGTGTTGTATGAATCCCAAATCTATGCAATTTCATAGTTTGTGGCTTGAAATTAAACCTTTGTAAAGATATATGTTATAATTTTTGACACATGGAATACTACCAATTTAACAAAATTGATGTTTAGTAGATAATTATGAGAGATTTTGGATCCTTTGATTTCTTTGTTAGAACAAGTTCATGAGAATTGCTATTTTAGGTTGCACTTGAAACAAATTTATACAAGAATTGTTTGTGAGTTGGGCCATCCTCGCATAATGGAACACTCATGGTAAAGTCTATTTACTACATCAAGTGGAGTTGTAGAGATTTCAATCATCAAGATAAGACAAGTAATCCAAAATCCAAAACTAGAAACATTAAATTGTAACCCCTTTATGAATCCCAAAGAAGGTATTCCTATTTAAACAATGAAGGAAGAAATCAAGGTGTTTACAAATGCTATGGACTAGATAATGCTCAAGAGCTAGGAGGCTTGAAAACATTACTAGACATAATGCTGTCTAATAGTTCATTACAACCATCTATATTTGCACTTTTGCAAATCTAAGGATATAGAAAGAAGGTATTTGCATTATGAGTTGTAACACTTTTATATCCAATAGGATGGTGACAAATTTGCCTTGAAAACTAAACTTTGTATCGCTTGACTATAATAGCAAATTTAAAAGTGAAAAGTTATTGTATATTCTTCAATAGTAATCAATACTATTGCAATCAATAACAATCTCAACAAGGTGATTTGATAGTATTGTTGCCACAACAATGATAAGTGACACTATTAAAAAGAAGAACTTATGGTTTACATAAATAATGCCACAATTGATGATTTGGACAAACATAGAGAGGATATTGACATTGTTTGTGAAACATTAGGAACATACCTTCAAAGAAGTTCATTTCTATTTAGATGATAGTCATTCATTTGATAAAAAGAGAAATACTAATTTCATAAAGTGGGGCTAATCTTGTATCATGGTGTGTTTAATTTGAGATCTTTGATTGAAGAAGTTCCGATTAATGGCAATTATGTCTCATAACATGAAAGTAGAGCCTTGTTATGGTTAAAAAATCCTTATCACTCTCGTGTTTTACTAAATTATTTCTTTTTAGCATATTATTTTCATAATGAGGCTCTATGTTCATTTTATTACTAAATATAGTCTTCTTTTAGCACATTTTGGTTTTTAAATCTTGTCAATTCAATGCAAATATTATTAAACCGAAAATGTTGGAGGTTGCTATGCTTAGTGAGAATACCTGTCTACTCAACACAGGTAAACACCCGCACTCGGCCTCATGGCCTTGAAGTGGACACAATCGTTTCAATGCATCTGTGAAGGCATTCTTCCAAATCTCAATGGAGATGGTGCCTTGACGAGCATCACCTAATTGAGATATATTTCCATCTTGCCGTTCTTTTGTGAAAAATTCCTTCACATCGCCAGCAAATTTGTTGAGCTCACCTAAACCACCTTTCACCTTCATGGCAAACCTATTTAGCTCATCAAACACATTGATGAACTTGGTGCCTACAACATTAGGATGTAGTCTTGTACTGGTGTCACTACCACCAACTTGCATAGGAGGTGCCATTGCCTGGGCCACACATGTTATTAATTCTCTCAATACCTCTATAAGGAAATGAGATTCAATAGTGTACCCATTAAGTAATCTATGAGTTTCATGCAAAGTATTCTATCTACCACATGCTTCATGTAGAGTTTAGTCAAGAGTTTGGTATAAAGTTTTTGAATCTTATACCATCCTAGTACTCAATTTACACTTCTTAATGGGCATCTGTAATATCTTCTATAAACTTTAAGATTACTTAGCTATAATTCAATAGAGAAAATTTGGCCCTTGGATGGGTCATTTGACTTTTTGCAAATGTGCAAATTTAGGGGAAATTTCTATTTTTTTTAAAAATTTTAAATTAATTCTTTTTTTAGCCTTAGTCTTGAGTGTCATACCAAGTGGTAAAGAGGGCCAATTTTTTTTCTATAACTACACATTTCCATGCAATCAAACAACCCTGCAAAAGATTCAAATTTCCTATAATGTATAATTAGGGTGTCTTTTAGAGTCATAAAGGTTGGGAGTTGATTTTATTGATTTATAATATAACACATAATTACCATGCAACCAAATATTGTCTTTTACTCTTCTTCTAATTTAATCTAATTTTTCATAATTTGTTAAAGCTATAAACCAATAATATTAAAAGCGTAAGTAATTTTACTATCGTAGGAATTGTGGTAGGTTTATTTTGATCTTGGTTTAAATGTACTTTACATGCTATTACTTTGTACATTAGAAAATATTGCTAAATACCTTATATAAGCATCTTCTAATGATTTGAGAACCACAAAAGTGTAGGTGGTTTGGCCCTAATTCTCATAATCCTATGAACATTGGAGAAGAAGGGGGTAAATTCCTCCCTCCCCTCCATGATTGAAGATAGATGTAAAAATATGGCTCCTATTTTGGACTTTATATTTTGTCTTTTAAGACCTATATTTTGTAATTCAAGGTCTTTGATTCCAAACATGAATTTAAGATTCTCTAATTTTATCATCTATAGTAAATAAAAAAAATTGTGTTGTCTTCTAAGTAAAAATTTGAAGCTCTGTATTTTTGCCTTCAAAAATAGGCTCATAAGACTACTATAACAAAGTCTATAATAGTTTATCCTTAAATCCCTAAGGGGCCCTTCTTGTTGTAATATTTATTGGATCCTTGTGAAATTTTACTAGAGGTATACTTCACTACTAGCTTAATGCCTAAGAATTTTCAAACCAATCCAAATGGCAGTTAAAAAATTATCCCTCAAGAAGACATTTTTTGGAGTTATAGATAGTTTTGGATAGTCATGATAGGTAGGTCCAATTGGGCTGAAATTTCTAATATATATTCTCAACAAGCTTGCTAACATAAATCCAAAACTTGGAAGGCATAAGAGCACATTATTTTGACTTACAAGCCTTTGAAATTGGACTTTATAAGTTTTGAACATTGCCCAAAGAATGATACTTAGTCCAATTTATCATGATACTTACAAGCTTTTGAAATTGCCTACAATTCCAAAAAAATGTCCTTTTGAAGTATAACTTTTAAACTGCAATTCGGATTGGTGTAAAATTTTTGGAAATCAAGTTAGCAATAAAAGATACCTATGATAAATAAAAAAACTGCAAAATTCAACAAATATTACATGAAAAAGAGCTTGTTCAAAAATGAAAAATGATTTGAAATCATACCTTAGGGCTTTAAAGATTATCTATCTGACTTTACATCTTTGCAAAGAGAGTCAGTATAGTAGTTTGGAAGAATATCTTCAAAATGAAATGAATTTTGATTTGTTGCATTAGCATCAAAGTGATTCAATATAAAAGAGTTGTGAAGATCAGGCTATTAAACTAATTACCTGCCACCACACACATTCAAGTATTCTTCCGTGTATCCATGCCTCCACTTTCAAGAGAGCCACAACATAAGTATTACAATCTTCCCAATCATTGTTGAAGCTCTTGAAACCTAAAATTTCACTAGTACTTCCTTGCCTATTATTTCTTTTCTGAAGCTCTTGAGATTGCTTTGCATGTTCATTGAAGCTATTACCATTATTGTCACTATTGCCACTCATTGCAATGTCATTGGCCTCAAGTGTAGGCTCTACACTACAAGCTTGTATTATTGATTCTCTGAGGATGACAATATTTGACCACCAATATGTCAACCTGCAATTCACAACAACAATTATAAAGCCATTGCCGATGAAAAATAGAGTATTCTTGTTTTTACAAATTTTTGATTGCGCTTATAATTGTGTTGCACAACATTTATTTATACTAGTAGAAAATTAGGCCCAATTTGTTGTTTTGGTCGCGTTGATGATCAACGCGACCAAAACAACAAATTGGGCCTAATTTTCTACTAGTGTTAACTTTGTCTTTAAAGACTATTCTTTTGAAAATTTGAATGAATATACAAAATTTGAAATACAGTTAGAAATTGTTCACATTATTGCTAAATTAGGAAGCGGAGAAATAGAAAATTTTGTTTTTTTGTGCTCTTATATAGTTTTATTAATTGAGAATAAATGTTTGGCAATTAGGCTTTGATTTCTATCATTTAAAGACTATATAGGAGAGATTAATAATTGATAATTTAAAATCTCACCTTGGAACATTGTTCCCACAAGCTCGGACTGCTACAACAAGGCCTTGGATGGAGTTTCTAGCACAACTTGCACGTCTTCCTAAGCTCCAATGTTTGAATGCATAAACGTACAAGCGTGCAAGGCGGCGAGCAGGAGTGTGCACCTTGTGAGCAGAGCTTGTATGCTCAGCAATGATAGAGTATAGGGCAACTTCAATGGCAGCGGTATCCCTTAATTCATCTTCACATTTCAACATCTTTTCTTTCAAACGGTGAGCTATCTCTTTTCCTTTCTCTTGGTATGCAACTACCTTTGCTTCAGCAGTTGCAACTTTGGACCTCAATTCCTCTATGGCCCGTTTCTCAACCATGGCCATTTTTGTCCTCGCATCTCCAAGCACACTTCTATTTTGATCATCTACATCTGGCCCTTGCTTTTCCAAATTGGCCTTTACAATGGCAATTGGTTGTTGAAGTGAGGAACTTGTTGACATTGCAAAGTTTCCATTATCAGGAGGTGCGGAGCTTCTTTGTGGATGCAACTCAAAATTATGGCTCTGAGATGATTGATCATCCTTAGATACCTTCTTTGCTACATAAGCAACAGCAGCTGCAACTGTTGGCGATACACCAAATTCAGTTGAAGCTTTGGTTGCTACGTTGATTATAGATTTTCCAAGGGCCTCAGCAGATTTCATAGCTGATGTTGCTATGTTAGTTGTCTTGATTCCAGATGATATTTGCACTGCTTTAAGGTTCTTCTCTGTAGGATTATTTTTCACTACTTCAAGGTTCTTTTCTATAGGAGTATTTTTCACTACTTCAAGGTCTTTCCCTCTAGAAATATTTCTCATTGCTTCAAGATTCTTCCTTGTAGGAGTATTTTTCACTACTTCAAGGTTTTTTCCTATAGAAGTATTTTTCATTGCATCTAGGTTCTTCCCCGTAGGAGTATTTTGTATTGGGTCGATGCTCTTTTCAACTAATGTCTTTACTTCCTCCTCATTTTTCTTAGTTGCTTCAATATTTTTTGCTAATGCTGCAGCAATAATTTTTGGAGGTTCTGGCAGACCAAGCAGTTTTTCCCGCATTTCTTCCTCAGACAATTTTGGTATCTCCAATTTGCTCTTTGTTGTTTCTTTAGTAACCTTGAATAAAAAAATCGTCATTTTCAAAATAAAAGTGTAGCCAAAGATTACTTGTTAACTAATTATTTTATATAATCTAAAAAACGTTCCAAGCTTCCATGACATTATGGTAGCAATCTCAAACTTTCCCACCAATTTCTATGAGAATCATTACTCGCATTTTATATTGCATTTTTAAACTAAAATCCATTTAAAAAAAATAATTTTGATGACAAGTAGGATATTAAAGGAAGTTTTTTCTTCACATGTAAGCCATTTAAGTATAAAAAACAAAATATTTTATCAATTAATTATATAAAGATAGAAAAATGGTACCACTTTATATTTGGCACAAATAAAGAATATGAAATCAAGTGATAATGTTCCTATATTGATGTTAGAGATTACCTTTGTAGTAGAGGAACTGCTAGAAGTCTGACCATAAGATGACCTTGTAGGAGGTGACCCAGGCCTAGATTGAGCTATAATAGAATTCAAAGACATCAATTTTGGTGTATGTGTAGAAGTTTGATTTATAGAGAGTAGCTTTTGTTGATCGTCTTTTGTTCCAGCATTATTTGATTCATCATCTGAGGATCGAAGAGAATCCTCATCATCGGTGAAAGAGTCTATTGATTCATGCTCATCTTTTGAATCATCACTTTCAGGTAAGAAGTAACTTGTCCTATGAGGAAGGGCTCCAGTAATTGATGACCTACCACCAGACGAAGGTCTTCTAGAAAATATTGAAGGAGATGATGGAAGTCTTCCACTAGATGAAATCCTTAAGGATAAGATGGGATCTCCTTCAGTACGAGTTCTTGAAAGTCCAATAGCCAATGGAATGTTGATACTTTGTGGTCCAATTGCATTCCCAAAATGAGATAGGTCAAGCTCTCCAATGGCAAGTTGTCTAGATATCTTCACCACTTTTGCACTCTCATCTTCAAGTAACGCAAAAGCCACACTTTTCTTCAAAAACTCTCCAGATTTCTTCTCAAATAGAGTAACTGGAAGCATGAAACTCTCATTGAAAACAATTCTACCACCATCTGAACCTCCAACAAAGGGCATTGCACTCTTTGTAGTGCCAGAGCGACTTCTTCCTTGATGCCAAGCTAACAACAAGGGAATGGGTGCACCATCACTTTGCGCTTGAGCTAAAGTCCAAGGCTTTATATCCTCAACAAAGATGTCAAACTCAAACTTCACAGGTGAGCCCTTCTGGCCTCTAAAAAACATGGCTCCGTAGACACTACTTAGAGCACATCCATTTTCAATCAATGATAAATAAAACCATACAATAGAGCATGAGAATTGTTCATAAAATTACCACCTATCCTTTGAAGTATAGTCATAAAATTCATCAATATCACGCCATGTAAAAAAATCTTCAATTGTAAGATTCATTGAACACCACAAATGCTTCATCTATCCAAAGGCAAATATTTATATTCAAATAATTATTTGTATTCTGAATTGGTTTTGTTTCTTCTTCATAGTAGGAATGCTTTTTTGAGATGTGATCATGGTGTATTCTTATATTGAAACCCATTGTTCCAATTCTAGTGCTAAATTGCTTTGGCATTACTGTGATTTGTTTTTAATGATACTGATTTCTATTATTAATTTTTAATGATATTAAATTCCTTCCCCAATGCTTCCTAATGTGCAAGAAATGAAGAGTTTTAAACGATAATTTTAGATCTTCTGGCAAGACACAGACATTGTACTGATAGCAAATAAAGTACCACTCTTTGGAGTTGAAGCGTCTCGACTCCATGTTCAACATCATGATATCTTTAGTGAACTTTCCAAAATAACAATATTGAACGTTGTTAAGCTTACTTGTAGCAAAAAGAACTCACTTGTAATATGCAAACCAACCTAGTAAAAAAAATAGTTCATGTGAACCTATTAAATGAAAACTCATCAGCTTGAAAGGTTTTAATCGTTTTACATCACAGGATTTATTTGAGTTGCAATTGGTTGCAATTCTAGGCATCAATAAGAAATACAAGGCCTTTGTAATGTCACATAATGTTACACTGCATCCTTTGTTTTCTCACCAAACCCTAGAAACAAATTTATTTAGTTCAAAATTAAATAAATTGAACTAATGTAAAATTGACAATGATTGAAGCTAGGTAAAAGAAGAAGTTGACTTTAGAAAGAGTGTCAAAGGAAAAAAGATAATTTGTCAAACCATAACAACAATGGTTTTATATTATCATAAATAACTATTATAGTTGAATCTTGTTTGATCTTATTCAATATAATCCATAATTAAAGACAATACATAGCTAATGCAACCCAATGTTGTATAAAATAACATACCTCTCTTTTATCCAATAAATACCTAACATTTGTATAGATATAGATTTCATTGAGGCTATTAGAGTTGTGGCATAATTTCAAGGCTATAATAACCACCTAATTTGACTACTTTCTAAAACTATGCAACATTAATCATTAAATCTAAATTCTTGCCGAAAATGTGCTTCTATTATTCATGAGTATAGGGTTAGTTGCTTTAAACCCTATTTTCAGCAGTTTACAAATTAGTAGTTTATTTATAGTTTCTAATAAAAACATTCTAAGAAAATCTAAAATCTCCTTTTTTCTACCAACAAGACTCTATAGGAAGTTTTTCAATATAAAAATGGAAACCGTGCTAAATTGCTTATTTGAGCAATTTTGGATGTATTTCACCTTATAGTACATCCTAGAATAGAATGTATTCTATCCAACTATCAAAATCAATATTTTATTGCCAAACATACAATTATAGTTAACAAGTCAAATTTGATAGAAGCTAAAAATAAAAATATTCCTTTAAAATCCCTATTTTCACCATGTAAAAATTATTTTTAAAAAAAAAATTCCTTGAAATTCCTACATCTCTATGGAGGACTGCTTACCAACCCTAACAACTTGGTAGTAGGTCCAATACTTCTTTGACCTTGTAAAAAAATCAAATACTTAACCTTAGAGCTCTTTAACCCCTAAAGGGACCGGCTTGCATTTTTTGACTGTGTAGAAATTTTGGGCAAGTACTTTTGACCATAAATTTCCATATTCTAGGCTGAAATTTTAATTGAAGATGTGAACAAGGAATATCTTTCATATGCAACAAATTTCATGACATTTGGAAATAGGAATCAAAAGTTAAAGCCTAATATGTTCTTTTTGTAACTAAGCAATTTGGGTAGATTAGAAGAAATCACTTTTTCTAGGAACTAGAATTTGAAATTGGTTTTTTAGACTTACATATACAAGGAGATCTTTGAATCATTCCATTTTGATCAATGAGTCAAAAGTTATGAGGATTTTTGTTTGCGGGGGGTTATGGATTCCCTATTCTAATATAAACTTTGATATCCTTTATCTTACCCAATTTTCAATATTTTTGAAAAAATAAAATACTAGGATGTAAATTGTTTATTACAACATTTAAACCATTGGGATTGTCATTTTTCAATTCCATATTTTAATTCTTAATAATTTAGTATTTTGAATCATTGTCTACTACTGCCTACTTACAATTTTTTCCTATATGTTGTACAATTCCAAATGATCTAAAAATTTTCAAGCATGTGGACAACTTATCTAGGAAAAAGAATCCAAAGAAGCACCATCATTTTGGTCATTTTTTCATAGTAAAGTGAGCTTGTGAAGTGCAGCTGCCCAGCTTTTTGCAGGGCAAAAAAAATGATTTTAGTGAATTTGAATTCTTAATATATCTTGCAATCCATGCAATAGAAATGCCTGAAATTGTTATGACATGTTTTTGATACTACATAGTACTAGATCCTACGGTAACACAAGTCAAAAAAAGTTTTTCTTCAAAAATTTGCTACTTGTATTGAAAATGGCAGTTTTAGAGCTTTTTTAGTGAAAACATAGTTGTGGAACTTTAGGGGTTAATGTCCAATTTCTAGACGACAAACAAATTGAAATTCAATTTTCTTTTTTTAATAGTGCTTGGATGAAAGTCATCTAATTTGTGAAGATATTAATCAAGTTATTGTCCCATCCAATAGTTAGATTTAGAAGGAATTTTGAAATTCCCCCTTCAAAATTTATAAAAGAAATATTGGTGAGAGCAACAGTTTTAAACTAAAAATCTACATCTTTCATTTGCATATCAATTCCAAAATATTCTTCCAAATAACACTCAATAACGATTTTTCCCAAATCGTCAATTTTGGAAAAAAATATGAACGTTTAGGGGTTAAGGAAACTCTTGAAGCAAAGAATGCATCACTCCATTTCGTTATGACTTCGATGGTAACAGGGCGGCGTCCTCTCATTGAAACAACTGTATTCCCAATGTTACCATCCGTTTCGGGCTCAGAAGAAGTTCTACAAACTAATTGTTTTCTCCTTTTGACACAAATGAAACGTAAATTTCATAGCAAAAACCGCAAAATTTCATGGCAAAAAGGAGTACATAACAACTAGCTGCAAGCAGCATGGCGGAAAATAAAACAAACACCCCACCCAACCCCAAACAGACAGACAAAATCGACACCCACTCAGACACGAAAAACAACCTAAATGTTATCATCATCGATGCAACATGAGCGTTGAAATATGCATACAGAATATGAAACAGCCGCAAATGCAATGTCGAGAAGGCTTTTACAGCATGGACCGTATTCTCAGACGATAGTCCTTGTGACAACGAAATTCATTAGAATGTGACATTACACCTTTCGAGGATAGTGGTCACAATTTTTTCAATCTAACCAGGAGTAATTAAAGCTTTGACATCTCCCTTTTGCCATATCAACGATTCTTGTCTTGACTTCAAGCATTCTAGGCTCACTTGTTCCACTTTGCTAAACGTGTCAGGTGTCAGGTCAGTTTCTCTTAAAGAATCCTCAATCCGCCCTCTTAAGAAAGCACTGCAACAGTAAGCACCCTCCGCACTTCCACCCTCCTCACTTCCTGCGTCGTTTAGGGTTGCAATGGGTTGGGGCGCCTGAGACAGGGAGAAACAGAGCAAAAAAAAGTGGACGTGAACGGACACTGCATGTAACGTTGCAGTGCCCATTTACCGGCGCGGCATGCTCTTATGCCAATTCAGAGCGTTAACAACCTTGCAGCAGCAAAATCACAAAATAACCCCCTTGGGTTCAAACTCGTCCTGAAGCTCTCAATACCCAGCCGCTTTCAAGATTACATATTCATAGAATACACAAGACTGATGCCTACTCGGATAATGTAGAAAGTCAGATTACACCTTCACTTTCAAGACAAATCATATACCTCTGCATTACAGGACTAACTACAGGACACAAACTAAAGAACTCCTTCACAGAAACTGACTCGAAAATTCCGCTGGTTCCGAAAACTAAATTCATATACGAGAACAGCATTTCAAAGCAAGCTTCGCAAAAAGAAAAAACATGTTCGGAAGAAAGGTTTGATTACAACACACTCCAGGAGCAATTGGATTGAATGATAGCCAATGAGAGACGCAACACAAAGGTTTTCAGTCTCGGAAGTCACAAACCGACCAACACTAACCCTCCGCAAAACTTTAATTCTACTGGCTCTTCACGTACTCACGAACCACGTTCAAACCCTCAGTCTCCTCGCCGTAGTCCTTCACCACAACGCAAGAGCAACCCACAACCTTGCGAGCCTTGCCCTCGGAGTCGATCTTGCACAAACCGGCCCACTCGCCGAGCTTCTTCGCGCTCGGAACCGAAATCAGATTCACGTTGTGCTCCTGGCAAAGCGCCTGCACCAGCTTCGTGTAGTCGGGCTGGTTGCAATCCTCCGCCAAAACGCACAGCTGCGCCGCGTGCTTCTCGATGGCCTTGGCGCTCTCGTGCAGACCCTTGGCCAGGCCGTCGTGCGCCAGCGCCTTCTTCAGCACCATCTGCAGGCCCGTGAGGATGTCCATGGGCTCCCCGGGAACCGGCTCCGCCTCTGCCGCCGCGGGCACTTCGGGCTCGGCAATCACCTCCGCCATAGCTCAATTTGCAACCTCTCTTTTCCTCAAGGTTGCCGAAGAGTTCTGATATTACGCAACCTCTCTTTGCTGAAGAGCTCTGATAGTACTGGAAATTTCAAATATGAAGAGAACCACGCATGACGAAAGTTAGGGTTAGGGTTTGGACGAAAGTTACCGGGCCTACCGGTAACGGACAGTCTCTGAGCTCACTTACCTTTTCCTTAGCTCTTATTAACCCCTAAATGCCCAAGCCCTGTTTTGGGCTTCTTGGAATTTGCTCTAAATTGAGGAAAATGCCAACATTTTGATAAGTTGTATCAATTTTTTTCAATAGTAACCATACAAATTCGAACTAGACATGTTAGAGATCTTATAGGAAAATAAAACACAACAATATTAATGATGGAGTGAGAGATTGTAATGTTTGACTATGGTGGTATTGAAACTGCAAAGGTGGTGTGAAGTTTTTCAATCCTCTTTTTACAAGTCCAATCTAAAAAGTTGGTGACCAAAAAAATATGAGGTTAATGGGCCTAACATGTATAACTTCAATTTACAATTTATGGCTTCTTAAAATTTACTCTATAATTTTTTTAAATGAATTTTGAATGTGATTTTTTCTCCAAGATCTAGTGTATTTGAAGCTCATTTCCAAGAGCTTTCCACATTGTAGGAAGTCAAGATTGCAATGGGTACCTTTGCACAAAATCTTGAATAGAAAATCACTATCATTTATTTCCAAGATCATATTTTTTATGCTAAAATTAAACTTCAAGAACTTTCTAAAAATATAAACTACTAAAAATAGCAACTTGGTAAGGTTTTAATTAACTTCAAAGTTTTGCAACTATGAGATTTTGGTCCCTTGGGCATTTAGAGGTTAAAGGATGTAGCTCCCATAACCAAGTAAGTCACGAAAATGTTTAGATTATTGAACCAATAGGTATATTCTTTATTTCTACAATGAAGAGTTTTGTCTAATCCATCAGATACTTTTTGGCCACCACATAACCCTTAAATAACAAACTAGTCATCATTTCTTTTGGTATTGTGTGAATTATTGACTTTAAAAAATGCACAAGCACTTGTTGAAAGTCAAACTACTATAGATGACCTTCCCTTTTCATACAAAATTTGGAGAATAAATAGTTGCATTTTTGTCCTATATAGTCATATAGAGAGATTCTTTGTCATTTATTGGCTAGAAAACATCTTTAGAGTTGTTTATAAGTTAAATTTGATAACCCAATTGCATTTTTTGGTGCCATAAAGGAATTGAATCAACATTGAGATGTACTAGTTTCAATGTGTCTCTTATTTTTTTTAATTCATCTAATTTAATACAACCTTATTAAATATATGAAATTATTTTTCTAATACTGGTCATTTTTATGTCAATTAGCATTAGTTTCTAAAACATTGTTGAAGGCACTAACAAACATGAAGACAATCTTTTGTGTAATTAGGCAACTTCAACTTTCAAAAGAATATACTTTTTTAGATACTTAGACCATCTTAAATTTAAAATGGAGACTTTTATAACTAATGAACTCCTAGAGTCCAAGACCATTTGTGTGTGTGTGTGTGTCAAAAATCACTCAAATTGTCATTTTCAATGCAGACAACAAAAAATATTAATATTTATTTATTTTCCATATCCAACCATAGAATCTTAGACACTTAACTAGTTTGATAATGTGTGGGAGAATTTTAAAAACTTTGACCATATTAATCACAAGATATAAACATTTAGAAGATGAAAAGTAAGGTTTTTTTGCTCTTAGCCTAACTAGGTTATAAGACTTTGAGTCCTTTTAACTTAAATTTTTTGTATTGCAAATTTTGAATTAAATCAATTTTACATTGAAGAATTGAATTGAGAGTTGGGAAAAATTCATCCCCCCCTTGCTTCCATGAGTTTTGTTCTTTAAAAATTTGTTAAATCAAAGTTGGTACAACTAAACAATGTACAACTTTTTTTTGAAAAATTGTTAAAATTGTCCCCAAAAAAGTCATCCAATACTTTATTTTTTTTTTAATAATTTGCTAAGACTATATACAAAACAAGAAGCTTCATAACTTTGACATCACTTATTCAAATGGAATGAATCAAATCATAACACATAGACAAAAATTATAATCTATAAGAATTTTTTTCAAAAAACTTATTTCAAGTTTTTTTTTTTTTTTTTTGTTGCCTGCCTTGCCTATTTTGGGGCTTATTGTAGCTTAATTTTTAGCTTCCAAGTATCAATAGAAATAAAAATTGTATTCAAGGAGAGCTAATCCATTTTTCTATTTTTTTTAATTCAAAAATCTTACCAAAAATTGAAATCATACAAAGTTGCCTAAACCTTCAAAAGTCTTTTGAGTGGACTCTTGAGACTTCAAGGTTAATAATGTTCACTTGTCCAACATTTTTTTGCTACTAATTGAAGAATTTGATTATATGCTAAAAATTTAATTTGGAAATCTACAAAAAAAACTTCAAGAAAAAAATCTTCATTTCCATCCTTTAAATAATCATTCTGTAGAAGAATGTGTAAAATAATTTAAAAAAACTAAATTGCTAATAAATTGAACATGGAATTGAAACATCGGCCAATTTCTGTAGTGAAAATGTTATAGAAAACCATTTAAACTCTATGGACTTATTTGTTTTCAAAAATTGTGAAAATGGAGTAAATAAACAAACCTTTTGGTTTCTTTGTGAAGGACTAATTTTATACTTACCTATAAAACAAAATTTCTCATACCTTTTACTTCATTCATTGGTTCCTTTAACATTATGTACATAACAAAGTAATATCTTCAAAGTATTCCAAAGTATAGATATGAGTTTATTTTATAAGAATTTATTTTTTCAACTTGAAAAAAATTATTCTTTTTATTGCCTAAAAGTACAAGGGCATAGAAAAGATGATATAAATATCTAACCACAAACTTGTTTGTTTTCCAAATTGGCTAGGTAGAAAGCTAGGAGAAATCCCCATTCAACATTCAAGTTTCAAAATATATTGTCAAAAATTCATAGGAACATGCCTCCAAATGCACAAAAAACTATTGGGAATCAAGACAGATTAAATTAACTTCTACCACAATAGATTATTGCAATTAGAGGGGAATATACAATAATGTGCTTATTTTGACTCCTTGATGTTGGTAGAAATATATTGGTTATGTATCATAAAACCACCCATTGTCGACCACTTTAGGGATTCCACATATGATCTGGTGCAACATAAGGCAATGTAAATTTTCATGACTTGATTAATCCCAACTTTGAAAAGGAAAATTCATTCTAAGCCTTGGTTGGAAATTTGTTCCGGCCTTGGTTGCAACGATTTTGAGCCATACACATTGGGGAATGGGTCCCTGGTTGGTTCTACCAGTATAGCAATTCAACCCTAGAATGCTTGGTTGGTCGTTGTGAAAATCATCCTTTTAGACACCACACAAATCTCTTGCTTCAAAAAACCCAAGAGCATTCATCAAAGGTCAAAATACTATGCAAGAATTCACACAAAATTCACACAAAATTCCAAGATTGAACATTTGCACTTCATTCTTACAAAGGACTTTGAAAAGGATTCTCTGTCATCCATCAGACACAGGGTCAAGATATGCAACCAAATTCTGGAGTGGAAAAAAAAATGTTCGTAGCTGAATCCGAAGGCGGAATGACATCTTCAGACCACAGCTTGATTGAGCACATCAGCATAAGGACAGCCCTATGAACACTTATCAAAAAACTCTCTTTTCTAGCAGCCTACGCTTGTATTCACAGATTCTGTGGTTGTTAGTAACATCGAATTAAAATGCATTGCAATGCCGCTGACGCCGTTCAGTGCACCACACAGAAGGGCTGTGTACATCAAAAGAAGGTAGCGATAACCTCGAGAATGTCAAACACTAGAGTCTCTCATACATACGCTTCACAAATTGCCAACGCTGACAATTGCCTCACAGAACACAAAGTATAAGAGCACACACCAGACTTCCCAGACAGACGGCAACAACCGTTATCGAACCATCCTGAACTGTAAACCTAAGCCACAATTTTAGCAAAGGGACATAATCAAGAGATACAATCATCTTCTTAAAAATACAATCCACAAATTTCCAGTACTCCCATGAATTCCTCAACAAGAATGTAAATCACACTGTCATTCAGAAAAGTAGGCTTCAGCGTGCAAAAACAAAGAAGTGTGCGAAAAAAAACTCATACCTTCGGGAGCAACTGAAAAGTCTCAATATAACGAATATGAGGAAAAGAGAGGTTGCTTCATATTTTCTTCACGCAAACCCTGCTTGTGATTGTACAGCTCACTTGCAGCTCATCTTCAGCTATGGCGGCGGAGGTGATTGCTGAGCCCGAAGTGCACATGGCGGTAGAGGCGGAGCCGGTTCCCGGGGAGCCTTTGGACATTCAAGTTAGGTGTAAGATCCTATTGCAAAAGAAATCACCAAATTAGCCACTCTACCTTATTGCCAATTTGTGTTGTTTGTGACACTTTTGTTAAAAAACGCCCATAGAACTTTTGGGGCCAAGATATAGACATGTCTCCTTAAGCACATTCACACGAAAGAGTAAAATATAAAATACTTGAGGTTAAGATTTCAAATTAAATTGAATTGTTTGTAATGGTTGGAGATAATTTGCAACCAAAAAATGTGGTGCATGAGATGGCAAATGGACTCATAACATTATTAACCCTTGAAGTTCTCTGTAAGAAACCTATGTTTTAGGTGATGGATTTTAGGTGACATTCTATGTAACAACTAATATTTTTATGCCAACCCTAACATCCGCCATAACATCTTGATGTTATAGAAGACATTATTGTTGACATAAAAACATGGGTTGTTACATTAATTGACACCTAAAATCCGTCACTTAAAACATGGATTTCTCATAGTATCTCCTCAAGGTTGACGGTGTGAAAATTTTATGCCGCCTCAGAAGTTTGCATATGTACAGGCAACTAGGACGTCAAAATTAGGGTTAGGGTTTTGTGAACAACTCCCCTGAGTTAGGGTGAACTCTATGCAAAATCGGAAATGATCTTTGAAGAGTTGGAATTGCCTTTGTCAGTATTGCTTTAACTTTTGTGTAAGATACACATGTCCATTCTTGTCCCTTTAAAAATTCCTACCTCAAGGTGTACAATTTCTTCCTAGAATGTAATTCATTGATACATGAACATGGAATTGGGTGTAGGGGTGGGAATCAATGTGTCTATTTTACATTTTATGAGTAGCTTTGCATTATTGTCAAAATAATAGCAACTAGAAAGGTTCCAAGTCCAATATTGAAAATATTTTTCCAAAAATTGAAAACTTGTTACTCTACTATCTACAAGCCTTCCTTGGTATCCATGGTAGACAAAAATTTTGATTTTGGAAAACAATTATTGTTGACTTTCATGAAAAAATCTTATAAATTCCTATGTCCAATTTGTTGGTCTCGGCCGATTCCCCTCTCATGAAGTTTTGTCCTTACTAAGAAATGATATTGCTTTGTATATTATAATGATTGAATATATACAAGTATGAAGGAGTCTATTCTAGTATCTATAAATTATAGTATTTCAAGACATCTATGAACAAAAAATTAATTTTTTTGGATAGGTATATAAGGACTTTGTATTATTGTGCATGATTGTCTTAGAAAGTGTGAGAGATTGACTTGCAAATAATATATTTAAAGTTTTCAACTAATTCAATGAATAATTGGAAAAAAAAAATTGATTTCCTTTGAAATAGTGGTGTAGGGTTTTTAATTTAGTAAACAATCTAATTTAATAATTTCTTGCTTTCATTGGATTAAAGAAAATGGTGTGTACATTAGATTTGAAGATTACAAAATAATGAACAACAAGATATTACTGTCCCTATTTTCAAATATGGTTCAAATTGTTGTAGTAAAAAATAAGTGATAAAGTCAACAATGTCATTATTTGGTGTGTATATATAACTCCATATGGCAAATTTCTATATGACTTTGTATTCTTTTCACCATTGTGGAATTTCACATAAACTGTGACTTCTACACAATACCATGATATCAATAAAGCAATATTTCAAGTGCTCTTACAAATGAATACTTAAAATTTGAGGGGAAAAAATCTTTTTGTCTAAAAAATGCTACCTCCAAATGTGTGCAATGACATTAAAATGGTCACTATGTCACTTAGAAGTTAATATAATCTTGCTTCAAAGTTTTTTATTCCATTTACTTGCATTGAATTTCATTTCTTCATGCCTTAGTCCAAAAATGATACATAAATATACTACCTTCTCTCACGGGAACATATTTTGCCACAAATGGAATATAAATAGGTATTTAGTTCAATAGTAATTGTTTGACAAAACAATTTAATAATTCTTTACAACTATACTAGTTTATAATTTAGTTGAGTACAATTCTAAATTGAAGTTCCTTATTGATTCAAAGTAGGATATCCAAAATTCAATATTATACATTTTGTTAGATATGTTTATTTTAAATGACAAGATGTGTTTATATTGAATCATCTTGGATAGTATACATGCTAGTGTGTAGGAAAATTTTGGAGCTTCCACAATTGATTTTTTCCTTTCCATAGAAATGAATTGGCTTTTCTTCAATTGTCATTGGTTGCATCTTCTCAATTTCAATATCTACTAGTTAATTTAATGCAATATTAATTCTTCACTAGAAAATTTCTTCTAAAATCAAAAGACACTAGCTAATTAAAAATCTAATTTCAAACTAAAACTACTAAATGAATGAATATTACATCTTTGATTTAGGCATAGAGTTATTCCTATAATGGCTCAAATTCTATAGCACATCCAATTATAGTTGGGATTCACATTTCAACTTGACTGAAGGATGTCAAAGATTTATATATTGATGCTCCAATGTTTCCTCTTTTCTCTTTACAGTTTTTTTATCATCCAAATTATACTTCTTTTTTTGAAATTATCTCTTCCACACTCACTAAACTAATTCATTTCTTAATGTTTTGCTCCAATTCATATAGAGATTGGAGCCTTTCATTTGACTTTGCATGGTGTTCTTTGATTTTTGTAACTTCCTTTGTAGCCATTAGATGTTTAGATTTAGGTAAAGGTCCTTCCTATTTGAATTTAGGTGAGATTTTTTTGTGTATTTATGGTTTGAATAGACATCTTCAATTTGGTCAAATGGATGTAAAGGGCTTGTATTTGATGCTCTAAAGTGCCTTTCTTGTTTTCCATAGTTTCCAATTGTTTGATTGGATTTTTTCAAAATTTCCTCTTCCTTTGTTGTTGAACAAAGCCATTTTTAAATATTTTATTCTTCATGGTTGTCAGTTTCACATGAGTCAAACAATTTAGAGCAACATATTGAGTAATTGACTGTTGCAAAACATTGTTTATATCAATCTTTGGTCCCAATGACCAAGCCCTCTATTCCCTATGTCAATACTTGCCCTCCCAAATGGATACCTTGTCCACCTCATCCAAATATCTTATCCCACGTACATTTTAGCCACTAATTATTATCTCATGGCAACTAAAATCTGCAAGCACTGTTAAAAGGAGGTAGTTAAAATATCCTTCAATTCTTTCAGGACACTAGTAGATCTTTCAGGACACCAGCCATTGATGAATGCATACAAACAAGCATGTCTACCCACTAACTTGGATAGCTGTGATAATTGATAAGGTATGGATTTATAGTCAGTCTTGTTTGACTATTGCTACATTTCAAAGAAACACGATTATCTGACTTGATAATGGGCATTTTCACATATTTCAAATGGTATTGAAACTACAGAAAAGATTAAGTTAATTCTGAAGCGACGTAATCTGTCAATACCATTGGGGCGGAGAGCATTTAGGTGATCAGACGCAATGAGTCTGATCGCATATCTGGTATTAATCAATTCTGACGGGGGAAAACAAGATGTGATGAGATTCGTCACCGAATATTGGTCTCTCATAGCCATAGTCGCTCCTGAAAATAATGAAGTGGAAAGATGGCGATGAGGACGCTTAACCCTAAAAAAACGCTCAACAGTGGATTATCGGCCAACACTCCACTATGAGAACACTAGATGCCTTGATTAGGCCGCACAACCGACATCTGGAACCCTCTAAATAAAAAGTGAGGGATGAGCCAACTGTTTCCCAGTCGACTAACGTCTTTAACTTACCCTCCTAAATCCAAGTAACCAGGTTACCAGGAATGATCACGGAGTTTGCCCAGAGATTGGGAAACATTCACCCCCCAAAACTATGCACGATCTAGATGAAAGCACCATGCTGTAATCTGGACCCACCTACCTTATCAGAAAGATCCCAGGTAGGAGGCTCTTAAATTAATCTGCACTTTTTGATGAAATACGATCTGCATTGGGTGAAATACGATCATCCATAACCTCTTCCAGGTCCTCCGATCCTCCCATCCGGCCTGCTTGCTCCTTCCAAAACGTGATCTGCTTCTTTAGTCGCAGTATTTCTTTTGTTGTTGTGTTTTTACTTGCTTCGTTGATAATAGACCTCACCCTAGTTGCATAGCTGTCAATACACCAAAATGGAGGTCAGGCAAGGCAACCAGCACAGAACATGAATCGTCCTCTATCAAAGAGAACTATCACAGTGAACGCTCAACCCCCTAAGCCCAAAAGTGATCACTTTCAGATCCATTGAAGTTGAAATACATAATTTGGGAAGCCTCTAGGTAACAAGCTGAACCAATAGAAGAAGAGTTCATACCGTAAATTATTGAAGAGAAATAAGATTTGAAAATTGCTGTAATTGACTAAAAGTTTCCAAAGAAGACGTACTCATTTTAGAACGAATTCTATTCTAGGAGAGACAAAACACTAAGATTGAAAACTTGAAAAAAGAAGGAAAAATTCAGGATCCTTACCAGAGTGAATTGTGAGTCTCATCCAGATTGGACTCTGCTGGTGAGATGTTTACAAACATAAGAGTTTTTGCATTTCCACCGAGAGAATCACTCATAAGCATCGTAAGCTTGTGGTTACGGTAAGGAATATGCTGCTCTTCTGTTGCAAGAGCGCTGATGACGTCACCTAGGGCTGATAAAGACTTGTTAATGCTTTGTGCCTCCTTCAGTTGTTCACCGCTAGATCCAGACTTTTTCACCCTTTCGGAGCCCGCAAGATCCACAAAACTTAACTGCTCAGAAAATGACAAAAATCAGGGTACAACGAATAAATAATGGCAATGGTCATTTACAAGATGGAGAGGTATAGAGAACACGATCCTGAAAGTGGCATGAAATTTCAGTTGCATAAATGCATCAAAACTTTTACTACATTACCCAAGATTGCTCCATCTCCAACAGATGGAAATCAACATAAACAACCGTAAGTTTAGTTAGATTCAGTTCAGGAGGAGCACACACCTTGCCCTTCACAAGAACTTGAGACTGTCGGTTCGTGCTCTCAATGATTACCGATAGAATGAGGTGCGACCGGGAACTCTCTGCATTCATTTGAGTGCCCGATGTATGTCTCCTCTCCAGACCCTTGTGTACAATGGCTTCTAGCTCCTCGTGCGAGGATATCGGCAACAATGTGGAATTTTCCACTACCACCATTCCCTGCGAAAACTCAAAAAAGTGTTGGCTATACAGAAACTCATGCTATCTGAGATGCTCTCTGTCTCGCATGCTCAACGTAACAATGCAGTTTCGATACATAATGTCAGAAAACAGAAGACCACCTTATTGCCCTTAGCACATTTCGGAACTCACATGCACACAGAAGATCTTGAACGGATGGAGAATAATAAGACACTAGCTGATTCATACTTATAAGCATTGAGCATGCATTACCTTTGAGTCTTTCTTTATCTCAAGCTTTCGTTGTTTTCCAGCATTCTTCGGAAGAAGCAGATCAATGAGTGAATCTTGGTATATTTCTAGCATGTACACCTGTCCCAAACAACAACTTGACACATCAGATTCAAGGCAATCTGCTTTCAAGCAAACCAATCAGATCTACTATAAGACAAAACAATGGTAAATGCAATCACACACAAAATACGTAGCTCATAGATATATGGCTTTACAAGCAAGACGAAGTACCTTCAGAGCAAACGAAAACTTATTGGCGTCCCGCTTAAGATAGCTGAAAAGCTCTTTGGTAGCCCGTGGCGTAAGGCCTGGGTTATTTTCTGATCCATAAATTGTAAAAGTTTTTCCTGAACCAGTTTGTCCGTATGCAAATATACAGACATTATAACCATCGATCGCTGATTGGACCAAATACTGCACACAATATGTTCGTATTAGATGCAAGACATTGACAGGAACATCCTAAAAATGTTATTAAACAAGAAGGAAATTTAGATCTGAATTTTGGAACACAGGGTGTAATCAAGGCTGCTTAATGGTTTGGGGTGCCCCAGAGTTTAGGAGAAACAAGCAAGGTATCATCCCATTGGTTGAATCTCTACTTCAAAGATGTGAAACACATACCTTCGTATCCTCAAAGATTTCTTCCTGGGTAGCGTGATGATCGAAAACGTGATCAAACTGATGCTGCTTGAGTTTGTCATCTTTCCACGGATGTTCAATAGTGAATTCATCGGGTGCTATCAATACATTTTGTTGCCGCTCTCTAACTTCCTTGCCACTCAAGGGTCTCCACCGGGCATACACCCTAATCTTACCCTTCATGTCTGCATTCTCCCACAGGTCCAATAAGTTTGCTATCAACACCAAACTCCAGGATAAGAGCTTGCAGACAAAATTAGCTCCAGATTCTTAAATTTATGATAAACGAGTGTTGAAGCTCGAGGTCACAAAGTGTGTGAGCAAAAAAACCAGAAAGAACATGTAAAGAGAGAATACCTTCCATCATGTTGAAGTATCGTTTTCGGAGAACTTGTTCCTCTCTGTATAGAGATTCTAGTTCAGTTATCTGGTCGGCTTGTCGCTTCAAAATAGCTGCTGTCTGCTCATTCTTCCTGTCTATGTCCTGCGACAGAAGGGAATCAAATGTCAATTGAAGCAGAAGCCAACACGAAGTGATCATACATACACAACTAAACATGACGTCATCAATAGGTACCCAACATGAAACCCATTCAAGTCCATATCCGCAACCACTTCAGTTTCGTCAACACCGATAATGTGTTCCTACCTCCTTCATTTCCCGAAGCTCATTAAGCTCCATGAGGTTGCCTTGCAGTGACTCAAATTCATTGTCACGTGTTGCCAGCGTGGTCTCTGCAAGACTCAAATCTTGTGTCCGCTCTGCTAATTTTTTCTCCAGAACTACAAGTCGCCCCCTCAGATCATCTCTTTCAAACTCAAACTTCTCCTCCATAAGACGTGTCTGAATTCCGAAAACAAGAAACCGTGAGCATGTCCACAAGGTCCAAAGTGCACAAATGCTTTGACTGAGCAGTTTCATTAAATACTATTGAAAATTAGTTAAGGGTTCCAAAAGACTCAGATTACAAATTGACACCACAAAGCTTCTGGAATGCTCACAAACCTTACAGAATTAGTAGCACTATAGCTTTTTATCACATCAGAGAGAAGAATCACAAATAATTATTATACCTCCTCAGTCTTATTTCTCTCGAGACGAGATACTTTTTGCTCAAGTAGCTGTTTCTCTCTTGTAAGATTCTTGATCCTTTCTTCCTTGTTGCGTAACTCCTCCGTTTTGACTCTCACGTCATTGCGCAATTCCTTAACCTAGAGTTTATAAGAAAATAACACGCCAAAGAAGCTCATAAGGTTCAAGAGATGAAACCAAAAAGGACACCAAGGAATTTTTACTGAAAATAAAACGGGCCAAAATCAAAACCCCGTCTACAGAGGAAGGAAACACCCATTTTTTAACAAGGTAGGAAATTTTGTGGGCAAGCATCAAAAACGTGCACAGATAAGCATGTGAAAGGAATTAACAAAATGTGAAACGCACATTGCATTGTTCTGAGTGTTCACCAGGATATTGAACTTGCCTAATTCTCAAAAAAACATACCTGGTTCTCTAAATTTCGGACTTGTTCATTGTACTTTTCTCTCTGACCAGGAGGTGGTAAATCGCGCTCCCTTCGAACTCCTCGAGGAGTTCCAACTCTTCTGGGTGTATCCAAATCTGTACCAATATCAGATATAGTGTCTTCACTAGCCTGGCTGCTTGAACCTGATGCCAAAAGTGCCTTTTCAGCTAGCGCTGCCTGTCACCCAAAGTCCGTCATAATATTCTTATCAGAAAACATCCCTACAAAAAAAATGTACAGAAACTCTTGTACATAGAAATTATCCTTGAAGTTTAACTAAAAAATAGAAAAGTAACCCAAATGAGTAGAACCTGTAGAGCTGCTTCTACGTCCCCAAGCTGCTTGGACAGTCTCTCTCTCTCTTCAGAGAGCTCTGCTCTTGTTTGCTCCTCTGAACGCAATGAGTCACGCAGTCCTGCCAGTTCCTCCATCACTTGAGTCTCTCTCTTCTCTTTTATACGGAGCTCTTCAGCAAGCTGCAAGTAGGAACAGCAAGAATATTAAAACTACATATCAATAGATCTTCTTAACCATAAGCAGTTAGTGGTAAACCTAATTATACGTAACGAAATAATAACCGGAATCATCAAGACCAATTACCCAAACCCCACTATTATTTCGATAAACAGAAATCCTTGGTATGGGGTGTATTGCCTGATCAATCTTTTTCTGAGATTCTTCTAGTAACTTGGACATTTCCTGCACATGTTTCTCATACACTTCAATGCCTGGAGGTTTAGGAGTTAGGGCGGCAGCTGGCTCCGGTGCTTGCGTCTGCCCATTGGGCACATTGCGTGTTCTTGAATACCTCCGCAACATCACGTCATTTATATGTGTTTGCAACGCAACACATATGTCCTCACCCTGTTCGAAGGCAATTCCCAAACGTCAATAATTACAACAGCACACCGGACAGGCAGGTTTACTCCAAAAAAGTTTCAGATATTCAGAATCTGGTTCAGCGAGGTACAAAATCGCATGCTGAAATTGGGTACGCAGACTTTCTGTAGAAACTAGGAGATAGCCAGGAGAATTCGCACTTCCGGTGATTACCTGCTTCGTCTCAAACTGAAAAATGTGAAGGACTCCCGCCACTCTCATTTTGAAAAAGACAGCAGTATTACTGCTGCCAAATTGCATAATATCACGGAGCTCAGCAGAGTGCAAATACTCCTTCGGTACTGGCCTGAAAAAGTGCACCTATAAAAACAAAATTAAAATGTTTTAAATATGATAAGTTTAGGAGATGACAGCTCTCAGAAAACTGGATTACTAATGTAACAAATTATACAGCATGTGAAGATCCATACGTACTCTTCTAAATATGATAATTGTTGCATTTAAAATTTAAAACAGAGCATCGATAATCATCA
Source organism: Pseudoscleropodium purum (assembly GCA_963969395.1). Lineage (NCBI taxonomy): Eukaryota > Viridiplantae > Streptophyta > Bryopsida > Hypnales > Brachytheciaceae > Pseudoscleropodium > Pseudoscleropodium purum. Next base: position 13,627,918 of record OZ017802.1, read on the forward strand.
TCATCATAACAATTAATAGATTAAAAAAATTAACTCAACTATCACAACAAGACGTGGAGAGCTCATTAGATGATCAGAAATAGGAGCCTGAGAATGCTAGGCAACCAAGATAACGGCAAACAAAACTTACCCCTCGCTTATTAATTCCGAGAATAATCCTCCCCGGCAATAGTCCGATAGGGTCTTCAATCCTCCGCACTCCAAAAAACACTGAATTACCGTATGGCAGTGACCGCAGGATGCGAAGAAGTTGCTGTTTGGCATCATCCTTGGAAAAATGTGCCTGTTTTCTCAAAATCACAATGAACAATCATTTCAATCATTTCAATCATTTCAATCATTTCCGGATCTTTTAAGGAACCCGCTTCAAAATGGCGATATGATGGATTCCGACCTATCGCTGTGCCAGATACGCATAGATAAAGAGGCTGGAAAGCGGAGTGCTCACCAATGCCCGATAGCGGCTCAGTATGTCCTGGTCCCAATCTCGTTTATTGCGTTGTACTGCTACCTGCTTTGGCAGACAGCGATCTAGCATTGCATTCCACTCCCTGCGCAAGTAGATATTCGTAGAACCTCAGTACAATGTACAAACGCACCACTAGAACATAAGAAGTTTTTACTGAATAAAGAATAAATAAATAAATCACAGTACAATTAGAAGATTACTAAAAAAACGCAAAACAATTTGATCTTTCGTCATCAAAATTGGCACAGGGCTCAGGAGGTGCCAGCATCTAGATAGACAACACATCCCCTCCTGCTTAGTACTCAAGAAAGCATGCTCATTCTAACAAATTTCGACACTTACATGCTTGTTTCAGGATTGGGTAGGGATCCAAGGTCTGCGATAATCTGCAATGCGGCCAATTGTGCCGCATCTTCCCTACCAACGGGATAATTTCCTAGAAGATAATCATGTTGGGACTGCAGGAAACCACTCGATTCATAAGGAACGCCATCTTGCAACACCAAATGAGATATTGCTACATGAAACTGAAGGCATCAGAGCATACCTGAATGTAGGACAATTGAACGAACATGGGCTCAGTGATGGCCTCGTCAGATTCTCGAAACAATCGTTTCTTGAACAGCAGCTTACTTTGGAAAAGTTCACCCTTGCTACGATCTCGAGACAACTTGAATTCTGCCACGATGTCTCCTATATACTTGTTATCGTCCAACCCTACATGTTCCTCTGAAAGAAATTGAACAGATGACAAACAAGTTAGAATTTTTCCATGAACAGCTGCTTTGCATCGCTCATACTGAAATTAAACGGAATCCATGTCAACTTCCAGCAAGAGACCCTCTAGGACGCCCTCAGTTCATCTGACTAGTGAATCCTGGAGTCCAAGATATGGGAAACATCTACCGCTACTAACAACAAACAGGAGATCACAGACACATACCAATAGTAGCATCGAGAGATCTTGACCCATTCAAATTTTTCCGGCACTCAAATAGACTGAAAGTATTGAAAGAGGACAATTTGATAATGCTTGCCAATTCCTGTGAAAAGCATAATCCACTCAAAGTCAAGCATATATGAAAACGTAGAGTCACAGCATGCCATACCCACACTTGTGACAATCACACATCGAACACATCAAAAGAGCTTAAAATGATTTAGCTGGTGGACACCCAGTAATTTATCACCACAATCACTAGTAAACCATGCTTTTTGCCTATAAGAATAGCAACATGCCTTACAAAACAGAAGTTACGTATAATTCTAATGACAGCCCTTTAATGTATGAATACAAAGGAGGAGGGTCGAATGAGTAAGGCTACCTCAACTGCATCCGAAACAGTGGTTGTCATATCATAGGTTATATCTTCAAATGTCTCATCCAAGAAGAAAGCTATAGTCGTCAGTTTTCGTCCTTCTAATAATGCCTCTATCTCTTCCTGCGCTGGATCCACCCGACGAGGCCCACCTTTGACAGACCGCTTCAATGCATTCCATGTGTTCAGAGCAAGCATTTGCAAAGAGGCTTCTACTGAAGGTGAATTGGCCACGTCATGCACATATTCTGACAAATATGTCCCAAATTCTTTGCCGGGGGGCATTGCAGAAGAGCACATGTACAGAAGCTCCCATGTCTTCAAGAGGCTTATCCTATCACAATGTAAAAGGCTCTCATCAACTGGAATCCAAATGCACATGAATTACGATGACTTCCAGACCACTCTAAGACCGTCCAACTTTCCATTCAAATACGCACAACCTAATCCATTACTGAACCAGAAATTCTGCACTTTTCAAAACCCACTCGATCATCACACACACCTATCTGGATTGTTCCGCGTCTGTTTGGCCAACTGCGCAAACAGCTCATCTCGAAGCTCCGTTCTTTTCAACGTATGCTTGTATAACTTCCGAAGAAGGTCGATCTGCTCTTGCCCGGTAGGTGGATTCGAAGGCCCTACATCGGTTATACCAGTGTACTTGAGGACAACCTGCGAAGCGTAAAAAGAACATCAACAAAAAGAGCTGTAGCTCTAGAGAAAATGAATGTAAAAACGAATGACATCCGGAAGTGCATCCAATTCAGAAGGCAAAATTGTAGTCCGAAAAAATTACCTGAAAAAGCTTCATGGCACGGCTCATTAGGTCTGCGTTTATGCGCAAGAGAGATGTGGGAATCGGTTCCTGAAATTAACTATTTTTACATTAGTATCTCATACAGAATACGGCGAAACAAATAGCAAGTACTGATGTGCATGAACGGATAATGTACCCGTTGGAAACATAACATGTCTTCAACTGTGTACTTGTCGCGCCCTTGAGGAGTAACAGCCCTTTTTCCAAAGAATGACCTTTTTCCTCCATTTTGCAACTGCCTGTGCATTGCTTTAAGGAAAGGTTCCACCTGCGCGAAGTCAAAAACCATCAATTTGCGAAAGAATGGCACTGAAACCTTGCATTACTGGAGAACAGTGCAAATTTGCGAAGTGACAGCTGCAATATGCAAGCAGCAACGAATTAAGGCAACAAAACGATCTTATACCTGATACTTTTCTAGAATCTGCGAAGCGCCAGCCAACTCCGGAACCAGTGCACCAGGCCTGATCACACGTCAACCATCTCATGAGACAGACAACCACAAAAATCGACGCCGAATCCAATTCAGAAAATATCGTCGATGCTTAACACAGCATTATTTCAAAAATATCCCAGCGGAAATAAATTAACCGCTACACCGATCGAAACATTTGATGGCAAACGTAAAACGGATAATCGGGATGCTCCTCCCCAGTTAATCAAGAAAGACATCAAGCAACAAAAAGCTGCCAATTCAAATGTTCCACGGTTGCCATCATAATAAACCCTAACCAAATCAAGAGATATCGATCCAAGAAGACAAATCCTCAACTCGATCTTGGAAGTGGAAAGGATTTGTACCACACTTGCTTCAAACTACATTGTCGCAAAAATTGCAAATAGAATTAAAAGAGCAGAAAACCCAAGTCATATGCCATATTTTCGTGCAGTCGCATCATAGGCCACCACATTGTCGCCACATATGAAGAGGGGAGATACTCATGCACGAAATTCTCATTCAAAATTCTCATTCAAAAACCACAATGTGAGCTATAAACAGCATCTTGAGTTATCAATGGATTAACACCAGGGACTTAAGAAGCAGCATTAATCAAGGGACTTCTCTAATACTGAATTTACTTCTGTGTGCGGAAAAGAGCAAGAGAACTAAATTACCCTCCATTGGCCTGTTCGACACCATCCTGTTGCTGATTATCTCCCATGAAGGGGTTTGAGGAAGTGCTTCTGTACTTAGTACTGCCACCGAAACAAAGTTGTTCTCAGCGAAATTTTGGATCATTACGGACTAAATTTATAGATGTGAATTCGTTTAAGATTAGATGCCTTGACAACCAAAGGAAAAAAAACGTACGATCCATTGTCGCTGTCCAAGTCATTGTCATCAACATTCGGAGGCGCCCTAATAGGAGTCCCGTTATTAGAGCTGGGAGGCCGCCTACTCCTTATATATTCCACTCTCACATCATTAGAGTCCGAGGCCATCGTATTCTCCACCGCAACCACCCTAATTCCTACTCGACTTCTCGCTTCTCCTCCCTTAAAGCTCCCCCTTCGAACGTCATATAGCCAACAGCGCTTGATATCAAATTTGAATCTTTCTACACCACCACTGCATCATGGAAGCCCTAAAACACACAACTACGACTACAAACCGATCAATGCCAGGATCCGGAACACTCGCATCCCTCCGTCAAACGCTCCCTCTCCGCAAGAAAGCGCGCTATCTCCAAAAGGCCAGGCCGGCCGGACCTGCCTGTGCTAATCACCAAATCCTCATCACCAATCATGACGAACTAATCCCCCGCTCCTTCCAGCACACATCACAATATCAAGATCCATTGCGGACAGCGAACAATCTCCCGCGCCCTGCCACTCTCTCCTCCTCGCAGCCTGCCTCCGGATCCACGCCCGATCCGAAACTCCACCTCCAACAAACTCCAACTTATTTCTCTCGATCTACTCCCCTGTCCTCACAATCTAATCCTCAAACACCGCCACCTGCACATTGTTATTCACCATTCAAAATACACAATGCGCCCCCTTCCCTCCCTTCCTCCTCATCGTCCTCTTCTCCCAACGCACATCACAAGCACCCTGACTCGCCGCCTCTCTCGCTCTTCCTTCTCTCCCTCTCCGGCAATATCAAATCACTAGCGCGCGGTAATAGTTGTACGAGAAGAGAAAGCTGCCTGTGGCCTGCACCTGCCTCGGCATGCGCGCCTGAGAAAGTGGAATTTGGTTCCGATGTGTCAGAATAAAGTTCAGCAAGAGAGCTAGACCGAAATCAGCGTCCACATCGTCATCTGCTTCCTTCTTCTTGCCGGGACGCCCGCAGCGCCAGCCAGAGCTATTGCAACAAAACAGAACTCCGTCACCGCGAGACGAGAGCTCCGAGGTGTGGGACCAAAGGCAGCGCGAAGAAGACGGGAGTTTGGGGTGCCCGGCCTAAAGTGACGCTGTAACTTTTTCCGAAGCTTTCACTTTAAGGGATGCGGCGTTACTTTTTCCCAATTGGCTTTGTGATGGTCACGAGATCCGGGAAATTCAAGGCAGCCAATACCAATGTTACGTTAATTCAGTTTATTAGGAAGTCTGCTCAGAAAGCGACCATTTTAACCCTTAAAGGACATTTCATGTTTGAGCTTGGTCAAACTTCTTTAGATTTCTACATTAAAATACACAATTCAATTTTGATATTTTTCACATGTAGAAATATATATCTAAAATATAATCTCATTTTTTTTATAATTAAATATATCAAATTAAATTTTATATGATTTTTTTAATAAATTTATTTGTGAAAATTATAGGAATTACAAAAATGATTTAAATAGTGTGAAATTTGTGAGGAGAATGGAAATAATAGTGACAGACATTATGGGGTAATTGATGTATTCTTTGGGCTAATATCAAAAGAAATTTGATAGAAAAAGTTCAAAGTGGTGTATTTTGAGCTTTTAAGATACTATCTTCAAAGTTTCACAAAAAAAAAATTTAATTTTAAAATTTTAATAAAATGAAATAAAATAAAAAATATATTATTGGAGCTACATTTTTTAGTTAAGCTTAAAAACATTTAAAATCAAGAACTATGTGAAAATTCAAGATTTGACTTTCGAAATACCCATAGGGCTTACATTATCTTTAAAGGGTTCAAAAATGGTTTGCCATTTTTGTGGTCTTCCATGGACAAAAAGATATTTAGCTCTTTTTTAGACAAAGAGAAATAGATGTAGTATGTAATACAAGTGATTTTATATTTTTTGAAGTATTATTGAATTACTTATAAATTTTCAAAGATTTCTATTGTAAGCACCTATTTGTGATTATAGGTCTTCCAAAACCCATTCCCTTGAAATTTGTAAAGAGATATGGGAAAATCAAGGAAAACGATTGGCTCTTGCAATTAATAATACTTTATCTTCAATTCACTCAATGTCTGAAGAGGTTGATTTAGATACCATGTCATATCCATTTCAAAGCTAATTACAAGGTCAATTTGAAGAAAACAACTGCTTTTAGAAGATACTACCTTACACCTATTGCAAGTGAATATTTACAACAACATCCCTTTTCATAAGAAATATAGCATCTTTTTGGTTTACTATACCCTATTGTCATGAAATGTAGTCCATAGTTAATTGTTATGGGGTTTATCTAATAATTAAATTAGGCAAAGTATAAAATTGTCTAAAAAGGAAAAACATCTTTCTAAAAATGCTTAATTTTTGAAAAAATTATTTGGATTAAAAAAATATAACAATATATGGATATCTTCTAAAGAAATTAATTTGTCATCAACTTCTTCAATAAAAGAGTAACCTTGGCTCTAAGACTATTGTGAGTAAAGAGTGTACAGGAGGTAGTGTTGATTTCGTAGCCTAAATTGCAATTACATCTAATTTTGGGCTATAATATCAAACCCTATGGTATAGATACTTTGCTTTACAATGATTACAAAGGCACTCAAGGAAATCCAATAAAAGAAATTAGCATGACATAATGGAATAGATTCTTAAAACACAAAGTGGTGAAACCAATGGAACCAAGTATATGAGTCCAAATAAGAATAAAAAAAACAATCATTCATTTGCCTAATCAATGGTGCTAGTATGTGATCATGAAAATGCAAGCATATGAACTTTGAGCATATATATAAGTAGATATACTACAACCATTGAAGATGTTTATGATATAAACACCTATAATATAGGTATCTATATCATAGTTACACTAGAATCATAGAAGGTTTTTACAATATAGACACCTATAACATATGTTTATAGTATCCATGTGCTCACACTCCGAAACTCACATTATAACAATCCTCTATGCCTAATTTTACAAAAAAAATCTTGTATCTAGATTACTTTCTTCACTTCAAATAAATTATGAAGTAATTTGTCTAAGCTTTGATGATAGTATGGTAAGTAGATTTAAGCTCAAGAGTGTTTTCAAATTTAGAATGAAAATGTGTAAAGATGAATTTGTATCATTCAAATAGATGAAATTGTAACAATAGGTTCTAATATTGCACACTTGATATAATGGATGTTATAATATCATCATTTATTTTTCATCGTGACTATATTGAAAGAGACATTGGTTACTTCATTAGATGTTTTTGAGGGGCATTGGAAGACCATTTCAAGCTTGTTTCTTATATTGTAAACCAACTACTATTGACTAGAATAAAAAAGAATAATAATAATAAATTTAAAATTTAAAATTTCATATATTTAAATTTTTTATTTTTATTACTATTTGGCATGGCAATCTTTGTGCTATGTCAAACTACTACTATGGCCAAGTTCCTATAGACCAAGAACCCAAGGGAAACTCATGGTCATGTTGAGTAAGTGGATTTTATGTAATGGGTGCATCAAGTGGCATTAATTTAGAAATGAATTTAGATGCACTTTGCATTGGATTCACTACCCTAATACAAACCCTATATAATACTTCTAATTGGACAAATTTTTGTCCCTTTCATGCCAAGAAGAAAATATGTCAAATGGATAGTAATAAGAATGAAAGGTTTTATATTCCATCTAGTAAATTGACGCGTGTTATCAATGAAGCACTTATATTTTTGGAGTTTCAAGACAATGGCTATAGTAGAGAATCTATCATTACTATGTACCCAAAAGATGCATGTAGGCCTAGTTTGGTAATTAATCATTTATATACCCCTTTTTGAAAAATTCAAAGCTGCTAATTTCTTTTAAAAAAAAACCCTTAACTGTCATTGATCTCCAATTAAACAATTGTTGTTGATCACTATTGATTTTAGCCATTAGATATAGAACATAGATATGAGATATAAATATAGGGTTTAAAATTTAGATATACGGATACGGATACAAGTTACAATATTACAGAATACATAATATATATTGAATATACAAAATACATATTGCATATATGTATATATAATTTTATACATATTCATATCTACACACCCAAACAAAATGCAAATATAGATATGGATTCCAAATATTCCATATTGTTTGCAATTCATCTACATCTTTAAAAAATACAAATGTGGGGTGCGAAGGGCCATGCAAATAGAAACTCTAATTGTGAATTAATTAAATAATTCATTTCATTGAAAATAGAAAATACAATTAGTGAATCTTGTAGGTATTAATTAGCTGAAGTGACTTCTCAACTCATGATGCAAATATAATGTTTGTATTTCAATTCCTCCCCCCCTTTCCTTAGAAAAATCATGAGCCATTGATTTGAGTTCATGACCCCTCCTAAATGTGGTTGATCTTTTTGAAAAAACCAAAGCCATTGATTTATGTAGAACAAATGATCTTGGCCACCCAAATTTGAATGCAAAATATAAATACAAAATATGGATATTAAATATAGATATAGATATCAAATATTGATATGATTACAAACTGTAAAATGCAAAATACAAATATGCATATGCTCAAAAATTTCAAATACATAATAAGAATATAGAATACATATGTATTTAAAAGCACAAAACATAAATATATCCTGTATAGTTTGCAAGTACCATAGGTTCCTAAGAATTTACATGTTAGGTGGGCTTTGCATGTTGAATTCATGAATTCTTTTCTCACCAGGGGTTTTGCTTTTGTATATGCCCTTTCTAAGAATTTTGCAAAAGCTTCACAATCAGAAGGATAATGCCATGTGTACCCCTAAAATTGACAATTTGTCACTATTTGACCAAAAAACCATCCAAAATTGACACTTTGCTATTGTGTACCCAAAAATTGCAAACAATTTTTGAATATTAACAAAAATTTTCAGAAGAATCTATCATCAAATAGTGTGAATTGGAGGGTATGTTGATTTGAAGGCATTTTTAGGGTTTTTGAATGGGACTATATAGTAGCATAAAATATAAGGACTTACTCTAGCTTCATAAAATAATGCATTTGAGATTGGCAAATGTATATAGACATAGCTAGTCTAGGGCTACTTAGTTTGGAGATTTGTCTTCAAATGTTCATACATATACAAGTGAGTGACACTATGATACATTATGAAAGAAAATACGTTTACAAAGTTCTTGCACTATTTTATTGTGTTATTTATTACAAGAAAAAAGGGTGTTTTCAATGAGTTTTTAAGTATAGTCTTAAATATAAGATTACAAGTAATGACCTCTAAGGAGTTTTTCCTATTTAATTTTTACTAAAAATCTCCTTAAAAGGTCATTTCTTATAATCTTATGTCTAGGACTATACTTAAAAACTCACTTAAAACACACCTTTCTCTTGTAGTGTAATGAATGATATCGTGGTTACCACAAATAGTAGTAGCTCTAAATTGTCATCTAGTTGGAGGCCATTGGTTGACATTCTAGAATTTGATATTCCCATCTATATTTATAAAGAAACTCGAGGTAATTAATTTAAAGAGTCTAAAGCCACATACAAATGTTTATGATTGATCACTTCTAGATCCTTGCAATAGAAAGAGGCACCTCTTGAATACTTGTTGCACACTTGGAGCAAGGCTAGAGAGTTGAAGCTTGTATTAAATGAAATTCTACCATCACAACAATTTGGTCATTGAGATTAAAGGCTTAGATGCATAGTGAACTTAATGGGTGGGTCTTTAAGAGCTTTGCAAACCAAAGTGAAAGAGAGGTTATATTAAATCCATCTCTAAAAGCATTAGAATTTAATAGACTTTAGAAGATTTTCAATAAATGTATAAAGATTAACAAACATCTATCAACGATACTACTCTATACTAGATTTAAAACAATCATATTCTTGATATCTTGTGTGTACATGATTACAAACTAAAAAATCCATAGAACTAATGTTCAAACATTTTACAATACATAACAAAAGTAGTGGCTTGAAAGCTTTTACAACTTATTTAGAAAGAGCTTAAAAATTCACGAATTATTCTTTGGGTGTCTAAAAAGTATTTATGAAGATCAACTTACAATATTCTTTTAATTTCTAACAATATCCAATAAATAATTAGATTGTCTACTAATAACTACAATGCTTATTTGAAGGGATTTAGGTTATATGGATTGTTGTACTACCATATACATACCATATGTACTAACCTTGGTTAAAATGAAAATAAATAAAAACAAGAATGAAAGTAGATTATCTAAATTCATTTTAACTTTAACATCCGAAGACCTATATTTCATCAGAAACCAATCAAAACTACCATTTCTATTGCAAAGAGCAAAAAATTGTACAAATTTTGCATATTGTATTTTGGCATATTTTATCGTAAGAAATTGCACTAAACTAATGTAAAATGTGTAGAAAATATTTTAGAAACTTTCACCATGTTGATTACAAGATGTTTATAGTGAAAAAGTTGTTTTCTATACTCGTTCCATGTCTAGATTATTTGACTTTGAATCTTCTTAACTTAAAATTTTTTCATCCAAAATTTTGATTTAAAAATTTCTTATATTGAAGATTTGAATTGAAAATATTTAAATAATTTAAAAAATTGATTTTCATTCTTTAAAAAATTGTTAAGAAATAGGTAAGAAATTGAAAGAAAATCTAAATGATTAATAGGTCTAAAATTGAAACACAGAAATTCCAACAGTGAAATTATTCAAGTTAGCATACTTAATCTTATTGACCTTTTTTCTGAAAATTGTGAGAATTGCATTCAAAGACAAATCAAGTACATTATTTTTACAAGAAGTTTCTATGATTGCCCTCAAAACAAGAAGCTCCATAATTTTCACTCATCACTAATCCAAATAGAATGAATTTAAGATTCTTATGTAGACAAAAATATAATCTATGGAGAAAAAATTCAAATTTGAAAGGATTTTTTTTGTTTCCTAGTCTCTACCATTCTAAACTTATTGTAGGATAATTTTTGCTCTTGGACACCAATTGGGATGAAAATCATATTCACCAAAAGATAATGTGTTTTTCTATTCCAGAATTTTTTTTTTAATTACATCAAATATTGAAGTTCCACACGTCTATCTAAAACTCATATTGTCTTCTATAGGGACAATGAGACTCTAAAGGTTAATATTTACATTATGGGATCTTTGAAAGTAAATTAGAATTAATAATAAATACACATCCAAATAAAAATAATAAAATATTTAAATTGAATATATCATAAATTTCCTTATCAAGCATTTCAATCTTGGCAAGAGATTGAAAGTAATTATTTTTGGCATATTAAATAATGTTAAAATTTTATGTAAATATTCATTGATATTTTAAATAATTTAATATGTATATACTATGTATATTGAATATGATATATACATAAGAAAATTTCCTTTAAAAAAGACTCATTTAAATTATATTTTCACAAAACACATGCAATGTACTATTCTATACAAGTTCTATATGCAATAATTATATAATTTTAAGATAATTTTAGTTGAAAAATAATAAGATCTCTAATATTAGTATAAAATATTTCTTTGATGATTATTATTTCAGAGAAGGTTTAACTAATTGAAATATGAAACTTTGGTCATCATCGGTGTCATTAGCAAAATAATTATAATTATATTATAAATAAATAAAAATGAGTAGGTTTGTGTATCTACATGCCTCTTTCTTTATTAGTGCCTACATAATATTTTTGTTGATAAAAATTAAGAAATTGATATATCTTCCTTGCAACACAATCATTGATGATTGTACATAGCAACATGAAGCCCTACTTGTTTTTCTTAGTGAAATCTACTATCTTATCAAGTAAAAAAATCATGTGTCATATATAGAGTACATACTATTTAACAAATGAAGTCTCAAAAGTATGTCCGAGGCATGGGTATACAAGGAAGTAATTATAAAACACACTACAGTCAATGGTATATTATTATTATTTCTAATAAAATAGAATAATGGATTCATGTTCATTTTTAAAATTAAAATGAATATAAAAAAATTAATAACAATTCTGAGTAGAATCGCCTCAATATAGTGACAAACTACACCAAATACAAATTTGAAACATTTTCACTTAAACAACCATACTTTAAGCATCAATGGACAAAGTCCAAAAGTAGATATACAAAAATTGTAGTGTGCGACATACTACAAGTTAATATAGAAGTTTGAAGAAAAAATTAGTTGTGATTTAAAAAAAAAATTAATTTCAAAGTTAGCCATGTCTAAAACTCAATTTTGTTCAAGCATGATTTGGAATACTTTATCTTTTGTCTATTTTTTTAGAACTCTAAAAAACTTTTTGAGCCTTAGCATATTGGTATACATCATTTCAAATTATTGTACACAAAATTGAAGGAAATTGACATTTATAGAATTTAAAATGTCAATAGTTTGACAAACATGCAAATGACGTTGGTTCTCACAATATTTGAATTTGGGGAGGGGGCATTGGGAGAATGGCATAGCATTAGCCATTGTAGGAAGAATATAGGTTTCAACATGAACCATTGTTCCATCTCAATGCCCTTACATTGGAAATATTTGTTGAATTAGACATTGTGTTCAATTTAATTTTTTTAATTGTATAATGCATTTTTAGATTCAATTTTTTGTCCAAAGACTAGAGTTGACAATGCACATAATTGATTCAACAATCCAAAAAAAAATTATCATTGTCAATGTTGTCAAAAAGTTTAAAATTGCCAAAAATCACACTAAAATACTAAATTGTTAATAATTTAGTTATGGAATTGAAAAATGCCAATCCCGATGGTTGTAATGTTGTAATAAAAAATCTTCCCCATATTTTTTTTAATTCTTTTTCAAAAATATTGAAAATTGAGTTCTATAAAGAATTTCAAAGTTTATTTTGGAGTAGAGAATCCATGACCGCTTGCAAACTAAAACACCTCATAACTTTTGACTCATTGATCAAAATAGAATGATTCAAAGCTTTCTATGTGTATATAAATATAAAAAATTAATTTCAAATTTTTTTTTTGAAAAAAGTGATTTTTTCAGATTTGCCTGGATTGCCCAAGTTGAGGAATAAGCTACACATTAGGCCATAACTTTCAACTTGTATTTCCAAATGACTTGAAATTTAGTACACATGAAAGATATTCCTTTTCCACACCTTCTATTAAAATTTGGACCAAAAATATGGAAATCCCTACTTACATGCACTTGCCCAAAAAAGTTATGTTGCCAAAAAATGCACCTTGGTCCTTCAGGGGTTAAGTCCAAAATTAATTTGAAGCTCAAATTTGTGTTATAATGTCAAATATCAAGAATTAAAAAAAAGATAAGGAGCTATCTTGAAATAATATATAAGAGATTCATCTTGCACTTATATACATAATGCACTTGTTTTGAATAAAAATAAGTATCATATCTAATTTTTTGAAATATATTTAGTTGATCAAATATTTCTTCAATAAATAATGTCTATTTAAAAATTTTATTATATTTTTTTAAAACATAAATACCAAAATATCTATCATGATCCTTTGTGAAATCTTTATGGAGGAAATCATTAGTAGATTAATTAATTGATGATGAGATGTACATTATGTATACTTGATTATTATAAATATTCTAAAAATTGACAACAGATAGATCTTTTGAGTTGAATGATTTGTGCAGTAGAGATAGCCAGAGCTTTGTATGGATAATAAGAGTGCTAGTACTAGACAATTCCAAGGTGAGAACTAGTACACTATTGTAGGCAATTTACTTAGAGTCAAACTTCTAAATGATGAAAAGTATATTAGTCAATACATTTTCTAAGATGCACACTAAAACTTAGAAAATTTGAAGTATAATTGGGATATTTATAAATATGAAAAAATTAAATTGTTACAAACCTCTCATTAACTACAGCTACAACTCAAAGTATAAATAATAATCTTCTCCAATAAAGTATAAAGAAGAAGAATTCAAATTCATAAAACAAACATGAAAACTTTCAAATAGAGTTCAAACCACCTAACAATAAGAAGATTACAAATTTGAAGAAAATGGATATGATCCTATCAACAATCCTATAAGCCTACCTTCAAACTGCACATGGATTTTATACATAAACAAGCATATTTATAATATTAGTGTTTTATTTTTCATATTCATTGCAAGGCATTTGTGAAGCAACTATACTCTATGAAAGTTTATTCAACTTTGGCATATTTTTCCTAATTTCAATTCAAATATTTATGATGCAAAAAATTTCAATATTACCTACTCTTTTATACAATAAATCAAAGTTTGAATGCTAAATTCCTAATATCGCAATTAGCCCCTAAAACCCTAACGGTGCTATTTTGTGATCAAGTGAAAATGAGTCTATAAGTGATGAGCAAGGATTATGTAAGCATTGAGCTTAGAAATTTAAAGGAGCACTAGAAAATTTAAGAGTTTTCTAAAAATAGATTTTATCTAAAAAATTTGGTCAAAATTTATTATTTTTAGTAAATTTTTGTACCTATTGCTATAAACCTATTAGTGTGAACCTATTACCATGGTTATGTAGAATTCAAATGAAAATTGTAATTTTTAGCGTTGTTTAAAATATTAGAAGTATACATTATAAAAATGATGAATTCAATTGACGTGAAAGATGAATGGAGATAGAAATAAGTTTATATAGTAAATTAGTTGATTACTATTCTATAGCAATGTAGGTCTTTTTGGAGCTAGTAAGAGGTTACCAATAATTTTTACTTGATGCATTGTTGTTGAACTTGATTAAATTTTAGAAAAAAAATTGTTGATGAAAATTATTTTTATATCTAATGATCTTTGTCACAGTGAATTTTATTTGGTTGATCATCATTTTTTAACATCATGGATCTTCTCAAGGGCAATAGAAAGGTACCAACACTTCCTTCTTAATTTGCAAGTCGGTGAATTTGTTTAGATTTCAGAGAAAAGAAATTGGTAATAGGAATTCATTGTATGTAGAAAAGATTTGAGATGTAGCGAGTTTCATGTTTGTTGATCACTATTTTATTATAGTATGAGTCCTCTTGGGGCTAATGGAAGGTACCTATACTTTTGTCTTGATGTGTTGATAATTGAACTTGTTAAGATTTTGGAAAAAAATATTTGGTTGATAGGGTTTATTTATGTAAGGAATAAACTTAGTTATAACAAATTGTTGATTATTTGATCATTGTCCTCTTGTGGGACCTCTCGGGGTCCAATTCTTCCATCTTTGATCATATGGTTGTTTGGTTAATCGCTCCTCTTTTGTTGCTTGGGACCTCTTGGTGTCGAGAGGAAGATTGAGTACTTACCATCTTAAATCTGCTACTTGTTGGATTTTGTGAAATTTTAAGAAAAAAATTAGTTATTAATTAGGATTTGTTTGAAATTAAATGAGGTTGTTGGGTACCTCTTAGTGCCTAAAAGAGCCCCCTAGTTGTAGGAAAGGAAAAAAAAAAAAAAAAAAAAAAAAAAAAAAAAAAAAAAAAAAAAAAAATTCACTTTTTTTCCTTGTAGATAGGGGGCTCTTCTTGGCATCAAGAGGTGCCCAAAACAAGAAGTAAGTGATTATAAAAATTAAAATCTCAATGCAACAATCTCAATTGGTTTAAAACAAATCCTAATTAATCACCAATTTTCTTTTTCTTAAAATCTTGCAAAGTCCAATAAGTATCACATCAAGGGTGTTCAAAGGAACCACACTAATAGATCTATGGTGATAGATACTAAAATTTACCAAAAATAATAAATTTTGATAAATTTTTTTAGATGAAGTCATGTTCACAAGCTCACACTCACAGAATAACAACCATGAGTGGAGGCTAAGACAATGGAAGGTTGTCTCTTTTGAGTGGATAGCTAGTCAAACTTCATATCCTTTTGCACTATTTTTGTTTACCTTTGTTTATGAATAAAAAAAATTTAGTTTAGTTTTTATTTTGTTTTGTTTTGTTTTTAAGTGATGATATCATTTATCTTTTGGAAGTTGAGTTTTTTTTAGATTTTTTGGTGATGGTTAAAAAATTATTAAGAATCTTTGAAGAAAAAATAAACAAGATTTATGGCAACTACAAAGCATTATTGAAAAATATGAAAATTTCAGCATAGAGGTATATATTTGAGGCGTATTTGCTTTAGTAAAGATTATTACACGGTATAAAAAAACTCATTGTCATTCTATAGAATTTAGAAAATAAGTAGATTGTGTTAATAGGCTCTAAGCTCAAATTGCAATAAAATATTTAATGTTAAAAAAGTTTGAAAGTTTGAAAGCGGAGTAAAAACCAAAATTGATTAACTTCAATTCAAGCATTGGTTGGGCCCTAATCCAATAAAGGTCCTTTATCATAGATAAAAATTCAAATTGAGAGTAAAGAGCTAAAAATTGTGACAAGACATTTAGAATGACATTTACAACGATTTATAGATTAAGCATCTTTGTCTATGAAATAATCAATAATACTTTAATGAATGAATGTCCACCACCATCTACTTCAAAAACACTCAAGGAAGTCTTGCAAAAACAATAATTGCAATTCTTCATAGTCAAATTTATGATTTTTAATTCATTTTAGGGGGGGCAATGTGAAAAGTCTTGTAAAACAATCTATGCATACAATATCAATTAAAACCTTGCAAAGAAGGCAAAAAAAACCCTTTAAAATTATACATACATGGAAGTGTGCAATACATTATAGAAAGTTTAGGCCTTGTAGAGGGCCATTTGACTGTCAGCCGATGTGCAAAAGCAATGAATTTTTTTATATTAAAAAAATTAATAAAAAATCTGATAGGGCACAAAATTACACTTTTCTTGATAGTTTTTCTATGAGACAATTTTGGCTGATATTTTCTTTATTAATACAATTTCATGTAGTCAAAAAATCCAATTGAGGTCTAAATTTTTTTGTAATGAGTTGCAAGAGGAGAATTATAATTATTGGTAGGAAAATTTTAGGAAAAAGCTAGTAAAGAGTGGGGAATGTAAGTTCACAATTTTTGAAAACACAATATTAGACTTGAACTTTTTGGTCTCTTGAAGTTTGATAGCAAAACAAGCTTCTTATGAAATATAGTTTTTTTCTATTCACATAAATGTAAAAGCATCATGGAACTCAACAATTTCAATTCCAACTATACAAAAAACGAAAATTCAATTGTGATTCCTACCCATCACAGAAATTTGCTTTAGTTAGGACAAAGCCCCATTCAAAGTCAAGATTGGAAAATAATTTTCAAATTTTCTAGAATTGAAATTGCTTCATTGACTTCCTTGATGTTTACACTTTTATGTCATGAAGAAAATATTACTAACTTTAGAATTAGCTTTGTCCTATTTTCAAATTAAAAACAATCCAAAAGTTAAAGTCAATTGTTATATATATATATATATATATATATACACATAGGAACCTTTAATTAATTTGTTAGAGTATGCTCTTTTAAAATTTCAAAAATAAAAAACCATATCAATTGCAAGACCATGATTTTGGGGTTTCAAAAGAAATATTTTCAATTCTTCCCAAATGCTTAAATTTCATCTTTCAAACATTTGACCCAAAAACTTGTAGATCCTACAACTTGCAACTTGCAATAATATGTTGAAGAAATAAGTTGGAAATATATACAAAAAATTTCAATTTTTTTTTATATTCATGCTTGAAAAAATAGTAAGTAAAAAAAATAGAGAATGATTTAAAATATTAAATTGTTAAGAATTGAATTATAGAATTGAAAAATGACAATTCCAATGGTTATGATGTTGTAATAAATAATCTACATCTTATGATTTTTTTTCCCTCCAAAAATATTGAAAGTTAAGTGAAGTGAAGGACTTTAAAGATTATTTTAGAATAGGGAATCTATAGCTGCCCGCAAAACTAAAACTCCATATAACTTTCATCTTGTTAATCAAAATGAAATGATTCAAAGCTTTCCATGTATATATAAATCTAGAAAATTGATTTCAAATTTTTGTTTTTAAGAAACTTGATTTATTTATTTGCCCAGACTGTTCGGCTTAGAGTAAAAAACTAAATATCATATAATAACTTTCTTACTATGTAGTCAAAAGTCATGAAAATTGTTGGGCCTTGAAGATTTTCCTAGTTCTTATGTTGTGTGAAAATTTCAAAGGAAAAAAATTTCATTTGTAGTGAGTTTCCTAAAATCGATATGTTACCAAAAATGCAAATTGGACCTTTAGAAGTTAAATAGAAATTAGTTTTTTGGAAGTCAAGAAGTTGCCTCTCCTACTTCACCTTTTTTTAGGCTCTTTCTAAAATCTTGCTAGACAATAGTTCTAATTCTCTTTTTGCAAGTCTTGCACACTTTGATGTAATTTAGATTGATTTTAGAAACCCTTGTCTTCTCATTTTTGCAAGGTTTGGCCAATTTTTGTATATGAAGTCCTTTCCTATAGGATTAAATGAACAATTCTAAATACTAACTAGTATCCAATATGGCCACCAACGTTTTTTTGAGGATCAAAATGGTGCTAAATTGCTCTAGCTAAAAATAACTTGGCTTAAAAATGACAACAAACCACTAAGTATTTTGCAAGAAAATTTCAAATTAAAAAGAAATCTTGGATGAAATTTCTAGATTGTGGATGAAAACAAAATTATGGATATGTGGTATGTTCTAATGTGATATTTTCTGTCCAGTATGTGGATGAATGTTGAAATTTGGAGCACATCTATAAGATTTTATATCGCCGCTTTGGTACTTCATTAAAGAAAGAAAAAGAAAAACTGATGGGCTGATGGCCACCCCCTTGTGAGTACTGACTCTATCTCCACTGAAGCACCCATTTATTGATGAAAGTCTCACAACACATGAGAGTGATGAGACAAGGCTGAATTGGAATTTATTAAAAGGCCGGAGGGCGTGTGTGTTCACTAAATTATGGGTCTGAAAACTGGCCCTCATAATTCATAATTTATCAGTCCCGCTCCAGTCCTCCAGTGATCAAGGTCCAGAGCTCCAGCCAAGCCGGTGCCGACATCTGGATAAAGACCCATAACGGAATAATGTTGAACCCCAGTAGACCCCAATAGACTCAAAATGCAAAAGTTGGGAAGCTTTAAAGGTAAAAGTTCGAAGTCCCCGGTCGAATTTGAACCCCCCGGCGGATTTGGCGGGGTGAAGTCTCCGGAGCGGGAAATAAAGATTCGAATTTGAATAAACGAATTGGTGAAGAATCGAGTGACGAATAGTAAGTTCGGCATACGTACTGAGTCGATCGCTGCATTTCGAGCTAAGAATGGTGATGTCATTGACGAGATTGGTACAAAGAATCGGGCAAGGAGTCTCCGGAGCGGGAAATAAAGATTCCTTGCCCGATTATATGTGAAGTGCTGCAAGGAGAATGCTGCGATCGATCGGGGATCGAATTGATTTGGAGATGGAGTTTGAATTTTCCTCGAAGAGATTGTGAGCACAGGTAATGGCGCATCGAAGCGAGCATATTCAATGTTTTCAATCGTTGTTGTAGAATTTTAGAGCATCAGAGTGGTGAGCTGAAGCAAGTTAGCTAGGGAGCTGTATAGTTGGTGTCTATGGTAAGAGAATCATTCGAAATGGCGGAGCACATAGGCTTAGAGGAATGTGTCGGCGTGAAATGTTCTGCATGTGATTCAGTACACTGGAATCAGTGTTAGTACCGGAAAACGGAATATTCCTGTTCTCACAAATGTGTTTATTTATTTGACACAAATGAAAAGAAATTCATTGCAAGAGTAAAATACAACCACCTTAACGGAAAACAACCAGGGCGCAGAGAAGTAAATGAGGTTCTCACAAATTTTCAATTGCGTTTCTGATACCGTAGACTGCGTTTTTTTCGGTTTGATTTTAAAACAGAAGGAAGTACACACAATTATATATCAAGACTGGCTCAACGTTCAGAAGAAACCTGAGAACGAGAATATTCCGTTTCCCTGTACTGATGATACGTACATTTTGATTAGACACCGTTGCTGAATGCGGTGCAAGCAATATCAGCTGCAGCAGGTCGAATTGAAGCCGGTGTGCATCAGCGATTTCATTCAATTACAAGTTTCAGCGCTTGATTATGGCTTTCCAGTTTCTGTTAATCGTAATGGTGAGCTGCACTCGGAGATTACAACCGTCAAAGACGAGCTCCTCGTCGAACTTGCATGTAGAGGGTTGGTTATCATACAGGTTAGACGATGTTTTCCTTTTCGTGCTAGTAGTTTAGTAGAGCTTGGAAGAACTATATTAACTTCATCCTTAGGACAAAAACCTCCTATCAATTCATCTAATACAAAGTCCATTTTCTATCTACAATCCTATTCACACTCTTTTTGAACAGTGCAATTCATTGTGAATTGTTCAGAATCTTTCTTAATGGAATTTTGAGGTAAGCTGTGCAAGAAACCCTTCTATTGAACCTTTGCCCCCTTTGCGATGTTCAAAAAACCCCACTTCAAAACCCTAAGTTCAAAAAATCTTAAAAGTTTATCAAAGATGGTTTAAATATGAACTTCTATTGGATGTTTATAGACCCAAAGCCAATTTATTAAAATAGTTCTAGATAACCCTAACTTTGATAGTTTAAAAGATAATCCTAGCTTTAGTCTAAAAGTTAATTAGAAATAAGTCTAACACCAACTTCTAAACCTTTAGCCTAGCCAGTGATTTAGATCTAGATCTATACATTAATTTAAAATAATTATAGTACCAACTTTGACAACTTTTAAGTTATATTTATTTCATATATAATAGGCGAACCACACACAACAATTTTAAATTATCTTCACTTACTATATTAAAGGTGAACCACATAATGCAAA
Source organism: Pseudoscleropodium purum (assembly GCA_963969395.1). NCBI lineage: Eukaryota > Viridiplantae > Streptophyta > Bryopsida > Hypnales > Brachytheciaceae > Pseudoscleropodium > Pseudoscleropodium purum. Next base: position 13,648,695 of record OZ017802.1, read on the forward strand.
TGATCTTTGCTTCTTTTTTTTAGCTTCCTTTGCTTAACTTCTATCTTGGTTGTCTTTGCAAGTGGCATTGTATATGTTGTACTAAATTTTTTTAAGCTATGGCTACTACATCTTTACGTTCTATTGTATATCATGTTGCAAAAACTTGAATTTGTTAAAATTGCAATGCTTTTCTTGCTAAAACACCTATACACTTTCTCACACTTCATTTGCAATCATTTTCTATTTATAAATCCAATTATAGGTTTGATAAAATTGTCAAATTTGTTGATTTGCAAATGTACTTGTTGATCTTTAATTTAGTAAATCCTTGTAGAGTTGATTCCAAGATTTTGTGTCAATTCATTTGCCTCTTTTTCCAATTAGTTTATGCAATTTACTTTCAATAGTTATTTTGATAGTATGAGTAGAATTGTGTGTTGAGAAAAATAAATTATGTATGACATTTGTATTTTTTGTGATGTGAATTTTATAAATATATTGATTTGAAAATATGATATTTGTCTAACATATATTATATTTGATTCCTAGGAAAAAGTTCTTGGCAATTGCAAATTACAAAATGTAATGTACACAAGTTGAGACATAAGTATAATAGATGACAATTCCCTTCATTAGAGAACAACTAGTCTAAGGACAAATTCCATGTCAATTATAATCTTGGAATCCCATTGGATATATTAAATGACTACAATTCATAAGTTGAGAAGTTCTTTGTATCTTTATATCTTTGTATTTTTGTACTATTTTTACTATTTAGATTATAATAATTTATTATATTTTATTAATTTTTATATTATTGAAGATTGTTTATTTGAATGAATGACATATTAATTCTCTAATAGGAAATCATTGAGTATATTATGAGTAAATACTATGTGCTATATAAAGCATTATTTAAGAACAAACACAATAAAAGCTTGCCCAATTCAACTTTATTGCTATGGCTATTGGGAGTAGATATTGGTTGGAACTAAAACTTATTAGCTCATCTAAATAAAGCATTTTATAGTTAGTAAATTATAAGAATTTAAAAAAAATTTCTATCCAACAATCATTTGAATTTCATTTGATTTTCATTTGAATTTTGTTTAAAGGTTCACACAAATTAGATCCCATTTCATACAAAAGTTTTTAACTTTTCAAAATATTCAAACTTTTTCAATATTCGTAATATTTCTTGAATATTATACTTTTATACTACCTACCAATAGCCTTTCAAATTTCTTATTGTGAATGCCTCTACATTTCATGTCCTAAATTTATTAATTATTAAATTGAAGGAAAAAATATTGCACAAAAAGGGACAATTGAAATAGTTAAAAAAGAAATTGTGTAAATTATTGTAATAAATTTATATTGGATTCATTTTTTGGATAAAGTTTGAGTACTATTTGAATTCCATTTTCTATTAATTATACAAACTTTGTACTTTATTACTACAACTATTGGAACAACTTTTGGAATAGAGACTCATAGGGAGGTCATTCTTGTTTCTTTCTAACTAAGAATGATTGAGAGAGCCTTGAAATAGTTAAGTACTTCTCTTTCAAGTGATTGAGTAAAGCCTTGAAATTATTATTCTATTGATAAGAGTGTAGTAAACCTAATTTCAATTGTATTATTAAAACGATTCCATTGAGATTTTTGCCTAAAATATAAAACATTTGAACACGAGACCTTATAGGTTAGTTAAATTTATAAAAAGTCTTTCAAAAATTCATAGCTTATTCATATTGTGCCTATTGTGCCTATTGTGCCTATATGATACAAGGTAAGAGAATTTAAAATGTTCTTTCAATTGTCAATAAGATTCAACAAAATTTAAGATAATATAACAGTACTAATCATGCTTATGTATTTATTTGGACAATTTTAGGATTTAGGTAATTCATATTGTATCTAGATGATACAAGTTAAGAGAATCTAAAATGTTCTTTCAATTGTCAATAAGATTTAAAAAAATTTAAGATAATATAATGGTACCAATCATATTTTACATATTTATTTGGATAATTTTAGGTGTTAGCTTAGTTAACTCCTAAAGCCCTGAAGTACATTTTTTTTTGCCAATATAGAGTTTTTAATCATCCACTTATGAATGGGATTTTCACTTTTTTTTCAAAATTTTACACAACATGTGGTCAAGGAGTAACTTGAAGGTGCAACAATTTTTATAACATTTGATTACATGGTTAGAAAGTTATTGTATGATATTTAGTTTATTATCATGTAAGAAAATCATTTAAAAAAAAAATTAAAATTTGAACTTAGTTTTCTATAATTATGTATATTTGAAAAGATTTAAATCATTCTATTTCGATTAATGAGATAAATGTTGTGAGGGTAATGGAATATCTCCCCCCTAATAAACTTTGAAGTCTTCTCTTATTAAGTTCATTTTTCAATATTTTTGTAAAATAATTATAACATAGGATCTAGATTGTTTATTACAACATTACAACCATTGGAATTGAAAAAAAAATTCAATTCTATAAATAAATTCTTAGCAATTTAGTATTTTTATTATACTTTATCTCTTTCTACTTACTATTTTTTTCAAGCATGAATATAAATCCAATTTTGATATTTTGTAATATATATTCTCAACTTATTTCTTCAACATATTATGGAGAGATGCAAGTAGTAGAATGGACACATTCTTGGGTAAATTTTTTGAAAGATGAAACGTAATCATTTGGGAAGAGTTGAAAATACTTCTTTCTGAAATGCAAGCATCATGATCCCCCAATTGGTAAGTTTCTTACTGTGAAATTTTAGGAGAGGGTACTACTGTACTGTAACAAGTTAATTTAAGGATCCTATGGTTGGATTTGTTAATGAAGAACTAAATCAGATGAAAATTCTAGCTTTCCTTTGGATACCAGTATTTTAAAGCAGTAATTTAGGCCTTCGCCGGGTACTGGGTCCTGAGATTGCACACCTAAGCTTACCTCAGTCGAGATTGTATTGTCCGATGGAAGTTTCTTCTTCAATTTTTGGTGCTTTTATGACTTGCTTGCATCAGGAGTTCTGCTTGTACCTGATTCCTTCTGTTTGGTGTTATGGATTTGGATGGGCCCAGTTTCGGCACTTTCAAGTAGATAATGAACAGAAACAGAGTACGTAGTAGTTTTGATCGAAGTCATGACTCATGAGTGCGCTTTAGCTTTCAGAAAGTATTTTCTTTCTGGAGCCCTGATTCTTACAGACATTTCGATTCTCCAATTCTGTGGACTTCCTCGCACCGAATCGAAAGTTCATACTTGGACGGAATGGGTGCGTCTTGACTATTCCGACACTGTTGCCGTTTTTTCCTCTTCGACACAACGAAAATCTTGTTCTTCTAGTATGAAGACTTCTACAGCACCATGACGCAAGCCGTTTACGGCAGGTGGTGACATGTGGAGTCGTCACGATGCCCATCAGTTTTTTTAGCTCACTGAGAAACATTTCATTTCAAAAGCGAGGAAGAAGTGTCTTCATCTTTTTCAACAAAGCTCCCGGATGCTGCATCAGGTTTTGAAAAACATGCGAAGATATCTGAAGCTGTGGAACTCAGTTATTGCTGGATATCGTAATAGCCAGACCTGCTTCGCACCAGCAGTTCTTCCCTAAAGAGACAAAACCGAGCTCGCTGTGTAATCCCTAATTCGATCGTAATCTTCAACACCTGAACGAGTGTTGCGGACCTATCCAGGAGTTTGAGCTGTGTAAGCTTTCGAGCATGGTATGGACCACCGTCTTCAAATTTTCGTTGAACAGCCCAAATTTGACGATGAAGTGTAAATTGGGAGCCAAGGGTTGTCGGAGCTCGCTAACTCCGGACATGCGTTACTTCGTAGTAGTAGCTCTGCTTCTCTTGTTTGCACCTCGCAGCTCCGTATCACAATACACAGAGGAGTACGATCCCGTACAGTGTAAGTACTACTTAGCTCTTTTCTTGTTGGTGTCATGTCCCTGATGATCGAGAACTGAAAACTATCTGGTGCGACCGGCACGGCTATGAGAGCTGCGTGGTATTGCTGCAAAAGCAAATCTGTACGGAAACTTATTGCACAACCTAATTCAAACTGTTTTTGTGTGGGTTTGTGTGTTACTTGCCAGTGGATGCTCTGCAATCTATTTTTAAAGCTTGGAATCACACCCCCCACATCGCGAACAATTTAGCAGGCTGGAACACCACTCAGCGATTTCCTTGTAAGCAGAGCATTAATTTGGAACCTGCACCTAATTATCGTGGAGTGCAGTGTCTGACGCTCATCAACTGCCAGTACAATGATACGGACCAAAGCTATATCTGCTCAGCTTTCATCGTCGGCTTGTGAGAGCTCTCTGATTCATCTCTAATCTTTGATCACTTAGACCCACTGCTGGTACTCTTAAAGTGAATTTCTTGTAGAACCAGCTACACCGGTTTTCAGAGTTTCTTATTTTCACGGTGGCATGAATAACAGAACTCTGAACAACGCATCAATCGTAGGAGAGTTGCCTGCGGCTATCGGAAATATCACCACTCTCACGACTTTGTGAGTCGACCCTGAACTGCTCAACAATGCTTTGCCTCGCCATTGCGGAGGGGATTTCATCTTTCCTCAACATGCGAATTGAACAGTCTCGAACCCCTGAAAAACCCCTTAATTTCTTGTGCTTGCTGCAGAGAGCTCACTGGAAACCCGAATCTGACAGGACAACTTCCAACACACATTCAGGACACGCACCTCTACATTTTGTTAGACTCTCATGATGCAATGATCTGATTTCTGTGGGTTGATTTCGCATGAAAATAAAATTCTGCAATCCCCTCTCTGTTGCAATGCTGATGGCTTTTTCAAAGCACTGCTGAGTTTCTCATGCAGATTGCTCTTTCAAATAGTCTAATTCGTTTCTTGTGGTGACAGAGATATTCATGACAATGGTTTTTCTGGCAACCTTCCAGATCTCAACAGACTTGTCTGGCCCATAAAACTGTGAGCTTCTTTCTGCATATTTCCTGGGGTGCTTGTTTAGAACTATGTTTTCCTCCAATGTCAGTTTTATCTTCAGTTTTCTGAGTTTTGTGGAGTGATAACTAGCGCTAATGTGATCATTGCGAGGCAAACGCAATTGTGGTTGTGGCCATGCTATGTTTCCAATGTTATTTATGGCATTTTGACAGGGACCTGAGTGGCAATCGGTTTAATGGGACCTTTCCAACGGCTCAAATTAAAGGAATGAATTACCTGCAGACACTAATTCTTGGCAGCAATCAGTTTGAGGGAGAGATTCTTCCAGACGTCTTTGTGAATTTGACACAATTGGACCATCTGTAAGAATCTGGATACCACTTCTAGACACTTCTTTTTGGAGTAATTTGTGTTATTCTTTGAATGCATTTGCGGGGTATTGGAATATTTTTGAAATGCAAAATTGCAGTGTGAAATAAACTGTCTTGAATGTCTAAATTTCAATGGCTTTGGTTGAATGCAGGGATTTATCCAACAACCTCTTCACTGGCTCTGTGCCGACTCTCAGTACCATCAAGAATTTACAGGTTTTGTAAGTAGCCCAGTACCATGTGGTGTGTAGAGCTCTCAAGCTCGAGTTCCAGCCATTATCTTGCCCTTCTATGTGCACTAGAATCTTGAGTACGTGTACATTTTAGTGTAAAGTGTGGGGTAACCTAATGACTAAAGACTGTAGTTTCTTCCAATCAATCACAATTGTACTAGAGAAATCAGAGAACTGAAGACATGTGAGCACTGATTTATTGGAGACAATGTTGTGGTATTGGACAGGGATTTGTCACGTAACAACTTCACCGGTTCGTTTCCTGATCTTACGACTATTTCTTCCTTACGATCTGTGTAAGTCTTTGTGGCTCTGAGAATCCTGTCTAAGCATGTGGTTTTAATCAAAAATTGAAGCTCAAAATGTAGAAATATAGTAGCTCACAACTGAATCTGATGAAAGTGGGTTTGTTTGCTGCAGGAATTTGAGTAGGAATGCGTTTACGGGATCATTCTTACTCTCGTCTATATTTAACAGCAGTCTCTCAAACTCTCTTTCTATGTTAGACTTATCTTACAATGTGTTGAGAGGCTCTCTTACCAAATGGGACGCCTTCCAACTCGGATCACTTGAAGAACTGTAAGTTGCAGAATTGATTTTATTTTATTTGCAGGATTTTGATTGGAGCAATCATTTTGAGTAGTGTGCAGATATTTTTAAACTTTGAGCATGGTTCTGTGGATTATACATCATATCACTGTTTTAATAAATTTATAATAATTTCTGGGAGAGTACAATTGATGAACTGTAAACATGCATTATATTGTGACTTTATTCGAATCACTAAGAAATTATATGAGACTTCTGAACATCGCAGGTACTTAGACGGCATTGTCATTGATGGAACACTCGATATCGGCCAGCTTTCTGCGAATGGATTTTTCCAAATGAAATCTGATAATACATCAGGATCGTTGAAAACTTTGTCGTTGATGAACAACAACATCACCAATGTGCTTTACACGGGAATTGATTTTTTAAACATATCAACAATCGTCAGGTGAGGAAACCGTTGGAACTAGTTGAGCCCTCTCTCTATTTGAGAACAACTTTTGGCAACTGTTAACAGAATTTGTTTCCTGCATAACACATGTTCGTAATTTGTTTGATGTATTCATCTTATTTACAATGTCAGTGGCATTGTACAGATTACAAGGCAATCCATATTGCAACAATCCGGGAGACTATACTGATGAACAAGGATGTTTTTGTCAGCAAATTTGTCTCATTTCATCAAGTACATATCCCGACCTAACTTATTTTTTATGCTCACGCTAAGATGTCTCCTTGAAATATTCAAGTATTCTTATTGGCGTAAAAATTTGACTATTATTTTCCTAGATAACTCACTTTGGGAAAAATGTCTTGAATCAGGCGCTGGGAAAGTAAATCGGAAGGTAGTCATAATTTCCAGTGTGGCGACTATTTTTGCAGCGCTTCTCCTACTTACGATTGGATTTGGTACTATTTTTTACCGAAACAAAAGATACAAGCGATATCTGTTGCTTCAGGTTCAACAAAGTAAGTGTTCGCTCCGGATCTTTCTTGAAGAACCTATTCACTCGGTTCCTTGTAGTGTTCATTTCATAAATGATTTGTAGTTGACTTTGTGTCTTTAAGATTCTATTCTAGAAATTTAACGCTTTGTTTGTGCTTGGAATGATCAGAGTTTGAAGAATTTGATGTGAAGCCTACAATTTTTTCGTATAACGAGCTTCGTACTGCTACAAGAGACTTCCACCCTGACATGAAGTTGGGCCAAGGAAGCTACGGGGCAGTATTCAAGGTAGAACTTTTGACGCAAATTTTGAAGTATGTCACGAGAGTTTTGAGCTGTATCGGTTATGAAGTAACACTGCAAAATTAACTTCATTGTTTAATTTACGCAGGGTGTATTGGCCAACGGAAGTGTAGTGGCTGTGAAGCAATTGGTTGCCCAAAGTACTCAGAGCTCCGATGACTTCTTGAACGAGATCGTTTTGATCACTGGAATGAGACACCGGAATCTGGTGAATCTCAAAGGTTGTTGCCTTCGTGAACGCCAAAAGATTCTGGTATACGAGTATGTGGACAACTATGATATTGACCAAATTCTACTAGGTGAGTGAATTCCTCCCTACAATCGTCCCTGCTGATTGAATCGTTCCTGATGATAGCATTACTTTCGATGAGAAGGACAGATCAACATGCATCATGCTATTATAGACTCTTAAGAAAGTTCTTCTGTTAATGTTTTTTTTTTTTTTTTTTTCCCAGCGGGCTCAAATACGATGCTTGTGGATTGGCCTGCTCGGTTGAAGATTTGTTTGGGAGTAGCTCGTGGCTTGCACTTCTTACATGCGCTGGCCCAACCAAGGATTATTCATCGAGATATCAAAGCTAGCAATGTCTTGTTGGACAAGAATTTTGAAGCCAAAATTGCAGATTTTGGTTTGGCTTTGCTATTCCCAGATAATCAAAGTCATATTATGACTGTCCATGTTGCTGGAACCAAGTAGGTTCATTTTGTACTTTACTCCTCATTTTGGTTCCCAATCTTGTACATTCTAACCTTTGGTGTAACTTTGTGGTCATGACATCTTCACACTAGTTTTACCATGAGGCAGTAGTGCTCATCAAGGGTTGGCTATCGTAGTTGTAATCCATTTTGATCCGTTTGTTGTGGAATAACTAAAAAACTGGATGTGTATTTGTAGGGGATATTTGGCACCAGAATATGCATTGTTTGGTCAACTAAGTGACAAAGTTGATGTTTTTAGCTTTGGAGTTCTTTGTTTGGAAGTTGTAAGTGGTCGAAGGAACATCGATGAGAAACTACCACTTGATGAAATGTATCTTTCTAAATGGGTAAGAAATCTCTTTTCTCAAAGATTGACTCCATTTTAAATGTGATGTGAACATGACTAATTTCTATCTTGCTCTTCTATTGCTTCTTCCTTTTTTCGATGTCTCTAATTGCTACTTTTGGTTATGCCATCACAACATGGCATTTCAGGCTTGGAAGCTTCATGGAGCAGGCAACCTAATGCAATTGGTGGATTCAACTCTAGTCTTACAAGATGATCAAAAGTTGGAAGTGACACGGCTGATCAACACAGCCCTTCTTTGCCTGCAACACAACGAGGAGTTGCGGCCCACTATGGCTCGTGTGGTTGCCCTCTTGCAAGGAGACACAGAGTCAGAGGTAGTGGTGGTGAATGACGAAGTTGAAGACCAGTATAAGGACAGTGCAAGCTTGTTGCAGGCATTTGGAAGAATTGGTCTCAATACTGTAAACGAGGAAGGTGAATCCTCAGTTGGGACTTCATCAAGACGGGGGGTAGATAGTTCAGAGCGAACTTCCTCGCTTATCAATTCAATGATTGAGCTGGGCCACGTAAGAGGCAGATGATAGATGACTGTCTACAGATGATATTTTGACTGAAGTATGAAGCCTTGCTTCGGGATGCAATCGAGTTGTTGTCAGTTGCAGCAGATTCATTTCTTGGCAGAGTCCCACTTATTGTCGGTGTTGCTGATGGCGAGTAGCAGCTAGCCATGCCTCTGGACTCTGCCATTTCAGTTTCAGATTGTGATAGCACAGCCCTGCATCAACGTCAACCGCCAGTCGCGCGCGCTATCTGCAAAGAAAAAGACGTATTGAACTCAACGGTGGGATCGGAGTGTCGTCCACTTTCGGCTCCGGACACATCTGCTGAAGACGCGTTCTGGAACGATGTGAGCGTCCTCCGTTCCTGTCACAAGTTGCCGGTACGCCCTGAGTGACTGACCTCTTGCATCTGACTGCTTGGGATCAAACGAAATGACACAAGATAAGAGTGAATGTGTAACAAGTGTGGTAAGAGCGCAAGATATCGGGAGTGTGATTTTGAAGAGGTTCCAATGTAACACAAGTTCAAGTAATAACACCTATTTGCAAACCTGGTTGCAAAATTGATCCCTCCATGTTCTTTTTGAAAACATATATCTCTTGAACAATGACAATTTGAGTATACTTTGAAAGTTCATAGTTTATTTGCACAATATCCAAAAAATGCATGCTCAGAGAATATATAATATTCTTCATCATTTTGGAATTTGGACTATTCCTTGGTCAGTCCTTAATGAAAGGATTGATTGAATGATAAAATGAGTATGTCTTTAGAGTTTAGGTGCAAGGGCTATACATTAGGATCTATATTATGTTGATATTATATGGGAGGATGAAATTCTATATGGTATTGTGAATGTTTTATTTCCACACTTGAGATGGAATGGGTAGGGTTGACTTCTTCATATTTTTGAGGTTGAGCTTCTTAAGACGGGTGTCTAAACGTTGTTCATTGTGCTTTGGAGTTGATCTCCAATATGGTCCCATCATCTACAACTTAATTCAAATTACTTAGGGTGGTCCTTCATATTTTATCATGTTGATTTTTGTTTAATGGTTTTTGTTTCCTTGTTTTTTTCACTTGTTTAATGGAAGAAGTTTATTATTATTATTATTATTATTATTATTATTATTTCAACAAATAATAACAACAATAATTTTTTCTCTTTTGAAATGTCAAGGCATTGACTAAACCACATCCATTTGTTTACTAATTGATTAAAGGAACTAAATAAATGTTTTGAATGTCAATCACTTATTCCAAAAATATTCTACTATTTTTTCTTTAGTCAAGAATTTCTTCTTTTGGTTTTGTTTCCTTTGTCTAAAAAGCCAATTTGTGATAGAAATCTACTTTGCTTCTTTATGTAAACTCTAATATGTAATTTGACAACCCTAACTTTATTTCTTTTCACACCAGTTGCACTTCAACTTTAGACTATTACATTAGAAGGGATTTAAAGCCAAGGGAGGGCTTGTTCTTGTGGCAATAAAAAAACATGGCTTTGGCAAAAAAAAAATCCAAAAAATCCAAAAAAATAAAAAAATTCAAAAATATAAATAAAATTTGAAAAAGGTTTGTTTTTTTCAAAAATAACGTGGCATTGTCTTGACTACATTGAGTTGTGTAGTTGACAACATTTCTATGCAGTCAAGATAGTTTTCAAAGCCTAAGAACTTGTAGTTTCATTAAGGCTCCAAAATCTCTACTATTGAAGAAACTCGCATTTTTAATGTTGTTTTCACAAAGTGTGCCTTGTTTCAAGAAATCAACAATGTTGGACAGTTTTGGCTCTTAGGATGTTAAATTGCATGTGATGTCTACAAAAATGTGAGCATGTATGTACAAAAATGAGATGATTTGAAGAAAGACGGATATGTTTTAGAAGATGTCATAGAAGACATGCATCTTTTTAGAAAACGTGTTTAAAAACATGGAATGACTATGTCAGCAACTATGTAGGCTTTCATTGTAGGTGAAAGTACAAACTTTATTGCATTTTAAGGTAAAAAACTCATTAGAAGTTAAAAACATAGGACATGGGTAATTCTTCATAGGAGTTTAAAAAAATTGCTTAGAGGAATGTGGAAGGTTTGATCGACTATTACATCATCTTATCCACTTACAAAAGTGTTGTGCATGCTGTAGTGCATAAGTGAATGCCATAGGGCAATGAATATTGCTAAAAAATTGTTGAAAAGGGGAGCCTTTTTTTGAAATGTGAAAAATCTCTCCTTTTAATTTATTTTGAGAGCACAAATTTCAATACACTTGTGATATTGAAGAAGCTAGCACTATAAGAAAACCTTGTCTTAGGTGATAGATTGGCATCAAAAGAGATAGATTTTGGTGACATCCGAGGTGACATAAAAAAAAAAAACTATGTTTTTATGTCAACAATGATGTTCATTGATGTTATATTGGACATCATTGTTGACATAAAAACATTGAGTTGTTTTTGTTGATGACACCTAAAATCCATTCCTTTTGACGTCAATAAACTTTGGTTTATTATAGTGTATCTTGCAATCTATGCTATCAAAAGTGTTGAATTTCTTAAAACATTACTTAAATTTTGTTGTTGTTACCATAACAATAATCAAATTGTTTAGTAAAGGTTACAATAAAAATATCTGTTTTAAGAATTTGGGCATTGTCACCTCAACATTGAAATCTCTATAATGGGAATTCTAAAACTTATTTGGAGATGCTTATTGAAGGAAAGATGTGCGTATGAATGTTTTGTACATATCTAGCAATTGAATGTAAAAAATTAATGACATGTCCAATGTTTTTCAATCAATTATTACATAAAACCATGAAAGTTAAATGAAACAATTCACCAAAAATGAAGTTTTGCTTTTTTGAAACTAAACCTTGCTATGCTTGATTGCAATTGCATAAGGATTGAATGTTGATTAAATTAAGAAAAATGTCAATTTTATTTTATATGATGCAAAATCTTGAATGGCACAATAGGTAGTTTGTAAGATTATTGGACCCAATTGCACATAGTTTATATGATTAAGTTGAGAAGTGCCGCGTAAGGACATCACCATTAAGGGTCCACTCTTCCCCTGTGAACTCCTCACATGAAACTCAATATAAGCTCCTTTATAATTTGAGTAAGAATGGTGATATCATTGATAAGATTGTTATAAAAGAATTGAATTGAGTAAGGAGTCTATGCGGAAATAAATGAATTGCTACAAAGAGAATGCTTCAGGGATTGAATTGATTTGGAGATGCGGAGTTTCAATTTTCCACGGAGAGATTGCAAGCAGAGGAAATGGTATGGCAATGACAGGACGGAAGCAAGCTTATTTAATGTTTTCAATCGTTGTTGTAGAATTCTAGAGCATCAGAGTGGTGAGCTTAATATTGTTGATTGTAACATCCTATTAGGGTTTATACTCCTATCAATGACATTCATCCAGAGGCAATTAGGGTTTAACTTTAGGTTTAGACATCTATATAAAAGGGCATAACCCTATTTCTAATTCTATTTTAATATTGAGATCACTTACCTACAAACATGCTAGTATTTCCACATGGTATTAGAGCATAGTTCTTTACCATTCCTAGAGATCAACAATGTTTAATTTTCTTTTTTTTTTCCTCTCTTGACTAGTGTCTATAGATTACAACGTCATTCTCATTAGTATCCCCGAGGAATTAGGAGGTATGAGTCGTACATCATGGATTCTCATGTCAAAGACATACTAGAATCCATAAAACTTTTAGGTCCCTCTAATTATTTACTATGGAGCTTCAAGTTTAGGATGGCACTCATGTAGGAAGGATTTTGGAGGTTTATAGAACCCACGAGTCATACATCAAATATCGATGCTCCTATCCTTGCTATTTTAGACTCCAATGTAGCAACTTCTACAGACGTGGATACATCTATTGCAACGACTGGTTCGACATCACTTGCCGCTAGCGCGCCTGAAGTTGCACTACAAACCGAGGCACCACAAGCGCAAGCATCCGGGAGCCCGAGCAACGCAGTCACGCTAGTTGCATCATTATCTCTATGGTGAGAGATTCTATCCTTCTCAGTATCATGCATTTGATAGACTCTCATGCTATTTGGGACCGATTATGCCAAATGTGTAACGTTTGTAGTTCAATACGTTGCCTATCCTTCAATAAGCAATTCTACTCTCTCAGGCTCGTTGAGGGCAAGGCCGTGAGCACCTTCTTACCATCAACTACTTAGTCATTCAACTTGCACACCTTAGGATTACTATTCTAGACAAGGACCTAGTTGACCTTACCCTAAATAGCCTTTCTAATAGTTGGTCCACCTTTCAATAGATACAAAAAGCCCACAACACACTTCCATCATTCTAAACTCTCAAAGGTCTATTTCTATTTGAAGAACTAGGACGCAAGCTCTAGCGCACAAGAGAAGAGGAGATTAACTTGATTCGTAATAGTTGCCAATACAACCAAACTCGCATCAACTTCAGTTATAGCTCCTCTCACACCAATCGTCCTCAGGCTCCTTGCGATCCTCAATCACAATCGTGTAGTAGCAACTTTCAACATCGATCAAACTTGCAGCGCTCGAACTCCCGATCAGAAACTCAGCGTCAAGATACACAAAAATTGATTCATTGTTATAAGTGCGGCAAGCTTGGCCACCCTAATCGCGACTGCAAATAGATCACCCTAGAAGCCAAGATCAAGGCCATGCAACTCGATTTGAACAACATCAAACGAAATCGGCCTCAACAATAGTCGCATCAAATACATTTTACTGAAGTCTCAGATGTTGACTTTTATCTCAATCAAGGCTTCCGCTCCCCACCATGTCACCTTCAAGCCTACATCGACACTTTCAAAGAAAATCAACCTACTACTGAAGTCCTTATCAATGCTTGCATTATACATGGCGGAATTGAGGACAAATGGTTCTTGGACTTTAGAGCATCATCCCATGTTACAAGCAACCTTGCTCTTCTCAGCAACATCACTCCATGCAACATTCCACACATTAAAACAACAAGCGGGCAAATCATGCTAGTAGTTGGGCAGGGTACCGTTAGTACTATGAATTCACTTGGAGAAATAAAAGATATCCCTAAAGTTTTGTATGTCCCAGGAGTCAAAACTAACCTTTTTTCAATAGGCAAGCTTATGAATGTGGGATACATAGTCACCTTTGAAAGCACAAGTTGCTTCATTTTTTCTCAAGAATAATTAGTCCAAATCTTCTTAGAGGGAACTTGTGATCGCAGTAATCATCTTTACCGCAACAAGAATCGATTCAACTACATTCAATCCCTATACCAGCTGAAGATTCTAGCCGCTCCAAATCCGACCCTAGTAGTTGGACCCCCTCCAAAACAATGAAGCAACAACAACATCTACTTGTGGCACAAGTGACTTGGCCACACTGACTACTAGAGCATGTATCTCATGACGAATAGGGGCCTTATAGCCGAAGTGCCATCGATTCCTCTCTTCAAACACATCTGTCCATCATGTATGATCGAGAAGCTTCTTTGAGACAAAATTCCAAAGCAATAGGCAACTACAACCACCTGCCCTTTGTAGCTAGTCCACACCGATCTCTAAGACCCTATGCTAGTACCTTCTTGGATAGGCAATAGATATATATTGACATTCATTGACAATTTTACAAGAAAAAACTAGCTATTTTTTTTAACAGATAAATCACAAACATTTGACTCCTTCAAAGAGTAGCGGGCTCTGATAAAGACTCCAACTCTTCGAATCAGTGCACTCCGCAACAACCAAGGCGGGGGATACACGTCTGACACATTCAAAAGTTACTACAAAACTCACGGGATTCATCATCAATTGACTGCAGGTTAGTTAGCTCACCAAAATGGGTTAGCAAAGTGTAAAAACAGGATCGTCCTCAAAGGAATTCAAATTGTAGTTACAAGCATTCAACTTCTAAAATCTTTGTGGGAAGAGATTGCAAAGACGGTCAATTACATCTAGAATTGATCACCAATAAAAGCTCTCAAATTTCTCACACCCAAAGAAGCATTCACGGAAGTCAAGCCTAACCTAGCTTACCTGTGAGTCATTGGTTGCTTGGTTTACTATCACATACCAGATAATAAGTGAATCAAGTTCGATCCCAAGGAAGTTTCCACCCTTCTCGTTAGATATGATTAACAAAGAAAAGCATACAAATGTTATGATCCTAAAACTAGATCCATTCTCATCAACCATGATTTAAGATTCAATGAAACCAATCTTAGTCCTCCATTATAAAAAACTACCAAACCCTTGTACACTACTTCTTTTTTAAACGGACTTCTATCTAGTACACCCCAACCCCATAGTACATACAATCCAATTCACGTACAACCTTCCTCAACCCTAGTACCGCCAATTCCCATCCCAGTTTTACACAACCCTGCTACAGTTTTACTATCCGAGCCATCCTTAAGCCACCTTCACCAATCCGACCCCCCCAACTTCTCCAACCCTCCTACCATGACCACATGCACCCAACAACAATCCAACTCCATTGAGGCCACCTCCTAACCCATGACGCTTTCAACAACTATGTTGCCATAACGTTTGCCTCAATAGATACAACCTATGCGTTTTCACAGACAACTTTGACATCTGAATGCTTGATTCCCCACCCATTTCTCCACATGTCCTCTCAGCCAAATCTCAAACCATAGATCAAGTTTTAAATAATATTACCTTCAAGCAAGCAAAGGACGATCGTGGATGGAAGCAAGCCATGCAAACTAAAATGGAGGCAATCTAGAAGAACAATACCTAGGACCTCGAATTGTTACCTACTGGCAAGAAGGCGATCACTTGCAAATGGGTTTTCTAAACCAAACCTAGGGTTAACAGTGGCCCGCTAGTGAAGAAAGCTAGATTGGTTGTACAGGGTTTCAAACAATGTCAAGGTATTGACTTCTCCGAAACTTTGGCACCTGTAATTAAGTGGGCCACATTGAAGACCGTGATCACAATTGTAGCTGCGTAATGATGGAACATCTAGCATATAGATGTTCGAACTGCCTTCCTTCATGGCTTGCTCAAAGAAAGAGTCTTTATGTGTTAATCGCTAGGCTTTTTAGCTAAGGGCAAAGAATACTTAGTCTACAAATTCAACAAATTTCTATATAGTTTAAAGCAAAGCCCTTGCAACTAATACGATAGAATCAATGTGGCACTAATCTGTCTTGGCCTACAAAGAAGTACCTCTGACGGAAACATGTATTACATGCACTATCAAGGTAAGACCCTCATCCTCATGTTGTATGTAGAAGATCTATTTATTACTAGAAGCTTAAACAAACTAATCAACTGGCTAAAGACATTTCTTCACCATGAATTTGACATGATAGATCTTGGACAGATATATAAAGCGTTACTTAGACATAACGTTTGAGCAGGTCATTCTCAGTATCTTCATCCACCAAAGGGACTACACCAACTCAATCATGCACGAGTTTGACATGGCCAATTGTAAGCTAGCACCAGCACCTCTTTCAAAAGGCCTCATTCTCGTCTCCGACACCAAGACACCACAGATCGACTCAACACATTATAGCAAATTGGTTGGCAAGTTGATTTTTTTCACTATTATCCGTCCCAACATTGCTTATGTAGTTAGTAGACTAAGCAGCTATATAGCTACATCTCAATAGGCTCATCTCGATGCAACCAAGCACTTGCTATGCTATCTCTAGGGGACAATAGACTATGGAATCTTATATCAGTCTAATGCTCCACTCACAATCTCTGGCTACGTAGACGTCGATTGGGGATCTTGCCCTGAGACACAAAGATTGATGGGAGCTTACATATTCAAGCTTGCCGGTGGACCAATCACCTAGTAGAGCAAACAATAACTTACAATCTCAAGATCATCCACAAAGTTGGAGTATTGAGCATTAAGCAACAATGCGTAGGAGGCTATATGGCTCCAATGACTCTTCCACAAATTACAGATCCTACTCAACAAACAAACAAGTCTTCATAGTCCATGACTTCAAACTCTACCAAATCAACAAAATCAAGCATCACATTACATTTTAACAACCAAGGTGCTCTCAAACTTGCTCACAATCCAATTTTCTATGATAGGTCAAAACACATAGAGATACATTACCATTTTATCAGAGAATGGATATTAAGAGGAAAAATCCAATTGAAATATATTCCTATTTTAATACGCAACTGGCTGATATGCTTATAAATCGTTGGGAAAAATTAAATTTGCCCAATATAGAGAGTTCATGGGTTTACGTAGCCTAGCTGACTTCCAACAACCCTAAAATGGTACATCTTCCTGCCCTGGCACCCTAGCAAATTCAGTAAAAATCCTAGCATATATGAACATCAAACATATAACTCTCGGCCTCAACTAAAGATCTAAAGCTATGATGCTTGACTTCTTTGAATCATATCATGTCACAAGTACAATCCGGCCAATTGAAGTACAATCCAAGAGTGCGACTACACCGCATGGCATAATACTTCCCCCTTGCCATTAAGCGTTCCTACACATTGCTCTATGTCCTCACATTCGAATTGTTCCTTGACATTGCGACAACATTGACATCCATTGTTGCACTAGCTTCACCAACAACCATGACCGATTCGATTAAATCTGTACACCAATCAGAGATTTGGGATGCCACGGCACAAGTCATCCACCAAAGCAAGCATATCACCCCCAACAAAGATCGAGTCTGCATATACATTTGCACCTACTACCAACCATAGTTGTCTACCCGCACCATACTTGCCATGAAATTTGCGAACTCTCATAAACTAAACAAAGGGACATTTCCTTCAACTTTTTGAGACACCAATCTCAAATTGGGGGGGGTGTTGACTGTAATATCCTATTAGGGTTTACCCTCCTATCGATGACATTCATCTAGAGGCAATTGGGGTTAACTTTAGATTTAGACATTTGTATGAAAGGGCATAACCATCTTTCTAATTCTGTCTTAATATTGAGATCACTTACCTACAAACATGCTAGTATTTCCACAAATATATCAGGTTAGTCAGGGATGTTAGTTCACTTGGTGTCTCTCTGCCATGGTTAGAGAATCATTTGAAATGGTAGAGCATATAAGCTTAGAGTTGGCTTGAAATTTTCTGCATGTGATTCAGTACATAACTAATAGAACTAGTGTTTCTGGAATACGGATTATTCCCATTCTTGCAAATCTAACTCCAAGAATAAAAGAAATTCATTGCAAGAGTAAGATACAACCACCTTAATGGAAAACAACCAGGGCATAGAGAAGTAAATGAAGTTCTCACAAATTTTCAATTGCGTTTCTAATACCGTAGACTACGTTTTTTTCGGTTTGATATTAAAACAACAACAATTTCATACATAATTACAAATCACAATTGACTCCATGTTCAGAAGAAACTTAAGAATGAGAATATTTTGTTTCTTTGTAATAATGATACGTACATTTTTACTAGATGTTGTTGATGAATACAGTGCAAGCAATCTCAAATTGAAGTTGGTGTGCATTAGCAATTTTATTCAAAGTTTTAGTGCTTGATTATGGCTCTCTAGTTTCTGTTTATTGTAATGGTAAGCTGCACTTGGAGATGAGAACCGCCAAAGACAAGCTCTTCATCAAACTTGCATGTAGAGAGTTGATTATCATATAGGTTAGACAATGTTTTCCCTAGTTTGGTAGTGCAACTTTGGTAGTGCTTGGAAGAACTTTATTGGCTCTATTAGTCTGTCCTCTAGAAACACACCTTCCATCAAGTTCGTCTAATACAAAGTCCATTTCTTATTTGCACCTTTATTTACATTGCTTTTGAACAATTCAACTCAACATTCATTGTTTGGAATATTTCTTAATGGAATTCCAAGGGCAAGTTGTTGCAAAAATCCCTTCCACCAACCTTTGTTCCCCTTTGAATGTTCATACCTCCCAATCACAAACTGTAAATTCAAAAAATCTCAAAAGTTTATTAAGGATAAGTCTAATACCAACTTCGACATTTATAGGCTAATAGTCAATTGAAATTAGTTCTACATAATTGTAACTTTGACACTTTTAGGTTTAGCATAAAAATTAATCAAAAATAGGTCTAAGACCAACTTTGAGACTTTTAGCCTAAACCTCTACTTAGATCTAAATCTATATTTTTATTAAAAATAGCTTTAATACTAATTTTTGACATTTTTTGAGTTATCTATATTTCATATATCAAAGGTGAAGTATACAAAGCATTTTTGAATTATCTTCACTTTGAATATTAACTTAGGTAAATCACACAACATGAGACTTTATCTTTACTTCATATATGAACTTAAGTACAAATTATCTTTGCTTCTCTTTCTTACAATAGCTTCCTTTACTTCACTTCTATCTTGGTTGTCTTTGCAAGTAGCATTGTGTTGTGCTAAGTTTTATTTTGAAGCTACGGCTATCACATCTTTATGCCCTCCAATGTACAGTGTTGCAAAAATTGGAAGTTGTCAAGATTATAGTTTCCTTCTTGCTAACACATGCATATGCTTTCTCATACTCTATCTCCAATCATAATCTATTTACAATTGCAATTCAAGTTTAATAAAATTGTCAAATTTGTTGGTTTGTACATATAATTGGTGATCTCTCATTTAGCAAATCCTTGTTGAATTGGCTCTAAGAGTTTGTGTCAATTCCTTTGCCTCTTTTTGCAATGAATTAGTCTATGCACTTTAGTTTTAGCACTTACTTCGATAAGAAAAGTGGAAACTTGTGTTAAGATAAACAAATTTTGGATGATATTTGTATTTTTAGTGACATGAAAACGTCAAATTCAATACAAATGTCACCCCTAATTTGTTTCTTTCAATATACTTATCTAGTACTAGTTTTCTATAATAGTATCATTTTGTTGCTTCAATTGGGGATTTTTCATCAAATAACTTCTTTTTAAATTGGATCTAAGATTTGCCTAATAGCTCAACCCAAGTGGGTGCACATAAATATTGATAAAGAAAAATATGATTGTTGACCTTCCATTCTTTTTATAAATACTGACTTAAGAATATAGTTCTTTTTAATCATATATTATACTTGATTCTAAGTGAAAAATTCTTGGGAATTAAAAATTACAAAAATTAATATATACAAGTACAATTTAGATAACAATTTCCTTTGTTGGAGAACAATTAGAAGCACAAAGTATATATTAATTATAATCTTCAAATCCAATTGGATGTATGGATGTGTTCAACTTTAAATAGGCTATTCTACCTCTTAAATTTTAATTTTTTTGCGGTTCTTTTTTAAAATGTGTACCTTGCATATTGTAACAATCTAGAGATCTAAAGTATGGTAGTTTTATACTTTGCAAATGTATTGTATTGTCAATTTTGTTAGTTTAAATTAGTTTCTTTTTAATTAATTTTAGTAGTCTGAATTTTCTTATTATTATTCTTAAATATGTGCCATTTTGATAAAATATTGGTTTAGAATTTCAAAGCCTAATCTTATTTTAAAACTACTGGGTATATGGTACATGTTGTAGAAGAGTTATGTTTTGGGTTTTTATTGAGTCATAACTTAAAGTCAATAATCTTAATTAACTACTCCAAACCCTCTCACTTATTATTTATAAACACAATCTTCAATATGTTTACAACACTAACATAGCTTATTTATTGTGCATAAGTTCTTTGCATTTTTCTATTTTTATTATCTATATTTTGAACTATTTGTATTTTGTATTTTGCACTATTTTTACTATTTAGATTATCATAATTTATTATGTTTTACTAATTATTATGTTATTAAGGATTTTTTATTCAACTAAGTGACATATTAACTCTAATATAGGAAGTCATTGAACAATTAGATTAGACATAAATGCAATGTGCCATTAAAAATATTGTTTAAGAACAAAATCAACAAAAGTTTAGGCACCTAATTCAACTTTTATTGCATAACCTTTTGGAGTACAATGGTTGGAATTCAAAATTGTTAGCTCATACTAATATATTAGTTCATAGTTACCAAATTACAAGAATTTTAGAGGTATTTATAAATCTAACATTCATCCAAGTTTCACATTAGAAGAGATTTTAGGGCTAAAACAGACTACAAGTTCTTGACTTTGGGAATGCTGTGACCTTGTTTGTTAACATGGCTAAGCCCTTACCATGTCAGATATTAATATTTTTTTCATTTTTTTCATTTAAAAAAATAGATATTTTACTATTATTAAATAATTTGACTATATCACTATTATTTCCAGCAACAAGAACAGTAGTGAAATAGGCTTTTGGAGGCCCAAAATTTTCCCTAATGTATTACTTTCATTTGAATTTATTCAAACGTTTACACAAAATAAATTCCATCTTATACAAAAGTATTCAAATTCTTAAACTATTCAAAATTTTTTACTTTTGAATTTACCGTGCATAATACCTACCAATGGCCTTTCAAATCTCCATTATATATACCCATATTTTATATCCTAAAATTGTCAATTATTTTATTATAAAAAAAAGGGAAAAAATGTCATGCATGAAGGGGCAATTGATATTGTTTTTCATCTTTAATTTGCATAAATTATTTCAAGAAGTTTATATTGGATTCATTATAAGGGATAAAATTTGATTATCATTTTAATTTCATTTTCGTTGACTATACAAATTTTGCATCTTAGTTACTACAATTATGAAGGTTGCTATTATATGAGCTTAGGATTATGAGCACACTTGAGCCTAAAAGACTATACACATATGTTATAAGTGTGTATATTATAAAAACCTTCTATGGTTATAGTGTAATTATAATATAGGTACCTATATTATAGGTGTTCATATTATAAACACCTTCAATATATTGTTTCTAGTATATTTACTTATATATATGATCAAAGCTCACATGTTCACATTTTCATGCTCACATACTAGCACCGTTGAGTACACTTAATTTTGACTCCATTACTAAAATAGTCCTAATCAGATTCTTCTCTAAAATATAACTTCTAAATAGAGTAGTTGTTCTACTAACACCCTTTGTTTGAGCCCTTTTTGGTGACATATTTATTGAGCTCTTGGATCTATAGAGGATGTTGTTGCTCCTTCAAATTGTTATGGTTGTGAGTATGCATTTGAAGGTTTTAGAGTTATTACATATCGTGGCTTGAGGTCACTTTTGGCACATTTTTGACAAATAACTATTTAAAATTGGAAGAATTAATTTGGCATTCCAATTTTATTTATTAATAAGTTATTTGAAAATTATTAAATAATTTTTCTTTAACTTTTGATAACTCTTCAAAAAAAATTTGGAAATTGAATGGTTTTCTTCTTTGTGAAAAAAAGTGATAGTCATAGCTTTCAATAAATTCATTACTTTTCGTAGTGATTCTATTTAGAGTAGGCGTGTATGTGAAGCTCAATGAGAAAGAAAAAGTACTAAAAGATAAAATTAGTTCCACCAATCATTGGTGAGTGTAGAAGTAGGAGAATGAGTTCCACCAATAGCAATGCATTCCAAATTGTAAAAGAAATATAAAAGCTTTTTATAATGGTAAATGCATGTATCCACTAATACATACAAGGAGGGCCTTTAAGGTCAGCTTATATGTGAGTCTGGTGGTTAGCTTGGCAACTACACTCTAAACTGAAGACAAAATAGGCCAAACTACCAATTGTCTTGCCAGGGTGGGCAAGTGGAAAAGCCAAGGTAGTGAAGCTTTACCAATATTGGAAGTCAACCCCATTGGTGTAGGCTAGTCAATTTCAAAGGAATCTAATCCGTGTGAATTTCTTATTGTATCCTTCTTCACCCATTGGTTCCACATGAAAGTGCAGTTGCTATTTTTATCTATAGTCCCCCTTGTGAAGTTTCTCTACTCACTGATACACGTAAGGAAGCCTTTAGTTTACTATAGAGCTAGTGGAATGGATTTAGATTCCATGCTATTCAATTGACATGTTGTAGAGATATCTTATTCAACATTTGGACTTTCTTTATGTTTTAATTTTCCTTGGAATTGGCAAAGTGGCTTACTACTTTCTAATATCATTATGCTCCAAAAAAAAAATATAATAATTTCTTTGCCGAATCTCGGTACGACCAGAATTCAAGGCTCACGAGTGCTCAAAAACTTCCTTTCTTTCAGGAGCCCTCGCTGACTCTCGCAGACAATTACAGTTCTCCAATTCTGTGGACTTCCTCCCACCGAATGGGAGGTTCGCACTTGGTCGGTGCGTCTTGACTTTCCCAACTCTGCTGCCGTTATCTTATTTCCTCTCGGCCGCAACAGAAGCCTTGTTCTTCCAGTATGAAGACTTCTGCAACACCATGACGCAAGCCATTCACCGCAAGTGGTGACATTTTCGAATCGGCAGAATGCCTATTGGTAAGCTTAGCATCTTTAGTTGGGCACACAGAGAGAACATTTCATTTCAAAGGCGAGAAAGATCGAAGTGGCATCATGTTCTCCAATTCACCTTGTTGACCATAACTCCGCAAGTGGATCGCAGAGCATCCACTGGCAAGTAATGGACGCTGCTTCAGGTTTTGAACAACATGCGAAGATATCTGAAGCTTTGGAACCCAATTAGCTTAATATTGCTGGACATCGTTAGAGCCAGACCTGCTTCGCACCAGCAGTCTTTTAGTAGAGAGAAAAATCCGAGCACGTTGTGTAAAACCTAATTCGATGGTCTTCAAATTTTTGTTCAATACCTGAACTACTGTTGCGGACCTCTTCAAGATACTGAGCTGTTTGAGCTTTCGAGCATGGCATGGTCCACGATCTTCAAATTTTCGTTGAACCCCACAAAGTTGACGATGAGGTGTGAATTGGGAGCCAAGAATTGTCGGAGCTCGCTGATTCCGCAAGTCCGTTACTTCGTAGTAGTAGTTGCTCTGCATCTCTTGTTTGCACCTCGCAACTCCGTGTCGACAACCACACAGTTGTACGATTCCACACAGCGTAAGTATTAGCTCTTTTCTTGTTGGTGTCATGTTACTGAGGACCGAGAACTAAAATATGTATGGTGCGACCGGCGCGGCTATGAAAGTTTTTTTGCAGAACCTCAGGGCTGCGTGGTATTGCTGCGAAGGCAAACCTGTGCTGAAACCTATTGGACAATCTAATTCAAACTGTTTTTGTGTGGGTTTGTGTGTTCCTTGCCAGTGGACGCTCTGCAATCTATTCTCGAAGCATGGAATAACACCACCGACATCGAGAACAATTTAGCAGGCTGGAACACCACGCAACTATATCCTTGCTCGCAGAAAATTGACATTAATCCTGCACCTAACTATCGTGGAGTGCAGTGTCTGACGCACATCAACTGCCAGTACAATGATACGGACCAAGACTATACCTGCTCAGCTTTCATCATCGGCTTGTGAGAGCTCAATTCTCTGATTCTACTCTGTTCTTTGATCACTTTGACCCACTGCTGGATTCTATTAAGTGATTTTCTTGTAGAACCCGCTACACTGTTTTTCAGAGTTTCTTAATTATTTTCATGGTGGCATGGATAATAGAACTCTCAACAACGCATCAATCGTAGGAGAGTTGCCTGCGGCTATCGGAAATATCACCACTCTGTCGACGTTGTGAGTCGATCCTGAACTACTCAACGATGCTTTGCTTCGCCATTGCGGAGGGGACTTCATCCTTCCTCAACATAGGAATTGAACAGTCCTAAACCCTAAACCCTGAAAACCCCCTTAATTTCTTGTGCTTGCTGCAGAGAGCTCACTGGAAACCCGAACCTGACAGGACAACTTCCTACACAAATTCAGGACTCGCAACTCTACATTCTGTAAGACTCTGATGATGCAGTGATCTGATTTCTGTGGGTTGATTTCGCATGAAAATAAAATTCTGCAATCTCCTCTCTGTTGCAATGCTGATAGTTTATTGAAAATACTGCTGAGTTTCTCATGTATATTGCTCTTTCTACTAGTCTAATTCGTTTCTTGTGGTGACAGAGATATTCATGACAATGGTTTTTCTGGCAACCTTCCAGATCTTGTCAATCTGATCTGGCCCTTGAAACTGTGAGCTTTCTGCATATTTCCTGGGATGCTTTTTTAGAACTATGTTTTCTTCCAATGTCAATTTTATCTTCAGTTTTCTAAGTTTTGTGGAGTGATAACTGATTACTAGCACTGAATAATGCGATCATTGCGAGGTAAAAGCTATTATGGTTAAGGCCATGCTATGGTTCTAATGTTATTTGTGGCATTTTGACAGGGACCTGAGTGGCAATCGGTTTAATGGGACCTTTCCAAAGGCTCAAATTACAGGAATGAAATACCTGCAGACACTAATTCTTGGCAGCAATCAGTTTGAGGGAGAGATTCCTCCAGACGTCTTTGTGAATTTGACACAGTTGGACCATCTGTAAGAATCTGGATGCCACTTCTAGACACTTCTTTTTGGAATAATTTGTATTATTCTTTGAATGCATTTGCGGGCTATTGGAATATTTTTGAAATGCAAAATTGCAGTGTGAAATAAACTGTCTTGAATGTCTAAATTTATGCTTTGGATGAATGCAGGGATTTATCCAACAACCTCTTCACTGGCTATGTGCCGACTCTCAGTACCATCAAGAATTTACAGGTTTTGTAAGTAGCCCAGTACCATGTGGTTTCTAGAGCTCTCAAGCTCGAGTTCCAGCCATTATCTTGCCCTTCTTTGTGCACTAGAATCTTGAGTACGTGTACATTTTAGTGTCAAGTGTGGGGCAACCTCATGCGTGTGAAGACTGTAGTTTCTTCCGATCAATTACAATTGTCCTTAAGAAATCAGAGAACTGAAGACATGTGAGCACTGATTTATTGGAGACAATGTTGTGGTATTGGACAGGGATCTGTCACGTAACAACTTCACCGGGTCGTTTCCTGATCTTACGACTATTTCTTCCTTACGATCTGTGTAAGTCTTCGTGGCTCTGAGAACCATGTCTAAGCATGTGGTTTTAATCAAAATTGAAGCTCAAAGTTGGATGTAGAAAAACTGTAGCTCACAATTGGATCTAATTGAAGCGTGTTTGTTTGCTGCAGGAATTTGAGTAGGAATGAGTTTACGGGATCATTCTTACTCTCGTCTATATTTAACAGCAATCTCTCACGCTTTCTTTCTATAATAGACTTATCTTACAATCTGTTGAGAGGCTCTCTTACTAAATGGGACGCCTTACAACTCGGATCACTCACAGAACTGTAAGTTCCCCATTTTATTTGATTATATTTGGAGGATTTTGAGTAGTGTGCAGTTATTTTTAAAGTTTGAGCATGGTTCTGTGGATACATCATATCGCACATCATACATCATATCATAGTTTTAATA
Organism: Pseudoscleropodium purum; assembly: GCA_963969395.1. Classification (NCBI taxonomy): domain Eukaryota; kingdom Viridiplantae; phylum Streptophyta; class Bryopsida; order Hypnales; family Brachytheciaceae; genus Pseudoscleropodium; species Pseudoscleropodium purum. Next base: position 13,674,947 of record OZ017802.1, read on the forward strand.
AATTAATTGTACTATCTGGGAAAGTACAATTGATGAACTGTAAACATGTATTACATTGTGACTTTATTAGAAATGTATGATGTTCTATGAGGCTTTTAAGTATTCATCGCAGGTACCTAGACGGCATTGTCATTGATGGAACACTTGATATCGGTCAACTTTCTGCGGATGGATTTCTCCAAATGAAATCTGATAATACATCAGGATCGTTGAAAATTTTGTCGCTGATGAACAACAGCATCACCACTGTGCTTTACGCGGGAATCGATTTTTCAACCATATCAACAAGCATTAAGTGAGGAAAACGTTGAACCTAGTTGATCCCTTTGTCTTGAGAACAAATTTTGGGAATTAATAGCAGAATTTTACTCCTGCAGAACACATGCTCATAATTTGTCTGATGTATTCACCATGCTTACAATGTGGCAAATGTTGTACAGATTACAAGGCAATCCATATTGCATCAATCCAGAAGACTATACTGATGAACAACGATGTTTTTGTCAGCAAATTTGTCTCATTTCATCAAGTAAATAGCCGACGTAACTTATTTTTTATGCTCACGCTACAACGTCTCCTTGAAATTTTCAAGTATTGTGATTGGCGTACAAATTTGACACTGTTATTTTCCTAGATAACTCACTTTGGGAAAAATGTCTTGAATCAGGTGTTGCAAAAGCAAATCGGAAGGTAGTCATAATTTCCAGTGTGGCGAGTACTTTTGCAGCGCTTCTCCTTCTTACGATTGGATTTGGTACTATCCTTTACCGAAACAAAAGATACAAGCGATATCTGTTGCTTCAGGTTCAACAAAGTAAGTGTTCTCGCCGGATCTTCTTCCTTGAAGAACCTATTCACTCCGTTCCTTGTAGAGTTCATTTCATATATCATTCGTAGTTGACTTTGTGTCCTTAATTCTCTATTCTAGAAATTGAAAACTTTGCCTGTTTTGTGCATGGAATGTTTAGAGTTTGAGGAATTTGACGTGAAGCCTACAATTTTCACGTATAACGAGCTTCGTGCTGCCACAAGAGACTTTCATCCTGACATGAAGTTGGGCCAAGGAGGCTACGGGACAGTATTTAAGGTAGAACTTCTAACACTTTTTTTGAACTTGCTATGTCACAAGAGTTTTGCATGAGCTGTATCGGTTATGAAGTAACACTGCAAAATTAACGTCATTATATTTAATTTACGCAGGGTGTATTGGCCAATGGAAGTGTAGTGGCAGTGAAGCTTTTAATTGCCCAAAGTACTCAGAGTTCCGATGACTTCTTGAACGAGATCGTTCTGCTCACTGGAATGAGACACCGGAACTTGGTGAATCTCAAAGGTTGTTGCCTTCGTGAACACCAAAAGATCCTGGTCTACGAGTATGTGGACAACTATGATATTGATCAAATTCTACTAGGTGAGTGAATTCCTCCCTAGAATCGTTCCTGCTGATTGAATAATTTAATATAATTTTGCATAACAATGCATGGAATTACTTGTAATGAGAGACAAATCAATGCTAGTGAAGATTTTTAGCAATTTGTTGGTGCTAATGCGTTCTTTTTCTTGCCCAGCGGGCTCAAATACGATACTTGTGGATTGGCCTACTCGGTTGAAGATTTGTTTGGGAGTAGCTCGTGGCTTGCACTTCTTACATGCACTGGCCCAACCAAGGATTATTCATCGAGATATCAAAGCTAGCAATGTCTTGTTGGACAAGAATTTTGAAGCCAAAATTGCAGATTTTGGTTTTGCTCTCCTATTTCCAGATAATCAAAGTCATATTATGACTGTCCATGTTGCTGGAACCAAGTAGGTTCATTTGTACTTTACTCCTTGTTTTGGTTCCCAATCTTGTACACTCTACACTTTGGTGGTCATTACATCTTTACACTTGTTTTCCCATTATGAGTCAATAGTGCTCATAAACGACTCACTTTTGTTATTGTAATCCATTTCGATTTGTTGTGAAGTAACCATAAATATGGATGTGTATTTGCAGGGGATATTTGGCACCAGAGTATGCGTCACTTGGTCAACTAAGTGACAAAGTTGATGTTTTTAGCTTTGGAGTTCTTTGTTTGGAGGTTGTAAGTGGTCGAAGGAACATTGATGAGAAACTACCACTTGATGAAATTTATCTTTCTAAATGGGTAAGAAATCTCTTTTCTCAAAGATAGACTTCATTTAAAATGTGATGTCCATCTATAGACTAAAGAACATGACTATGGTTTCTATCATGCTCTTATGTTGCTTCTTCCCTTTTTAATGTCTCGAATTGCTAATTTTGGTTGTAACATCACAACATGGCATTTCAGGCTTGGAAGCTTCATGGAGCAAGCAACCTAGTGCAATTGGTGGATCCAACACTGATCTTACAAGATGATCAAAAGTTGGAAGTGACACGGCTGATCAACACAGCCCTTCTTTGCCTGCAACACAACGAGGAGCTGCGGCCCACTATGGCTCGTGTGGTTGCCCTCTTGCAAGGAGACACAGGGTCAGAGGTAGTGGTGGTGAATGACGAAGTTGAAGACCAGTATAAGGACAGTGCAAGCTTGTTGCAGGCATTTGGAAGAATTGGTCTCAATACTGTAAACGAGGAAGGTGAATCCTCAGTTGGGACTTCATCAAGACGGGGGGTAGATAGTTCAGAGCGAACTTCCTCGCTTATCAATTCAATGATTGAGCTGGGCCACGTAAGAGGCAGATGATAGATGACTGTCTACAGATGATATTTTGATTGAAGTGTGAAGCCTGGCTTCGGGATGCAATCAAAATGTTGTCAATTGCAGCAGATTCAATACTTGGCAGAGACGTCCGACCCAGTTGTTGTCGGTGTTGCTGATGGCGAGAAACAGCCATGCCTCTGGACTCTGCCATTTCAGTTTCAGATTGTGATAGCACAGCTCTGCACCAACGTCAACCGACAGTCGCGCGCAGGTTATCTGCAAAAAGGACGTATTGAACTCAACGATATGATCGGAGTGTCGTCCACTTTCGGCTCTGGACACATCTGCTGAGGGTCACGCGTTTTGGAACGATGTGAGCGTCCTCCGTTCCTGTCATAAGTTCCCGATACCCTGAGTGACTGCTTGGATACAAAAGAAATGACTACGACATAAGATCAGATGAGAGTGAAAGTGTAGCAAGTGTGCAAGATTTTGGGAGTGTGATTTTGAAGAGGTTTCCAATGTTCACAAGTTCGGGTAATAACACCTATTTGCAAACCTGGTTGCAAAATTGACTCCTACATGTTCCTCTTGGAAATGTACACCTCTTGAATAGGAGAATGTAAGCACACTTTGAAAATTTATAATTTATTTGTACAATGCACAAAAAATGCATGTTAAGAAAATCTATAATATTCCTTATCACATAGGGTTTTGGTGCAAGGGCTATGCTATGAAGATATTATATGGATGAAGATATTATATGAGAGGAAAAAATCTTGTGTGGCACCCAAAAACAAACACATCCATTAGTTGTTGGGAGAAAGGAGCTAGAATTAAACCATTTCAATAGAATCATGATGGAACCAATTAATGTTAGCTATAATTATTGGAAAAAGTAATTGAAAATTGAAATGTTTATAAGAAGCTCCTTATTTTTTATTGAAGGAATAATCCATCTTTGTTTGTGTTAAATTCCTAGTGTCTAAGGGATTTGTAGTCATAGACTACCATCAAAAATGTAAAATGTGAAGTTTTATTTTCTTCATTATAAAGATTTTTTTTTATAATCCACTGTAGGATCTTGTGGATATATTTCTAGTAAGGAAATTACTACCTCTTTTGAGTACATTGTATGAGAAACTATAGCTTTATGAAAAAATCATATATAAAAAGTTAATGAGGTACACATGTCATTTTTTTATTGGTGGTTAAATTTTTCAAAAAATTGTGTAAATAGGATACACATATTACTTTTCCAATGCTTGAAGAAAAGAGATGTGTGCTTGTGACAACCCCCCACCTTAATATTTGTATTTCTTTGACATCCATTTGTTTGCAAATGATATGAGATATCTAAAATGTATATTGTATAGCCATATGTATATTTGAATAATTCGTATGGATATATATTAGCAATATGTATTTGTTTGTATTTTGTATACAATATCATATCCATATTCAAAATCATATTTTGTATCCCAAAGCATCATCGGTCACAAAACTTCCCTAATCGATTAGATTGACGATTTTTGGATTTTTTTAAAAAAAATTTACCATGTGAGGGGGTTGCCAATGGCAATGGGTAGGGCTGTTTGCTTCTTTTTGCCTCATTGTCATTGTCAAAGAGTTTTGCAAAGAATTTCCTCAAGATTTGGATCTTAAAATTCAAAGATTGTGAGCCTTGATTAATTCATAGTTGGTATACTTTAATATCTCCTAAACTTCAATGTATATTTTTATTTTCAAAAAAATTCCCAAAAAATACCTCCCCAATGAAGCTATTATACAATTGGATAACAAAAGTCTTTGAGAGTCTAGGATCTTTGAGAGTCTAGTGGTTGGTCTATTATACTTTTGATTAGACTAGGATTTATACAATTAGATAACAAAAGTCTTTGAGAGTCTAGTGGTTGGTTTTCAATACATGTATAAGAGACAATACTGTAAGAATTCATGATTTATTCATTTGTTGTCCAAATAATGCATACTAAGGTGCATTGAAAACTTCTTTCAAGATATATTCTAGGAGTACAACTCATTATATGAGCCTATATTTTATCCTAGATTAAATGTTATACAATTTTCTAAAGCTTAGATTAAGATTAGATAAGTACATTCAAATATCAAGAGGTGAATACATACACAAATCAAGGTCAAGGTTACAGTACTACCAAAAGATGATCAATATAGCATGTAATCATTGTACATTTTGTTACCTATTAACCACTTCCATTCCTACATCCTCTCATTGTCTTCATATCTTTCAAAGAATAAATGTCATCCTCTAAAGAATGAAGTACAAAACTACAAATCAAAGAGAATGAATTCCCCATGTGGAAAATGAAAGTCATCTTGAAGTACCACAAGATCACTATTTCCCCCACATGATCAACACAAGCTTGTATGCATACGTATTCCATTCTCTTTATATGAACCAAAGTAGAGTGATTTCAAACCCAATTATGTAAGAACAATTTTTGACATTGTGGCTTGAAAGTAAAAGTGTAGCCACCCCCACAACTAACATGTCTATGCAATTCAAAAATCAATAAATGATTTGGAACTTCCTTCCATGGTCTATGTCTTGACAAAAAGGACAATATAACTATGTGACAATATTTGTTTTTTGAAATTGAAATCCGGTATGATCATTTGTGATCGCATAGAAATCAAATGTTAATTATGCTAGAAAAAACATGTCAATTTTTTAATTTATATTATATGGCACTATAGGCAGTTTGCAAGATAATTGCACTATCCCAACTGTCAACATAGGGTAGCTGAGTAGTGCTGATGAGCGTCACAAGTAAACTTCCAAGCTTTCCCTGTGGATCTCCCAGGGAAACTCAGCTTAAGCCTCTTGCAATTCGAGTAAGAATGGTGATATCGTTGAATGACGAGATTGTTACAACGAATCGAGCAAGGAGTCTTCGAAATATACGAAGTGCTGCAAAGGAGAATGCTTCGGGAATGGAATTGATTTGGAGATGGAGCTTGTATTTTTCCTCGGAGAGATTGTGAGCACAGTCAGGTAATGGCGCAGCGATGACGAGATCGATGCCAGCTTTTCAATGTTTTCGATTGTTGTTGTAGAATTTCTGAGCATCAGAGTGGTGAGCTTAACCCATAAAGGACTGGCAGTGTTAAAAAACAGTGTTGTACAAACCACCTGGTGGCCTTATGGTCCTTTAGGGGTTAAGCAGGTTAGTCAGGGAGCTATACAGTTGGTGTCTATGGTAAGTTAATCATTCAAATTGGTAGAGCACATAAGCTTAGAGGGATGTGTCCGTGTGAAATGGACTTGGTAATTTGCAAAGCAGGCTGAGTTACCATCAAAAATAATTAAAAAAATAATCTCCAATTAGGACCTATCAAGCCATGGGTGGCGAGGTTGTTACTCACTTGTAATTATTTTTGATGACTTGGCCTAATTTGCAAATATTGGATATAATCTCAATGTAGGAGAGTTGAGTTGTTTAACTTTTTTGATTGCACTAGATGTTTTTTGGGGGGTCTAGAAGGCCGTTTGGGGTTGTTCCCCAAGCAATCCGAGAACGGCCGCTGTCAGAATTTTTTTTGAAAAATTTAAAATGTAGAAAAAAGTTGAAAAAAATAATAATTAATTTTTTTTAAAGTGACGTGGCAGTCGCTGTGCCACGTCATGTAGCTGCTACAGGGTAGTGCACCAAGTCTAGGAATGAAGATTTCAACAAGGGAAACTCACAGCCCTCCCAAGGAACTGAATCTCATCTAATGCTTAACCAATCAAAACATGCCACAATGGCAAAACTCTCTTGCATTTAGACTATGTTAAATGGATTTGCACTTACTAAGTTAATATTGGTTGGTAGTAGTAGAGATTTCTCTCAAGTTTCTTTCATTGCCAAACCAATGAAATTTCTACTTTGTACCCACCCTTTTGAAAATTTGCACAAGCAAGCAATGAGCATTATCAATCTTAATTGACCTCTCCTTAACCAATTGAAACAAAACTACAAAATTGGAATTGGAATTCCTACAAAATGGAATTCCTACAAAATGTGGAAATATGAAAATAAGGCAACAACCTGCTGGGAGCTCGTCAACCTACCCTCGCCCCCAAATTATCCATCGACTGAAGATGCACTTCACAGGCATCCCAAGCATTGAAATTGACTCGTTCCTTTTGCGACCCATGGTTGGGCCTGGTATTGAAGCCCCTATTGCACTCCCTCTCGCCTCACCTTCATAGAACAAGAGGAAGAAATAAGTTTCTTCTTGCAAAATTGAAATGTAATAGTTGTTCCCCAAAATATAATGAACCTGCATTAGGGGAGATTTGAGGCCCAGGAGAGACTGTGAGTTATCTAGCTGTAAAAACGTTGTGAATGCGCAGTGAACGCTACTAGCAGTGCAGTTCAACATGGTTGTGAGAGTGCCACGTCACTTTCGGAAAAAAAAATTTAATTTTTTTTCAACTATATTTTACATTTCAAGAACTAAATTATTTTTTTTGAATTTTTGAATTTTTTTTCTAACAACCGCTGTACCCTTTACTCTGTGTGTGTGTGTGTGGTGGGGGGGGGACATCGATGGGAACAGGGTCAAAACGGCCTTGTATAGGCCTCAAATCTCCCCTAATGTTTGGAGAAAAATATAATGAGGGTTTGGGGTAAAAAAGGGTGAAGAAACTTTAGGGAAAATAAATAATGAACATTTTGGGGAGCAAATATAATAAAATTTTGAGCCAAGAATGCAAGGAACCTTTGGGGATCAAAAAATCGTGAATGTAAAGGGAAGTAAATATGATGAATCTTCATAGAGAAAAATATGATGAACCTTTACAGACATAAAAAAATTATGAAGGTACACACTACAACACATTCTAAGGCTTGAAGGGGCTAGACATAATGAATCTTTTAGGGAAGAAAAAGATAAAGAAGCTTTAGTGAAAAAAATATAATGAGGTTTGAATGAAAAAAACATGGAGCAACTTTAGTGAAAAAATATGATGAACCTTTAGTGAAAAAAAGATGATGAACCTTTAGTGTAAAAAAGATGATGAACCTTTAGTGAAAAAATATAATGAGCCTCAAGTGAAAGAAACATTATGAAGCTTTAATGAAACTACCATAATGAAGCTTTGGTGAAAAAACATGGAAAAGCTCTAGTGACAAAAATACTATGAACCTTTAGTGAAAAAAAGATCATGAACTTTTAGTGAAGTTCATATAATGAGGCTTTAATGGAAAAAAAGTTCATGAGCCTTTAGTGAAAAGAATATAATGAAGCTTTAATGAAAAAAATATCACAAACCTTTAGTAAAAGAAAGATCATAAAACTTTATTGAAAAAAATGTAATGAACCTTTAGTGAAAAAAATATAATGAGGCTTTAGTGAAAAAACATAGAGAAGCTCTAGTGACAACAATATTACGAACCTTTAGTGAGAAAAATATAATGAGGCTTTAGTGAAAAAACATGGAGAAGCTCTAGTGACAACAATATTACAAACCTTTAGTGAAAAAAAAAACATGAACTTTTAGTGAAGTTCATATAATGAGGCTTTAGTAGAAAAAAGATCATGAGCCTTTAGTAAAAAAAAAATATATCGAACCTTTAGTGGAAAAATAGATGTTCCAACTAAAAGAAAGTTGGATACAATGGGGCTTGAAGGCCAAGAAAAGATGAAGAAGCCTTAGTAAAAACAATATTATGAAGCTTTAGTGGGAAAGAAATATTGAGGCTTTGGTGACAAAAAAGATGTTCCACTATTAGTATAAAGAATATAATGAAGCTTTAGGGCGAAGAAAAGATAAAGGACCCTTTATAAAATTGTCTTTAGGGAGTTTTTAGTGAAAAGAATATGATGAAACTTTAATGAAAAAAATATAATGAGTCTTTAGGGAAACATATTAGATATGATAATAAAATTACATTCAAATTGTGAAGAAAATAGAGGTCATAGGAAAACTAAACATGCATGTCCATAACAACACCTCCCTCCCAAATGCACTAAAAGGACATTGAAATCACCTTATGGTCTTCACTCGTGGTTTCTTCTATTGCGAGGATGTGGTCTGTAGTAATATTCTTCAAAACATCCCCGATTCAAACACAAACATCCTCGATTGCAAGCCCGACAATAATAACTGCACTTTGGTTCCCTACATGTTAGGCACGGATGCCTCAATCGACTAGAAGTGGGCATGTGAGGGCGTGGTTCTTCCTCTTCTTCATCCATATCATTCCCCTAGCCATGCCAATTTTGTAGAAGAGCATCACATAAATTTGTCTTAAACTAGAGGTCAGTAATTAGTTTCTTCTGATGTTGGCATCGGTGCAAGAGCTTGAGGTAGATTACGTACATGTTTACCATTGTGGTATCTAGTAAGAAGTAAAAAACTCAGTGCTACTACTTGTGCAACCAAGTTTGACTAGAGTACAATGCTCTGAGTTGATCCGCTACATCCACCTCCTTATGTAGGTGGTATACTACAAATGTATAGGGGAAGTGGGAATTTGGTCTCTTCTTGACCCATTCCTATGAGGGACCATTGGTAATGGCACATATGGAAATGGAATGGGCAATGCATGAATAGAAATCAAGAGGATTGAGTGTTTATCTTTCCACAATACACAAGCAATGCCATGAGATTCATGCTTTGCCCACTGTAATGTCCCTTGAGGTGCATTGGTCCAATTCCCCACTGCTTTCAATTCCAACGATAGGCCCACTCAATTAGACCTCATAGTCCCAGTAGCATAAATTTCCAATGTTGCCAACTTTGTAAATAAGCCAACACTAGAAAAATAGTTGTCTGTGATAACAACGTGTCCCTTCCCTTCTAGACCATTCAACAACCTCATCACTACATTGTGTGCCACATTTACTTCTTCATGAACTATTGGTGCATTTCTTGTACTCCATTGTAATTGGCCCCACAATAAATCTCGAAATTGAAAATGTACTTTGAAGACGTCTATTAGGCACCAAACTTTGATGCCCCACTTTTGTGGCTTCTTTGACATATATTGCCTAGTAGGGCAATATAAGCCTTTGTAGCGATCATCATTTTGTCAATAGTAAGGTATTGACCCAACTTCCACTCTCTTTTGAAACTATCTCGAATATCATGAACAAGCCACCTCACTTGACCCATCTTGTCATAATTGGGCATTTCTCTCTCCCTAATATAATTAAATGAATTTGTAATATGTAGACATCTAGTAATGGCTTGAAATTGAACCTTTGAGAGAATTTTGGAAATGCAGGGGCAATGAAAGAAAGACCCTTCTTTGCTCCAATATGTCTTCATGTTGGGTTGCTTTTTCAAACCCCTAAAATGCGGATTGCTAAATAGGCCTTCAAAGTAGCAACATTCATATGCAACCATTCTTCTCCCCCCCCCTTGTTTTTCTATGCTCATCTAGTGTGGTTGCATAACAATTAGTCTCCACTACAATTTTATATAAAAGAGTGTAAGGCCAAAACAATGAAAATAGTTGCATGAAAGTTGGGATTTTTTGGGGAATTGTTGTAGGCCCCTTTGCACGTAGAAATACTTTGGGCTTTGGCAAATAGGTAAAATTTGCTCGTGACCATGTAGAGTTATGAAAACAGTGCTTCACAAAAAGGAGATTGTTAGGGTCCTCCCATCACTACTTTCATCCCCCTCATATGCGTGCTCACTTTCTGATGAAGTACTCAACGTTGGAGGATCAATAGCTGCCCTCCTTCTTTGAACCCTCCTTCTCTCATGTACCATAGGAGGGTTGACATATACCTTGGTGGTTGGCATATCATCTCCTTCTAGAATAGGAGTTGGCAATAAGGTCTACCATCATTGAAATCGCTATAGTCCTTGTTCGTCTAATAGGGTTGTAAGTTAGGTATTTCTGAAGTTGCACCATGCCTACAACATCCAAGAGAACAAGTTTAGCACATGCAAGAGAAAAGCATAATGAGCCAAACAAAATTGAGCCAACAAATTGAAAGTGTCATTATTTATATTACAAGTGATCCTCCGTCTTGTTGGTAATAAGAGAACATGAATGAATCTTAAATTCCAAAAAACCTTATTAGCCTAATAATTCTAGTAGTGTAGTAACCCATCATTACATTTTTTTTTGACTATGTAGCTTCTTCACCTTCTTTTCCCATCAAGGTTCATTATATTTGTTTTCACTAAAGCCCCATTACATTTATTTTCCTAAGGCTTTTTCATGAATTTTGTCCTCAAAGCCTCATCATTTTTGTTTACTATAAAGCAATCTCCCTTCTTCATCACAAAGTGTACATCTTGTAACTCAATATGTACGTATATAGAAAAAAGATCATGAGCCTCACAAAGTAATGGAAAAGGTCCAAAAATGTCATCTTTTTTCTTGCATTTGAACCTCCTTGAGTTGGCAACAAGATAATTTCAAAATTTCTTCAAGTCTAAAAACACTTATAAGTCTAAAGGTGGGACATCTTTTTTGTCACTAAAGCTCCCTAAAGCTCCTTTCACTCAAGCCTCATTATATTTGTTTCACTAAAGGAACTTCATACTTTTTCCACTAAAGCCTCGTTATATTTTTCTCACTAAAGGATCTTCATGTTCTTTTCACTATAGCCTCATTATGTTTATTTTACTAAAGGATCTTCAAATTTTTTTTACTAAAGCCTTATAATACTTTTTTCACTAAAGCCTTATTATATTTTTTTTCAATAAAGGATCTTCAAAGTTTTTTTTACTAAAGCCTTATTATATTTTTTTCAATAAAGCATCTTCAAATTTTTTTTACTAAGGCCTTATTATGTTTTTTTCACTAAAAGATCTTTATATTTCTGTTACTAAAGCCTGATTATATTTTTTCCACTAAAGCCTCATTATATATTTTTCACTAAAGGGTCTTTATATTTTTTTCACTAAAGCTTCATTCTATTTTGTCCCAACTAAAGGTTCATTGTATATTTTTCACTAAAGAATCTTCATATTTCTTTCACTAGAGGTTCATAAAAAAATTTTAGTTGAAGTTTTTTCATATTTGTGTCCTTAAAGGTTCAAAATAATTTTTGCACTAAAGATTCATTATATTTTTTTCACTAAAGCCTCATATTTTTTTTACAAAATCTCCATTATTTTTTTCTGCTAAAGCTCATCATGTTTTGTGGCCCTTAAGGTTCATTCTATTTTTCACACTAAAGCCTTATTTATATTTTCTCCCCTAAAGTTTTTTCATAATCTTTTTCCTAAAGCTTTGCCATATATATACATCACCAAACTCAATACGTACGTAGATTGAAGAAATGCATTTAGCACATGTAAGAAAGAACAACTCTGCAACTTTACTAAGTTTTTGAAAAGGTCTTCCAATGTCATGGTTTTTATTGCATTTGAACTTGCTTCAAGTTGGCAACAAAAAAATATGAAAATTCTTCAATCCTAAACTCCCCTAAGCCTAATAAGACTACCACTCTAAGAATTCCCCCTTAATAAGTAATAACCCTACTAGCCTAATAACCCATCACTTGAAACCCATAATTCTAAGCCTTCACTTGAAAGTTGAAACACGCATGGCCTAGATGAGTTCATTACCTGGATTGCTTTGCCTCCGCAACTGTTGGCCTTGGTAAGTCGCTTCCATCCCTTGCAGCACCGACCATTGGAGAACTTCACGGCTGTCATAGGCCCAATGCGTCCTACAACTCCGCTCGCCTCTCTAGACTCCTTCACTCTTGATTTTGTTGGATTGGCTTGATAGCATTGGCACGTGGCAAAGTTGAACCCGCTTGATTGTCTTGACATTCATTCCACGTTTCACGCCATACATGGCCTAGGATTCATTCCTCTCCCGAACGGTCTTCTTGATCTTCGCTGCTTTCTCCCTCTATCCTTTGCTTTGCCCAAGCATCTATACATTCCCGTTCCCTCTTATGCCACTCCCTACAATACTTCTTGCATTGTTTTTCTAAATATTTTTGTAAATGCAACAACTCGGGAGGCCATGCAAATTCATGTAATTCATAGTTGTAGTTATTTTCTTCATTGCCCAAATTTGACGAGTAACCCTCACAATTGGATTCTCGTGCATCTACAAAACCTTCCTCTTTTTACTTCAGCATATCTTCAAGGTCCAAATCAAGCTCCCCAATTGGCATGTCCGTGGTTGATTTCTATAGCTGAGTCGAAACCTTTGTAGGATCGCCTGAGTCCAATGCAAGTTGTTCATTTGGTGAAGAGGAGCTCTCGATAGGGGTATCGTTTGTAGGTGTGAATTCTTCTACAACATCTCGGGTTGCAATCCATAGGGACTGAATGTGCTCAACTGCTCACTACGTCTTGGTGGGAGGTCATTCGAGGCAAGCTGGAGGTTTAGAAATGTTGAAGGTAAGTATTCAACTAAAGTACATTTGTCTCATCTCTTTTGGAATGCATGTGAGAAACTAAATGTGCAGAAAATAAAATACATAATGAAGCTTTAATTCTATTAGGAATTGAGACTCATTCATTTTTCCTTCTAGGAATAGGGAATCCTTGGCATTGCGATCAATACTGCTTCCTGTAGATGGACTAGTCAAATCTAGCCACACTTTCTACTTAATGAGGAGATGGATAACCTGATGAAATTTATGCCTTTCACACCAATCTAAGCAACATGTAGCTTGCGTATAGAAATGGTGACAGTAGTTTTTGCTTGTGAGTTGGCAAGCCACTTCAAACTCCCTTTGGGAATAGGCAAGGAGTGCAAATATTTGACGTTTAGTAATCTAACCACTTTACTACCTTGCAATGCAAATGCTCTTTCTTTCTCTATAAGAAGCCGCAACAATTGATCTACAACAGACAATACTTCCAAAGTTGTGCCAATGCAATGGATGGCTCTCTCTATGTGTACAATGTTGGTGTGGTCATCTGAATGCTCCAATGTTTGCTCACTATGCACTTGCTTCTCCGATTGTATCCCCACTAATTACTATAAGAAAATAGTGTTTTTCAGGTTCGTGAAATTTAGACATGCAGGGTTGTGAATGATGTCTTCTAATGTCTTTGTTGACGTCCAAAATTTTATATTACACAAGACATGACAAAAACATCTAAAATGATAGTAGACATCAACTTGTTTTTATTTAGACATCCCAAAAGACATTGGTCAATAGGACTCTAAAAATTTGCTATGTGGCTTCCACTTAAATGCCACATGGACACGGGTAGCCACAAAGGAATTTTTTTCATCCATGATGTGGCATCTGATGTGGCAGTGAAAACAAGAAGTGATATGGCAAACTAAAAGACTAACGTGGCATGCCACGTCAATATAGTTTTCTGTTGTATGGGTATTTTCATATTGTTTTTTGAGACGTCAACATAGACATCCAAATGTCTTTCAAGATGTCTTTTGAGACATCAACATCAACATTCGATGTCTTCTAAGACGTCAACATAGATGTCAAAATGTTTCCAAAGACATCTTCTAAGATGTCAACTTTGACACTAGATGCTTTTTGAGACATCAATTTCAACATTCACATGTTTTGCAACATTACAATAGAGGCACTGTGTACACTTCTTAGAATGTTCAACATAATATATGTGAATAAAATGATGTCACTTTTGATGTCTATGTATTGAGAAAAACAGAACACTATCCAACATGATGTTTATAAAGACAATTGCATATCTTACATAATGTGCATGTCATGATGTCCAATGCAAACATAATGTCCCATACAACATGCCATATATAATATACTATACATCATACATAATACAATATACAAAGTATATAATACACCATATAGAAAATATTACTATTGACAATTATATCATATTGCATCGAAGCCACCCAATGATATACTAGAGAATTGAGAAGATGAGATATTTTATACAAGTGAGGTGGTAGGAGGTATGACAGAATATGGGATTCATAAAACGTAGGAATTAATATAATTTTCAATTTCAAATTGCATTTAGATATAGAAGAATGACTTTTTTTATAAAACTTTAATCTAGAATAAGTTGGGATAACAAAAAATCTTCAAAGTCCAAAAATCCGTTTGAGATTTCAAGCCTTACATCAAAAGTTATGGACAAATTTTCAAAGAGTAATTGGAAGGAACTTTTTTTTGGACATTTTTTTAACATCCTCATTAAATTTTGTTCATCCTCATTGTATATAGTGTATACAAAAATATGTTATATAAAAATCGTAATCTTGAAGTAGATTAAATATTGATTGAATCTGTTTGTTTTTATTTTATCAACATCTTTAGAAACATCATAGTTGCTTGGCAACATTCTAGAAGACTCATATTTCTTTATCATATTGCACAAAGTACGGTCATATGCACATGCATTTGTCTTGGACAATGCACCGTGCTTGCAGTCTTGGTGGGAGTGAGTCACTATATGTTCTTTTGAATGTCTTGTAAGACGTCTTGTTTGTTTTCAAGCATGTACCTTTTGTACAACATATAATCTTCCGTAGTGTCATGTGACATCCAAGAGAAGAACAAATGCACATCCTTACAACATTTTTTATTTGAGGTACTATATGACCAAACAATGTAGGTTCACTTTGTTTGGTCAATTTAAGAACAATGAGATGTGTTCAATGAGGAGGTGAATATGTTAGCATGACATAATTCATCAGGTTTTGTACACAATGGTGTACAATTGAGTATTGAAAAACATTTGATGATGCGTTGTGCAGGGAATACCTCTAGTATCTAACTCAGTGCCAGGAGGAATGTGAAACTTTTCGACGGTAGTTGCGTCGCATGCATCTACGAAGCGCCATGCGATATCCACAAGAATTAAGCGACTTGACACATTTTTCAAAGTGGATGATGTTAGCGGTGAGAGAAGCTCGATGTAATGAATGTCTAGTAGAAGACGACGTACAACACTATACACAACCTCCACAATGGAATGCAGTATTGCATGGTCAAATGTATTGTCATGGTATACACCTACGTGTCCGTAGTTACGAAGGTAGTCTTGTCACGTGTGATTCAAGTGTAGTCACAAGCTTCACCCACCAACTTCAATGGGGTGTAGCAAACAGGAGACTAGTGGAAGTCACTGAGGAGTACGTTGGGTACATTGAGGAAATCCTAGTTTTAGATTACCGAAACCACTACATAACTACATTATTGTGCGATTGGATTAAAGGGACACGTGATGCTTGATATCCTAGCATTCAACAAGATAGGTATGGCTTGGTGAACTTCAATCACATGGAGGGAGGGTGCATGCTGATTCAATTGCCTTTCCTCTGCATTGCCAACATGTTTTCTTCTCCAATGACCCACACTGATACAATTGAAAGGTTGTGTATCGAACTGATGTTAGAGACAAATGTGGTTCTATATGCACCACGGAAGTAACACCAAGCATATTATAAGTGCTAAACGACTAGCAGTTCGCTAACCTACAACCACAATCTATGGCCTTTGAAGCTATTCAACGTCCCATACCAGCACTTACTAACCATAGAGGTGTAGTCGGCAACAATGATCAATTGGAGGATGAAGATGAGCTCCTGTAATATCATTTGCTTTGGCACGTAGAAGTACAAGAGGACGTTAAGAACTTGTACATTCATGTTGGAGTTGATGTCACTCAAAGGACCTATAATGTCTTTGTAGATTCTCTAGGGGACAGAGGATATCGTAGTTGATGTTGTTCAAGACATGCAAAGTACAACATTGGTGTCCATTCAGTGTCCCTAATATGGTACATAAGCTAAATTTGCTGAAGTGAGTAGGCCTTCATGGTGACTACAACTATTAGAGTCACAAATCCTAAACTTTGGAAGTTGTTGTTCCTATACAACAATAACAAAATTTATATCATATGTTGTTGATGCATTGAAATATTTGTGCACTATGTCCATGCGTTGACACCTTACATATCTATGAATGTCATTTCTTGCATGTAAAAGAACATGACATCAAAGTTTGCAATATTTTAGGAACACAAAAATGTGATTCTAGTTTTGTCTTTAAAAGCATGTAGTGTTGTGTACAAATGTCTTGTTGAACATGACTACGTCTAATAATATATCCAACAAAATGTCTACTCGTCTATGTCCATATCTAGGAAGACATCCCAACATCCTTGATGACATCTACAACAACATTCCAACATCCCTCATGACATCTACTACAACATCCGAACGTCTCTCATGATGTCTACAACAATACATGACATCTAAACTGATGTCATGAATTTCTTCATGCAACAATTGCAATTCTAAACCGCCTAGCTGATGTGTCTTGCCACCTCAGCATTATTCCAAACCATGTTAGCCGATTAAAATTGAATATGGTTGCTTTTTTGTCACTTCAAGGTTTTTTTTCACTCAAGCCTATTGTAGTCTATGAACTATTGTAGTTTTTGTGGATTTTTTGTTTTGATTGGTTAATTCCAGTTTTTCTCTATAGTCTTTCGGCATTTTGAAGTTAATTTTCTATAGTTACTAGTTAGCTTGGATTCAACCTAGATTTCATCTATAGTTGTGGTTGATTTCAGTTCAATGGGATGAATGAGGTGTGACTATTGAGGCAGTTATTTCAGTTGTTAGCCGAATGCGTTGAATTGGGATGGTAGCAATCGATTGTCTCTCAGTCTGGAAGAGAGTCCAGAGCTCCCGCAACGGTGAAGGCTGGCGGTTTTCGATTGTGCGTGGGAGTTCTGAGAGTGCTATAGATTTGTCTGTGCGATGTCGTTGTAGTATTGGGTGGAGTTCAATTGTGATTTGCGTGTGAGTATTTGTTGGGCTGAATCAATAGAAAGCGGGTTCTCTTTTGTAATGTAAGATCAATATATCAGATCGGGTAGAATCAATAATTTGATGTTACGGAGTGTTATGTCAAATCTATAGTCTGAGGCGTAATAGGAATATGGTGAAGTCGACTGTAGATTTTAATGCGGAGGGAAACAATTGCGGAAGTTTCTATACTGCGGTGAAATGTAAAATCTATTGTGTAGAACAGTAGAAGCGGTGATGTTAGCAAACTCTATTGTAAAATTCAAATATGAAATAAAGACGGCATTCTATTGAAATTCAAATGGGTGTTATCTGTATATCAATTGCTGTCTTTGAATTATTCTGTATGCATGTCAATGGTGCACCTGAGTATGTAGTATGAATGACTATAGTGTTATAGGAATGCTGTGATTTAATTTCAATAGTGACCGGGAGATTATGTAGAGAAATCAATAGAATTTGCAATCTGAATGATAGAGTGATGGGAAGAAATCTGCAAAGTCAATAGGGACATAGAAAAGTGTAAATTTTGTAAATCAATTGAACTGTGGGAAGCAAAATGTGAATCTGTGGAGAAAGCAAGTGAAGCGAGACTTAAAGAAAGAGAATCAATTGACGTTAAATTGGAGAAAGCTGGAATTGAAGAGGAGTCAATTGGAAATGCGGAGCAATCAGGGAAGCCGGAAGATCAATAGTTGCAGTGTTGTCGCTGGTCTAATTAAGAAGCCAAAGAGTAAAATCGAGTTAACGAATTAAGAACAATTGATAAGTTTCCATTCCTTGGTTTAAACTGTAATGAAAGTTGTAATCTGATCTATGGTACTTGGTTTGGGTAGGAATTGCTCAAAAGGAATCCTCTATTGTACACGATTTGGGGTTAGTAAATTGCCTTTAAATAATTACTTATTGTTAACCAAACCTCCCTGCGAACAAACTTAAAACTATAGGAATTTATCAATAGTTAAATCTATAGAAAATTCCCATCTACACCTATCCTTTTAGCTACCCGCCATCCTTTTTTATAACCTTAGGTAGATATTTACCATAGCCCACAATAATTTCTACCAAATTACTAGTAGTGCAAATGGGTCAATAAAGTTGACATGGCAATTGGAGCTTTTCCAAACATTAAAGTGGACATGCACATGTCCATTTTCATGTCACTAGAAATTGTGTTAGTAGTGGCCACACCACCTTCATTTCATTGCCATTTCACAATGCTAAGGTAGACATCAACAAAAATCTACGCTTTTTCTAAAATGTCATCTCTAACATGTGGACATCCACATAGACAAGTTATGTTGTGCTTTGGACATTTAGTGTTTTGGTTTGGACACTAGAAAAAACACTAGTTTCTTATAGTGAATGTTGGTTTCCACAATAGCAGATAGGTTGCCTGCAACCCCACCTTGTAACAATCAAGTTTGAACCCGATTGGTAAGTCTCCCATATGCTTTTGTTTCCCAAGGTTGGTATTTGTCGGAGGGTGGTGCAAAACTTGAAGAACTGCTCCAATGTCATCTCTGTCGATGACTGAAGTGTTCGGAAGTGAACATCGCCACTAATCAATCTTCACTCCAATTAGCGCTATGTGGCCTATCCAAGTCAAAATGAAGCCTTCGTCAATATCCAGAGCCCCAGTACTCGTCCCTTCCGATGTGCTTTGACTCTCTTACTCCATTCGAATCTGGCACAGAACTAGCGATCTTTGCAAACTAGTCGATGCATTTGGGTTCAATATGATTTGCACTGGTGCACTTCCTAGTTTGAAATGTGTGAGGATTGTTTGTCGATTATGAATGCAACTGGCAAGGCAGCTAGGATTGATATCTTGGGTTCCAATTTTGTTTTCATCTTTATAAAAGTGGAGGTGGGATGATTTGATTTCTCGTTATTTTGACAATTCGTGAGAATTGCAGCCAAGTGCATTTACAACGTTACAAATTTAATTTAGATTTCTCAATTGGAAAAGTATTCAGTGAATTAGTCCAAATCTACTTTTGAAAATGAATTTGAAATCTAGAATCTAAGCACTTAGTGTCGCAGCACAGGGCAGGTCAATTCCCCATTATACTCACAAAAATTGCTCTAGAGTATAACTAAGTGACTCTAAAGATCGAACCCACGAGATCCTGTGAAGTATCTAGCTCTATTAAGCAGTTAAACTCAGTCAGTATCCCAATCTTACTTTCCGGTCCTAGATCTAGAACCAAAAATACCACCACACCGGATAACTATAGACCGGATTACTCCTTCTTCCGATCCTACTAACTATCCGGTCTGTATAAATATCCAAATCCCAAGATCTTACAACTTCCGGTCCTGGAAATCCGTCCTGACCAATCCGGTCCGGATGGTCATCATGTATCCGTAATCCTATCTGGTTTGGTTTTGCCTCTGTTTCACCATCAGAGGGGTCGCCGCTTACATTTGAGAGTGGTAGGCCCACCACTCCTTCCGTGACTTATAGTGGCTGAAGACCCACTGTCCTACTTCCTAAACTCTTAAGCTAATCCGGATCCGGTTTGGTTCTTCACAACAACCCAGATAGCAATCCGGGTTGTAGGTCACACAAAGACCCCACACTCGATCCTCTCATACTACAACGACCTTGATGCTACTTCCGATCCGTGCGAAGACAGGTGGTTACAAGTGTACCCGTCCGTTCCAACATCAACTAATGTTCTTCCGTTTACCAACTAAGGCGGTAAGACCTCACAGGAGATCGGACACTCGACCGGATTTCCCACCCGGGAGTTCTAGCGCAGCTAAGGAATCCCTCCCTACCCGCCTAGCCTAACAACGGCTTTCTCACCCGGAATCTCAAACTCTAGACGTGCTGAGGAACTAAGTTCACTCCCAACTCTTCGATACCTACTCACATGCACCTAGGATCGGAAAAGAAACACCAAGGGGAGAAATCACTCGCAAACCGGCTCGTACTATCCTAACTCCACATCATACAATCTTGTCGCGCTGGAGAGAGACACACAATGAGGAGAAGAGAAAGGTACAAGAAGTTTGCAAAATGAAAAACTCCCAGTTCCCATCTCAGGAACCGATTTATATACAAAGGGTAAAAACCCTAAAAACACAAAAAGGAGCGGAAAACCCATGGGGGTCCACCGCCATCCTAATCTAACTATCGGTCTAACCTAATACTGTTGAGCCGGATCCGGATCCGGATCCGCTCCTACTCCTAACTGGAATCAAAATCCTATCTACTCTACAACCCTAGATCCTATTGTCGGGCTTCCTCTCTCCAGAACCAGCTCCTCGAAGACTTCACTCAAGTTCCGGATCCGTTCCCCCTCCGCAGGGTTAGATCCGGGTGAAGACTCCAGGTCGATTGTAACATCCGGTCTCGTGCCCGGAGTCTCAGCCCGTGTAGACTTCTTGGACTCGGAAGTCCAATCCTTCCTATCCTTCTGAATGGTCGCGTCCGGAAAGATATCCGGTAGCGAGATGTCCGAAAGATGTATGCCCTTGGAGGATGTCGCTCCAGTCAGCTTCCGGCTTCTTTCCTCAATCCGGTCCGCAGCCTTCCGCCCCTCCACCATCATCGTCTCCACCTGCTCAGCGAAGTCGACGAGAATCCAGACCATCCGGGAACCGGATAGTTTCTTCTCTTCGTGGATCTTCTCGTCGAAGAGCTTCGCTTTGGTGGCGGCCGTTCCGGTCTCTCCTAGGGTCGCCTTGATTCGCTCGGCTATCTTCCGAGTCTCCTCCGCCATCTCCCGGGTGGCCGTCATGTCTTCCCGATAGGCAAAGAGAGTTGCCTTCAGGGTGTCCACCTCCTCCTGCAACCGGCGGATCTCCGCTTCCTGTTTCCGGGTCTCTTCCGGATTGGTGATGCACTCCGCCACCTTTTCCGCCAACTTGCTGTCCGGTGGCGCACCTACCAACTTTCCGATCGCCGCAAGCGTCCTGTGCTTGACCTCCCAATCCGCCCTGATGTTGCAGAGGAGGTTGATAAGACCGTTGAACGGATCTTGCATTTCCGGGTCTTCCCCGGAAACGGTCTTCTCGGCTTCCGGTCTCTCTTCCGGGGCCGGTCTGTCGTGACCGGGAGGCGTCCCGTGCTTGTGTGGAGGCGTCAACTTTTGTCGCTTGATGGGCGGCATCGGCTCCTCCTCTTCCTCGCTCGACTCCCGTTCTGATCCGGAATCGGATTCGGCCTCGTCATCCGTTTCCGACTCCCCATACTTCAGGAGGACTTCTTGAGTCCTCCACACCTTCTCCTCCGCGTCAGTGAGGACTTGGTGTTCACGATAGAGGTGGAAGAGGTAAGGGCACACTGGACTGGCCCTCTTCTTCCCAACTCTACTAACGAGCTGGGTCACGAGATCGGAAATGATCCGTGCCCAGTCCACTTTCCGGGTACCACTTAGGGCACCAAAAATGGTGTTGCCGAGGGTGATCGTCACCCTGGTCGGCTTTTTCGGGTGAAGGACCGGAACCAAGAATTGCAGGAGCCGACGGTGTCGGTCATCCACGCAATCCTCGACCGCGTATCCGTCCTTCGGGTTGACGGCTCCCTAGAACTTCCCTCGGACAAACTCATCTTTCCGGTTCGCCATCCCTAAACCTCCTGCCCGGAAACCGTAAACCGCTCTCCACATTCCCTCGTTCCAGCGGATGGGAGTTCCTCTCACGGTGTTGTTAAACTAGTTGGACAATTTTCCGAGGAGTTCCTTGACCATTCTCTCCTCCCTAAAACCCCAGGGTTTCTCGGCAAACCCTAGGCAACCCATAGAGGTGAGATCCTCCATGAGTTGAGACTTTTCCGGCTCTGTGGAGGGAATAACCGGAATGACTTTCCGGAGTTTCACCTCGCCTCCAGAGGGACTCGCTGGTCTCGACCTACGTAGCGGCGGCATTCCCACTCCAATCTATCTCACTCTCTCCTAGCCGCATGTCCCGTTCCTCATGTTCTCTCTCTGATCTCAACCGGAATCGAAACAAGCAAAATACAAACGCAAAAACTCAACCGCGCGCTCTCAAGGTCGAGTTTCTAAAAAGGGGGTGCAACAGTGAAAGCTCCTCCTTATATAGTCTCTGGACCCTTTCCGGTTTGGTCATCATGAATCCGGTTCACCATCATAATCCGGTTCGCCATCATAATCCAGTCCTAGACCTAATCCGTGTTGCATTCCGTTTCCGTCGTTAGTTACTCCTGACCGGATTAGATCCAAGAGGCCCACTACTTCACGTTCCGTGCTAATTTTGAGTTTTCCTTCTCCACCTAATCGGATCCGGTTCCCTAATGGCTAGTTTCCGTTCCTATTTTGGTGTATACTAAGAAAATCGAAATTTTAAGCTGCGACACTTAGCTTCACAAAAATTGTTGTCATACTAGCTAAGAAGGTTGCATAACAGTTATGTTGCTAGAAATATCATTTTTTTCATTCTATATTTGTATTATAATATTGATGAAGACTTTTAATTTGTAGAAAGAGTTACAAAAACTATGTAGAGAGATTTCGTATTGTATTTTGGACTTTGAATGTTTAGTGTAACAATTCAGTTTGGCAAATACTGTGACCTTCACCTAACTGTACGTACAGGCAGTTTCTAGCTGCCCCTGACACTAAGACTAATGCCCTTTCAAAGTAACAAGAATCCATTTTGCACCCACGATGAAACCTTGTCTTCAGCTCTGTCCATCTACACTTGGGTATTGTTCCGAAATTTTGGCCATAGTGCAAATGGACCTACCTGTGTTGCCATGCAAATGTGCAAAATTACTTATCTCGTAATAACTTTTTTTCTACATTTCAAAAAGTGTTGAAAATAATTGTCCTCAAAAGCTATTCCTTGGGCGCTCATGCTTACAAAATTTCGACCCAAGATACCAATTATACTACAAGTGGTGGCCTGCACCCAAAAGCTATGTTTCTGAAAAATGACGTTTGGTTCTTAGGGGTTAATTACAATGCATTCTAATTTTAATTGAAGGGAACTTCTTGTATGAATTTTTTTAAATTATACATAAGTGTTTCATTTTTTCATGCATATATTTACAAAGACACATACATACATACATACATACACACACACAAATATATATAAATTTTTTATAAGAAATATGTAGTTCAATAGTTTCTATAATCCATTTATTCAATTTGATATTCACATAACTCTTTGGTCATTTTAATTTGACATGATTTTCATAAAATCCATCCTCTCACTTATTTTAATATCCACAAACCCTACATATAATAAAAGAGTTGTGTACTCGAGATTTGACACTATTAGTTTTCTATATAACTCACTTTGGAGAAAATGTCTTGAATTAGGTTATCCTGTAACAAATCAGATTTCCACAGTTGTTGTGATTTCCATTATGACAAGTATTGTTTCAATGTTTCTCCTATTTATGATTGGATTTGGTAATATCCTTTACCGAAGATACCAAAGATACAAGCAATACTTTTTGCTTCAAGTTCAACAAAGTGAGTGTTCTCTCTAGATCTTCTTCCTTAAAGAACCTATTCACTATGTTACTTGTAGTGTTCATTTCACAAAGTATTGATTTGTAGTTGAATTTGTACCTTTAAGATTTTTAAGATGTTGCAAAAATTGAAAGCTTTGTTTGTGCTTGGAATGTTTAGAGTTTGAGGAATTTGATGTGAAGCCTACAATTTTCACGTATAACGAGCTTCGTGTTGCTACAAGAGACTTTCATCTTGACATGAAATTGGGCCAAGGAAGCTACGAGGTAGTATATAAGGTCCATATTTTTACACTTTATTTGAACTATGTCAAAAGAGTTGTACATGAGCTATATCATTTATGATTTAACATTGCCAAAAATTAACACCATTAAGGTAGAAGCACCAATACTAGATCATTTAAGCATCATTCTGTGGACCAAGTGGAGGGGAGTATGAAATTGTTGAAATTTTTCCCATGTAGGAAGATACAAAATGTGGGGATGGCAAAATTTTCAGAAATTAACTCCAAAAATTGAAATTATTGTGAATTTTCAGAGGCAAAAAGTGCATTTCACTAGTAAGCATACTCTAGAGTCTTACAATTCGGATCAAGGAAGACACTAGTTTTAGTTCATGGGGTCATTGCAACAACAATATTGATACATGTAGGCTGACATATTGGTTAGCCTAATGTTCAAATGAACATATTGTGGACATTAGAAACAAACATGTTCGGCTTAATTCCATAATATTCAATCAAGCTCAGCCTAGTATTCAATTAGGTTTAGCCTCCATAATTTATTTCTTCAATTCTTGATTTCCTTGGTTTGAATTATTCTCCTCTAGAGTGTAGGTATTGGGTGTGGTCTACTACTGGTGCTTCTACCTTTTATTTAATTTACGCAAGGTGTATTGGCCAATGGAAGTGTAATGAGTGTGAAGCAGCTAATTGCCCAAAGTACTTAGAGTATCAATGACTTCTTGAATGAGATTGTTTTGATCACTAGAATAAAACACTAGAATTTGGTGAATCTCAAAGGTTGTTGCCTTCATAAATGCCAAAAGATCTTGGTCTACGAGTAAGTGGATAACCATGATATTGACCAAATTCTACTAAGTGACTGAATTCCTTCCTAAAATTGTTCAAGATTGTCAATTGATTATTCTACAAAATAATGGAATTAATTGCCATGGGAAAGACAGATCATCATAGATCACACTATTATGGATTTGTAACAATTTTTTTGTGTTAATGCTTTTTTTTCTTGTCTAGCACGTTCAAATGTGATGCTTGTTAATTGGCCTTCTCTATTGAAGATTTGTTTGGGAGTAACTCGTGGCTTACACTACTTACATACATTGGCTCAACCAAAGATTATTCATCGAGATATCAAAGCTAGCAATGTCTTATTGTACAAGAATTTTAAAGCCAAAATTGCAGATTTTGGTTTGGCTTTGCTATTTCCAAATAATCAAAGTCATATTATGACCGTCCACGTTGTTGGAACCAAATAGGTTCATTTTGTACTTTACTCCTTGTTTTAGTTTCGAATCTCATTCATTCTATAATCTAGTAGTGATGAGATTACACTAGTTTTCCTATAAGACAATAGTACTCATCCAGGACCAATTTTTGTAATTGTAATCCATTTATGTTTCAGTTGTGGAGTAACCATTAATATGGATGTGTATTTGCAGGGGATATTTCACACCTGAGTATGCTTTGTTTGGCCAACTAAGTGACAAAGTCGATGTTTTTAGCTTTGGAATTCTTTGTTTGGAGGTTGTAAGTGGTCGAAGGAACATCGATGAGAAACTACCACTTGATGAAATGTATCTTTCTAAATGGGTAAGAAATCTCTTTTCTCAAAGATAGACTTTCTTCAATCATTTTAAATGTGATGTCTATCTATTAAAGAATATGACTATGGTTTCTAATTATCTTGCTCTTCTATTGCTTCATTCTTTTTCAATGTCTCCAATTGCTCCTTTTTGGTTGTAATGTCACAATGTTGCATTTTAGGCTTGGAAGCTTCATGGAGCAAGCAACTTGATGGAGTTGGTTGATCTAACACTAGTCTTACAAGATGATCAAAAGTTAGAACTGACACGATTGATCAACATAGCCCTTCTTTGCTTGCAACATAACGAGCAACAACGTCCTTGTGTGGCTCATGTGGTTGCCATGTTGCAAGGAGATATAGGCTCAGAGGTGGTTGTGGTGAATGATGAAGTTGAAGACCAATACAAGGACAGGGCAAGCTTGTTGCAGGCATTTGGAACAAGTGGTCTTGACTCTGTAAACGAGGAAGGCGAATCCTCAGTTGAGAGGTGGGGACTTCATACGACGGGAGGTACTAGATAGTTCAGAGCGGGATTCCGGGCTAACCAATCCAATGATTGACAGAGCTGGGTCACGGAAGATCGAGGCAGATGATAGGTGACTGTCTATAGATGATATTTTGGTTGAAGTATGAAGCCTTCCGGATGCAATCGAGTTGTTGCCAATGGCAATAGATTCATTACTTGGCAGAGACGTCCGACCCAGTTGTTGTTGCTGTTGCTGTTGGCGAGTAGCAGCTAGCCATGCCTCTGGACTCTGCCATTTCAGTTTCAGATTGTGATAGCGCAGCCTTGCTTCAACGTCAACCGACAGTCATGCACACGCAATTTGCAGAAAAAGACGCATTGAACTGAATGACAAGAGTGTCGTCCACTTTCGGCTTTGGACGCATCTGCTGAGGACGCGTTTTGGAGCGATGTGAGCGTCCTCCCGTTTGCTGTCATAAGTTGTCGGTACCCCGTGACCTTTTCATCTGACAGCTTGGGTCCAAAAGGAATGCCGACTAAGGTAAGCCAGCCTATGACTGGTTTGCCTTGGAGACATTATTGAAAACTATATTTTCTTTTTCTTTTTCATATGTATACAAAGGTGAGAAATGGAGAGAGAAATTGAAATTTCATTTTTTGGACAAAGTATGAATTTGTTATGAATTTTTGAAGTGTGCTACTCAATTATTGAAAGAGTTCCTAGACAATCCCAAAACCACCAATAAGTGTACCCATAATTTTGAAATTTTCAAGCATGGCTATGACATAAAGGAATATTAAAGTTGCTTGTTGTAATAGATTTACACTAAGAAGGTGGGAGTTCCTATTGCAATCACTAATAACTCCTTCACCATCACCCAAGGCATTGATTGTGGCCACTAACTCAAATTTATTGTAGTTAGATTAAGTTTCATAATTTATTGCAAAAATTATGTGATGGATTGAAATGGGTTATTTTCTAGGTGTTTGCACTTGGCAGTTTGCTTGTCATATTCTAGTTTACTTGACACAAGATAAGTTAAGAATTAATGTATAACAAGCGTGGTAGGCGTGGAAGATTTTGGGAGTATGATTTT
The DNA here is from genome assembly GCA_963969395.1 of Pseudoscleropodium purum. Lineage (NCBI taxonomy): Eukaryota > Viridiplantae > Streptophyta > Bryopsida > Hypnales > Brachytheciaceae > Pseudoscleropodium > Pseudoscleropodium purum. Next base: position 13,702,198 of record OZ017802.1, read on the forward strand.
GAAGAAGTCTCTAATGTACACAAGTTCAAGAAACAACACCTAATTGCAAATTTAGTTGTAAAATTGATTCCTACATGTTCTTGTTGAAAATATATATCTGAGAGTGAAACGACAATTTTGAGTGCATTTGGGTGCTTGCAAGAAACACTTGTCCTATTTGTTGTGTTTCTGGTTTTTATGGTACCAGTACTATGAGCCCTACGATTACGTTGGAGTACTATGAGAGGTATGGAAGATGAAACGTTGTTGGCCATTCTACAAGTACTAAAGAGTCCTAATGTATACCCTCAAGTACTACTAGTAGCTAGAGTCTTCTATTTTCAACAAAAAATGAGGTTTTTACATTTCCATTTTTGAGAAATAGTAAAGGTAAGTGAAAAATTAATAAAAAAAAAGTAGTCATTGTTGACAACTCAAAGCACTTTCTAGCACCAAAAGGAGTTGCTAGAAAAAATTCTTTAATTGTTCATAAATTTGTGATAATTGTAGCACTATTTGAAGCATTTCCAAACACATTTGGAACATGTTTTGTGAAAATGCTCTTTGGAGAGCATGTATTTCTATTTGAAGACCTAGATTATCCAATTTATTAATGTCACTCTTCATGAAAAAGGTACTCAATAGTACTAAAAAAAACCCAAACCGCAAGTGTTACATATTATAAAAAATCTCTTTTACCAACTAAACTGATTTAGAAAAAATTGAAATAATTTGAGTATCTCCATTACTAATATAGAAAGCTTGTTCTCAAATTTCATGTTTATTCAATCATTTTTGCAATAGTTATGGCAAAAGGTCACTTCCACACACAAAATAGGACAAGTATTTCTTGCAATCATCTATTTTGAAAAATTTTACTTCCCAAATCCCAAAAATGCATGTAGAGAATCTATAATATTTTTTCAATTGCCAACAAGATTCCACAAAAACTAAGGTAGTTTCATAATAGGAACTATAATTATTTTCGTATTTAGATCATTTTGGAGCAATTTTTATAGTTTGCTTGTGACTTCATAATGGATCCATTGATTTATTGGAAGTCAACTAAATTGGATGAATATAATTGCCTTGTTCCCAAAGTTTGGATTCCTTCAAAAGTAGTTTTGTAGGTAGTTTTCACAACTATTATCTAGTTCATGGAATCCAAGATTTTTTACTATAACACCATTATGTTCCATTGAATTTACAATTTCCTATTCTTCTTCTTGCTCTTTTCTATTGCTTTAATGCTAATAAAAATACTTAAATGGATTTTTTAATCAATCAATTCTTATAGTAGATTCTTATATTAGGTTTTTAATATTTGTAATTTATAGATTCTAAACACTTTGCTTTGCAAATATTCTATAATTCAAAGGATATTCATAGGCTTGGCCTTTGAAAAGTAATTTTTCAGTTTAATCTCTAAAGGACCAAGTTGCATTTTTAGTCAACATAGCAAATTTGGGCAACCCACTATGAATGGATTTTTTATTATTTTGTGCTGAAATTTTCACTAAACATGTGCCTAAAGAGTAGCTTCAAGGCTTGACAATTTTCGTAACTTTTGATTACATGGTCAAAAAGTTATTGCATGGTATGCAATTTTCTTTGTTCTACAAGTAGCTTGGGCAGCTCAAAAAAATTCTTTGAAAATCACTTTAAAAAAAATAAAAATTTGAAATTGGTTCTTTAGGTTTATATAAGAGTGGGAAGCTATGAATCATTCCATTTTGATTAATGAGATGAAAGTTATGAGGAGTTTTAGTTTGCGGGTAGGTATGGTTTTCAAATGGTGACGGTTGTGGGTATGCACTTGAAAGTTTTAGAGTTATCACATAATCCTTGACTTTTACGTAAACATTTCAACCTAAACAAGATGAACACGATTCTCTGTATGAGCAGTCTAGAAGTCATGACTCATGAGGTGGTGGTGGAGCGAGATGAGCTCACTCTATGTTCTGTTCGGAATGGCAACCCAAAGTCGCCGCTGCTACAGGTCTCCACCGACTGTTGCAAACATTTAGGTTCTCCAATTGGGTGGACTTCCTCGCACCGAATCGAAGGTTCAAATTCCGACTCTGTTGCAGTTATTTCCTCTCCGATACAACAGAAGTCTTGTTTTTCCCGTATGAAGACAAGTTCTACAGCACCACGACGCCAGCCGTTTACCGCAGGTGGTGGCATTTCAAGTTCACGTTGTCAGGATATATTTCCGATAGCCTCAGGCAACTCTCCTACGATTGATGCGTTGTTGAGATTTTTGTTGTGCATGCCACCATGAAAATAAGAAACTCTGAAAACCGGTGTAGCTGGTTCTACAAGAAAATCGTTTAATAGAACCCAGCTGGGGTCTAATTAAGTGATCAAGGAATACAGTAGAATCAGAGAATTGAGCTCTCACAAGCCGATGATGAAGGCTGAGTAGTCAATATAATCCTCCTTAGCATTGGACGACTCGTGGAGGATATTCGTCACAGACACTGCGCTCCATGATAGTCACTGTTATAAATTCTCGGACCAATGCCTGGCGAGCAAGGATATGGTTGCGTGGTGGTCCAGTCTGCTAAATTGTTCTCTACGTCGTGCGTACGATTCCATGCTTTTAAAATGGATTGCAGAGCATCCACTGGCAAGTAAAACACATACCCACACAAAAACCGTTTGAATTAGATTGTCCAATAAGTTTCCGTACATGTTGATTTTGCAGCCAATACGTACCACGCAGCTGTGAGGTTCTGGAAAGAATCTTTCATATATAGCCGTGCCGGTCGCACCAGATAGTTTTCAGTCCTTGGTCATCAGTAACTGCAGGACACCAACAAGAAAAGAGCTAATACTTAAACTCTGCGGAATCGTACGCCTGTGTGAGGTGCCAACAAACTAGAGAAGCAGAGCACCTGCTACTACGAAATGTCTTGCGGAATTAGCGAGCTCCGACAATTAATCCTTGACTCCCAATTTACACCTCATCGTCAAATTTGCACGGTTCAACAAAAATTTGAAGACCGTGGACCATGCCATTCTCTGAAGCGCACGCAGCTCAAACTCTCTTGGAGACTTCCGCAACACAATGGCTCAGGTGTTGAAGATTACGATCGAATCAGGGATTACGCAGCGAGCTCGATTTTTTCTCTTCAGGGAAGAACCACTGGTGCGAAGATATCTGAAGCTATGGTGTTGCTTCAGTTGGGTTCAAAAGAAATGATTGTGACATAAGATAAGAGTGACTGGTACTAAGTGCGCAACATATTGGGAATGTGATTTTGAAGAGGTTTCCACTGTACGCAATTTTAAGTAATAACAGCTAAATGCAAATGTACATCTCTCAAACAAGAGAGCAAAAGGATAGTTTTGAGCAAACTTTAAAAATTTATAGTTTATTTGTACAATACCCCCAAAATGCATGCTAAGAAGATCTATAGTATTATTCTTCACCATTTTGAAATTTGGAATACTCCTTGATCCTTGTACGGTCTACATTATGTTGATATTAGATGGAAGAATGAAATCTTGTATGTTGCCAAAAATAGACGCATCCATTAGTTGTTGGGAGAAATTAAGGTGCTTAATTAATACCATTTAGTCACTAGAATTGCAAAGGAACTAATTAGTTTTTATTATTATTATTATTTTTAAATTTGAAAATTGAATAATTTATAAAAGCTCTTTATTCTTTGTAGAAGGACAACAACGTCACTCCAATTGTGATGAAATATACGACAAGTATTTCTTGCAATGACCTAGCATAGATTTTGTTTATCTTTATATTAGGTAGTTGCAAGAAAGGGTGGTCCTATTTTCCATCACATTTTGAGTTATGGTGTTTACTATTTAATTTGGCCATAACATTTGGAGAATGAAGCCAATGTACTTGAATTTTTTTTATTGAAAATGACCAACTTGTTCATAAAGAGAATTCTTGTTTTTCAAAAAATTCAAAAAAAAATTTGTGATTAAATTTCAATTAAGCTAATTTGTCACACTTTGCAATTTAGGGATTATTAGTACTATGGAATACCCATAATTAATGATGTAGAGCTTAAATTTTAGTGAGATATTCCCACTTTAGAGAGGCATGTGCCCACCAAAAAAAACTTAAGAAAATATTATTTTATGTCATCCACATGCATGCAAATAGGGGTCCATTGCGCACACACTTTTGAACAGTGAAGATGGTTTGGGGCTTTTGGCTTCACTTTTTTGATGAAATCTGATTACTATCAAATCCTCACAAATGGCCAAATTTTTAGATGTCTTTTGTTCATGATTTTTTATTTATTATTAATTTACACCTCATTGTATCTTTTTTTTGTGACAATCTTTTTTTTTCAAATAGTAATATTTCAGTACTACAAGTATTCATAGTACTCAAAACAATACTCTTATTCATCAATTTTTTTTATCAATGTTTGAGATTGTCATGTTTTGTAGTACTTGTAGTACTAAAAGTAGAAACTACATTTTTGACAAAACGCTACAAAAAAATGGACACCCTTTTTTGCAACTATCTTATTTTTTTATTATTTATATTTTATATTATTTGTAATATTTTGATTATAATAATTTATTATATTTTACTAATTGTTATGTTACTAAATTTTTTTTATTTGATTGTGTGACATATTTTACTAATTATTTTGTATTAAGAATATTAAATGCTATTTTCCATTTAAAGAATTTTTTAGAAATAAATACAACAAAATTTTTACTCAATCTAGTTTTTATTGCCATGGCATTGGAAATCGAAATCAGTAGCTCATATGAATATGGTAGTTCATGGATATTGAATTATAAGAATTTTAGAGGCACTTATATACAATATTTATTCAACTTTCATCTATCTTTCATTTGAATTTTGACAAATTAAATTCCATTTTATACAAAAGGTTTTCAACTTTTTCAACTATATATTCAAACTTTTGCACTTCTTGAACTTATTTGTGTAACACTTAAAACCAATGACCTTTTAAATTTCTACCATATACGTCTACATTTTATATTCTAAATTTATTAATTATTTGATTACAAAAAAATTTATATTTGAACTTTTGAAGAAGCAATTTAAATAGTTTTTCATCTTGTGCATAAATTCTTTCAATAAATTTACATTGAGTTCATTTTTGGAAATAAAGTTTGACTATTATTTTAATTTCACTTTTATTAACTATACAAATTAAAGTGATTTTCATTCTTTAAAAAATTGTTAAGTAGAAGTTGTTATGAGATTCATTTGAAGGAAAAATTAAATTGTTAATAATTCTAGGATGGAATTATCACACACTAATATCAATGATGAGGTTGTTCTAGCAAGTAAACTTGATTATGTGGACTTTTTATTTTAAATTGTGAAAATTGAATTATAAACTAAATTCAATTTGTTATTTTCTCAAGAAGTTTCTATGATTACTTGTAAAACAAGAGGCTTTAGAACTTTCACATCACTAATCCAAATGGAATAAATCAAATGTTGCCATATAGGCAAAAATATAATCTGTATGAAAAAAATTAAATAAACAATTAACCTCAAATTTTTGTGGATTGTTTTACTTCTCAGTCTTCCTTATTTCATTAGAAGATTTGGGGGGGCTTCAGAAGCCTATTTTGGACTTGTTCCTTTGCAGTTGTTCCCTGTAGTAGAGGGAACGGCCCGTTGTGAAAAAAAAAATTCAAAACAAAATAAAACATTTTTTTTTAATTCTTCAAATGCCAAAAAAAGTTGAATTTTTTTTACAATGATGTGGCAGAGGCTCGGCTGTGTCATTCTGCTGCACTGAACCTGTTCCCTATGTTCATAGGCTACAATAACTCGCAGGCTTCTAGAAGCCCCCAAAATCTTCTAATGTGAACTTATTGAGGCCTAACTTTTGGTCCTAGATGCAAATTGAAATAAAAATTATATTCTATAAAAGCAAATATAATTTTCTACCTCAAGAAGAAGTCTTATAACAATTACCACTTCAAAAATTGAAGTTACACAAGCCTACTTGAAATCCATTTTGTTCCCCATAGGGGTAGTAGGACTTTAGGGGTTAATCCCTAAATGCCAAAGGCCTTCGTTGAGCTTTTAGGAATTAATTAAGTTGAACAAAAATCCAACATTTTAATAAGTTGTACCAATTTCTTTTGAATTGTAAGTGTACCAATTCAAACTAGACATGTAAGAGATCATGTAGGATAAGAAAACATAACAATATCACTTATAATTTGAAAGATTATAATGTTTGATCCTAAGGGTGTTAAAATTGCAAAAGTGATCTAAAGTCTTTCAATCCTCTTTTCACATGTCAAATCTAAAATGTTGGTCACCAAAAAAATATGAGGTTACAGGGCCTAGCATACATAACTACAATCAATTTATTGCTTTTCAAAATCTCTTCTACAATAATTAAAAATGAGTTTCTAATGTGAATTTTTCTCCAAGTTTTGATGTATTTGAGGCTCATTTCCAAGAGCCTTCAATACTACAGAATGTCAAGATTACAATGGACACCCTTGCACAAAATCTTGAGTAAAAAAATCATAATCATTCATTTTCAAAATCAAATTTTTGATGCTAAAACTAGACTTCAAAAAGAATTTTTCTAAAATATAAAATGCTAAAAATAGCAATTTGGTTAGGATTTATTTAACTTCAATGTGTGGTCAACACTACGATTTGATGCCTTGGGCATTTAGGAGTTAAATGCTTCTCTTTCTTATGAGTGAAGCTTTGAAATTAAACCGTCTTATTGTATTGAAAAGAAAGTACAACAAATTTCAACTAAGTTACTAAAATGGTTTAAGTGAGATTCTTGCCCTAAAATATAAAACCTTTGAACATGAGACCCTCATAGGTTGATTTGGATGGATGAATTTGAACGGATTGATTTGAGCTGGTTGATTTGGACTTATAATGAACCTTTTTGAAAATTGAAAGCTTCATATTCATAACCTGCGCGTTCGATCACACAGTCCGCGACTTTAACTTAAATATTTCAACTTTTCTTTACGGAGCACCCACTGACTTTCGCAGCAATTCTGTGAACTTCCTCGGACCAAATCGGAGGTTCTCACTTTGTCGATGCGTCTTCACTATTCCGACTCGGTTGCCGTTGTTTCCTCGGTCTCGGACGGAGCAGAAGTCTTGTTCTTCCAGAGTGAAGACTTCGACATGCATCACCATGAAGCAAGCCACTTACCGCAGGTGGTGACATTTCGAGTCGGCAGGATGGCTGTGGCTGCATCTGTAGTCGGGCAAACAGAGAAACCTTTCAATTCAAAGGCGAGAAAAAAGTGACATCGTCTTATTCAATTCACCTTGTTGACTAAAGCTCCAGGACGCTGCTTCAGGTTTTGAACAGCATGCGAAGATATCTGAAGCTGTGGAACTCAGTTAACTTAATATTGCTGGATTCTAACGTATGAGCCAGACCTGCTGCGCACCAGTAGTCATTTCCTAACGAGAAAAATCTGAGCACGCTGTGTAAACCCTAATTCGATGGTCTTCAAATTTTCGTTCAACACCTGAACGATTGTTGTGGCCCTCTCCACTTGAGAGTTCGAGCGGTGTGCGCTTTCGAGCATGGCATGGTCTACGGTCTTCAAATTTTCGTTGAATCGTGCAAATTTGACGATGAGGTGTACATTGGGAGGCAAGGATTGTCGGAGCTCGCTAATTTCGCAAGAGCGTTACTTCGTTCTAGTAGTAGTAATGCTCCTCTTGTTTGCACCTCGCAACTCCACGACGGAAATTATCTCAGAGACGTACGCTGACGGACAGTGTAAGTATTAGCTCTTTTCTGTCATGTTACTGATGATCGAGAACAGAAAACTATCTGGATTGCCAGGCAAGGCAACGAAAGATTTTTTGCAGAACCTCAGACCTGCGTGGTATTGCTGCAAAATCAACCTGTACGAAAACTTATAGGACAATCTAAAATTTCAAACTGTTTTTGTGTGGGTATGCGTGTTACTTGCCAGTGGAGGCTCTGCAATCCATTTTCGAAGCATGGAATAACACCCTCGACATCGAGAACAACTTAGCAGGCTGGACCAGCAACTTGTCACTTCCTTGCTCGGGGGGCATTAATGCGCTCGGATTGACACGAAATTATCGTGGAGTGCAGTGTCTGACGAACATCGTCCGCGAGCCGTACAATGCTACGGAGGATTATTATGACTACTCAGCCTTCATCATCGGCTTGTGAGAGCTCAAATCTCTGATTCTACTCTATTCTTTGATCACTTAGACCCACTGCTGTGACTCTCAAGTGAATTTCTTGTAGGACCAGCTACACCAGTTTTCAGAGTTTCTTATTTTCATGGTGGCATGAACAACAGAACTCTCAACAACGCATCAATCGTAGGAGAGTTGCCTGCGGCTATCGGAAATATCACCACTCTGTCGACATTGTGAGTCGATCCTGAACTACTCAACGATGCTTTGCTTCGCCATTGCGGAGGGGATTTCATCTTTCCTCAACAAAGGAATTGTACAGTCTCAACTTAAACCCTGAAAACCCCCTTTACTTCTTGTGCTTGCTGCAGAGAGCTCACTGGAAACCCGCAACTAACAGGACAACTTCCTCCACAAATTCAGGACACGAACCTCTACATTTTGTAAGACTCTCATGATGCAACGATCTGATTTTTTATGGGTTGTTTTCACATGAAAATAAGATCCTGCAATCTCCTCTCTGTTGCAATGCTGATAGCTTTTTCAAAGTACTGCTGAGTTTCTTATGTAGATTGCTCTTTCAAATAGGCTAATTCGTTTTTTGTGGTGATAGTGATATTCATGACAATGGGTTTTCTGGCACGCTTCCAAGTTTTGGCAATCTCACCTGGCCCTTGAAACTGTGAGCTTCTTTCTGCATATTTCCTGGAATGCTGGTTTCTATGTTTTCCTCCAATGCGACAATGGAATGGAGTGATAACTACCGCTAATGTGATCATTGCGAGGTAAACGCAACTGAGGTTATGGCCATGCTATATTATCAATGTTATTTATGGCATTTTGACAGGGACCTGAGTGGCAATCAGTTTAGTGGGTCTTTTCCAACGACTCAAATTGCACCAATGATTGCCCTGGAGACACTAAATCTTGGCAGCAACCAGTTTGAGGGAGATATTCGTCAAAACGTCTTCGTGAATTTGATACAGTTGAACCATCTGTAAGAATCTGGATGCCATTTATAGACACTTTGGGGGAAATTTTTATTATTCTTTGAATGCATTTACGAGCTTCTGGAATATTATTCAAATGCAAAATTTTAGTGCGAAATAAATCTTGAATTTATGTCTAAATTTTGGCTTTGGTTGAATGCAGGGATTTATCCAACAACCGCTTCACTGGCTCTGTGCCGATTCTCACTACCAGCGACCTCTTCACAGACATTCCCAATACCATCAACAATTTACAGGTTTTGTAAGTAGCCCAGTGCCATGTGGTTTCTCACGCTCTCCCAGCCATTAGCTTGCCCTTCTCTATGCACTAGAATCTTGAGGACGCGTACATTTTAGTGTCAAGCGTGGGACAACTTAACCTCAAGACTGTGAAGACTGCAGTTTCTTCCAATCAATCGCAATTGTACATGAGAAATCAGAGAACTGAAGACATGTGAGCACTGAGTTAGTGGAGACAATGTTGTGGTATTGGACAGGGATTTGTCACGGAACAAGTTCAACGGGTCGCTTCCTAATCTTACGGCTGTTTCCTCCTTACGATCTGTGTAAGTCTTTGTGACTCTGAGAACCATGTTTAAACTCAAGACACGTGGTTTTAATCGATACTAGTGTGCCCTGTTGCCAATGCTACAGTGAAAATAAAAGTAAATATAATTTTTTAGTGTTTTTATTCATTTTTTTATTAAAATTCAGTAACTTTGACATCGTAGGTCTAAACACCATGAAACAAAGCTTATGCACCTTTCCTTGTAAAGAGCTTTTCAACAAATCCAAGAACGTGACCTAGGAACATACAATGTAGGAGATCTCACCATGAGAAGCAAGCAAACAACATAAAACAAAACAAACCTCATTTATAGTGTAGCAATACCTTGAATTAGGTTGTTTTGTTAGTTTGTTAGGATGAATTATCATAAACTAAGCATTCTCTGGCTGTGTTCTTTGCATTGTTAGAAAACTCTCCATGAAGAAGAGTGTATGAGCTTTGATTCATGGCATAAACCTATAGTGTAAAAGTAATGAATTTTCAAAGTTCTTATGAATTAAAAAGTTACTTTCACTTTTATTTTGGTTGTGGCACAAGGGCAAGGCACACTAGTAGAATTGAAGCTCGAAGTTGGATTCAGAAAAACTGCAGCTCACAATTGGATCTAATGGAAGCGGGTTTGTTTGTTCCAGGAATTTGAGTAGGAATGAGTTTACAGGATCATTCTTACTCTCGTCTATATTTAGCAGCAATCTCTCACGCTTTCTTTCTATTTTAGACTTATCTTACAATCAGTTGAGAGGCTCTCTTTCCGAATGGGACGTCTTACAACTTGGATCACTCACACAACTGTAAGTTGCACAAATTCTTTTCTTTGCAGAATTTTGATTGCAGCAATCATTTTGAGGAGTGCGCAGATATTTTTAACCCCTAAATTCCCATGGCCTTTTTTGAGCTTCTAAAAATTTGCACTAAATTGAACAAAAAGCCAACATTTTGATAAATTATATCAATTTTTTTTTTAATTGTAATTGTAAAAATTCAAACTAGATATGTCAGAGATCACATAGGAAAAGAAAATACACTAATAGTATCACTTATGGATTGAAAGATTATAATGATTGATCATGAGGGTGTTAAAACTATGAAAGTGATTTGAAGTCTTTCAATCCTCTTTTCACATCTTAAATCTAAAAAATTGGTCATCAAAAAAATGTGAGGTTAAAGGACATAACATGCATAACCTCCATCAATTTACACCTTCTCAAAATCTGTTCTACAATTTTTCAAAATGAATTTTTAATATGAATTTTTCTCCAAAATCTAGTGTATAAGAGGCTCATTTTCAAGAGCTCTCAACACTCTTGAAAGTCAAGATTGCAATGGTACACCCTTGCACAAAATCTTGAATAGAAAATTCAGAATCAATCATTTTCAAAATCGGAGTTTCGATGCTAAAATTAGACTTCAAAAAGAAATTTAAAAAATATATAAACTACTAAAATTAGCAACTTGGTTAGGTTTTACTTAACTTCAAAGTACTGTCTACACCAAATTTTGGTGCCTCCGGCATTTAGGGGTTAAAGTTTGAGCATGGTTCTGTAGATAAATTGTACATCATATCACTGTATTGAAAAATTAATAGTACTTTTTGGGAAAGTACATTTGATCAACTGCAAACATGTATTATATTGTGACTTCTGAACATTGCATCGCAGGTACTTAGACAACAATACCATTGATGGAACACTGGATATCGGCCAACTTTCTGCACATGGCTTTCTCCAAATGAAATCTAACAATACATCAGGATCGTTGAAAACTTTGTCGCTGATGAACAACAACATCACCAATGTGCTTCACACGGGAATCAATGTTTTTGACATATCAACAATCATCAGGTGAGGAACTACTTGAGACCTCGGTGTAGTTGAGAACAACGTTTGGCAATTGGTAACAACTGCATAACACATGTTCATAATTTGTTGGATGTGTTCACCATGTTTACAATGTGGCATTGTACAGATTACAAGGCAATCCATATTGCAACAATCCGGGAGACTATTCTGATGAACAAGGTTGTTTTTGTCAGCAAATTTGTGTCATTTCATCAAGTAAATATCCGACCTAACTTATCTTTTATGCTCACTCAGACATCTCCTTGAATTTTTCAAGTATTGTGATTGATGCAGAGTTTTAACATTGTTTGTCTCCTAGATAACTCACTTTCAATTGCCATGGGGAAAATGTCTTGAATCAGGTGTTGCGAAAGCAAATCGGAAGGTAGTCATAATTTCCAGTGTGGCGAGTGTTTTGTCAGCGCTTCTCCTTCTTGCAGTTGGTATTGGTACAATCCTTTATCGAAACAACAGATACAAGCGATATCTCTTACTTGAGTTTCAACAAAGTAAGTGTTCTCCAGGGATCTTCCTTGAAGAGCCTATTCATTCCGTTACTTGTATTGTTCATTTCATGAAAGATTTGTACAAGTTTGACTTTGTGTCTTTGAGATTCTATTCTAGAAATTTAACGCTTTGTCTGTGCATGGAATATTTAGAGTTTGAGGAATTTGACGTGAAGCCTACAATTTTCACGTATAACGAGCTTCGTGCTGCCACAAGAGACTTTCATCCTGACATGAAGTTGGGCCAAGGAGGCTACGGGACAGTATATAAGGTAGAACTTCTAACACTTTATTTGAACTTACTATGTCACATGAGTTTTGCATGAGCTGTATCGGTTATGAAGTAACACTGCAAAATTAACGTCATTATATTTAATTTACGCAGGGTGTATTGGCCAATGGAAGTGTAGTGGCAGTGAAGCTTTTAATTGCCCAAAGTACTCAGAGTTCCGATGACTTCTTGAACGAGATCACTCTGATCACTGGAATGAGACACCGGAATCTGGTGAATCTCAAAGGTTGTTGCCTTCGTGAACGTCAAAAGATCCTGGTCTACGAGTATGTGGATAACTGTGATATTGACCAAATTCTATTAGGTGAGTGAATTCTTCCCTAAAATTGTTCTTATTGATTGAATAGTTCAATGCAATTCTACATGGCAATGGGATTTCCTTACCATGAGAGACAAGTCAATGCTACTTTCAGATTTTTACCAATATTTTGGCGTTAATGTGTGTTTTTTCTTGTCCAGCGAGCTCAAATACAATGCTTGTGGATTGGCCTACTCGATTGAAGATTTGTTTGGGAGTAGCTCATGGCTTGCACTACTTACATGCATTGGCTCAACCAAGGATTATTCATCGAGATATCAAAGCCAGCAATGTCTTGTTGGACAAGAATTTTGAAGCCAAAATTGCAGATTTTGGTTTGGCTTTGCTATTTCCAGATAATCAAAGTCATATCATGACCGTCCACGTTGCTGGAACCAAGTAGGTTCATTGTATACTTTATTCCTCATTTTGGTTCTCAATCCTATACATTCTACACTTTGGTGGTGATGACATTTTCACATTAGTTTTCCCATCATGAGATAGTGGTACTCATAAATGACTTGCTTTCGTAATTGTAATTTATTTTGATCCATTTGTTGTGGAATAATCATTAATTTGAATGTGTATTTGCAGGGGATATTTGGCACCAGAGTATGCGTCACTTGGTCAACTAAGTGACAAAGTTGATGTTTTTAGCTTTGGAGTTCTTTGTTTGGAGGTTGTAAGTGGTCGAAGGAACATTGATGGAAAACTACCACTTGATGAAATGTATCTTTCTAAATGGGTAAGAAATCTCTTTTCTCAAAGATAGACTTTATTTTAAATGTAATGTTCATCTACTGAAGAATATGATTGTGTTCTTGTATTTCTTTTTTTATTTCTCTAATAATTTCTCTTTTTTTATTGCAATATCATACTATGGCATTTTAGGCTTGGAAGCTTCATGGAGTAGGCAACTTGATGCAGTTGGTTGATTCATCATTAGACTTACAAGATGATCAAAAATTAGAAGTGACACGGCTAATCAACATAGCCCTTCTTTGCCTACAACACAACGAAGAGCAACGACCTACTATGGCTCGTGTAGTTGCTATGTTGCAAGGAGACGTAGAGTCAGAGGTGATTGTGGTGAATGAAGAAGTTGAAGACCAATACAAAGACAATGTAAGCTTATTGCACGCATTTGGAAGAATTGGTCTTGATTCTGTAAACGAAGAAGGTGAATCCTCAGTTGGGACTTCATCAAGATGGGAGGTTGGTAGCTCAGAGCAGAATTCCATACTAAATATTCCCATGATTCCATTGGATAATGTAAGACGAAGATGATAGATGTCTATATTAAATGTAATGTGGGTATTCTGTAGTAGTGGCAACCTTGCAAACATCACCAAAAGAATGGCTAGAGGACCCCTTTTCTTTGGCACTTGTCCATCATGTTCTATTGCTTTTTATCATTGTCCATCATATTTTTATATTATAATAAAATTGTAATACCTAATCCCTACCTATTAGAACAAGTAGGATGTAGACTTGTAGCGGAGCAATGTTAGATACATAGTTGCAATGACTAAACATTACATGTCATGTAGGGTAAATATAAAGGGATAGTTTTTACTACCAACTATGATCTTTTGGTTATATAAAAATTATAAAATATTTGACATTGAGCAGGCAAGAAAATTCTGAACAAGATGGATGAATGTCCTTCATTTTTTTGACAAAGAAATGGGGTAAGAGTTGCTCAATCACCCACTCTTCCTTCAACTAATGATGACTAGAGATCACAAGTGTTAAAAGTGCCCACTACTGTTTCTAGAATGGGTTCAAGATAATTAACCAAATATTCATTTTTGGAAGATTTTTTTTGAATCTACATAAATGGCATGAAAAAATTAAATAAAAAACAAAGTTGGGGATGGAAAATGGCAAGCTAGGCCGAGAAGAAAAAGAAACCAAGTTGGTTGCATTGGCCAAGGGGTGATTTTTAAGTAGCCCTATAATTATGGGGTTGGCATGCTTGTTTTTGGCTACATTGGAGTTGTTCTTAGTCCACTACCTTGTCTATTTTGGTGTGGAGGGAAAATGCCATGTTATTATGGATTTTGTCCTTCTGGTGCATGGCTTCAAATAACTTATTAAGAACCATACATCTAGTGGGATTATGTTTGTGAAAGCTCCTTTGTAGTTGCATTATTGTTCCATAGAAATTCCTTTGAATACAACTCATTTCTTCCTGAACAAATCCATTTTTTCAACAAGACAAAATTTGGTATCACTTCCTATCGTGATCCCAAACTTATTCACTGCAAGTATGAGGTGATTGCAAGAAATATATGCACTATTTTGTAGTCACATCCAATATACTCATTTTTTTGGCCAGAAGTTTTGCATTTTCATTGTAAATGACTTAAGAGGTATAGTTAAAATACTCATGACTACTATACATCTAATATAATTTTTTTTTCAATTTAAAAAATATTTTATTGTCCAAAATTATCCTCCAAATTTATGTCACACTTACTAATTGTTTTTTTTTAGAACTATTTAGTATCCAAAAAAACAAATTTGGAGCTGAAATTTAGAGTAGATGGTCTTCAAGTAGAATTGTAGCTATTGTATTAAGGAATTCTAAAAATCATTAATTTTATATGGTGTGGAAGTCCACAAAGCAAGTTTTTCAAAACATGTGAAATATTATTTTGGTGGTTCTTTTGATAAATGACTATTTATATAAAGTTGCTACAAATGGCCAATTCATATTCATATATATATATATATATATATATATATAATTTCTTCCTATTTTTAAGTAATCAAAACATCAAAGTATTTATTCATTTACTTAAGATTTGGTACTATTATAGTTTTTCTATGCTTGTCTTTTAATACTTACCTTCATCTCAAAGTGATATGCAATGACCATATTTTTAAAATTAATTTTTTTTCTAATTTTGAAGTATTTGAGGAAAAAAATAGCACAAGTATTGTGAAATACAATAAAATCACCAAATGTTTCTTGCAATCACCTTATAGCTACACCTTAAATTTTGGTAGGAATAGGTGATGGCATGGCTTAATTCAAGTGGATATCTGTTTGGTGTGACTACTCCAATAGACAAATTTGACCTTTAAACAATGAAAATGCTTGTTGCCTTGTCCAATACCTAGTTTGAACTAGGCATTACTGGCTAGTTGTTGGAAACTTGTGACCTCTTCCATCTCATTGCTTGGGTCCAAAAGAAATGACTATGACATAAGATAAAACTGAATGTGTAATAAGTGTGGTAAGTGCACAAGATAGAAGTCTGATTTTGAAGAATTTTTCAATGTATTGACAAGTTGAAGAAATAACAACTAATTGCAAACCTAGTTGCAAAATTGATCCCTACATGTTCTTGGTAAGAATGTACAATACATCTTGAACATGAGAGTGAAAGGACAATATTGAGCACACATAGAAAATTCATAATTTATTCATACAATATCCAAAAATGTATACTAAAAGAATCTATAATATCTTTCACTTTCCAATAAGATTCTACAACAACTAAGATGGTTTTATAGTAAAAACCATAATTATTTTCTTATTTAGACAATTTAAGGTGGAATTTCTTTAGTATGCTTGTGACTTTACAATGGATCCATTTTAAATTGGATTTATCAAAAGTCAACTAAATTGAATGAACATAACCATCTTATTCATAAAATTTGAATTCCTTCAAAAAGAGGCATTGTAGGTAGTTTTACAACCAGCATAATCCATAAAATCCAAGATATCCCATTCTTCTTTATTGTTTTAATACTAATGAAAAAACAACTATTTAAAAATAAATATATATGGTAAATTCATTAATGTTATTGATTCTTTAAGGACCAAGAATTCATATTTGAAAAGAATGGATGAATACAAATACATTCTAAGCATACAAAAATGCATTTTCCATCAATCAATTTTTAATAGATTCTTAAGTCTATTCTTTAATGCTAAGATAATATAGATTCAAAATTTTCTTTTTCAAATATTCTATAATTCAAAGGATACTAGTAGGTTTACTTTTTTTGTTCAACAAATGACCCTTCAAAAATGACTTTCATAAAAATTTAGACATTCATTGAATGAAAAAATACAATAAAAACTTTAAAAATCACTTTCATTAGAACTTTCATCTATGGATCACGTTTCACAAGTTCTGTTTGAGAGTTGTCATTAATTATTATTCTAAGTTGCATTTTATAATACATCCTTACTATTTTGGAATTTGGACTACCCCTTGATCTTTCAAGAAATAAGTAAATTATTTAATGAATATGTCTTTAGAGTTTAGATGCAAGGGCTGTACATTAGGGCCTATATTATGTGGTACAAAGTAGTCCTAGCCATGGGACCAAAAACAAGTGTATTCATTGGTAGTTGGGAGAAAGGAGTTAAATGCATACAGTTTCAATGAATGAAGGGACTAATTGATTTTTACTATAATTTATTAGGAAAGTTATTGAAGATTGAAAAATTTACAAAAGCTTTATATGAAATTATAGAAGAAATAACCTACCCTTTTTTTAGCCCTTTTTCATGTTGAAAATGACAAAAAAATGTGAAAGATTTGTTTTTATAATCAATTACAGAATTTTTTCAGATATATTTTCAAAGAATTTTACAATGGATTTCTTAAAGATTTAAATCTTGTAATGCAAATACCATGAGCTCAAACTACTTGGTATTTGGTTTGACTTTCATAACCCTTTGATTTCAATGTCCATTTTCATTCCAAAAAACATCCACCTAATTAAGGTTGTTGTCTATTGGGTTGATAAAAAAACATAGTAATTATTTAATGAATTTCATGCTATCCACCTTGTGATGATATGATGTAGTAAAAAACAATATTCAATGGAAGTGGTTTCACATTGTCAAAGTCATAAATCATTCTTGCAATCAAATAATTATGAACACATGATTACATTTCCACAAAATGCACAACAACAATGATAATGAGCTCAAAAGAAAGGAACACAAACTTCTTGATTAATATGTGCTTAACCCCTTTCAATAAAAAATCCTTAGTTGTTAAATCTGGCAATGGAAAATTCAAATCCCTTCCTTTGTGAACCCCCTCAACTATTGATTAAATATCTTCTTTGAAAACCTAAGCTGTTGATCTTGAAGTAGAAAAATTTGGACCCCCCTACCTTGCTATCGATTTTAATATGGATACAATTATAAATATAAAATATGAAAATGAATATGGAATATAGATTATGAATTCATATGGATATGAAATACATTCAAAATTTTTGTATATCCCATATTAAATGTAGTTCCAATTGCTTGCTTAAAAATACAAATATGGGGTTGGAGAGATAAGTTATCAAGCATAATTAATGAATAGTGCTCATTAATCTGAAAAAAAATTATTTTGAGCTCATTGTGACAATTTATCACAATGACAATGAGTTCAAAAGAAGTAGCAACTATCTACATACAAATTTTAACTACACTATTCAAATAATCTTGACAACATAACCTACCATCATATACATAAATCTACTTGTAAAATTGCAAATTTTTCTTTCAAAAATCTAACATCAAATGAAAAACATGTTGCAAGCCAAGTCATTCATTTTTACAATATATACACTAGTTTGTTATCATGCTAATCTAAATGCAAAGAAAGTAGATTTGTGATTTGTGCAAATGGTTTGATTGCTAAATTTGACTAGTAAATGTAACAATTGACTTGATAGGCTATTGATAATTAAATAAAATAAAATTTTAGAAAGATGTTGATTTCCAAAAAATGACAAGGTTTGATTTGTTGTTGAAAGGATGAACATTTTTTGTCTAGTTAATTCCATTACTATACACCGAAACTTGCCTGCTACTCCCATTAGTTCCCCCCCTTCTCTCTCAAAAAATTTGTGAGCCGTTGATTTTTTTGAAAAGAAATGCTTACCCTCAAAATTGATGTTGATTTCTCAAAAAATCACAAGATGTTGATCTTGTGAAATTTAATCTGAGCCGTTCAAATATAAAATACAAATACTGAATACGAATACGGGTACATGTACTGGATATGAGCACTAAATATGCGTATTGAATACGGGTACTGAATACGGATATAGTATTGGATACGGGATCAATTGTCCTATATTGTTTGTCAAGAACTTTGATTCTGAAGATTACAAAAGGAGGTGGGGGTGAGAGGGGGTGAGATAAAAAAAATTTAAATCAAACTATAAATGATAGGTGAGAGTGAGTGGGGGTGGTAAAATAAAAATTGAGGGGGGGAGTGCATAGTGACACAAAGTGTCACTATACACCTTAAGTGCCTAATAACTACAATCCCAAAAACAATTCCATTACTATACTTTACAATAATTACACTAATTCACACTCTTTTGGAAATTATGTGAATTTGCAAGGTATATTAATACAATATTTTACAATATTTTAGATGAAGTTCATATAATAGAGTATCTACTATTTTCCTACTATCTCAAATGTTGTATCCATTGGTTAGGCCAACTTTCTTTTTTGAATAATTTATTAAAGTTAGAAAAATAATGCAAATCAAACAACTATTTGACTTAGAGGTGAGCCACATGGCATGCTTTGCTAAAAAATTGGATGGATGAGCACTATGGATGAAAAGAGATTACCTTTATACAATTAAGGTGGTAGAAAGTGAAACAATCCATATGGAATATATACAATAAGAATTGTGTTCAATGTAAAATATCTAAGATAATATGATTTGGATGTCGGAAACAACATCAAAAAGTCTAAATCAATGTTTAGATGTTTGAAACAATGTTGAGTTGTACAGTACAATGGTCAAGTTTCTATATTCTTATATTGTAATTATCCTATATCTTTTGTTTCACCATGCACAAAGAATAGATACAAATATGATCTTTGTAATCTTCATTCTCACTAATTTTCAATGAAGGAATTCCTTCATTTTGCCATAAGAAATTCTCTTGATGGTAGATGGTAAGTTTTCTTTAACTCTTGGTGAATTCTACAATTTTAAAATTTATTTTAACTAATTATTTTTTGTTGACCTTGCCTCAAAAGTATAGTATGCACTAATTGATGTCTCAAAAAATATCTAATTTGATGTTTCAAAAAGCAACATTAAAATTTTCAAACAACATAAAAGTATGTTGATTAAGCATGCCACGTCGTCATTTTTTCACCACTACATCAAGTGTCATGTCATGTGCTATGTCATAAACGAGTTGGATGAAAAAATTCCACATAATTGTCATTGCCTATGTGGTGCTTATATGGCATCTAGATGTCACATTTTGGAGAGCTTGGAAGACCATGTTTTTTCTGATGTCATCAAGAAAATTTTCAGCCCTTGAAAGGGTTGTGAGTTTCGATTCCCACAAATGCAATTAGAGAGGAATTTCAGTTTTTAAATTTTTTTGAATGAACACTGCTGATGTGGCACTACTTGTGCCACGTTAGTGCCACATCAGATTTATTAATTATTATTATTTTTTATTATTTTTTATTTTAAAAAAATTCTGTAATTGCACTACAAGGTATCAAAAAAGAAATTCTTAACGGCCCTTTGCAGGGTTCAGAATTTTTGTAATGTAAAAAAAAAGCTCAAATTGGATATGTTCTTTGTGATTTTACCATGTTTTGGGCCCATCAATTATAATAGATTTTAGGTGACATCAATGTTGATTGTTTTGTGTCTAATTTGATGTTTGAGCACATTTTTTACAATATTAAGAAAACATCAATTTCTTATAGTCCCAACATCTGCAAAACCTTATTAGTGCTATACTTTGGGATTGTAGTCCTACTCTAAATGTCTTGTTCATTTTGTTGTAGTGCGCTACAAATGAGGTATTTTCATGTTGAGGATTTTTTTTGCCTTAGCGTGTATTTTGGATAAGTTGTTAGATTGTTATGCATATTCCTCGTGCAATTTCACAATGAGCAGGGGCCCTTTTCTCTCTTTACATTTTTGTGTGTTTGGTCTTTTAAAAGGCAATGCTCTTAGTATTGACAAGGGATGTATGTGTTCAAGGTGGTGTAGTGGATCCCCCACAAAATATCAAAATTAAAATTGACTTCCATAGTCTTCTCCGACATCTCATTCAAGAAATTCACTAAGGCTTGTGGTTATTAGTGCAACTTTCAACATTAGCCATACTTCTTTGACGCGTTCTATTGTAGGAGATTTTGTCGAGGTTTATATTTGTTGTAGGATCTAAGAATCCATGAATGGCCCAATTGTATTTCCATCATCATAGTATACTAAAGATGCTTTTAAGTAATCCTCGGACATGGTGGATACTCTTGAATGGCATTGTTGTAATGTTTGTTGACGATCTTCTCAATTGACATTTACTTAAACAACTATTGCATGTGAGGGATGATGTACATCCTATAGAGTGACAACATATGCACATTATAGGACTACAATTTGATTGGTCTTAGGTCTCAAAAAACACAAACTTGAGGTGGACTTCATTCGATTTGAATAGTACCAATTTTGTAGCATCCAAATGATTATAAAGTGGTGAAACCACCTTTTAGTATTTGATTGTCATTACACTAGCCTTACCAATTGTTTCTATCATTATTTTGCCTCATCATTTTTTTCGTGATTGATAATACTCTAGGAAATGTTTTGTAAGATCTCCAAATCACTTTTCTTGCATAGAAATCCAATCCAAAATTTGTATGTCATCTCTCATATTTATCGATTTGTTCCATCACTCTAAAGCCCAAAGGGACTAAAAACTCTCCCATTGATTTAGTATTTAGAAAATTGTAAAATTCTCCTTTCAAAGACATTGCAGCTTAATTTTACATATGATTAAAAGCACCCCCAATGGACAATTCCTTCACAAAGTCTAGAATTCCTCCTACACTCCTACACTAGTTAAATATGACATATAACCATTATATTGAATATTTGCATGATTTATTTGTTATACATATACACCTTAGAACCTTTTAGAAGTATTGAAGAATTTCTTAAGAAGGAGCTTGCATGTAGAGGAAAGCTTCTTGAAAAGCTTCCTTGATAAAAACTCCTTATGTAATAAGCTTAGTTCATAGAATCTTCTTGAGAAACTTTCTAAATAGTAGTATATAAGAAAGTTGATATTGAGGTAAGTTTTACTAATTTCAACAACACATCTCTTGAACTTCTAGTTTTTAGCTTTAGCTACATTCTTGTATTCTTTCTTGAAATCCAAAATCAAATCTTATCTTCAAGAATATACATTGGTTTTGTGTCCACTTTATCTATAACACTCACAACAATTGTGTTATAGTTTGATACTAATTGTTTAATCTTCAAAAAAAGAAAAATTAAGGATACTATATTTTACAACTCATTATATGGGTCTTCATTGTATAGATAAAATATAGAATAGTCCATTGCAACTCTTGAGATTAGGTAGAGATATATTCAAATATCAAGACATGATTGCATATACATGTCAAGGTCAAGGTATTTCCATAAGATGACAGCATAGCATGTAATCATTGTACATTTTGTTACTTATTAACAAATTTCTATACAATGATTAGAAAAAACTAGTGGCTAGGTAAAAATTAACCAATAGAAGTGGTAAGAATCTAGTTGCATTTTGGAAATAAAGGATGCAAAACCAAAAAGAAATTTATTAAACTAGAAATCAACTAGTACTATCCAAAAATTGGAGGATATTTTACCCGTCTCCTTTCAATACTTGGCAAATTTCAGTTGTCATAAAAATATTTCTACTAGCTAATATCTAATAAGGCAAAGGTCAAATATGAAAATAACAATCAAGGGCCAAGGCACACCAATATAGATCTTGGGGGGACTTAGGATTAGGGCACCCTACCTTGCCACCACATGCTAGGTTTCACCTTCTAACAACTTATAACTCTTTCCTAACTTGCCACAACTTCTATAGTCTTGTCTAGCCTCCCAATCCTCCGATAGCTTTTATATGAGGTATGTAGTTGTTGTTAGGAGTTTGGTAGGTGGCCTTTTTAATGCCTTGCTTACTTGATCTTTTAGTCTTCCGTTGTTGTTCCACCTCCTCCCTTGTATTGTCATATTCCCCCTACTATAAGCAAACTTCATCTATTCAAATACACCAAATCATATATTTGAATGTTGTTTCATATGTCTACACTTGTCTACAAAAATTATGCCAAAAAATCACTTCAAGATTGACATGGCAAAAACATCCAAAATTTCAAATAACGTGTTCTAAAATCTAGATGTTTTTAGCTAATGTCCACCAAAACATGGTTTTTGAAGGTGTTCAATTATTGCCATTTAACTTCCATCTTAGCACCACATAAACACCATGTGAGTGAAGAAAGCCACATGGGAATTTTTTCATATGGCTCGTCCATGATGTGGCACCTAACATGACAACGAGAAAAAATAAGTGGTATTCAACAAAGATGATGTGGCATGGCTAATCAACACACTTTTGAGACACATTAATTCAATTTGTGCATATTGTACCTATAGGGTAGCGTTGACAAAAAAATAACTATTTGGAAAAAAATGTAAATAAACAAGATAAATTGATGAATTCAACAAGAATTAAATGACCAAGTTGTTTTAAAAAAAATTGTCCAATATTAGCTAGAAAGTTCAAAGCAAAGTCCAAAGCCCATCTACCATGAAGAGAATTTTGATGGCAAAATGAAAGAACCACTTCATTAACATTTAGTGAAAATAAAGGGTGGATAGGTCATTTTTATAATGAAATCTATTGTTCGTTATGAATCTTCAAAGTCAAATCTTTAATTGATGTCATACCTACTACTTTTTACTACTTGACCTTCTAGAACCATTGGTCCTTTGACTGGAATCTAAAGTAATATGTTGCTCTATTGATTCTCTATTGTGTTGTTGATTGTATTAAAAAGCTATTGAAGTGCAACTCCTTTGAACTACAATTCCTCGGCTACAACTTTAGAAAATAATTTCTTATCTTTTTTTGTACTTTTAAGTTTTTCTTGATGGCTAAATGGCAAAAGAGCATAAAAGATATGTTCTTTAGTTCTGGATCTTGGTAGTTATGCAAGGATTTAATTCTTCTTTATCCATCACACTTCATAATAAGGAACTCAATAACATTGAAAAATTAATCTATAGTAGAAAAATTCTTGGTATGATTTGTATGATTGGATGGAGTTTGACTTTGAATTGGAGAGAGTTTTTTGGTAAGACTTGTAAAAAGGGTGGAGATAAGTTTGCATATGCTATTGAAGGATCTACAAATATTAAGATTTTAGCATAGCAAGACCTTATTAGTATTGGAACTATAGAATATATAAAATTGGCTTGGGCTAAGCATGGTGATAAAAGAACTTTGCAAAAAGTTGTTGCAATTGCAAATTAGAGCTATGATGAAGCAATTCTATCCCTATTTAGGATTGCATATTTTATGGAAAAGAAAACTCTTCATTTTCACAAGTTTTAAAGTTTGTATGATCTTTTTCTTTCATGCAAAGTTCCCATCACTAAAAATGTTTACTATGATGAAAATACTTGTGTTGAAATGGTCTTTGATCACTCTTCAGTCATTTAAAAGAATGTTTTGGATAAAGTTAGGATTTCTAAGGGCTTTGGCTTAATGGTTGATAAGTCCATTAATAGTTTTGTCAAAAGTCACCTTCTAGTTTTTGAAACCTTTTTAAAGGCTAGTCATCCTATTATGTGTTTTTGGGTTTATTGTAGATTGAGGTTGGAAAAAATGATTCTATTTAAGATGATATTTGATATTTTGTGGATGCTACAAAGACATGGAGATTAAATCTTAGTAAATGTGCTAGATTTGGATTCAATGGAGCTTTCACCATGGTTCAAAAGAATGCAAGTATAGCAGTTTGGTTGAAAAAGTAAACTCATTCCTTCCTTCAATGCATTATGTTTCTCATAGAACAAATCTAGTTGCCTAGAGTCCTCAAAAATGAATCTTGTAAGGAATGGTCTATTGCAATGGATTCTATATCCAATGAATTGGTTGGAAACCTAAGAAATCATCAAAATGAAATATGCCTTGCAAACCCTTAAACACAAACAAAATGATGCTCAAAACCCCCTAAAAAGGTACTGTAAAAATTTCTTGGTTATTTAGATCATAAGATATAACTACAGAATTACTTTATAAAATTCCTTGAAATTTGTCTTTATTTATTTTCATTAAAAACTTTTAGTAAGAATGATGCTCCCATTTTATAATTGTATGCTAAATTCCTTAATTTCAAATTTATTTATTTTTTCTATTTTTATACTAAATTCTACACTTACTTTCAAAATTGTCTAAGATTTTTCAATGTAAACTTGTTGATATCTCTACTATTGAATCTATTGTAAATACAAAGATGACTTTTGTTAGATCGTGCTTCTTTTTTAATTTTTTAATTTCAATCAAGACACATTTAATCCAACTATAGGTTTTTATGCCCTCTCTAAATTTGGCCCCTTGAATAGTTAGAATATTCAAATGATTAGAAAGGAGTCTTATATGTGCTAATTTGGAGGCTACCCTCATATTTCAAAAAGTTTTATACTAAGGTGACAGTTTATATGGCTTTAGAGGCTGTCATTAGAAGAATAATTTGGCCTCCAAAGGACCTTTAGATTTGTAGCATCGAAGAAAACAAATACTAAATTAAAAAATTGAAAAAGAATTTTTTAAAAATTACATACTAACTTAAAAAATTGTTGTCCATGTATGCTAAAGTGCAATTTTTTAATTAAATTTTTAATTAAAATTATTATTTTATTTATTCTAGCTAATATCATTCAATATTGAATTTAGTTTTTCAATGGGAAGTATCTCAAATGAAGCCCTTTTTTTTCATAATGGTTTGAAGTCAGTAATGTCATAATTGATGCTTTTAAAATCTTTATTCCAATTCACATGCCTCATAGGAAGATTGGTTTATCATCATTAGGTGTTATAGAACTTGATTTTCTTTTGCGGCAATACATGCAAAAAAAGAAAGCCAAGCTTAAAGAT
Source organism: Pseudoscleropodium purum (assembly GCA_963969395.1). Lineage (NCBI taxonomy): Eukaryota > Viridiplantae > Streptophyta > Bryopsida > Hypnales > Brachytheciaceae > Pseudoscleropodium > Pseudoscleropodium purum. The sequence continues at coordinate 13,727,801 of OZ017802.1, forward strand.
AGACCTTTCTTCCCTTGGTAAATGCAGTAGCTTGTAAATATTAAGCATTATTTGCTTTCAAACTACTAGGAAATACAAAGTGGATGGATAGAACTTTTGGAGATATATAATTATCTTGGCTTGAGTTCAATAAGATAGATTTCATCTTTGAAATTGAAGTACCCTAATCTACTAACCCTTGTTGAAATTGCCAAATATCAATGTGAGCACAGTAACATGTGAAAGGGCTTTTCTATGTACAGTACAATAATATCAAGGATAAGATTCAAAATTGCATGACAACATCAAATTTGGATAGTGTTATGCAATTGGTTATAAAAGAAGTAGACAAGTTACTAGATAATGCCATTATCTTGAAGAAGAATTCTATTAAATTATGCCATTTATATACCAATAGTAAGTGGTACTTTACAAAGGTAGTAGAAGAACCATTTGAACAAAGTGAAAACTTTTATTTCTAATTAAACTCTTTTGATTTCATACAAACTTTTCATTATTTTCAACTCCATCTTAGATAAGTTGGAAGGATCTTTGGCCTTCAAATGGTAAAAGGTTTTGCCAAGTTCAATTCATACCAAGGATACAATATTAATTAGTATTTTCATTTTGGAATTGATTTATTTTTAAATTGCAAGAGGTTAGCAATTTAGCCTATCCCAATTTAAATTTGGAGGAAATTTGTTGGTAAAAAATTAATGTTGCAAGAAATAAACTAGTATTCAAATTTGTAATTAACCCTAGACCACTACTATGGACACTTAGTCTTTGATGGGTGACTTCAACTAAGACTGCAATATGGAAAAAATGTTTTTCATCTACATTAGAGGATTTTCAAGGCCAAAAAGAGACTATGAAGTCCCTGGCTCCAAAAATGTTGTGAATGCAACCAACCACGCAATTTGACATGGCCAAAAGAGTGCCACATCATTTTTTTTATTTTTAAATTTTGAATTATTTTTGCATTTTAAGAATGTAATTTTTTTTTTGAATTTTTTTGAATTTTTTTTCCTAATAGCTAGCTATACCCTTTGTTGTGGGGGAGCATCGACGAGAACAAGCCTAAAACGGCCTCTTCTTGGCCTCAAAATCTTCTCTGATGATTTGCTTATTTGCAAGGTACTTGAGTATATTTTCAGTATATAGTAATGCAAAGTCCTTCATTATGATCTTATTGACTTTTCTAAAGAAGATGCTTAATCCATGGATCACCCTTGTAGTATATTTGAACCATTTTTTGCTATTTACTCTTGATGTGAATTTTAGCCATAAAAGTGGTATTTTGAATTTGAATTCAAATAATGAAACAAATATTATCCATTACACTTTCTATTGCAATTGGAAATTTTGGAAAAATCTTGAATTTCAATATTTTATAGCAATATAAACTTTGGGCCTATAACCATAGTTTGTTGACTTTCTAATTATAGAATGGTTTGATAGCTTGGATTTATACCATGATGTTATACACTATATTTTATGTCTATAATGAAGTTTTTAGATTTTTTAGTATATTTTGGATTTGATATGAATTTTCTTCATTTTTTTCTTAAGAGATTCATAGTAATTTCAAATTTTTTAAGAACTTGTAGCAAACATGTGATTTCATCTCGAACAAATAAATATATAATTTTTCATTCATATCTAGTTGAAAAATGGTAGCAAATAAACAAAATTATAGACAATGAAGCTATTGTAGAACTTGTTAGTGATGGGCTTGTCTTTATAAGGTTAAGAAGATGCAACCGGTGACTACTAAAAAGAAACCCATTCCATCCTTGCAGAAGCAACAAATCAATGGGAAGACCTCCAAAGATTCCCCAACATTGAGCTTGAGTTAATCTATAACCAAGTAGGGTTTTTTTGGCATTATAGTACTACAGCTAGTAGCACTACAAGGGAATGCTATCATTTTTTGTCAATTCGGACAGTGTCTATCAATTAGGACATGTCAATTTGGATGCCGTTTTCTTGTAGAGTAGGTTGCACCACAAAAGAATAATTTGGCTAGAAAATGACAACAAATCATGAAGATTTTTGCCAAAAACTTCAAATTAAAAAATATCTTAGATGAAATCTCCAAAATGAAAACAAAATCTTGGACATGTAGTATGTACTATTGTGATATTTTCTATTCAATATGTGGATGAATGTTGAAATTTGTAGCACTACTACCGATATATCATTTTATATTGTGACTTTGGTACTTCATAAAAAATGAAAAAAAGAAGCTTTGTAATCTAGTCACTTAGAATAATGTGACTTCATCATCCCATTTTGATTATTTACTGTGATGAAGTTTAGTCTAGTTTAATCCCTAAGTGCCCAAGGCCTTTTTGAGCTTCTAGAAATATGTTCTAAATTGAACAAAAAGACAACATTTTGATAAGTTGTATCAATCTTCTTTGAATTGTAACCATACAAATTCAAACTAAATATGTTAATGATCACATAGGAAAAGAAAACACAACAATATCACTTATGGTTTGAAAGATTGTAATATTTGACATGAGGGTGTTAAAATTGTGAGAAAGATTTGAAGTGTTTTACATAAGGAAAAATCTGTAGGAGGGCCATTAAACATTCATTTTTTGACACCTTGCATTAAATATAGAAAAATAAAAAAAATAAAAAAATTTGATGTGGCAATGATGTGGCACCATTAGTACCACAAGTAGATGCTAAATTTAAATTTTTTTTTAAATGTTAAAAATTAATTTCCTCCTTAATTGCATTAGGGGTTCAAAATTTGTAGACCTTAGGAGGGCTGAAATTTTTCCTAATGATCCTCTTTTCACATGTCAAATCTAAAAAATTCGTCACCAAAAAAATATGAGGTTAAAGCACCTAACATGCATAACTCCAATTACTTTACGTCTTTTAAAAGTTTCTTCTTTTATTTTAAAAAATGAATTTCTAATGTGAATTTTACTCCAAAACATGGTCTATTTGAGGCTTGTTTTCAAGACTCCTCAACATTATGGAATGTCAAGATTACAATGGACACCCTTGCACAAAATCTTGAATAGAAAAATCAAAATCAATCATTTTCAAAATTGAACTTTTGATGCTAAAACTAGACTTCAAAAATAATTTTCCAAAAATATAAATGACTAAAAATAGTAACTTGGTAAGCTTTTAGTTATCTTCAAAGTTTTATCGACACCAAAATTTGATGCCTCGAGTCGCAAACTCGCGGGAGCAACTCGAACTTTGCACAAGCATGTACTCCACTGATTGCACCATCGAGAATCACCACCACGTCGCGGTGGCCATGGCCAGCACAAGCGGTGGCAGTGAGCCTGACTCCACCACTTCAACCGTGCCGTCCTCCAACACTTGTTTCACATTCCATCTTGTCTTCTTGATATACATCATCCTCCCCCTCCTCTCCTTTATCTCGATTCCTTTTTCTTTTCTTTCTTCTTATTGATTGATCGATCGATCATATGCCCATTAAAAATTTTCTTACAGTGTTTGGATAAATTTTCAGGGTATACTGCTGACATTTTATGATAGTTTTCATCATACTACTAAAATCACAAGGTCCTCTGTAATGTCACATTTTAACACAATGTGATAATACAGAGTTACAATGACCTTTACACCTCTGTAATATCACACAGTGTTAAAATGTGATATTACAGAGGTACAGTGATTATATGGATGTTAAGGTATTCTTGGCTTCACACTTCATTCTACTTGCACGATTCTATGATCTTCTAAATGTTCTTGATTCTAATGTTCTATTGTTACTATCAAATGATTTGAAATTTTTATTAACTTGAAGCAATTTTGGATTCTGTAACAAAGTCTTTTCAAAGTCCTTGCAATTTGAGAAATTTGCATTCCAATTCTTCAATTTTTGTCACCATAGTTGTGAACGAAGAAATTTATCAAGTAGTGGTGTTCTTGAGTTCAACAATACCTCCAAGGTATCTTCTTCACATTTGTTTTGAGCAAATTTGAATTCATGTATAAAATGGTAGTTTGAACATTGAGTTTCATTTGAACAATTTGAATGTCATTTGAGTTTCAATCTAATTTCACACAAGAGACTAATGTAATTAGAGCCAAATTGGAGCATTTTTGGAGCAATTTCACCTAATGTGAGCAATTTGAGTTTCATTTGAACAAATTGGGTGTAATTTGAGCTTCAATTCAACTTAATTCCAAAAAATTGATATAATTAGAGTCAAATTGGAACAATTAGAGTATTCTTAGAGAGCAATTTGACCTGATTTGAGTTTAATGTCAACAATTTGACCTAATGTGAGCAATTTGAGCTTCATTTGAACAAATTGAGTGCAATTTGAGCTTCAATTTGACTTAATTCCAAGAGATTGATGAAATTAGTGCCAAATTGGAGGAATTTGACCTAATTTGTGCTATTTGACCTAATTTGAGCTTAATGTCAATAATTTGATCTAATTTGAACATCATTTGATTTAATTTGGGCAATTTGAGTTTCATTTGAACAATATGAGTCGAATGTTATCAATGCAATGTAAACTAATGTCAATAGTTTGACCTATTTAAAACCTAATTTGGATAACTTTAGCATTTTTTGAGGCAAACATGAACAATGGAATATAATTTCAATAGTTTGATTTAATTTGAGCAATGTCATGCACATGAATTTGAATTTAATCAATTTGGCAAAATTTGACCTAAATTTTGAAATAGGTGCTAACATCCAAAATTTTGTTATTGAATATATGTTGATGTGTTATGGATGTTAGGAAGCAAAAGTTGGAGTAAAGTGGAGCATACTCAAGGAATGAAGATTTTTGGAGCATAGTTTATAAAGGTGCAATTTCAAAACCATTATTTTTTATTTTCACATCCTAAAGTGTAAGTTTTAGGATTCATGATTGTCATCTTTTGTAGACTATGGCTTAAGCTTTGTTTACAATTCATGACTATGTAGGTGCTAATATTGATAGTCTTGAATCTATGTCCATCCAATGTCCAAAATGTTTAGCATTTTGTTTTAGGAAAGAAAAAGCAACAATTTGTTGTTACAATGGTAAAGTTGGTAGTGAACATGTTAGCCATCCTACCATTCACCCCATGCTCAATGAGCTTTTTATGGATAATACACCCAATTGTCGAGGATTTCTTAAATCCATTAGAAAATATAATCAAGCGTTTGCATTTACAAGTATGCGTAGTAAATTTTAGTCTGGCCAAGCCGAGGGTCGAGGAATATATATTTTTTTGTGTAAATGGAGAGTTATGTCATCACATTGAAAATTTAGAATCCAAAATAGATCATGGCGCAAGATTTTTGCAAATTTACTTTTTAGATGATGATTTACAAACCAATCGTCGCATAGAGATCTTTGATGATCTTGACCATGAGATTGTTAATAACATCTAAAAGGTTTTAAAATCAATCAATGCATTGGTTCGTGGTTTTAAGTCTTCACCTCATGTTCTTTTGGGAGAACATAGCATGGGACTTTGTATTACCAGTAAGACTCCTACCGATAAACATCGTCATCGATACAATTGCCCTATGATTCTAGAGGTTGCTGGTGTTGTTCTTGACAAACAACATTTAGAATCTAGTCAAGATATTATTCTTCATCAACATGGTGGAAATTTACAACAGATAAAAGAAATTCATCCAACTTATGATGCTTTATCCTACCCTTTGTTGTTTCCAGATGGTTGATGTGGGTGGTCACCTACTTTCAAAGCAGATACAGGGGTGATTTTAAAGTCATTTGTTTAGTATATGCTTCATAAGCAGCCTCAATTTAATATATTGCATAAGGCCGGTAGATTATTTCAATAATACATAGTAGATCAATATTTGCGTGTAGAAGATGAAAACTTGTTTTTCATTAAACAACATCAAGTAGAACTTTAAGTAGAATGTTATCAAGGCATTGTAGATGCTATGCACAACGATAATGGAGGACGCATTGGGCACCGCATTGTTTTACCTACCACATTTACTGAATCTCCTCGATACATGCAAAAACTCTTTCACAATAGTATGGTCTTAGTTAGAAATTTAGACAAACCGAATTTATTTATCACAATAACATGTAATCCAAATTGATTTGAGATCATTGATGAACTTGAACCAGGTCAAAGTCCTTCCGACTGTCCAGATGTTGTAGTACGTGTCTTTGAGTTCAAATTAGAAGCAATGATGGACGAAATCACAAAGAAAAATGTATTGGGGAGACAATTGCTTTTTGTTAAACTATTGAGTTTCAAAAGCACAATCTTCCTTAGGCTAACATTCTTCTTTGATTGAAAGACAAGGTCAACAATTGTGACCTTGTAGATAGAGTTGTATGTGCTGAAATTCCAGATTTGAATAGGCAATCGCAACTTCATGTTGCAGTTGCTAAGCACATGATTCATGGACCACGTGGTTTGGATAATCTCAATTGTTTGTGCATGGAGAATGGAAAATGTTCCAAGTACTATCCAATGCAATCTCAAGATACCACCAAGATGGATGGTGATAGTCATGTTTTGTATTGTCGTCAAAATGATAGTCACTATGTTGAAAAACGTATGCATGGTCAAATTGTCTATTTGGACAATCAATGGGTTGTGCCATACAATCCATATTTAATAGATCTTTTTAATTGCCATATTAATGTGGAGGTTTACAGTTCAGTAAAATTGTAAAATACCTCTATAAATATATTTTTAAGAATTCAAATCATGGTGTTATAAAAACAGATGAGGTTGTTGAAGAGATTAAGAAATTTTTAGAGGGATGCTATGTTGCTATGCAAAAAACATATTGGAGGCTCTTTGATTTTGAAACTAACAAGAGTCATAGTATTTGTTGTTTACCCATTCATCTTTTCAATCAACAATATATTACCTTCCAAAAAGGAACATCTTTACAATTAATGATTGATCAAAACACTAAAACCAAACTTACGAAGTTTTTTGAACTCAATTGCTACATTTGTGCCTTGATTGCTTCTAGAAATCAAGGCCATAATATATTTCTTCGATACATGGACTTTCTACTGCACTACAAGTAGAATGAGAAGATTCATTTGTGGGAAAGAAGACAATGCAAGATAAAAGTTTTTGGTAGAGTAAACATAGTTCCTGTAGATACCGAATTATTTTACTTGCGTTTATTGTTGACTCATGTTGAAGCACCAACTTTGTTTGATGGCCTATTTTATTTTCAACATATAGTATATTCAACGTACAAAGTTGCTTGCATTGCAAGAGGACTTTTACAAGATGATGGTGAATGGAGCAATTGTCTCTAGGAAGCAATTGTCATTTCATTGCCTAAACAAATATGACAATTGTCTGCAACACTTCTTTTCTTGTGTTTGGACAACCATTGAATCCTCTTGGTTTGTTGAAGAGACATATTGATGCTATGTTTGATGATTGGCTTAATGACCAAAATTGCTATAGCAAAGTGATTTTGTCCATTAATGAACATTTATTGTTTAATGATAAATGCATAGAAGATTTTTTTGACATTTAAGATTTGAATGAATTTGGCTATCCAAATATTGGTAATGTTGATGATGATGCCAATGACAACAATAACTTAGATAATTTACATATTAACTTTACAAAAGAGGACATCGACAAACAAAATGAAGAATAATGCATTGTTTTCAATGCAGTTACTAATGCCATTTTAGAATCTCGTCCTTTGTATAAGTTATATTTTTTGGATGGCTCTGGAGGTAATGATAAGAATTTTGTATACAATACCATATTAGATTATCTTTAGGTTGTGGTATTAAATGTATGGCAATGGCAACAAGTGGAATTGCTACTTATCTTTTGCATGAAGGACAAACAACACATTCATCACTTGCCATTCCATGCAATTGCATGATAAATCAATATGTTTGATTAGTGCCCAATCATCATTAGCTCAAAGTTTACGTGAAGTACAATTGATTGTATTTGATGAAGCTTGTGTTGAACATAGATTTATGATCAAAGCAATAGATTGATCATTGCAAGATATTCGAGGTATTGATATTCCGAATGGTAGTCTTGTAGTTTTATATGGTAGTGATTTTTGCCAAACTTTATCTGTCATTGTAGGTGGAGGTCATAAACAAATTGTTGAGGCTTGCTTGCAATGTTCATATTTGTTTCCACTAATGCAACATTTTCGTTTGACCACTAATATGCGTTTACAAAGTCAACGGGTTTTCAACAATTTTTTATTAAATATTGATGAAGGCAAAACCGGTTCATACGTAGAACTACCACTTGGAATGGTTGTGCATGAAAATTCTCTAAATGGACTTATTGATGCAATTTTTGATGATCCAGTTGATTTCTTTGAGCGTGTAATTTTGGTTGTCCAAAATGATGATGCCCAAGAAATCAACCGTAAAATCATTGACCGTATGCTTGGTGATGTGCATCTATGTTTTAGTGCTAGTTTTATTCATGAAAATCATGAATATGCCCATCATTATTTAATAAATTTCTTAAATTCTCTACATCTTATTGGTTTTCCACTTCATCCATTAAATCTTAAGTGTAATCAATATATAATGTTGCTAAGAAATTTAAATCTAGCAAAAGGTTTGTGCAATGGTAGTTGCTTACGTTTGTTACGAGTATCTCCATTTGTATTATTGTGTGAAATTGTAGAAGGGCGTTATCATAGTCAAGAAGTGTTGATTCCAAGAATCACAAATCATTGCAACGATAGCTGCTAGCCATTTACACTATGTCGAAGACAATTTCCTATTACTGGTGCTTTTGCAATGACAATCTACAAATTGCAAGGCCAATCATATAATCGAGTCGACATTTATCTTTGAAATGAAGTATTTAGCCATGGTCAATTATACGTGGCTTTGTCTCGTGGTAGACATCTTGCAAACATTAAGGTTGCTAATGACAGTTTAAAAGCCGTAGGAACGGTAAAAAATGTGGTTTATCATGAGGTTTTTGCATGACATTGTCTTGGAGATTCCCACATGTATTTACACATGAATCAGGTGGATGGAAAAGCTAAGAGTTTGTTCCAAATTCTACATGTTTAGGGTTCATGCACGCTTTGGCAACGTCCCCATCCATCCAATTGCATTCTTTTGGTGTCCATTATTATTTCATTGTCTCAATTGAGATAGCCTACCCTATGAATAAATATGGTAGGATGATATTTATAGCCATTTTGCTACAATCTAGTATAGTCAATGGAAGGATATTCCAACGCATGCATCTTTAGATGCAATCTACTTATAAAATTTATCACTTTTCTTTGAGAGTATGCAAATAGCCAAATATGCAAAGATTCTAATATTATAAATTTTAATTTCAATATATCTTCTTTTTTCTTTTATTCTAGATTGCAATATATTCAAATGAGTATGAAGATTTTTATAATTTACTATTCGAATCTTTTATTGAAATTAGAATCTTTATTCTACATTTTTAGAGGTGAAGATTTTGTATATTCTTTAATTGTAAAGATTTTGATTCTAAAAATATTGAAATTATTCTACATTTCATCATACATATATTTGTAAGTTTAATAAGAAGATTAATAATATTCTAATTGAAGATTTTTTTGAAATTGAAACTATTGCTCTACATATTCAAATGTGAAGATTCTAGTTACATTGTTTACTTGATTAATTTTTTTTTATTGCAATGTTTTCATCTTTGCAAAGGTTTTTTGTGAAAATTATGATATAAAGATTTTCTTTAATTATTTTCTATTGCACTATTCATATATATACTAGCAATTGGCGTTTGCTTTGCTATGCATTAAATATATCACTTTCATCAATTTTTCATGTGATAGAATGTAGATAAGTAAAGTATGTATATGTTTTTGTTTTTTTCAAAGAATATTGTACAAGGATGTCAATGTTTTCATTTAAAGATTATACATACTTTATTTATCTACATTCTATCACATGAAAAATGGATGAAAATAATATATTTAATGCGTAGCAAAGCAAGCGCCAACCGCTAGTTAAAACCTATTAAGACAATGAATATTAAGACAATGAATAGAGCGAGGTAGGGTAGAGATTCGAGGCTCTGTGATCACGTCTCTTTAGATTTGTTTTTTCGGGATTAGTGAAAACGAGATGGTTGTAGAAGGCTTTGCAGTTGCGGTTTTTTTGTTTTCTTGATTGTGTTGCGTTTGTTGAGGAATTGCATCCACTTGTCATTGAAATTCTGTTGGAAATGTGGAATGTTTCTACCTTGCCATTCATGAGGAGTGATGGAACATAGGTTTGAGAGGTTTGATTTTGACGAGGTTTCTTCTGGTCACATTTGTAGCTGGAGAGGTTCTGTCAAGTCGCATTGATTCTGTATTTGCGGGCGCATATCTCTTACAATTTTTAATGAAATTTTGGGGTAATGTAGACGTTTTTATAAGAGTCTTTCATCTAGACGGAGGTTAGAGATTCAAGGCTACATAATCGTATCTCTTTTTACATAGACGTTTGGGATTGGTGAATACGCAATGATTTTAATACAATAGGAAGCTTTGCAATTGCGGTTGTTTCGTTTTTCTTTTTCTTTTTTGTTCAGTTTGATTGTGTTCCATGAATTGCCTAATTTGCATCCACTGGTATTTGAACTTCTGTTGGAAATGTGGAGAGCTTTGCCTTGCCATTCACTAGGATTTTTTGCGCATAGGTTTGAGAAGAGGATTATTTTTTCTTTATATGAGCCTGATTATGACGAGGTTGAAATTCTGCATTGCTAGAGAACGAAATATTCCCGTTCTTCCAATTTTCACATCGCTTTTTTGATTGCCTCACACTGCAATCTTCTTTTCGGTTCTATTTCTAAAGTCTCTTTTTTTCATCTCTAAGTACGTCCAAAGTATTAGGAGGATAGTAATATGCAATAATGAATGATTATATTATAACAATAAGTGTTTATATATACAAGAAAGGGTCGTGTCCATAGATAAAAGGTCACAACCTTCTATCACATTTAAATACTAAACTATACACTATACTATATACTAGTATATGTCTAACACTCCCACTAGTTGAGTATTTAAATACATTCTGTTGAAAATATCTCTCGAACTATATTTCTACAAAATTGTGAAGTTTTAAAACTATTTCTAGATTTATTTATATTTCTATAATATCGTTTGTATCTTTGTTTATTGTTTTGTCTTTGAGAATTATGAGCATTGAATCTTCTTTGCCAATCATATTGTGCTTGAAGTAATTGTAAATTATAAATGTACATATCATAAAGTTGTTTGTATTTTGCTTGAAGTTGATAAAACTGAGTTTCAAGAATTTGATATTTAATTCGTAAAGGTGGACAATAATATAATGGTGGAATTTGATCTCCCACATAAAATCTAGTCATTAATGCTTGACATGGACTTGAGTTTGAAATTTCTTTCATTCCAAGGCCATTCATTAATTTTTGGTGTTTTGTTCGTGGAAGGCTTTTTGTAAAGATATCTGCTATCATTTCATTTGTAGCAATGTATTCTAATTTAACTTGATTAGATTGTACAACTTCTCTAGTGAAGTGATATTGTATTTCTATATGTTTAGTTCTAGAATGAAATTTAGGATTTGCACTAAGTGCTATTGCACTTTGGTTATCAACGTATATAGTTGTTGGATTTTCTTGGGGAAATCCTAAATCTTTTAATAATCTTCGAAGCCAAATAGCTTCAGCACAAGCTTTTGATAAAGCCATATATTTAGATTTGGTACTTGAAAGAGCTACAGAGGTTTGTTTCTTACTTGACCATGTGACAACTCCGCTGGCAAGAAAGAAACAATAGCCGGTTGTAGAACGACGAGTATCTTGATCACCTGCCCAATCCGCATTGGAATATCCATATAAAATATGGCCGGTAGAAGAGTGTTGGTAAACTATATTTTGCATAAGAGTGCTTTTAATATAACGCAAGACTCTTTTAGTAGCTTGCCAATGTAAAAGTCCAGGATTTGAAAGGTATTGAGATAAACTATTAACACTATATGCAATATCTGGTCGTGTAAATACTTGAGCATGTATTAAAGAACCAATTGCTTGAGAATAAGGGATATCTTTAGTAGCTTCCTTTTCTTCAAGTGTAGAGGGGCATTGTTCTTTAGATAGTTTATATCCTGCTTCTAATGGGGTAGAAACGGAATGAGATTCATCCATTTGAAAGTGTTCAAGTATAGTAGTTAAATATGGAGTTTGATTAAGCATGACTAAAGAGTCTGGACGATTGCGCGAGATGTGTATGCCAATATGAGATTGGAGTTCACCATCATCAGTCATGTCAAAGGCTTGGCTTAAAAGTCTTTTTAAATTGGAAATTGCTTGGAGACTATTGCTTAAAAGAATACAGTCATCTACATAGATGGCGTTAATTATAAAGTCGGAGGTAGTACGTTTAATATAAATATTTGAATCAACATCAGTGGTGAGGAAACCATTGTCAATAAGAAATTGATGTAAGCGGTAATACCACGCACAAAAAGATTGTTTTAAGCCATATAAGGCTTTAAGTAATTTGCAAACCGAAGGAGATTTACTTACATTAGGAGGGAGCGGAACACCATCAGGGATGAGCATATAAATATCTTCAAGAAGTAAGCCATTAAGAAAAGTTGTAATCATGTCCATCTGATGGGCGTGAAGATTATATTGAGCCATTAATGCAAAAAGAACACGAGCAGAATTGAGTTTTAAAACAGGAGAATATGTTTCTGTATAATCAACTCCAGCTTGTTGAGTATAGCTTTTAACCACAAGACGCGCTTTATATTTCTTGATAGAACCGTCACGATTATATTTAATTTTAAAAATCCATTTGGAACTTATAGGTTTCCGATCAAGAGGACATGGAGTTAATATCCATGTTTGATTTTTTAATAAGGAATCAACTTCAGCTTTTATTGCTTTGTCCCACTCAATGGCATTTGGACCTTCTAGAGCCTCTTTAATTGTATTAGGTTCAAGATTGGCACGAATAATTAAAGCTCGTTTTTTGGGTTTAGATTTAGGAGGTTTTCTTCCTTCTATGAGTTCTAAAAATCTTTTTCGAGGATTGATTATTCGTTTAGGCCAAACATTGGGTGAAGATTGAGGTTCTGGTAGTGAAGGAGGCAAATCATGTAATGGTGGTGGGACATTTGGATTTGAGGAGTCAATGGATAAGCGTGAAAATTGAGTATTTAACTCACTTGGTGAAATTGGTAATTCTAGATCATCATAGAGATGATTAGGTAGCCAATTGATAGGATTGTCATCATGTATAGAAATTGGACTTAAAGAAGAATTACTTGAAGTTGGTGGTATATTGTAAGTATTTATTGAGGAACTAGGGGCATTTATTTGTTCTTCTTCTTGGAAATGTAATTGGGAGGTTTCATTGTGTAGATTAGAAACTAGCGTAGGAATATTGGGTATGGTTATTGGTTTTAAAAAGGACATAGGATAGGAAAGATCGACTTCATTAGGATCTTCACTATACCAAGGGGATTGAATAGTAGTGGAATTAGATAATTGTTCATAAAAAATAACGTCACGAGAAATTATGATTTTTCTATTTGCTTTTTGCATAAGGCGATAAGCCTTAGCTTCATGGCTATAACCAAGAAATATACAAAGAATTGTATGATCGTCTAGCTTTTTTTGATTATCTTTTTGAATTAAAACATATGCATTTGAACCAAATATTTTTAAATATGAAAGATTTGGTCGAAGTCCCGTCCATATTTCAAATGGTGAAAGCGCTTTTAAAGCTTTAATAGGAGAACGATTTTGCAAATAGTTTGCAGTGACTATAGCTTCCCCCAAAAAAGATTTAGATAAGCCACTATGAGATAACATTGCTATAGTAGCACCAATTAATGTACGATTTTTTTGTTCACTTATTCCATTTTGTTGAGGTGAATTTGGTGCTGAATATTGACGTTTAATTCCATGTTGTTGACAAAAAAGGTCAAATTTATTAGATCTATATTTTCTGCCGTTGTCAAAGTGGAGAATAAGAATATTCTTTGTTGTTTCATTTTCAACTTGTTTTTTATATATTTGAAATTTGTCAAAGACTTCTGATTTATGTTTTAACAAATATAAAATAGTATATCTCGATTTATCATCAATAAATATTAAAAAATATAATGTATTAGAATGTGTAGGTGGATTAATGGGTCCACACACATCACTATGAATTAAAGCTAGAAGTTCAGTTGCTCGATTGGATGTTGATTTTGGAAAAGGGAGTCAATGTTGTTTTCCCTTTAAACATGAATGACACAAAGGTAACGTATTAACGTCATAATTGTCTAGTCCAATAGAGTGAAGCTTTAATTGTTGTAATCTTTGTTTATTTATATGGCCCATTCTATGATGCCATAAAAAGGCTTGATTATTGTCTACTATTGTTGAAAGTGCTGCAATCTTATTGTGTGATTTGCTTGTTAAACCAAGTTTATGTAAATCATTTTCTAAATGACATTGAATTAGGATTGTACCTAAATGATTTTTTAAAGTTCAAGTTCCATTTGTAATTATAAGAATTCCACCAGCTTTATCAAACTGGATTGCTGAAAATAAGTTCTTAGTAAGTTTTGGAATATGTAGAACATTTGGAATTTCTTTAATGTCATTATTTAATAATTGGATGGCTACATTACCTTGTCCAGAAATAGTATGGGTTGTATTATCACCCAAATATACTAGAGGGCCATTGTCCCATTTTTCATAAGTAATAAATGCGTTGATATCATAACACATGTGCTGTGTAGCACCAGTGTCTACATACCAATGATTGTCAACTTGTTCAATAATATTAGATGAATTATATAAGGATGCAACATATAATCTTTGATTAGTTGTAGTAAAATTAGATTGCCGCTCATTGGCGTCATTGGATTTTAAAAATCAACAATCTTTAATATGATGCCCTAATTTCTTACAATTAAAACATCTAATTATTTTTTGATTATATAGAGGTTTGTTACTTGAAGACTCTCCATATTTGTTAGTACTTTGGTTTTTCTTCCAATTTTTCCTAAAATTTGGATGTCGTTTACCAATATAAAGTGTTGATTGACTATCAAGTGTAGAATTTTAAAATTAAGATCTTGTAAAAAGGTTTCTTCTTGAATTAAATCAAGAATTAAAGATTGTAGAGTTAAATTTGGTTGTCTCCGTAAGGAGCTAACAAAAGTATGATATTTAGCGGAAACACTTTCCATTAATGCATGAACGGCATCTTCATCAAAAAGTGGAGCACCAACAGCAGCAAGTTGCTGGATTAATAATTGAAACTTATGTATATGTTTCATCATATTGTCATTATTATTCATTTTTAATGAATGTAATTTACTTTTTAAATGCATTCTAATAACAGCATTTTGAGATTCAAATATCTTTGAAAGTTCCTGCCAGGCATGTTGGGATGTTGTACTACTTTGTACATGAGAAGTAATTGAAAGATCTAAACAATTATTAATTACTGCAAGAGTAATTACATCCCTTTCTTCCCAATCGGCAATACTGCCTTCTCCAGTTATGGGTAGGATAGCAGCGCCAGCTGCAATTTCAGTAGTCGTGGGATTTATGGGTTTGACCTCTATTCCATGAACGAGTGGCCATAATTTTTGAGCTTTCAAAAACAATGTTAATTTATGCTTCCAGATATTAAAGTAAGTACCATCGAATTTCCCAATATCTCTTGTCTCAGGAACTTTTAAAAGAGACATTATTTAATAATTTATATATATTATGTTGATTTGTTTTAAAATACTATGCATCATAGAATGAATTCAAGCATTCTAATCATGTGCATAATTTTTCTAAAAAAAAATGAATGAGTATCCTCTCGCTCTGATACCATATTACGAGGATAATAATATGCAATAATGAATGATTATATTATAACAATAAGTGTTTATATATACAAGGAAGGGTCGTGTCCATAGATAAAAGGTCACAACCTTCTATCACATTTAAATACTAAACTATACACTATACTATATACTAGTATATGTCTAACACAAAGATTGAAAAACGTTCAAATTTTACTGGATTATATACCAGAGAATGAGAAGATTCCGGTTTCCTGTAACCTACGTAGTGATCGGTCAGGATGGCTCTTGCCTTTATTTTTTCTAATCAGGTCGCATTTGTAGCTAGAGAGCTGATTGCGACCTAGATGATATGAAGGGATGTTTAGGAAGAAATTACGCTGAAATCAAAATGTTGAAATGCCATGTAACGGTGGCCGTGCTCGTGTTGATGGTGATAGATTATGCAGAAATTATTTAAGTCAGAAATCTCATGTTTATCGTTGAAATCAGTCCGTCATGGTATCACATCAATTTTGGCAGAAAAACAGACAATAGCTCTAATTTTTTTGCCCTTCCCTTCGGAGCAAAGTTGCAATCGTAGAATCATGAATGATTTTATGAAAGTTAAGAATGAGGTGATTTATGCTGCAGCTTGCATTATAAGCGTAATTGTGCAGTAGGACGTTTGAGGTCTTGCGTACGGACGATCATGAGTTCTCGATCAGGAGTCTTCACTGGAGAACCAGGCTTCTTGTTAAGAACGGCACTCACATTCTGATGTGTCTGTTTCCACCTCACCTCACTCACCTCACTGTATTCTCTGTTTCAAGTTTGGGTCAAAAAACTAAAAACATCTTAGAATGAGATTGAAACGATCCTCTAAGTCGTTTGGCAGTAGTATTCGTGTGTTGAGGTGGTAACTAAAAACCATTTGTCCATAAATAAACAATCGTTCCAGAAGTTTAAAAAAACTTTATTGCCTTTTAAGAAGAAGCACGAGTAATATGTGCGGCGCAAGTCACGAGTCTTTTTATCATCTTCTCGTGATCAATGCTGACAAGAAAGACTCCTGTGTAAACAGATATCTATATATCTTTTTTTGGCATTTCAGCAAACAGGCTTCGACAATGCCCCAAGCTTGGGAATTCGGCTGGTACTTTAAGGTGTGTAATGTCGTCTTTTACTTGGATCAAGAACATTATTTTCTCAGCAACTTCTGCTATCAACTTAGAGCATTTATTCAACTTAGGAACTTGGTTCCATATGCTTACAAGCTGAATACCCATGCTCTTGATTTCTTCATTGTGTGGATCTCAGGTCATCTTATGGAATTCAGACGTTTTTTACAATTTGATGGTTGTGATCTTGATACTCATAGCTCTTGAAGCTAAGGAAGTGGTGTTGTTCACTTCGTCTGTGCAGTTTTTGAAGTTCTGCGGCTTTGCATTTCAAATGGTTGCTTTAATGACCTCTTTTATCTTTCATCTCATGCCTGAGGTACGAAGGATGAAATACTGGCTCACCAATAGCTACCAAGATCTAAAATAGCATTAGGTTCTATTTAATAATGGATTAATGTGGTTATTTGATTTTTATAGGCTTTGTCGGACATGGAGTATAGTCATGGAGATGCTAGTAACTATGAGGAAATCATAGTCACTAGCATCTGATATTCAATATGAAGCATCGAAATTTGGGCAATTCGGGCAAAAGTCTTCCTCTGTATTCATAATCAAGGATCTCGCCATGTCAGGACAGGTAAGAATGTTGAAGTGAACAGCAAATGATTTGTCATGTGCCGGCTTCGAAATTGCCAATGCTACCACTCTTGTGTACTGGATGGTAATCTTCTGGACGTCAGACCCTGTTAAACTGGGTTGGCGAAAGGCTGCACACAAGACACTGCACCAGGGACTGTATGTATTTGCTGACAACTATATTGTACTTTCATTGCAAGCTTCCTACTTTCACCTGGCAGTTTAAGTTCTCTCTTGCTCAAGGGCTTGATTGCAGGGTGGAAGGTGTTCCTTTATGGTTATCATTAGTAACCAATATTGGGAATGCTGGCGTCGCTTGGGCCGACCTCCTCATAACAGAGAGGATTTTCAGGTATCTGACTGTGGCTCTTTGTTCAGTATTTGTCTGCATGTATCAATATTTTTCCATCTAAACCTGCAAGAAGCTTCCAGTGCAGGAACAAGCGTCTTGAGTGCTCCCCACAACACTATCAGTTATCCTGTTGCATTTCTTAACACGTGCAACTAGTTGTTTGTAAAATTGAATGATCTATGTTTAGATAGTATTCAAATCAATTTTTGCTGACGAATCTAGTGAGAGCTAATGGTAGCTAGCATCTGCTTGGAAAGAAAACAGGTGATTGTATGATGTCTAATTTTCGATTCTAAGAAGGTGCAAGTGTCTTTGATTTGATATTCTTCTGAACTGAGACGAAGTTTGGTTTACTCTAGTTATGAAGCCCTTCAGAAGTTTACAGGGAATCCAATTGTAGGGTTGTGATTGAGATGTGCTGGCAGTGCTATGTTCATCTAGAAGTGCTGTATATTCTAATCCATCTCCTTGGTTTCTGATGCTGAATTGGGAGGGTTTGGTGAGCTCAGGAGATCATCTTTATATATAACCATATTGTTTATGGTCGTCTAAAGCTTTTGGGTGTACGTTTGTGAAGCTCGAAACGAGGTGTGCGATTATCCTTATTTCTACATCTCTAATATAACCCTTGGTTGCGATCTCTCTGGAATCCTGGGAGTCGGTTTGGGGTAATTAATTTCAGACTAATCGTAGAGTATAATTTAAGATACAGATGCTCTCGCTACCAAGTCGTTTTGTAAATTTCGATTCTGAGATATGCGGACACCTCTCTGCTCTGGTTATTTTTAAGCCATCTGATGTTGGTTGAAACGGTGAATGTTGTTGTGGGCAGGATTTTCCACATCCTTTTGCAAAGCCTTTACGACAACCTGATGGCTCAATAGTAGTTTCTTCCCTAGCTTTTGCATTTGTCTTGCTGTTCCACAAGATAGGGTCTTGGTTAGCTAGTCGTGGCACCTCCCCGCTGGTCAGGAAGATAAAACTGGTTTAACTTCCACATCCAGAAGATGTGATTCAGGATCCTTCTTTGTGCCATAGAAAAGTTTCAAGAATATATCGCATAAAAAGAATATGCTTCTAGTTCGATCAGCTTCTGGACGTATTCTATTCCATCAGGTAACTTACTGGTCATGGTGTGCTGTAAGAGAATGCTCTCACTCTTGCATATTGCTTTCTACGTTTTGCCACTGATGCTGTGATACTAGTGGCTGCGTTGCATATACTGATTCTCTTTGTACGCCAGTGTTGCATTCAGGGCTTTTTTTTTGAACAGTGTCCCCTTGCTGGCTTCACTACAGAGGCCAGTTTTTGGAGGGAGGAAGCCAGAGAGGTCAGATTTCTGACAGTCTGGCGAAATTTCACCAAAAAAAAGGCTCTGGTTGCATTCATGTGCACTCGCAAAACTGAGTGTGTAATATAAGGTAAACCTGCCTATGACAGGCAAATCACCCATGACAGGCACCTAGGGAACTCCCCCATTACAGTCTTCCATCAACCCATGAGAAACTTTTTCTTAAAAATAGAATTAAGACTACATTAGGTTGATTTTTAGTTGTCATCAAAGCCTTGGAATATGGTTATGGAGTTATTAATAACTGTGATAGAACATTGACACCTTTCTAGTGTAAACTGTTAGTAAAAAGTTATTTTTTAATTTCTTTATGTCATATCCATGTTAGGAAATCTTGTAACCATGTTAAAGAATGTTATGACTGCTTTGGGTGGTAAGATGACCATCATGGAAACACTTTTCTGCTGATTTGGGGTAATCTACAGAATTTTTTGGGCAAACTGGACAGCAAACTTTGAAAATTCACAAAAAATTCATATTTTGTCGAAAAAATAAAATTCTAGTTGCTTCCTTCATTTTTCACATTTGTCTTTGTACAAAAAAAAATCAGATTTTTTTTGTCAATGGCAATAGGATAGATCAACCATTCTACCTGTCATAGGCAGGTTTACCTTACTAATGTCTCCATTGAAAGAAGCACACCTTGAGTATGATTGAATTGAAGATAAACGTACAAAGTTGGGAACATGGTTGTCATAGTGGACGGACGTCCGGTTTGCCCGTCCGTCCGATTTGCCTGTCCGTTAGAGGTCCCGCCCGTTCGATACAGTCAATACATAGTTGACTTTCTGAAACGGAAAAATAGGCCTCGTGGATGCCATGTGGATTAAGGAACATGCTAGGCACGGACAAGATCGTCAGGGCGCATTCCAAGGTGATGTGTCATTCCGCAAAATTGCACAAGTTACAAAATTAAAGCCGTCCGGACCGTCCGTCCGGTCCGGTTTGTCCGTTTGTCTGTCCCGTCCGATGACCTTAACTCGCCTGTTATGACAACTGTGACCCTAAGCTCATATGCATGGTTCACTCTCCATCGTTGCCATGCTCCCAAGTTGCCACGCCACCAATCCAAACCAACATCACTCCAAAAAAAATAGATAGATCAACAAATACGCAAGGCCGCTCTGAAAACCTACAACTAAAAGCCACCCTAAGCCGTTCAAAGTTGTGAGAAACAAGATCACTCCTAAACCATAGAATGCAACACTAGAACACTCACAAGGTCACGCAAACACAACAAGGAAAAACATGTAAAAAGCATGTGAAGAAGTACGCGAAGAAGTCAACAAAAAACAAAAACAAAAGTGGCAGCTTGGTGGTAGGGGAGGGAGATGACTTTCCTAGCCAAACTCGAGCCACCAGATAGCTTCGGCATTTTCCGAACCTATATGTTTGTATCCAAGCTTACTACTACGGTCAAATACTAGTACTCAAATAATTACTGACTGTTAGTGTAATAATTATTGATTGTTAGTGTAAGTAACCTATAATCATTGACATTAAGTGACTCAAGACTTCTAGTACTTAATGCATTGAACTTAGTAAGCAAGAATTTAGAAAAAAACCTAAACTTCAACTTGAAGTTCTATAAGGACTTTCAAGCACTCTTAGAAAGACAAATAAAAAATCTGGTCTTCAAACTTCAGAAGGCAATCATGAATAAAATGGTTGTCCTTAATAAAGTCTGTTTGACTCAGTCTTACAAGGTATTAAAAATGTTAAAACAAAGAGGTTTACAAATAATTTGTAGTCTTTTATTTGAGTTTCTCAAAATTTATAGATAGTTTCCAAAAATACATAGAGTATATTCATATTCATTTATACTCTATATACTTCAATTACAGCAAACTCTATGACAATAAAGACTCTCTTGAATTCCGTAAACAAAACTAAATACCTTAATTCATAATTCTTTTACAATAACAGCACATGGGGACAAAAATGAAACAAGTCAAAAAACTAAATGCACATTTCAAATATAACTCTCCTAATTATTTCCAACTTCTACCTCCTTTTTTGTTCTTCATATTTACACAATTTCTATGACATTTGGAATTGGGATGCTCATAATCTAAGCCCTAGGTAATGATTTTCCTAACACCATGTGGGAAAAAAATATGAAAACTATTGATAATTTAAGTGTGCATGTGCATTTAAGCTTTTTAAAGTATTTACAACTTCATGACATTTTTTTTCTCTTTATGTTTCCACAAATTTCATGACATTTTGAATTTGGGTTCCACAAGCCAAAGGCTAGATTTTATGAATTTTTCTAACTGCATGTGGAAAAAAATTTGAAAAAGGTAGATGATTTAATATGTGTGTGAATTTAAGCTTTCCATAGTATTTACAACTTCATGACATTTTTTTTCTCTTTATATTTCCACAAATTTCATGACATTTTGAAGTATTTTGTACTATAAAAAATTTGGGCTCTGTTGATTGAAATTTAAAGAAGTAAAAATGTAAATATCCCTATTCTTTTAGAATCTTCATTGCTTTAAAGGAACACTTAAAAATTTGGAGGTGTGATAATGTACTAGATTATGGGTCTTTTTGGTACTATACAACTAAATTTGAATTTAACCCTAAACCCTAAACCTTAAAAAAACAGAATCCTAAGAAGCTACCTTGAACATCCTATGTTAAGCTATGAGACTCATTGAAAGGATATCCCACTAAATTGGCTTTAAGAATATCCTACAAAATTGGCTTATTCCGGATTTTGGGTGTGAAGTCTTATTTTTGTTACAAACTTCATGCACTTAACAACCCCAAAAAAGGCAGGAACTTATCTCTAAAGTGCACGAGACAATTGAATCCCTCGAATCCCCTAACTTTTTAGAAGACCCACCAAGATTAAGAAACAAATAGGGTTGTTGACTTTAGAAAGTCATTTTTTAGAGTATTTGCCCAAATTTATTGAAGTAGCTGTAAAGTCTAACATTCAATATGGAAGCCAAAGTACTCAGAAAGTAACATCTTTAAATACATTTGCAAGAAATTTTGCGTGCCAATTCTTCTTGGCGCCTTATAAATCAGATTTTTTTCAAACTCATAGTTTTGCCACTTGAACTGTCTCTTGCTTGGGTCTTGTTAACTTTATTCTCATATCAACGTTGGGTTTCCTTGCAAAGTTGTCACAATGGCAGTCATAGAGTGTTGCTTGCTGTTTTCTATAGTTCCATTCTTTAAGTTGCTAGATGATGCTACTCTCCTTCGCCTCACTTTTGCATTTCCTTGAAGATCAATGCTTGTAGTGTGCCGAGAAGGCGAGCAGTTCATAAAGTAGGAGTAATTGTGTTCTGTGAACGAAATTTGATGTGAGTATTCCTTATGTTTTGTCTAGTGTTGCAGTAGTATTTGTTTTGAGTTTGTTAGATTTCTACGATGTATTTCATGTATTCCAATTTTTTGGACTTGAATTTCTTGTTTATGAATTTGTTTACATTGTGAGTATAGTTTGTTTTTGTAGATAGGAGATGATATCGACATCAATCTTCCAAAAAATACAACAATTTTGTAAGTGTACCTTAGAAAATTGTCTTCGACTACATTGCGAGGCAGAATATCTTCGAGTCAAAGATACAATTTACTTTATTCCTATCACCATTTATCTTCGAGTCCAAGATAATATGATTTCTATGAACTTCCTTCATTTATCTTCGAGTCGAAGATAATATGAATCCTATGAACTACCTTCATTTATCTTCAAGTCTAGGATATAGAGGAATATCAGAACTATCTTTTTTTCATTTTGAAGTATGAACTGGTATGTTAGAAGTGTCAATGTTTATCTTTGACTTGAAGATAGTTCATAGCTAGAACATAAATTGCTTGCTCATCAAATAGCGCATGTGTCATTAAGAATTTACATGCATTAATAGTTGCTCCTTTGAATCCTTATTGCTCTTTATTTCATTGTCACATTAGAAATGTCAACATTTATCTTCGACTCAAAGATAATTTATTGATATATCAGAGATTTAATTCTTTTTTGTTTAAGAGTTTTCTCACAATTATCCATTATGTAGGGGTTAACATTATGCTCTTAGGTTCTTATAATAAATCTTCAAATCAAAGATATTTAGAAAATACAAAGTTAAGTGTTATGGTTTGTTCATAGAGATTATGCATGTATTGTAGAGTAGTAAGTTTGTTAGTGAATAATAAGTTTATGTAGTGGCTATTTTGTTTGAATTTAATACTTAAGGAAGGTAGTTGAAGTTTATTGTATTGATGCAGTCACTTTTTATAACTTTTATTTTATGTTTATAGTTTTGTTAAATATGAGTTCATTATCATAGACAATTTTTAGTTTTTATCTTTAAGTCGAAGATAGATTGGATAAGTTTCTATATTAATGACCAACTATTATTCACGTGGATCACTTTCTGTTTTGTAGAATGGACCATCATAAATCGGAGGAATTTGCAACCTATGTTCCTATTCTTCATACTAGTATTGCTATATGTGATGGGATTCCTCTAACAAAATGGATTTCAAAATGCATGATGTTGAGGAATGAAGCTAGAAAAGATGTCACAAATGCAATCGTTAGAAGCTTCGATGCAAATGTTGTTATTGAGACGAATGGTGAGCCGTTTGGTAATGATCGAGTAGTTGTTCAAATTGTAGAGTCTTTATGTCAGGTGGAAGGTCCATCAATTTGGATGTGGTCCATATACTTTTGGCACATCAAACAAGTGTACTTGAACAATGTGAGTTTGCATGACCAGAATCAAACACATATATACAACATGGCTATGAAGGCCTTGAACGGCAAGGTTCGAGTTGGAGTTCATTTTTATGAAACTTCTCGGGAGAGAATGGAGTCTAAAGCTCCTCCCCCAAAAGAGTTTTTGCTTACTATACAAGTAGTTCTTGAAGTGTCTACCAAGACATGTTGCCTCCAAAATTGCTTGCAACCTTTTCCACATTGCAAAATTCAAGCTATACATTATCAACTCCATCAAAAGAATGGAGTATATAGTAGCAAGAAATGTCTTTTCGAAGTTCATGGTCAAATGCACAAAGATCCTTCCGGGAAAGAGTGGATTACATTAAGGAAGTTTGAAGTGTGTCCCATTACATGGTAGACAATTCATAGGATATCAAAAGCAACTTTTTATAGATATAAAGAAATGGCCAAAAATAGAAAGAGAGCAGAAGAGCATGGAAATCTTGGCTTAAAAAAGACACACATGCAAACATTATAGGCTATTGCCACACTTTAGACCTTGATTGTAGGTGATGCAGATAAAATGCCACACAAATTAAGAACATTGGAATTTAGGGGAAAATCCCTGCAATGGTCTTGCCATCAACATTTCAATAGAATGAACAATTACCAAAAATCAATGAGGCCAATGTGGCTTTCAACTTGCCACCAATTTCTTCTAGTGGCTTAAATAACATTCGACATGCTTTTTTTCTTGAATTTGCTCCAAAGGCTCGTGGAGACAGTTTTGCAAGATGTGGTCTATGTGATACATACAAGCAATTGATGAGCACCTATATCCCTCTTTCTAATGCACAAAATAAGTAGGCCAGAATTTTGACTACCTACATCAATGGACAAAAGGCACACAAGTTAATCTATTATGCAAATCGAAGTGTTTCAAAAAAATACCCTCACAAGATGTTGTGCATCATCCATGACAAAATGGATCACTCAAAGACGGTGTCTCTTCACTTCTCTCACAAAACCAAAGCAATTGAATCTTTTATGAAAATGCATGTTGCTGTCACTAATATGATTGCTCACGGACATGGTGACATTCGGTATGTATATTATTGGTTGGACATTTTTCCAATAGACTCAAATCATACTATTGGGTCTATTGCGAGGTTGTTGCATGATTTTGAAGGGTCGCCGAAGAATTCATCACAAAAGTTATTTTCAGTCAAAAAGGGACAATCCAATTTGACAAAGGCAATGTTGGCTAGTTTGGCAATGTGCTTGGACTCTCTCCTTTCTCCTCCCTAAGAACCTATACCTGCTCATCCTTTGCCGCCCGTTTTAACTTTACAGCTTGACAATGCGTCAAGGGACAATAAGAATCGATGGATTTTTTCTTTTTGCTCTTTCCTTGTGTTCAAAGGCATTTTCCACAAGGTATACATCGGCTTTGTCATTGTTGGCCACACTCATAAAGATATTGATGCTTTTTTTGGTCGTTGGAGTAATATGTTGAAGACAAATGACTACCCAACTCTTCCGAAGCTCATGAAATCCTTTATGGATTGTGAATTGCACCCTATGATTCCTCATCTCATTGAGGAAGTTCCTGATTTCAAGAAGTTTGTGCAAGGTTATTTGGGGTTAGGTGGGGATTTTTTGGAAGGTCATTTTAAATCCCAATTCTTCAAGTTTTACATGGATTCTAGTAGATGGTCTATTATGGAGTATAAGAATTTGAGTATGGACAAAGATTAGTTGCCTAAAGATGGCAAGGGGATACACTTGTGGTCAGAGACTAAAAATGATTGTCCCAAAGTGCCAAATGGTAGTCTGTTATCCTTGGCTCTGTATGGTATGAAATCTCTTCTAGAGATCAAAAAAGATTTGAACAGTTTCATTGTTCATTGGAATGCTATGGCAGACAATAACTGATCTAGGGACTTCAAGAAGAAGAATGATCCCATAAAAACATATTGTGAAGATGTGCGAGCTACACTGAATAAACTTTTGGAGGTTCGAGAGACATTAAAGGATGGATTTTGGCCAGCCACAAGGTTCACTCCCAAAATTGAAGATACAATTCAGGACAATGGCACTATATGTGAAGAGTTTGCGTAAGATGAAAATTTCATTAGGCATAGACGTGACTGCCCATATCCTTCATTTTGTATTGACCATGATGTATTTGTAGGATATTTTATTGTGGTACATTCCACTGATGATGACCTAAAATCATTTTAGCTTATGAGAACACTTACAAATCCAAATCCAAATCCAAATCTAAGGCATGTTCACTTGATTCAAATCTAGTATTGGACACCCGCTTCAAGTTGCCACATCAATATGGATACGTATGGTGGATGGGACACAAAAACAGGGAATGTGTGGTACGAGAATTGTGTAATCCCCCCATGTTGGTCAAATACAAACTGTATCATGACTACTTTCAAGCCACATGGTAAAAGGAGGATTGCAGATCAACCACTAGTTATTACAAAAGTTGCAATTCCCAAACCACAAATCAATATCATCAAATCATCAATGGCAGCGTTTACGTATACTTTGGATGATGATGTGTTTGCTAATGAAGGCAAAGAATAGCCTGTAGATCTATTAGTAAATTTTATTTAAGATATTGAAATTCAAGACAATTTGGCAATTAGAATGATATTTGTACTAGGTGTTTTTTGTGATGTTTCTATCAATTTCGAGTGGCTTTGTACCAATGCTGATTTCTATTAATAGAAGATTGGTTTTCCTATTTATTCCATTTTGAAATTATTGTGTTTCATATTTCCTAATTTTTTGTTTGATTTTAGTGTATTTCATACAAAGGAATTGATATCAAAATTATATAGATTTCAAGTTTTTATTTAAATATAAAGAAGTCTCAATGTAAGGAAATGTCTCCATTTATTTTTTTGCATTCTATATTTTATTATTAATAACAAAATGTAAATTGTTAATTCCTTTGTAGCTTTTTTTTTTTATAAATATTGAATTAATAGCATATGGACATATGTGAATCTTAATTTTTTGATGAGTTTCAATTTAATGAACTATGATGAATTCTAAATATAGACTGAATTAAAATGAGATCTAAACTTGTCTCATTTTAACAAATATGGTCTTCTACAATGATTTTTGCTTGAGTTACAATTCTTGATTTTGTAACTCACTGCAGTCGTATTTTGCAATCATAAAACAATCATTTTCTTGTAGTGACTATACTTAAGGCAAAGTCTGAGGTGTCTGTCTCCATAAAGAAAGGTTTCAAAAAGTTGGACTAATATTAGAGTGGTTGTAAAGGCTTTCTTCAGGTCTTGAAAGTTTTTTTCCGCTTCGTGACTCCAATCAAGGGTGTCCTCATAAGTAAGTCGCTTGAGAGGAGTGGCAATTCATGAATAATTTTTTGTAAATATACGATAAAAATTTACAAAATTAAGAAAACATTGAACGTCACGTATAATCTTGGGTGTTGCCCAATCTTGAATGACTTGAATCTTCTTCGAGTTCATCAATGCTCCATCACTAGAGATAGTGTATCCAAGAAATTCAACTTGATATGTATGGAAAATGCATTTCTCGAGCTTTGCATATAATCTAGTATCTCGAAGTTTTTCCAGAACAAGCCTCACATGCTCTCCATATTGGCTTGCCTCCTTTGAGTATATCAAAATGTCATCCAAATAACAAACGACAAAAATATCCAAAAATTCACAAAAGATCTCTTTCATCAAATGTTGAAAGATGGTAGGTGCATTCGTTAGCCCAAAAGGCATAACATTATACTTGCAATGGCCATACCTCGTCCAAAAGATGGTCTTCCATTCGTCGCCTTCTTTAACTCGCACCAGATTATAAGCTCCTCTTAGATCAATCTTGGTATAAATCTTTGCTTGGTTGAGTTGATCCAAAAGTCTACCTATAAGTGGCAATAGGTACCGATTCTTGATTATTACCTTGTTGAGTCCATGATAGTCAATACACATGCGTAAAGACTTGTCTTTCTTCTTCATGAAAAGAATATGAGTACCAATTGGAGACTTTGAATGTCAAGTGAAGTTCTTCGCAAGGTTCTTATCATTTCACTTTTTCAATGCAACTAGTTCATCTTGAGATAAGTTGTAGATAGATCCGAACTTTGGTTGAGTACCTTTCTCTAAATCAATGGCACAATCATATGACCAATGTTGGGACAATAGATCTGCATTTTTCTTCTTCTCAAAAACATCTTGGAAATTCTTATATTGCTTTGGAAGTTTTGTTGTATTGGAACTATTGTTTGTCATTGGTGTTGTACATTTTATGAATACAAGTCTGATCTTTACAACGTGCATAAAAGCTCAAGCTCCAAGAAATAAAGATCTCTTCAATTTATGTAACAAAAGCATTTCTTATTTATCTAAAGGCTTTGACATAGGAGGTTTATAAGGAATAAACTCTATACTACAGTCGGATCAGTCTATATGAGGGCTAGTATGAGGATTATATCTTTTAAACCAAGAGAGCTCTAAAATAATAGGGCTAGAAGGAAAATAGATAATATTATAAATTATATGGCTATTATGATTTTCTATCGTCGTTTGTAATGAAGTTGTTTTATGGGTAATATTACCAGAAGCTAAGGGTCTTTCATCAATAACCTCGACATGTACTACCTTTGTCTTTTGAACTAACGATATCTTATGTAATTTGGCAAAAGATTTGTTTATAAAGCATGTAGAGGCTTCGGAATCTATTAAAGCATGGGTTTCAATCTTTAAAAGACCTATACATATAGGTATTGTAAAGCAAAGATTAAGATTTGCAAATAGTACAGGACTTAAAGATTTTAGAAATGGTGTTGAATCCAACCGCATGGTTCCTATTGTGGCTGGAAGTTGTTGTTTTCTTATTGAATGTTTGTGCTTCGAATTCAAAAAGTACCTTGTCGCTTCTTGGGGTAGGCATCAAGCTTGTATCCTTTGTCCCTACAATAAAGATATAATCCTTCTTGTTTTCAACGTCTCTTTTCTTATCCAGTTAAAGGCTTGAATCAAACTACATTAATTTGCATGTCTTCAACTTTACACATCTTGTTTGAAGCTCCGATGGAAGCGGTAGCAACGTAATTGGCTTATAGCTATAGCAAGGTCCATACTTGCTTCTTTTGTTGACGTTTAAATAATCGGTTGTTGCATTTGACAACTTGAGAAATCACTCCGTTGAGTGTCATAGAATCTAGCAAAGAGAGTATTAAATCCTTCACTTCATCACGTAAGCTATAATAGAATTGGCTTACTAATGCTTGTTATCCCCAATTGATATCGCAAGCTAACTAATGAAAGTTAGAAGCATATATTGATGCTAGTCAACGACCTTATTGTAGGTTTTGAGTCTTTGTTGTCATAACACGTGTCTTATCATATTTGCTAAATGCTTCTTCGAATGTAGCTAAAAATGTGTCAAAGTTGTCAAAAATTAGAGAGTTCCTTTCATAAACTAGTGCAAACTAGGAGAGTGCATGCCCGGACAATAAAGTTTCTACCAATCCAATGCAAACTACATCTCTCATATATCATTGAGATGGTACCATCAAAACAAGCCAAATTTGGTTGATGAAGCCTTGGAATTTTGAATGCATACCATCAAACTTCTTAGAAAGGCTAACTCTAGGTTCTTTCATGTCACTACAAAGTGACTTTGATGCTTGTAATATCAAACTTGACAAATTGTCAATCTACATTGTTGGTACATGGATTGGATTGATTGATTGTTGAAACTTTGCCTCCAAGTCACATAGTCTTGAATTCAACTTTTTGGTTTGCTTAAACATGCATTCACGATCTATATTCATGGCCATTAGAGTAGCCATGATAGTATCTAGTTTTGAGTTCTCCATAATCGCTTTGTTTACTTCGTCCATCAGATAAACAAACATAAAATCCTAATAAAACACATTTATGATGACTATACAATCTCGTAGAATTGGGACAATAAATGGAGTAGGTTGAGCCAATAGTCTCTCAAACTCTACCTCATTAAATTGTTTGACAATTATCTCTCTAAGTTCTTGCTTGGGTTTACTAATAATACAAATATCAAGGTTGGAGTTGAACTCTCAAATAGGTGGTCTATTCAAATTCATAAATTTCTATATTAAGGACATAGAAGGACCTTCAAGAATAAAGAGTTTGCAAGCAACGACACTAGTTTAGAAGCGGGTAATCTGCAACTTTTAAAATACTTTATGCACTTTAAAGAGAGGGATAATTCACGTTCTAGTTAGAAGAAATGAAGTTTTGATGGTGTTGAAGGCAGTCTCGACAAATTGTTAGGAATGAATTAGAACAAAACAAAATAGAGAGGAAAATCTCCAAAAGACACAAGATAAGAGTTCGTCCAAGATTCAAATGTATTTCAAATGACAGAGGTACACAAAACTAGCTCAGAATTTGAACAAAAGCTAGGTACTATAAACTGGAGGTTGAAAGGAGTTGTTGTAACTAAGGAGCTTCTCAATCTTGACTACTACTTATACTAGAAGATGTTAAACTTCTTTCAAAAGCTTCTAAAAGCTTAGAAGCTTCTTCACCTACTTCTACCTATTGGAAAGTTTTTTATGAAGCTTTCACAAACTCGGGAGCTTCTTGAGTTGTTTCCATCTAAGAGAAAATTTCTTAAGGAGCTTCCAAAAGATTCAAGAAGATTCCATGAAGTAGAAAGCTTCATAAGAAGCTTCTTTTATCTTCTTATGTTCATAACATGATGCCCCTTAGCATCATCCAAAAGACTAACTTTATTTTGAAGTTGTAAACCTAGCTCCTATTCAATCTTTCTTTTGTGTACTAAAAATATCTAAAAGAGTTCACCATGACAAATTTGGAGTCAAAGATACCAAATATGAACTACAAATTATGTGAGAAAGACAATAAGAATTTAAGACTCCTAAATTAAAAACTCCTAAAAATGGGGCTCCTTTTGAAAAATGCAAGTCTAAGGATAAGGGACTAGTTCTCTCTAGATGTCAATACATTCTTATTTTTAGGTGGTGCAAAATCACCAACTTATGAAATTTTTTTATAGCAAGGCTAAATTTTAAATAATTAATTTTTTTTAATTCGAAATAAATATGATCTGTCACAAAAGGAATCCAAAGGTCCAATTGGATGGATGAACATGTGCCTTTTTTTGTTTCAAAATGAACTTTAAAAGTCAATCACAGGATTTTTTTTTGTACTCCATAACATTACAAGATTAACCCTTGTTCAACTATCCACTTATCGGATGATCAATGTTGTGAAAAATAAACTTCATCCAATTAATGTTCATTGCAAAAAGCTTCTTCAAAATATCATATAATATGTAAGTGAAAAAAAGAAAGAAAGATCTATCGATGAATCAATGCACAATATAGATATGTTAGAGTAGTTTCAATTCTTTAACTTTTAAAATATCAAGGCACATTTAGGGCAAAGATTGTCAAAATTTTCTAATTTTTAAGGCAATGAAAAAAATGAAAAAAAAATTATAAATAAATAAATTCAACTATACAAAATTGTACTAAACCACTATAAAAATGCATAATTAGAATTTTTTTTAGAAACTTTGACCATACAAATGGAAAGATTGTAGCATTTGAAGTTTGAAGAAAAAACTTAATCTTGACCTTGTCAAATACAATCAATAAATTACAACACCTCCTATAGTGAGATTTTTGTACTACACAAGATCATTATTTTTTTAATTTGTATTTTGATTCATGTTAGTTAATATATCTACCAAATTTTAAAAGTAGAAGAGGAATTTTGCACATACTACTTGAAAACTTATGGATAGCATAAATTTTGATTTAGACTCCTAAACAAAAAAATTTATATATATTTATACCAAAGGTGAATATATTCACACCTTGTATCAAAATTTTGTAAACATCTTATTAAAATTGACTTAAGATTTCTTAAATGGTGATCTGATTCATTAGGAAATAATATAAATTTCTGAAAGAAATCTCACTATCTAAAGTTCCATCACTTATGGAATACTACCAAAATTTTCATCCACTTCACCATCTTCCATCCACTTATCCACCTTTTCATCTAGTTCCAACCCTCGCGCTCCACTCTACAAATGCCCTTCCGCATCCGTGGCCGCATCCGTGGCCGCGACCGCGGACATGCAACGTGACGACCATCGAGGCATCGCCACTCCTTCCTCTTGACTTCGGGAACAGCCCGTTGATCTTCACTTATTCGCGTGCACAAAATCTCGCACTTCATTTTCCATCCCCAATTTTTCTTTTCTGTGTTTTGTTTAAGCGCAAATTTTCCGTGAGCACCCCCACGGCATCTCGGATGAATTGTGCACCTAAAAGCCTGCAACCCGCAGCGATGATTTGCTCCCTTAGTACAGTAAAAGTGTAAAATAGTGCGGAAGGGCCCTGAATCACAGAGCTCAATGATCTTGCCCGCGCGTGCAAGCCCACATTACTAAGAACTTGCGTGCGCAGCTTATTTTTCACCTTGGCTGGTGTCAGATCTGCGATTGTTGCTACTCGCCAGCGGCATCGCCAGCTTCAGATCCGAACCTTTCAAGAAGGTGCACGGAGTTTGGGTAGCGATGGACGCCGGATCTGTGGAAGTTTTGCAAAACGGAGCGGCGAAGGAGCAGTCGCCGGCTTCCAAGGAGTTGAAGGTGGTCTTCGTGCTGGGTAGGTTGCTATGAGAGCTTCTTCTTCTTCATCCCCTGTTTTCGAGGCTTTGGCTTTTTCTTTTTTTTGAAATGAGTTCCTCTTGTTTCGTATTTACACCCTTTTTATTGCCGTCTTTGTGAGCAGGGGGACCTGGTAGCGGAAAGGGTACGCAATGTGCGAAGATTGTGGAGACCTTTGGGTTTGTTCATTTGAGCGCGGGGGATTTGTTGCGAGCTGAAATTAATTCGGGGAACGAGAATGGGTGAGTTTCGGGACCGGGTTCGCTTTTGGTGAACTCTTGCTCGCAACTTGACCTAACTTTTCTTTTGAGAAAGAAGTATTTGTTGCATTCGTTTCATGAGGAAGAGGTTAGTCTTCCGTCACTTGAAGTATTTCGGAGTGTGCTTTAATTGGAAGGTCACATAATAGAGCTCTCTGGAGAGATCGCTTTGGGTACTATGAGAGCCAAACTCTCTTGGGATCAAGTTTTTTTCTCAGTCAATGTATTGGATGATTTCTTGTGCAATCGTTCGAAATGGAAGGTTGAAGACCACGATCGGAGGGATAGTCGATAATCTCATTTTATTTAAGGATTAGTGGTTATAGAGATTACGTCAACGTGCCAATCGAAGGTCAACCAAGTGTGTTGCAAGAGATGAGCTGTTGCTGGTAATAGGGGTCATTCAGTACGTGACGGGTTATAGTTTCTTTGGAGACCTGATATAATTCTTTTTTGCTGTTGCAGAACTATGATTCAGAACATGATTAAAGAGGGTAAGATCGTCCCTGCGGAAGTGACGGTGAAGCTGCTAGAGAAGGCGATGAAGGAGAGTGACAACGACAAGTTTCTCATCGATGGATTTCCGCGCAACTTAGACAATCGCTTGTGCTTTGAGACCGTGGTAAGTTGACAAGTCTCAGATCTGCAGTTAGTTGGAAAGAGAAGAGAGAGCTAAGGAGAATCCTGGTTTTGTTGCTTAGTTTAGTTGAGAGTTGGGATTTGAGCTCTACATTGTTGTCAGACTGTATTTGGTATGGTTGTGGAATTCAAGTTTTGATGACATTTAAGGGTTTCGCTTGTCTGTTATCACACTCTCGATTTCTGTCTTTGCAGACTGGCATTGAGCCGCAGTTTGTCCTGTTCTTTGACTGTCCCGAAGAGGAGATGGAGAGACGTCTATTGGGTCGTAACCAGGTTTGGACTTAACCCCGAAAGGACAGGGATTTTGTGGTTTCGAAATGACCAATTTGATTTATCATATTGTGAATAGTACAATTCAAACAGGGTTGCATTATTTCACTGAGATCAGTGAAGAACATTGTATGTGTTTGCCAAAAGCTAAATAAAAGTGAACAAAAAATATCCCCTTATGACTCCTCGAGTGATTAAAAAAATACGTGAGGCTCAATTTGAGCCTTTTGGTGCCTTCTCTTTCACTTTTTTGTGTCTATCACTCTCTTCCATTGTTGTGTCCTGGGGTCTAGTAGGCACATGGCTGCGTTGTGGATAGCTTAGAATTAGAAGCATACGACTGTATTAACATGGCCTTCTTTGCCAGGGCCGTGTTGATGATAACATCGAGACCATCCGCAAGAGGTTTAAGGTTTTCGTTGATTCCAGCGTGCCTGTTGTGGAATACTACGAGAAATGCGACAAAGTTTACAAGGTAAAGCTTTGACTTGCAGGCCTAGGGTGGCATAATGATTGCACATTTGTTTTAAGTTACTTGTCACTGAAATGATACTAGTATGCTTAGGTCTGATTAGACTCTTGCGATTTGGTGAAACCCTGGTATTTCTTAGTCGATCCAACTCTGGCAACACATTTTTGCTGACAAATGTTTGGTCCTTCTGTCACCAGATTGATGCAACAAAGAAAGTCGATGAAGTGTTTGCTTCAATTGAACCGCTCTTCGAACAATTCAAACCGGTGAGTGCATGGCGTTTAGCGATTTCTCGTTCTTTGCAGCCAATATTTTATGAGATCTTAGGAATCTCTTCATACACGTCTGTCAATATAGGCTACACAAAGTGTACTAATAAGTTAAGGGTTATCACGGCTGTGCTTATGTGTCATTATTGTAGTTGTAATTTGCTTGGTGAGAATTCTTGCTGGACTGATAGCTATTTTGATTTCAAGTCATTCTGGAGTTTCTTTTGCTTGTCAGTAGATCAATTGCTAACAGTATTTTCAACTGTGCAGTCGGCTGCTGAGGTTCACGAAGAGTTAGTAGAAGCAATTAAGAAGCACAACATTCGGGGCATCCCAGTTCCAGTCTAGAAATCGAAGGTTAGTGCTGTTTTCGACTATTCAACACTTGAAGGATCCGCGCTTGATTTTTGCATAACTTTATCTCCCCTGTTCCCGTGGTAACAAACAGAGATCGTGTACAGTTGTAGTCGTAATGATATTGGCTGAAAGATCAGTTGAAAATACTGTTAGCAATTGATCTACTGACATCTGTCCTGCGACCCAAGTTGCTCTTGAAGTTTTCGAAATGTCATTTGTACCTCGAATCTGCCGTGATATCCGGTGTTCCTGACATCTAATAAGAATGACCATCTTTATTGTGGGTTAACTTTTGCCATGAAGATTCTGGATTTCATTTAACTCAAGAACCACCTCTGGTCCACTCGTCTGTGAAGGATAAATCTTCATCAGTCTATTTCTAGTCATGAACGATTTGTCATAGGAGACAATTGAATCCCTCACAATGCTAATCCGGAATGCTCTCATTGTAGCCTCTGATGTTGAATTGTGGTGATTGACAGGAGCGAGGTAGCTTCTATTTAGTTCGTATTTGATTCTCTTCTATATGGAGAGGAATTGGTAGGTGTACTCGTGGCACTATTTTATTTGTCCATGCCTCCGTTTGGTTACTAAGGCAGTGCCCTGTAGCTTTGACACACTCCTTGTCTTTGTTAAAGTTATGTGTGCTGCCGTTTTATAATCTTTGCAGTCTATAATATCACAGTTTAAGGCTGCTCCATCTTAGAACGATAGGCATTGAATTCGGAGCTTTTGACTCGCATAAATCCTATGTTATGACTTATGACTTTAAGTTTTGATCAATGGAAACTTTTTATGTATTAACCCTGAAAGGGCGGGCCTATGACCACAGAATTGAACTGCAAATTCCTTTCTCTGTATGTTCCCACGTTGTGACTATTTATTCTTTGAAATTTTTATTTTTTATTTTTGAGAGATATAATGATGTGACATCTATAAGTCATAAATTTCCCAGGTATTTTTGTGAAAATTTTGAAATTACTATGAATTTTTAAGTAAAAAGTGAAGAAATTTCACATCAAATACAAAATTAGCTCAAAAATCTGAATTTTTTTCCTATGACAATGTAGAATATCATTGAATTGAAACAATTACTTTCTATAATTAGAAAATTGTGTCTTAAGAAAAATGATAGATTGTGGTTATTGGTCCAAAGTTCAAATTTCAAGAAAATTTTCAATTTTTAGAATTTCTTAAATTTTCAAATAAAATTATATATACTTTAATAGTGTGATGTTATGAATTGAGCTTCAATTCATATAAAGCCATCTTTATGGTTCAAATTCAAGTTAAAAGTAAGCAATTTGAAGTTGCCAAAGTATACCACATTGCAACTTGTGGATCAATTTGGATTGCTTATATATGAGCTTGTGAGTGTGAATGTGAATTGAAGAGTTTGTAAACCTCCTTTGAAGTGATATAATTTCCAAAACATGTAATAGTATCAACATTTTAAGTGTTTAAATCTAAAATCCATAGTTGTGGGTTTTGTGGTAAAAGGTCATATTTTCTAAATATAATAATTTTTGTTGGAAAAACATCAATTTTAGACTTTTTAACCAAAAAAATTTAGAAATACATCATTTTTAAATTTCTAAGCCTTGAACTCACACAATCTCCATTCCTTGTTCTTAAACTTATGTTCATATGCTCACAATCATCCTAGAAATTTTAAGGATCAAGGGATAGTGTAAATTGCCCAAAATTGTAAAATTCAACTAAAAAAAAGAATATAATGATGACACTAAAACAATAATTGCAAAACATGATCTATAGATCATATCTACACTTAAACCAACTAGTATACCAATGCATATTTTTTAATAAATTTTAAAGTCAAATATTGAAAATTCCTTCTAAAATCAACTATGGATTTGATATTTGTGATCTTTACAAGAATTTTTTTTCCTTTAAGTTCTAAATGTTAAGTTCTAGTCATAATGATTTTTGAAGATTTTTAATTTACGTTTTTATTCAAGTTGTTTTTGAAGAAGGGTCATTTTTTTAACTCAAAAAGTTACTTTTTGAGACCACATCTAGTGGTACCTTTTGAATCATAGAAGATATGTTAAGCAAAGTCTTTTAAATCTATACCATACAAATATTAATTAACTAACATAAGAATCTTCAAAAAAATTGATGGAAGAAAAAAAATGCATTTTCATGTATTTGGAATGTATTCGCATTCATCTATTGTTCAAAATTTGAACTTCTGGTCTTAAAGGGATAATCCTCAAAAGATGTTATGGACCTAAAAGGTTTGATAGATGACTTCACTAGTAATTGTAGAAAGAAAGAATGTACCTATTGATTCAATAATTAAAGTATTTGGATGACTTAGTTATAGGGGGCTATGTCCTTCAATATTATGCATCTTCCTATGTAGAAAAGTCAATAGTATCACAAAGAGAGAATTTCCAAAAACACTTTCTTGCAAAAGTGCTCAATCAAGTCCCTCAAAAAAATTGTATGAAAAGTTATTTTTATTTGTTTCCTAGAGGAGCTGAATGCCATCTAAAGGCTAGTTATTTTACTCCTAGGTGTTTCAAGGTTAATCTTTGTTTATTGTCTATAATATCAATTACTTGAAAAAGTTACTATTATGACAATGTTAAGTCCAAAGTTTTCCTACTCTTTTGCCTTCAAAGAAGATATAGAAGAAAAGAATATGTTGTAATTGTTAGATTTTTAATCCTCAAAGACCATGTTGTCTAACTTTTAACCCCTTAACACCTCAATCCTTTTTAGATTTTTGCATATTTTTGCTTATATATTTTTACAGAGATATTATTTACGACATTTTCATGAAATTGGCTATGACAAAAGGTTGTCTTTTCAAGATTCAATTATTACATTGGATGAATGAGAAGTTAGTTGGACTACAAGTGCATGCAAGCCCTCCATTCATCGTCCAAATTATGAATGTCGAAGTGCTTTAGAATTAAATCCTCTACTCTATATGGTCTAATTTGGGTTTTAATTTACATGAACTTTTTTCAGAGATGGAATCACATGTTCTTTGTAAGCCAAAAAAAATTTAGATTGTTTTGTGAAAATTTGAAATTTTTGTAAACATTTGAATGAAATATAAATAAAATTCATATCAAATACAAAATAGCTATAAAAATCTAAGAAATTCATCCTAGGTATATATTATAGTGTATAATATCATAGTATAAACCAATTTTTTGTGTCATTTTACAATTAGAAAATCAATAGACCATGGTAATTGGCCCAAAGTTCATATAGTAATAAAATACTCAATTTCAAGAATTTTCCAAAATTTCAAATTTGATTAGAAACTAGACTTGGTAAGCTTAATTTCATTAATTGGGCTCAAATTCAAAAAGATCATTTTCATGATCAAAATTTAGATAAAGAGAAAAAGAAGTAGGAATTTTCAAATATATGAAAGGCCATCTTCTTTGATCCATGGATTCAATATCTTCTACTTTAGAAATTTTTGGAATCCTTCATTGAGAGGCTTTACAACACCAATTGCTACATATACATGCAACACTCTCCAAAAGATGTGAATGCAAATCATTTATTTTTCAATGAAAACTTGTTGCATTTAATCATCCAAGTGCCACCTTACAGCAACTCATTATGTGTTCATGGAATGTGACAACTACTTCCACTTTCATCCTCCAAAATCATGTGGCAATTCTTTTCTTGAAGCTTGTTGCTTGCACAATATACTTACTAATAAGATTCATCTTAGAATCTTGTGGTGATGTTTGTGTATTTGTGATAATTCAATATTGAAGTGAATTGAAATAGCATCATAATCAACTAAAATTATTAAAATTAGTGTTGATGAATAATGGTGAATTTCAATCTAAACCTTGAATTTTCTATCATAAATCCAAAATTACTTTAGGATTGTAAATTAAGCTTGCTAACATTCATTGAAAATTGCTTTGGCACTTTAACATCTCTAACTTTTGACATTTCTTGAAGTTATACCTTGTTGGTAGTGGATTTGACTAAATTTGAAATTCAATTCTTAGTGCTATTTGGATAGAAAATTGTCTACTTCTTTGGTAACTCCCTTGACATTTCTTTATGTATAAAAGGAGACTTCATTGACATGACCATTTTGGTCAATATATTTCTCTTTGATGCTTTGGTAGTAAATCTTTCTTAGGTCTATATACTTTATCTTCAAAGCCTTAGGAAAATTCTAAGGCCTCAATAAGGTTGCTAGTTTTTTATTTTTGGCACCCCCACAATGCAATTACAAAAAAGAATTACATTTAAAAAAAATATTTATTTTTTGGAAAATAAAATATGAAGAAAAGTAGTCATTCTGACTTGGCATTGATGTGTTACAAGTAGTGCCACATCAAATTCCAAATTTAAAAAAATAAAAAATATTTTTTATTTTTTATTCTTTCCATAATTGCACTGTAGTAGTGCAAAACGTGCAACCTTTTGCAAGCCTTTAAAAAAAATAGTAATAATTTTATTGACTGTTCACATACTAGAATATGATGATAATTCCACATTATTCAAAGGTTGCTTGAGAATCTTTCTCAACTAACAAAGAAGATGATTATGAACATTGTCAATCATACAAGTATAAACCAAAATTAATAGCAAGCCTATAAATTCGGAAATACCAATGTTGAAGAATTTAGATCTTAAAAATTTGATGATAATAGTCCCACAAAAATTCTCACATTGACAATTAATGTGGAAATGTGTGGCTAAATGAGAGCATAGAAGAAAACACTAACTTCAAATCTTAAACCACTAATATCCAAGGAAAAGATCTAAATCAATTCCTTTGCTCAACTTCATTTATCATGAGATCAAGTGATAAGTTGTCTTGGCCTATTTCACATGCAAATGTATTATGCAATTGAATTTATATCAAAATGAAGGTTTCCTACAATACTACATCCAATACAACTAAATCTTCCTACTTAATCAAGAAGATGTATCTAATGATGCAATCTTGTTAGTCTATGACCTACATTGCTTTGCTTCTCTAATCTACAATCATTTTAAGAAGAGTTAGTCAAACAAATACATGAGCTATAACTCAAAGATACACATTTCTAACTATAATGAAAGAACAAGCCAATAACAAAATTCAATATTGCAATCATTTCAAAATTGATAACAACATCCAATTAAAAGTATGGTTTTGCATATAACCTTTTTTCCATTCCACAAGATATCCATCAACAGAGCTATTTGCCAAATTGGCAATCTTCCATCCAAGCATTACTTTTATTAATGGTATTAGATAGTCATTAATCTCTTGAATTGTTGCTAAGTTGAATTCTAGAAGCAACTCACCACCAATTTACAATACAAATATACAATGAGTCAATTAGCAAGGGAAAATTATTGCCTTTTAACAAGCTCCATTTATGAAAAATAAACCACATTTTGATTTAAAATATAATACTCTATATGAAGAGAGAAGCAATCATAAAATTTGCTTTGTATCCAAACCATCATAGAAAACCTAGTCAACAGCAATTACATTAAAGATATTATGACTAGTTTGAAAAACTCTAACAAAATTTATCAAAAATTAAGCAAACAAAAAAGACAATTACTTAACAATGAATTACAAAAGATCAAATCAAATACTTTGTAATTCAACAAAAATCATTCTCTACAATTATAGTAAAACATAAGCAATTTACAAATTGCTTAACACATAATTTGTATATAGTAAATTTGCAATTTTTGCACTTCAAGACGTACATTTTTTATACTTGCAATTGTAGTTGAAAAGTGTGGATCTCGTAAAGTTCCATTGGATGATGGCCAAAAAGAAGTAAATTTTTTTTTTCACTTTCTTCCTTGACCATTTGCCATAGAAGGGAGACTATAGAAGGAAAGATTAGGGTTTCATCTTTTATGTAATCTCCTTTAAAATTCCTAATTTTCCATTCCTTCCCTCACATATCCTCCTCCTTCCTACAATTAGCCCTTCGAAGCTTTATAGGATGGCAATTCATAATTATAAAAAAAATATATATAAAAAAAGTATAAATATAAATATATAAATATATATAAAAAAATATTTTTTTTAAGTTTTTGGAGGGGGGAGGTGGGTGGATGGAGGCTAGTGGATTCCATTGTAGGATAAACTATATAAAGTGTCCCCTTTATTAGTGACGAGATAAATTTTATGATACAATTAATTATTGAAATTTTATTGGCCAAATTCAAAAATAAAGAATTGCATATTAAGAACTAATTAAGGATTTCATCTAGAAATACAAAAGATGAGTATTTCAAGAAAATCAATATAAGTTGGCCTATATTAAGAAATAGGAAGTACTTGAATTGACATTGTCTTGTAGAGATTCTCTTTTCTATATCTACAATCTCAGAGAATGTAGGTTGCAATATTGGATTTAGTGCCCAACATTTTGTGATCAAGTCCTCTAATGCTTTATCCAAATTACTTGATAATTGTGGTCTTTTACTATCAATTACAAATTGATGATCAACTTTAGTATTTCTAAGTTCACCATCAAATGGAATTCACTCTATGACTATTTCAAAGCATGTCATACTATAACTATATACATCAGCTTTTTTCCATTGTTCATTTGTAATTATTTCTTGATTTTCTTGTGCTAAGAATATCTTTGGTGCTCTCCAAAATTCAATTTCCAAAACTCCAATTGAACATTCAAAATCAACTACCATAATCAAATCATCAATCTTGACAAGAATATTACAAGAAATTCTAGTACAAAGAAGAATATTAGAGGCTTTTAGATCCCTATGGAAAACACCCTTGTCATGTAAGTCTTGCATGTGCCTTGCAATTCCTAACATAAAATCTTTAGGATAAAGGGTCCCTCAATAGTAATGTTTCCACTTATAGGGAAATGGCAGACCTTGAATACCTTCTACATTATTCTTCAACATTGCTTGGTCAATCAACTTCCTCAAGTCCCCCCAACATTTTTCCATCAAAAATGCAAACCTATCATTCTCCAATATACCCGCATAAATAATGCATTGTCTAACATGCTCCTTGAGTACCGAAAGAGGCCATGATTGCTGCAAATTTTGTAGCGATGTTCCTCTCTCAAACACTTTCATCAAACGATGAGGGCTACCTATAACTTCATAAATTTCTGCTTGTCCACATTTTGCAATCATGCGACCCAAAAGATAACGGGGTTGGTAATGCCAAAACAAACGAGGATACTCTTCCATCAATTGCTTCAACAGTTCCCGGTTTTCTTGATTCAGTTCTTCCTCCTCGGCCGACTGCGGAACAACTTCAAGGCGGCTAACTTCGCTCCAATGTGACTTCGAAAACTCGATCTCCAGCGCAACGTCGTCAGAGAATTGGCCTCTGCTGCACATCATCGCCTCGAAGCGTCTGGAATAGTATTCCGTTCTCCCGGAAGAGGACGCCCCCTCTGCCCCCGCCATCTCCAATTCTGCAACTCCGTCATTTCCAGTGCATGGAGACTGTTCTGACTTGGCAATGTAGAAACAACACGAGGAACTTGCGCCCATGATCGCCTTCCTTC
This sequence comes from Pseudoscleropodium purum, assembly GCA_963969395.1. Taxonomy (NCBI): domain Eukaryota; kingdom Viridiplantae; phylum Streptophyta; class Bryopsida; order Hypnales; family Brachytheciaceae; genus Pseudoscleropodium; species Pseudoscleropodium purum. Next base: position 13,770,214 of record OZ017802.1, read on the forward strand.
GCTCGCGCAAACCCCAACAAACTGGACTCTGTGCTGGAACACAACCAAGACTTTCAGCGTGTGCAAGTCACAGACAGATACAGACGATATCACGTAGAAGAGTTTACCATAACAACACTTCAGCATAGAGAGACTTCAGAGCGCAGCAGGACCCTGAAGAAAAAGTGGCGGACGGCAAAGAGTGAACCTTTGTTTGGATCGAAGACCTCGAGCGCTAATCCCGCCCCACTGACAATAGCTACACGAAGTTCTCTCGGAGTTCCTTGCTCCTAAATAGAGATCTGATGAAAGACTTGATAGCAAAACCCTAGCAAGTGGGGACATTAGCACTTGTAGCTGGACCAGCAAGAGAAGAAGACAGAATGGGAGGAGGAGGAGCCTGCATGCACTCATACGATCATCAAATGCTTCTGAGAGATGTGGAACGGAGAAGGCTGGGTTGGAGTAAGCTTACTTGGCTTAGAGTCTGCGGAAGGGGTGGCAATTTGATCACTGTAGAGAGTTGGCGACGCTGGCCTGGTAACCTGTTCTCGCGTTCCGCCCAACAGTGTTGTTGGGTCTGCAAGGAAAGTCTGTATGGGGTCCATGGAAAGAAAGAAGAGAATCTTGCAGTTGAAGTTGCGCAATTGCATACCAGCGTCGTAAGTCTCTGAGGTGCAGGACCAGCAGCGGTGGAGGCGGCGTTCTTCTTATCCTCTACAGGCATTTGCAGCTTATGTGGCTGAGTTGCATAGAAGCTAACGATGTCAATTCCTTGCAATATGTGTTTCAAACTTGTCATGTAGGATGTGTGACCGTCCACCATTTCGGATAAGTCCACCTGCCAGTACCGGATAGCAATACAGATCATATTTGGAAGGATCTCATATGGAACCCACAACATTTAGGAAGGATCTCATATGGAACCCACAACATTTGGAATGCCTCAATATCAGTGTTGTAACAAGGTTTTCAATGATATTAAGGATTTCTATGGCAAGGTCTCAATACGATCACTGTGACCAAAGGGAGACCTCATGGATCGTGGGGAAGGTTGTCATTAAAATGAATTTTTTTTAAAGGTTTAATTTCACTCTAAATCTTGTGCCGCAAAAAAAAATTTATACAAAAAGGGTCTTGAACTAAATTTCATATTTATCATAAACGTAAAGGATGTGACCAGATGATGAAACAAGCTATATGAGACTCCACCAGGTCTATCACAAAGGAATCTACAGATCATGAAAATTCTCTCTTTTGGTTCATCGATAGAGTTGACTGTTCGGAACAAACTTGGCTCGATAAACTACCCCAAGAACCCAATCATTTGTGGAGAAACTGTTAACGAATCGGCCTGCCACCACCTGAAAAGAAAGAAACACAATTTAGATTATTTTGAGAAGAAGAAAAAGAAAAAGAAAAGACGCCATGAGATGGAATTTCTTAAAACATACCCCTAAATGAGGACATTTCAGTCCTTTTTATCATTCCCAAGCTCAGCTCTAATAAATACTACTAAATCATTACACATGTAATTGAGTTCTATGTGCCTTAACCCCTACAAGATTAAGGAGTCATGAATTTAACATGATATATTCTATTGATCAAATTATGAATATAATGGAATTCAACGGGGCCACAATTTTATATCAGCAAAATTAGTGAAGAACATTGCATTGGTCGGTAAATAAAAATAAAATTGGATTAAATAAAGTCCGCATATAACCTACTCAAAAATGCTAAAAAAGAACATCAACCCGAGTTGAACGTCTTGGTCGTTTAGGAGTTAACTAGAAACAAACAGTAGAAACTAAAAAGCTCGCGCTAGAGTTCTCTCCTGGATGCGAATATCCGTACTTTCAAGACCCAAACCAGTGGTTCTGCTATCTCCTTGCAATGGAATGAATAAATCTGTGAATTGAAATACATGATTATTATCACCTTGGGAACAGATTCTCATCTGTCTTAATCCCAAGTTTGTGGAGTTTCAAGGACCACCCATTCAACAATTCCAATTCCCGCAAACTGAAAGGTTAGCTCTTGGAACTAACCTCACCCCTAAACATCACAGTTTTTGAAAAGGCACCAAAAAATCAGCCCGTGGGGAGTGCTGTGACATTGAAAGGTTAAGTAAGCAAGATATAAGAAACTATGTGAGACGTGGAAAAAAATCTAGGTCTATTCACAACAGTTGAGAATGAAGGCTTCAAGCGCTTACCTGCATCTCCATGTTTTGACAACTCCTCCAAGCATGTAAATATAACGCGAGCACCTAAAGCATATCCCACCAGCGTCACCGGTCTGTACAAATGAAAAAAACAGGGGCATCAATATCAGTACTGCCAACTGATACAATGCAACTATAATTATGGAATTCGTAGACATAGAAGGTCACAGCAAGAAACTTTACGGTGTATGAAAATGGATATAGAAAATACTAAAGAGATTACCTACTGCCTTGACCACCTTGGAGCAAGACCATGGCAAGAAGTTTACCAGCTTTCTCGAACCCGTTCACGTTTTTCCATAATTATTGGCTCAGGACCAAAGGGGAGGAAGCTTAAGTAGCATGGAAACGAGCTATATTACAGTGCATATGAGGAAGTTTGAGCAGGTTCCCAGTTCCTACTAGAAAAGAAAAGCCAGATCAGCAGGGACAGGACCTCACGAAGTAGAGCTCCTTGTAATCCACAGCCTGCTTGCATAATATGAAAAGGTCTACGTTCTAAAAATTTGTACAATATTTTAAGCTTCTTTTGTAAGTGTTGAAGGGAAGGGGTAAAGAATCCAACAGCACCTGTCAATAGCAATTGCCAATCAGCTGTCAATCATGTCAGTTGCACTTAGAACGGATAAAGACGTCGAGAGAGTGCTTAGAAGGCCAGCGAGCACTGTATACGTGGCTCCTCGTTTGATCACCTCCTTGGTAGCAGCTGCAAAACACACATCATAATTGAGTTTCAGTATAACCAAAGCAAACTATTCAAGAGCAGGTTTCATCACTGGAATGTAGAAAAAGCGTGAACACAATTCAATTCTGAAGAGGAATTTGAATCATGTTGAATTAGGTGAATCATGCAAAACACATATTACATTTGAATTTGAGCAGGTATTTTAGCGCAACCAGAGTAAACTATTCGAAGATTTTTTTTTGACATTTTGAGTATAGAAAAAGTGCCAGCAGAGGTCAATTCTGTAGAGAATGTAAACCTGGATAATGTTGATTTAGGTGAAACATAATTGGGATATGGAAAGGTCTGAAGTATCGTGTTTCTGAGGTCATTACTTTAACAAGAATTTTTGGGAATTAAAACCTGAGTTGGGTGGTATTACATCGCAGGCAAGAAGAGGAAGAGGGGGGCACTCCTAGTGAGCCAGTCTTGACTGCAGTACTCACTGCAATGACATTCAGTCTCCCAACGCAATGCATACCTGCAGGTGTGAATATTACCATTACTTTTAAAAGTGCACATGTGAAGAGAAATCATTTTTTGATAAAATGAAGGATTAAGTAGTTCTGTAACTCAAATTTACATCAAAAGTTTAAGAACTAGAAACCTAATCATCTACTCAATAATTTCTTTTAATCAAACACAACTGAAGTAACACAACTAAATGAAGTAATCACCGTACAAAAGTTTGAATATACTGAAAAATTCAAAACACATGACAGATGTTTACAAAGATAGTAAATGACCTTAAAGCTCACCACCTTTCCTCAAAATTAAGGGCTGCTTTAGATTGCATATGTTGGAGCAACAATGAAGTCTTACCTCTCTCAATCGCCACGGTTTAACAAAGTCATTTGGTTCATAAGCAATGCCAGACACAACGATCTCCACAGCCAAACACTGAAACAAAAGCAGATTTTCGAAGAGATGAGATCATGTTAGAAAAAACGGTGAAGTCCATCCCTACCTGGTTTTCATTTTGTGTTTCTATTTTGACTTCCTAAAAAAGAAGTGCACTTTGAAGAGGTACTTCTATTTGGCTCAATCTTGCACTTCTTCAAAACGACTCGAGACTTCCTCAATTAATTGAATTCAAAAACAAAAAGAAGATGAAACTCAAAACTCCAGTCCTCAAAAAGAAAGAAAAGGAGGTAAAGAAACGGGAGAAAGCAAAAGAAGAAAGAGCCCCCTTGTTGATGATTGCCACCCAATGTTTCGAATTGAAATTCGTCAATGTCACTAATTCTTCGAGCGATCATCATTCCAGTTAGTCTCGCTCCCGCCGCTTCTCATGCATAAGAGGAATAATTAAACAAGGTCTCGAACAAGATACGTCGGAGATGTCTTTCTCTCTATAATTCCAATTGCATCGCACCATGTTGCAATGAAAGTGACAAGTGAGGGTTATGACTCACACAGTAATACTGACAACGACTCAATCGCAACCACTGGAATTGCTGTATGATTCCGCATTGGAGCCACGACTGTAAGCCGTGATGGCGCCTTGTAAGAAATCACGACTAAGAAGAAAACCGTAGAGAACAGCAACCATGCTAACGACCATCACAACGATCCCTAAACATCCGAACTGCGCATTTTTGCGGCTGCTCAACAAAACCCTCTTCATAATTTCGAAACCGTTTTCGTCACCACAACCTTGAAAATCAGTGTCTACCGATCTCACAATCGATCCCTAAACCTTCCCACTCAACTTATGCTCATTACTCTGTTTCAATCGTCTGCGCAATTTCGATATACCTGTTCCCTCGAAATTCGCAAATTCACAGCATCATCCTGCAATTGCAAACGCAGAGAACCAAGAGTAAGCTGTGGACTCTCCAAGAACAACAACAGTTACAAAAAAATGAGTACGGACGAAACTGAAGCCAACACTTTAAGGAGATATATAATCTCGCACAATTTCTTTCAAATTGAGGTTCTTCGTAGCAACCTTAATTGCAATGTAGCGTAGCGGCGACCTAATTACCTTCCACAAATAATTAGAAAGCATGGCAAAGCAGCGAATTTCGCGATCAACTCGTGGTTCGGCACCATCGTCCAAAAATTTTCTTAAATTTTCACAGCTTCACAGCATCATCCTGCAAAAGCAGAGCTCCAAAAGTAGGCTCTGGACTCTCCAACGTTATCTACAGTTACCCAAAATGCGTACGGATGTAACTGAAGCCAACAGTCAAGGAGATAATCACGCACAATTTATTGTAGAAACCTTGATTGCATGTAGAGTAGGAGCGACCAACTTACCTTCCAGAAACTATTAGAAAGTATGGGGAGCAGCGAAATTCTCGATCAACTCGTGTGTAAGTCCGTCTGGACCAGCACCATCCTCCATGATTCTTAGCTTCTTTTGCAAATTTTCCTCATGAGCGACTCCACCAATTGCAAGATTTCTCAATCGAGACTACGATTTCTCATGAGGAAGTCTTGACAAGGATGCTGCGACCCCAATCAAACCTGCAGCAGCAACATGGACGCGAATCACTGTGGAAACGTGAACGCGTACCGCAGGGTAAAGCGTTCCCGTCGTGTTGTTCCCCTTTTGTTGTTCACGTCTCGCTTGCTGTTCCCCTCTTGTACCCCTCATGTCATTCACGTCTTGTTGTTCTCCTCCTCGACGTTCACGACTTGTTCTCTCTCGTTGTATTCCTACACTGTCAATAACGACAACAAGGTATGAACATTTTAAACCAAAACAGTTTGTTTTTTTAAATGATTTTTGTACCAGTTGGTTATAGCCTAAAGATGTTGTCTATTTTAATTTTTAATTTTTAATTTTTTTTGGTATATTTTGATTTATTTTTGTCAAAATAGCTAGATTATTCCTATATAATAAAACCAATAGCCATATTTTATCAAGGTTTACCTAATTTTGATATTGTCATCACCAAATATCCCCCAAGTATCATATTGAGTACTGCAAAATATATTTGGTCACTTTCCACGATGGTACAAAAAACTACCCTAAATCTTCATTGAAACCAATGAATTTTCCATAGTCAAATCTATGGGCCTCCCTTCATGATTTCAATTACAAGATTCCAAATGATGAAGCCCCCCCCCCCCCTAAAATAGAAACATGTTGCAATCCACCCTATCCACTTAACTCTTAAAGGATCAAGGTGCATTTGTTGGCAACATAGAGATATTGGGCAGGTGCATGTGATTAGAGATTTTGATGTTTTTAGCCCAAATTTTAATAGAAGGTGTACATGAAGAATATCTTTTATGTGCACTAAATTTCAAGACATTTGGAAATATAAGTCAAAAATTATAGTTTAATATGTAGTTTATTTCTCAACTCAAGCAATTCAAGCAAATCTAAAAAAATCATTTTTTTCAAAAATCCAAATTTGAAATTGGTTTCTAGATTTATATATAAATGGAAAGCTTTAAATCATTTCATTTTGGTCAATGAGTCAAAAGTTAAGAGGTGTTTTAGTTTGTGGGCAATTATAGATTCTCTACTCCAAAATAAACTTCAAAGTCTTTTATTAAACTCAAATTTCCAATATTTTTGGAGAAAAATTAAACACATTAGGTGAAGTTTGTTTAGTACAATATTATAACCATTGGGATTGGAATTTTTCAATTCCATAAGGAAATTGTTAACAATTTAATATTTTGAACCATTCTCTACATCTTTCTACATACTATTTTTTTCCTATATGTTGTATAAATTCAAATGATCTAAAACAAATTTCAAGCATGTAGCCAACATGCCTTGAAGAATGAATCCAAAGAAGCACCACCATTTTGAACATTTTTTCATACAAATATAACCTTGTAAAGTGTGGCTACTTGATTTTTTGCAAGGACCAAAAAATGATTTTGTCACTTCAAATGCTAATATCTTACAATCTACATAGTGGAAAATTTTGAAGTTTTTTCCACATCTTTTCAAACTAGTGTACTACAAGAATACAAGATCCTATGGTTACATGAGCCCAAAAATGTTTCTTTTCTAAAATTTGAAACTTATACAAGAAATGACAATTTTGGAGTGTTTTTGGCAAAAACATAGTGAAGGAATTTTAGGGGTTAAACTATTGGAACAAAGTAGCAAAGGGAAACTTTCTAAGAAATCTCGCATTCAAATATCCCCATATAATACTCTTTCCATTCAAAAATAATCTTTTTGTTGGCTTTAATTTTTTGTCCCAAAATGATCTTCCTATTGTAGGAGACATGAATTTGGCAGGTAGCTAGCTTCCCATCCATTGTAGCAACTGCAATGGTGAAATCCATGAAAATAGGGAGCATTTCTCTTTCCATGCCAATTGATTCTTTCATAGTGTAACTTTTTAGTGAACAATCCTAGGTATGTGGGTTGAGTGGATTTATTGCTTCAATAGTAGAGGTCAAATTAGAAAGTCAAATCAACATGCATCTCATTATTGCAACTTCCACTTCTTGGATCTACGACATATATGCTTCCACCCTGAGGACTAGCTTCCACTTTCTAGGTCTACAATGAGTAATTGAGTGGCTACTGGTACTTTTTAAAAATGGTCCAAAAATTTAATTGTTAAGTATTTAAAAAGCACACTTTGTATAGGGTTCTGAAACTTAAAGTTCCAAAATGATAAGAGTGCACTCAACTTACTTATAGCTTGAAATAAATTGAAAAAAGTTATTTTCAACCTTGACCTCAAACATTTTGCCCAACATGAAGATCATTTTGGGATGGAAGGAGTATTTGCTTTAGCCACTTGGTTGGCCCACACTATTTTCATTTTTTTCTTTTGTGCACATTAATTAACCTCTAAAGTTCTTTAATGTTTAGATGCCCAAAATTGCTTCAAAATACAAGTCTCCAAGGCAAGGCTAAAATCTTTGTCTATATTATTTTTTAACAAATCTAATTGTAGAATCCTTTAGCTAACTTATTAGAGTACACTCTCCAAAAATAAAAAATAAAAATCTTACCAATTGCAAGATCATGATGCTTAGGTTTCAAAAAGAAGTATTTTTAACTCTTCCCGAATGGTTAGATTTCATCTTTCAAACATTTTACCCAAAAATGTGTAGATCCTACAACTTGCATCTTTCTATAATATTTTGAAGAAATGAGTTGAAAATACATGTAAAAAAAATTTTAAGAATAATTATTCATTCTTGAAAAAAATAGTAAGTAGGAAAAGGTAGAAAATCATTTAAAATACTAAATTGTTAAGAATTTAGGTATGGAATTGAAAAATGCCAATCCCAATGGTTGATTATTGTAATAAAGAATACACTTCATATGATTTTATTTTTTCCAAAAATATTGAAAATTGAGTTAAATAAAGGACTTCAAAGTTTACTTTCAAGTAGAGAATTCATAACTATAGTCATGCAAACTAAAACTCCTCATTACTTTCATCTCATTGATCAAAATGGAATGATTCAAAGCTTTCTACTTATATATGAATCTAGAAAACCAATTTCAAATTTTTGTTTTTGATAAAGGTGATTTTTTAATTTCCCTAGACTACCCTATCTAGAAAAAATCTACATATCATACAATAACTTTTTAACTATGAAGTCAAAAGTTATGAGAATTTTTGGGCCATAAACCTACTTTTGATCACATATTGTTTGAAAATTTCAAAGAAAAAAAAAATTCCATTCAAAGTGAGCTACCTAAAATCACTATATTTCTAAAAAATGTAATTAATATCCATTTGGTAGTTCACAAGTTAATGCAATAATCCAAACAATAGTAAGGAACTTGCATTTTTCATTTTTGCTATAGTAGAGTGATAACATTGACCTACAAAAAATTGATTTTAATCCCTAAATGCCCAATCGACCAAATATGGTCGATCTAAAATTTTAGGCTCACTTTGATGTGGACAATTAGATTCCTTTGACTATTTAAAAAAATTCAAACAGTTTTAAAGGTTAACTACTGAAAAAACTTCTTTTTTACTAAAAAAACGTGAACACTTGATTTTTGAGAGGTCTTCAAAGCCATATATGTCCATTAGTGGAAGAATAAAGTTTTCTAATTTCACTTCATTTGAGATCTAAAAATTTGTACCTATCCATTTTTATTGAAAATGGTCTCAATAGAAAGAATAAGGTATTTTAATGATTTTCACCACTGAAAATTTAAACATGCAAATATTGATTTGGAGCTATTTGCAATTTTTACTTATAAAAAAGAATTGCATATCAATATTTGCAAGGTGGATTGTGTAATGAATTTGGTAGCTTTTCATGTGAAATTAAGTTTTTTGAAAGTGATTTTTAGTGTCCTAACACAATTTGTAGTTGTTCATGTCACCTCCAATTCCAAAAAACTTTAATGTGCAAATTTCTAAAACATTGTGCAGAGAGGCAATATATAAGAAATAGGAAAACATACATTTCTCTTATTAAAATCTCACAACTCCTATGCAATTTTGCATTCATAATCGGTACACATATGAATATGAGAGCTCTTTAAACATCTATATAGTTAGATTTTGGAAAAAAAAACAATTTGCATCATTAGGAATAACTATAAGCCCATGCTCTTTTTTCATAGTCAAAACACACTTAAAAAGGTTGGTCATTTAGGGGTTAAATAAGCTTTCCAAATTTAGAATCTAAAATCAAGGGATTATAATAGAATCATGGTGTCTCAATTTGGCAATTAGAATCAAGAATTGTGAGGTCTAATGTTTTGTATTAAAGTATATTTGTAAAGTAGGAATACCTATTCTTCCAATTTGAACAACATAAACTCCTAAAATAAAAGAGTGAAAGAACTTGAGGGGCATTTTATACTACATTTTAAGTCTCAACTTTTAAGCTCTAAGTCCCAATTCAAGATTAAATTCCAACTTTCTTGGATTGTAAAAATTGAATAAAAAACTATATATGTAGAACTTGGGACTCATAGTGTGAAGGTCAAAGTTCCAACTTTAAGTCTTAATCTATCTCTTGTATAATATTAAGTAGTAATAATGTGCCCCAAATAATCAAAAGTTGAAAATTCATTTAGGAGGCATTTTTGGCATCAAATTTCCATTTGAAAAATTTGGAAGAATTTCAATCTACTAGTATGCCTTATGTAGTAATTTTCTTCTCATTTTACATTCAAAAAATTATTAGGACGTAGGGGTCAAGTTGAGTTTCTATTTTGGCTAGACTCAATTCAACTGCCAAATTCCATTTCCTTGGTGCCAAAACTTGCAAAATGTACTACCATGTAGGCATTTGGCAGTGATGTGGGATTTGGAACTTAGGATGTAAGTTGAAGCTCAAATTTTCAATTTTCATCTCTCTACCTATTAGATATTAAGAATTTAGTGGGACTTGGAACTTAGGACTTAGGATGTGAAACATCTTTTATTAATGCCCCTTGAACATGTGGTGGGAGTTACTTTATCATTTACAATTATGATGTGCCCATTTGATATGAACTTATTATAAGTGCTCAAATGGACAACTTTCAATGTGAGACTTTACTCCTTTTTTTCTTTAGACCATGAATGACCTTGAGTCCTAAATTCTCAATCTAAAATACAAACCTTTGGTACGGTCTAAGTCTTATTCCAAGAATCATTCTTAATACATGTAGTTTAAAATATTTTAATTGATAATCCACAATATATGACCATAAAAACAAAAATTCACTATCAAAGTTAACAACCATGTATTATAATAGGAGTCATAAGCTGGATAGCTTGCTCCCCCAATTTGTCAAAAGTTGAATGTGGCACAAGGAGGAAGGAATATGTAGAGACATTCATTAAGATTTGAGGAGAATCTAGTATCCTTAGAAATTAACAACTACATCTTTCCATGACCTCCCTCATCTTTTGAAAGTTAATCTCAGGTTTTTAGACCATCAAGCTACATTGTTAACCCTTAAAGGACCATGGAGTGACAAAATGGTACTTTGATGATTTCCACTGAAAAAAATAGGATGAAAAGATGCATTTTTTCATCCAATTTTTTTAGTATTATTTTGATGTGCTTTCACTAGATGTTGGTCAAAATTCCTTCATTGAGGTATTCTTGCCTTTTCTACAAAAAAGATGCTAATAAAATGGATCACACTTAAAGATGCTTTTTTAATGTATTTTGGCAATTGTACCTCCTTGTTTTAAATTTGAATTTTAGCCAAAATAGTGATCTTTTTAAAATGTGAGTTCAACTAATGATATAAATTTAACTACATCTACTTTCTATTTTAACTAGAATTTTTTTTAATTTGAAGATTTAATTATTTATAATTATTTAAACTTGGGCCTATAATCATAATATTATGCTTTTCTAATTATATAATGACACATAGATTTGGATTTCACTATGATATTCTATTATACAATATATACTATGGTGAAGATTTCATAATTTTAAAGCACATATTGTATTTGATATGAATTTTCTTCACTTATGCTTGAAAAAATCACAATAATTTCAAATTTTCACAAAAAAACACTTAAAACCTTAGGACTTAAAAGAAGATATGAGATTCCTTCTCTACAAAATAAAATAATTTTCAATCATACTTCATGGAAAAATAGAGCATATAAAACAAGGATTATTAAATTTTTTTTTATAGTCATAGGCCCTATACATTACAATGTGCCAAAAAGAGATGTCTGGGCCTAATTTGCATTAAAGGATTTTTGAGGCCAAAACAAGATTGTGAGTTCCCAACCCTAAAAATGCTCTGAACACAGCTAGCAATGCAATCTAATGTGGCCAAGAGAATGCTACATCATTTCCCCTAAAAAATATTTTTTTTTAAATTGAATTTTTTTGACAACCAACCGTATCCTTTGTTGTAGAGGAACAATGATGGGAACAAGCCCGAAATAGGCTACTATTGCCTTCAAATCTCTCCTAATGAATGAAAACTCCCCCCCGCTTTTCAAAAATTGAGAGTTGTTGATTTAAAAAAAAATCTCCAACCCCCTCCAATGTCACAATTCTCCAAAAAACTTGAGATATGGATACAAATACATAAACATGATCAAATACTAGTACAAGATATGGATACAATATTGATATTAATATGGGATTTTGGTATGGTATGAGATGCGGATACATATATTGGATTGTTATGGGATACAAATATGAATACAAACCTTGGGATATATCCCATATTGAATGGCAAAGCAATTGGCACTTGAAAATTACAAGTAGTAGGAGGGGGGTCTATTGTAAAGAAATTAGTTTAAATTATTATTTTTGAGTTGGAGAATGGGGGTTGAATGAAATAAATTTAGTTTAAATTATTTTTTTGAGCTCATTGTGATAGTTTGTCATAATGACAATGAGCTCAAAAGATGCAGTTATCACATATAAAGTCTAAGGGTTAATCAAAGGCATTTTATTTGTATGAGTTAACCTTGCAATGTTGTGAGTGTTAAAAGTAGCTTATAACTTGTCAAACGATTGTCATACGATTTATTAGAGATAGTTGTTTAGTAGTTGAAAAGGCATTTTTACTAGGAAATCAAGAGATGAAGTAGAAAATAATCTATGGGATATCCCAATTTTCCATAGGACCCCAATTTAGGAGATACTTACATAGCAATTAAGCAATGTTACAAAATACTAGATTTATGGCTACCAAAATGGGTTTAGAGTTTGATGTGAAATTCCATGTAAATTTTTGGATTTGATTGACATTCCATTAGTTCACTAATTGAAACTTGTCAATTTTTTATGTACATCATTTATGGGTTTGGAGCCAAAAGGAAGAAGCCTTGCATTGACAAAAGCTACCACAAGGAATTCTAATTAGCTATTTAATTCAAAAAGCAAGCGAGTACAATGAAATAATGTAAAGATTTGTATTAAAATGCAATTTAGAAGAATAGTTTTATGATATCTTTCAAACAAAACTTGTGAAATACAAACTACACATCAAATTTGTATGGTTCAATCTATCATTGCAATTTTAAGCCAAAATTTGAAATTCCTTGTAAACTTAGTTATAGATTAAACATCAATAAATTTCTCAAGATTTTTGCCAAAATTTTTTAAATGGTTATTTTTTACTAGATTAATTTTAAAAATATATATATTGTACATTATATGAAGTTCTTTTGAATCAGAAAAAAAATGTGTGTTAGATTTGTATGTCTTTTTTAAAGGGATAGTGACAAAATTGCCAAAACTATGGAAAACCAAAATCAATTAAAAAAACAAATATATGTGTCATTTTTCATTCAATGAAAAAAAAATTAAACAAATTCACAAAAAGATACACTAGTCTTATCTTAAAATAACTTTAAGCAAAATACACCACAAGTATTTAAAACCCCCTATATTTGATCAAAATTCTACTAAAAAATCCATAAGTATTTCAATGTTTAAGTATTTATTTTATATGGTTTTACAAAATAATTAATTGAAAAATATTTGTGATGATTTCTTAATATTTAATTGTACATGTATTTGAAAAACATCATTGTTCACATTTTTCATATTACAAATACTCGCATCACATAGGCAAAATTTCCTTCTATATAGTTTTAATGTGGTTATTAATTTCTTTTTAGAAACATTCAAGGCAAAGGAAAACAAGCTCATATATTTAAAAAGAGTTTGAACAAAGGTAGTCATATAAGGTATCATTAGAAAGCTATATTATTGTATAAGCCTATTACAATATGAACTTTACATTATGTCTTACTCACTAGAAACTACTTTGCAACAAAGTGGTACATCTACTACCATCTTGAGTTGCTATCACAACTACCATTTGGTTTGGCATTGTGGAAATTTATAATATTGAGGTAGTAACTACCTCTTTTGAGCTCATTGTCATTGTGACAAAACTATCACAATGAACTCAAATCAAATCCAATTGATTCTTTTATTGATCCCCCGGTATCCCTTGGGGTACAATTTAAATTAAATATGTTTTTAGTCCCCACCCCCCATCCACCACTTTGTAAATTTTAGGGGAGGATGAGGTGGCATTTGATATGGGATAAATCCCATATCATATTTGTATCCCCATATAGTATATGTATTCCCGTATCATATCCATATACCCAAATAGTATATGTATTTCCATATCATATCCATATCCCATATAGTATTTCTATATCATATTTGTATTTTTACACATATTTGTATTCAATACCATATCCATACCTATATTGTATTGGAACCATATCCCCTATCATATACACACTTGTATCCATATCCAGAACAATGGCATCTGGAAGGGGAGGAAATATTTTTAAATTTTAAATCAACAAGTCTCAATTTTTTGTTAAAGGGAGGGAGGAGGAAATTGGAGGAAATGGCGTGTCTGCCTCTTTTTAGTACATTGTAGAAATCAACTTTGAGATACTTTCTCATGATCCCAACGAATGCTCCTTTACAAATCATCTTTGCAAAGTCCACAACAATACGTTTGTTTGGAGGGAATAATACCAAATAAGACTTAGTAGAGCTAGTGAAAGCACCTCATACCATAATTGAAGTCCCTCTAGATTTGAATGTAGGTGCTAAACAATCCCAATTGTAGAGTTTGTAAGCATTCTGCCACACTCAAATTTGACACAATTGTTTTTCGACTTTAGATGATGACTTGTTAGTCCAAATCACATTATTCCAATCGTCAATTGTCTAGTGTAAGTGCTCTTTTGCAAAGGCCAACTTCTTGGCCTTATGAGTGTCATTCATGAATGATTATTCAACCACAATGCAATTGTTAATACCAAGTTCATGAATCTCTTTACATAAAGTACCCATAGGAGTTGTAATATTCACACAAACATCTACAAGAAAAGCATAACATAGCAGTTAATAATAAGATCTCTCTTGAGCTTTCTACTATCTTGATAATTTCAACTTTTGTGGCCTACTAGGCTTATTTGCTAATATTAGAGAGCCACATTTATTGTATCTCTTCAAGACCTTTGAAACTATTGATTAGGGTCTCTCTACAATGTCTCTAATTTTGCTAATGTCAAGTCAACTTCTCTCATATCGACCATCATATTTCGTACATCATCATACACATTTCTTCCTATCATGGTGTAAAATTAACTAATACTACATAAAACTTTAGAAACTTTAGAATTCTTCACAACATCACATGTACAATATCTTGGACAAAAATCAACTTTTCTCAAAAACTTCTAGGCTATGTCTGCAAGCAACAATCACTGGAAGTATGCATGCAATAAGGTCGATCCTCTCAATTCTAAAGACAATTGAAATTCACTACTTGTAATCTCTTTTAATGAAAGTGTAGCATTGTATGTAAAACTCAATTTAGTGTTTTATAAATCAACCACTTGTAATAAAGAGAGATATTTCTAAAAAGTAGAATGAGTTACAATAAGGTATATGACTTACCTTTTAAAAGGCAAAAAAATCTAAATCAAATATCTAAATTTATTTGCCACAAGTATGTTTAGTGATCAAACTACTTGGTTGAGAACCAAACATAGGGTTGCAAGACTTCTTGGAGGGTATTGTACATTGGCCCTACTATGGTTCAAAGACTAGCGTCTATACTAATCTTGAATGACTCTATATGAGGTACAACCACATCTTGATTGGCATCAATAACAATGATAACATCCCGATATCACCTTGAATCTCCCAAAATGTTATTTGCAACCAAATAATCACACTCCACACCTTGTGGATTGTCCAAGTTTGATGCAAGTCTTAGGAGGTGCACTTCCATTTTTTTTGGTGGAGACGTGCAATCAAATGAAGGGGTATTATAATTACCTTGATCCAAAATTTTAGACATGGCTTGGAAATAAATTAGCATCATGATAATGGGTTTAGGATCTTTATAAATAATAAAAGGTAGAAAAAAATAATGAGTTTTATCTTCTTTTTTATACAATAGCCTTTAGAGAAAAAAATAAAAAAATCTAAACTTTTTTGAAGTACTTTTGTTGTGTGGTTAAATGGTGTATTTATTATATAACTTTTGAAGTAGTATCCTAGGTCAGATCCAATGGTAGCTATATTATAGAATAATTAGTATACATAAATAATAAATGTACAAAACTAATTAATGCTTTGCATATGCAATGTTTGGTGACACATGCATTCTTTTTGGCACAATGTATTTAGACACTACATTTAGATGTCTATCAATTTGTACATGGTTTTGAACTTGGTACTTGTTTCTTTTTGGTTTGTAAGTGACAATACTTTGTACTTGAATCTATTTTGGTTGGAAACTAGATGTTGCTTCAAAATAGTTTATGCTTGAAACTCATTTTAGTTTGAAAGTACTTAGTGTTTGAATCCATCTTCAAATGCAAAGTAGTTTATCTTTGTAACTAGCTACTTGAATTTCCCACTTCTTGTATTGGCAATTGATACTTTATTTTTTCAAGTCCTTTGGATTTGAAATTGGTTTCTACTTCAAATTAGTTTGTGCTTGAAAGTCATTTCAATTTAAAAGTATTTAATATTTGAATCCACTTTGGGTTTCAAAGTAGTTTATCTTTGCAACTAGTTGCTTGAATTTCCCACTTCTTGTATTGTAAATCAATTTTGGTAAGCATGTGTGATTTTCAAAGATGAATTTCCCTATAACCAAATGTTTGAAATTTTTTGCTATTGGTTGTTATTTATAATGAACATAGATACACAAATGTAGTGCAAATTTTTTTTTAATAAAATATAGGATTTATAAAATAAGAAAAATTTAGAAATTTAGGCAAATATAGCCCTATAAAAATTCAAAATATTTACTTACATAGCCCCCATGTAATAGGGACTTGGTTACATGGTACCAACAAACACCCTATGTAGTGCATTCTCCGAGATGCAAGTCAATGTCAATCCAAATTGGCAAGGCAAGCCAACCTAGATTAGTTTGGTCAAAATATACTTGATTCACATCATCTTTGTCAATAACATCCGAATTCATCATGTACTTCTAGAGAGTTGAGTACTTGATATATTCCATTCCCCCTTGATGAACTAGTAGAACCTAAAAAGTTGAAGGGTTTGATGTACTATTCAAATTGCAAAGTCATCAAGAAAGTGTTAAAAACAGTATTTTCCAATCATTTCTTCAATTACCTTATACCTATAGCATTAGAGGATTTTTCAGGCCAAAAAAAGACTTGCAACCTGGAAATGCTAGCATGTCATCAATCTAACGTTGCTAAGCCCCTGTCACATCAAATAATATTAACTCATTAATTCATTTGTATTTTTTAAATTTTTTAAATTTTAATTATTTATTTTTTAATATTTTATATTCTGGACAACAATGCACTTGTTTACAATATAGGGAATGATCCTTAAATAGTCTTTCAAAGGCTTGAAAAAACATCTAATGAATGTTGTAGGTAAGCCTTCTTCATGAGGATCTTGTAAATTTAGATGATTTTAGTTTTTGCAAATGGACTATTGTACTTTACGTATTCCCCAACTCCTTCTATAATCTACTTTAGGGATACATTCTTGAACACACTCAAAGTGTTCTTTGCCTTCGTCTTAGATATAGTATTCCAACATTCTAATGTTGTACAACATTTCAACCAAAATATAGTACCCAATGGAGCATTTTTGACTTTAGTCCCATCTAAGATATGTTTAAATGTGTTTTTCCATTGTGCACAATGAAGATGTCTAAATACAACACCATTCACATGGGCAACCTCAAAAAAGCTCCACTACTTTCAAAGAAGCAAAGTCTAAGTATACATTTTTTTTATGAGTTCTTCAATTTTTTTTAAAAGTTGAATGGAAATTTCCCCTTTAAAAATTGATGTGACAAGGGCTTAGCAACATCCCTTTAAAGGGATTTAAAGGGAATCTAAGAGATTTAAAGGGACGTTGCTAAGCCCTTGTCACATCAAATAATGTCACATTGTACAAGAATTCTCACCATCACTAGGCATATTCTTCAACCTACAAAAAAACATTCCTTATAATGTCAACAAACTTTTGCATCTCCAATCAAGTATCTTCTACCATTATTAAGTTTTTGAAAAAACTACTTCTATGGTCACTCTCATCATTAGACAAAAATTGTCATTTGGTACACTCACATTTTTCAAAGACTTTTAACATTAGAAGCTCTCACGTACTTCAAGGAGTTCACAAGTTTCAAAATTGAAAACTCCTCTTCATGCTATCTAATTGGAGGCTCATCTTCCTCTATCAGAAATTTGAGTCAAGATGGGTTATCAAACCAACTACCACTTAATCCCATTCCAATATTGGTAAAACTCCTACTGAGGACTACGGAAAAAGAAACACAAGACTAGAAAATTCGGAAGCATCAGGTGTCAGAGACCAACCACAAAATGTCAGTGGAGCATTCCACTCTGTACTGCCAAAGTAGAAGTCAACAAAGGAATAACAGCCTCACACTCTAGTCACAGCCCAAGTGGAGAGCATCCCAGCCCAAGTGACAGGACGACGATTTTTCTGAACGGTAGAACTCTGCACTTGTCGCAAATTTCCATCTGTATCAGATTGCATCCTCATTCACTATCTTTCACAGAAGCAGTAAATGCTTGAGCTCACTGATCTCCATTGAGCCCCACTGAGTGAAAATTGGAAATTCAGTAGCCACTACACCACGTCGATTCCGACCTACTCTGAAGGTAGTTTTTGTTGCATAATAAAGCTCTCTCTTCCAGGAAACAACACATTGACCGTAAAACGGTGAAAAGCGATGGACCACAAGCATTATTAAGGTAACCAGTGTCGCCTTCATCAACTCAAATATTACCAAAAAAAAGGGGAGGAACAACCGATCAAGCAGCATACGGAGGATCGATCATCGCCCACTCAAAAACCTGCTCATACTGCAGCGCAGACCGAGTCCACGACATATCTTTCTCCATCCCCCGCAACTGCATCCTCGCCCACCCTTCCTTATCATTCCTATACGCAAAGATCGATCCCCAAACACTTGCCACCATTGCATCTTTTGTCAAGGGGGAGAATGTCCATCCTGTCCCACTCCCGTGGCCATTCTCTGCATCCGGATTGTAATTATCAATGGTATCTCGCAGTCCCCCTGTAGCATGTGCAACAGGAATAGTCCCATAGCGCATGGCATACAGCTGGTTCAATCCACAAGGCTCAAACCTGGACGGCATGAGAAGAATGTCACAGCCTGCAGTAATCCTGTGCGCCACAGGGATGGAGAATCCCACCCAGCCCCGGAACTTCTGACTGTACTGCGTCTCCGCCCACTTCATCCACTTCTCCATCTCCGTGTCGCCACTCCCGAGCATGACGAGCTGCACGTCGTCAGTCATAAGTTCAGGTAAGCCCTCTTGCACAATGTCAGGTCCTTTCTGGTAATCTAATCTGCCGATGAAGCCGATGAGTGGAACCTCAGGACGAACTGGAAGTCCGAGCTCTCGCTGTAACGCAGCTTTGCATTCTGCTTTCCCTGCTAAATCCCCAGATGTGTAGGTTGCAGTGAGGTGACGGTCTGTTGACGGGCTCCAGTCGTCGACGTCCACGCCGTTCGTGATGCCGTTGATGACTGCTGCACGGCTGCCGAGGAGCTTGTCGAGGCCGCATCCTCCTTCTGGTGTTGTAATCTCCCATGCGTAGCCTTGGGAGACTGTGAGAATGCGATCAGACGTGACGACCGCGCCTTTGAGGTGGTTCACAGCTTCGCCTTTGTCAAGGGCGTGGAGACGCGCCCATTCGGGAAACACCCACTCCAGGGCGCCATACCATTCCTGCGGGATGCCGAGGTTGGAGAAGCTCGTGGCTGCCTCCACGCCTTGGTGGGCAAGGTTGTGAATTGCTAAAATGCAGCGTGAGTTCACGTAGACGCCGTGACGACGATACTTGGACGCGAGAAGGACTGGCACCAGGCCTGCGTGCCAATCGTTCGCGACGAACACGCATTTCTCCCCGTAAGTGTACCCGCCGAGAGCGAGCACGAGGGGTGCCTCGCAAGCTGCGTGACAGAGGAGCGTGAAGCGGAACTGGTTGTCGCCGAAGGTACCGCGCGTGTCGCCGTAGGGCGTGCCTTGGCGGTGGTAGGAAGAGTGGTCCACGAACACCCAGTCCACGCCCGCACGAAACTCGTGGAAGAACGCGACCTCGTGCGTGGCGCCGAAGCAGGTGATAGGGATGCGGCACTGGCAGTCGAAGGCAGCTTCGAAGTAAGCGTCCGTCACGCCGTTCATGTAGCGAGGGGAGACCACCATGACGCGGTGGCCGCGCTGCGCGAGCGCAATGGGGAGCGAGCCGCAGACGTCACCGAGGCCGCCCGTCTTGGAATAAGGGGCCACTTCGGCGGAGACGAAGACGATGTTGAAGAGAGTTTTGGCGCGCTTGGTTTCGTCGGAGTCGGCCAGGTCCTTGAGCATCTGCTCTTGCTCCTCGTTCCGTTCCGCCGGGCTGGTGGAGAAGGTGAGCGTTTCAGAGGTTTGGGGCCATGTGCCGATGGACTCCACTGCGCTGCAACAGACGCGATTGGAACGACTACTGGGAATTAGGGCATCCTTCGGGAGTCGCTGATGCTGCACCAGAGTCGCAATGGACGATTTCTTCAAGCGGAGAAGAGAGTCCGTTGCGCCATGGCCGCGGACACTGGTATCGATGTGCTTGGAGGAGGTTACCCCGACCGACACGCTCCTCCCGCAGCAGCTCATCACCTGGACTGCAGCCATGATCGCTCACAGCATTCGTTCTTCCCTCAACCCCTGCCCCCATGGCCACACCCGCTCAGCACCGACGCAATATCACATCCACATGCCCATCGACCACAACCTAAAATTTCTCATAAATCAAATGCTCATCGTCTTGGCCTTGACTGACGAGGCTCAATTCACAACAATCTTACTCAGAGAAAGGGAATGCCATCGTAATGATTATTAAAAAGCCCAGGAGAAACCCTCAAAAACACGAGTGCGTAAAACAAAACTGGCTTCGCAGCGACGCGAGGATCTCCCAATCCTAATGCACACACCGCACAAACCCAGTGTACGACCTAAATTTTCTTACCGACATCAAATCCTCGCCACCTTGTCAACATCTTAGCCTCGACTGAACAGGCACAACGACGACGACAATGACAACAACGAGGCTGAACTCATATCCAAACCGTCGCTCAATTCAAAGCTATCCGCTTTCAAACAAATCAACAGAGGGCGATAACCTCTAAACACAAGTGAGCAAACCAAACTGGCTTCGCATGGACGTGTCGAACTCTCAATCCTATCGCACACCGCAGAGACCCAAGGTCAATTGACTTCAGAGCGCCACCACCGAGTGGCAACCGTCACACACAATGCATGCGCTGTTCCACATTCCCGAACGTCAGCCCAAGCCCAAGCTAGCGCAATGTCACATTGGTCCACTGAAACTTCGCAAACAATCAAACGCTACAATCATCTCTCCAATTGCTTCTTAAAATCAGAAAATCACCCCTAAAACTTCATACACACAAAATTGGCCAAACCCCACCAAAATTTCCACAAACCCACGCTATTCCCTCACCACCACCATCGACACCCTCCGGCAAGAGCGCAATCTCATCACCAAATCCTCAATGCACGCTTGCCGACATACCTAGACTCCACCAAATAACTAGCAACGCACGAACTTCGTCCAAAACCCACCGCAATTCTCACAAAGTCATCACTACCTAAGATACTAAACCACGCCACCCACGTAGTAATGTGACGACGAAAGCGTCAATGCCAACTTCACAAACACGCAATCCAACAACATGCACTTGCACTCACGCATTTTCTCGATTTCAACGTCCAGCGGTGGCTCAACACATACCAGCTCGCGCGTTCCCTTCCAAGCTCCACGCCGTCACGACCCCCACTACCAAGCTCCAATGTCCTCCCCCCACGCATCAAAGCACCATCAAAGCTTCTAAGCACAATCAAAGCATCGTCATTGAGGTGGTGCCCGGTCTTTTTCTTCGTCTGTTTCGTGGCTAATCCAACCACAGATCCTCGATCTTATCGTCACCAAGTTGCAGCAACTTGTGTAGCAGCATGGACGTTCTCCTCTTGCGGCGAACCTTTCTTTCTTTTCCCTTGGAGCTCTCTTCTTCTGCCTTCCTGCCTTCCTCTTGCTGCCAGGGTACCAAGCGCTTCCAACATTCCCTTCCGTAGTACCTACCAAGTAAGCCACGTAGCAACAGACCAGGGAGATTCTGGGGTAGTCTGGCAGGTAGGAAAGCGAGGAAGGCGGAATGGGTGACAAGTGGTGCGTGGGAACCGCTGGCCCTCGCGTGCCGGTGAGGCTTGTGAGGTGTACCACGGCGCATGACTTGAGGGATGTGCACCCTATCACCGTCTGAATACATAAGCATCTGGGCTTATATGAAATTATCTTTGTCTTGGTGAGGCGAGTCTTATTGGCAATTGGAAGAGAATTTCAGAGTTTGTATTTTTTGAACATCATACAAACATATTATAAATTTTCAAACTTAAGGATTGTTTGCCTAGAATCAATCCTAGGTTTTTCATGTTCAGAAGGGGACTGTAAGTTGAAGGCAAGAATTAACCCAACAACAATTGCAAAACATGAAAGAATTCAGTAACTTTTACTCGGAATGGAATTCCTTGAAAGATGCTCTTTCTATCATTACAATCTTTAAGACCAACAGGTGGAAAGAAACAGACTGGAACAGTTAGAGGTGGAATTAGTTGAAGATGCTCTTTCTATCATTAAAAACTTGAGACGAAAAGGACAAAAAACTGTCCGGAGACAGTTTGAGGTGGGAATCGACTGAACGAAGGTGCTGCTTATATTATTTAAATTCTTGAGAGGAAAAGGTCACAGAATGACGGCCATGCCTGGGGCCTACTATGACGGAAGGCTCAGCAGGCACCGGGAAGAATTGGTTGAAGAAGCCATTTCATCATTACAATATGGGGAAGAAAAGGTGATAAAAAAATAGTGACAGCCAGGAAACTGGTGGAGGTGGAATTGGTTGAAATGCATTTTTTAAAATTCTTTTTTTATCATAATTCAAGATTTTGAGAGGAACTGAAAGAAGAGAACACTAACTTATTACACCTGACTGGAGACAGTTTGAGGTGGGAATTCGTTGAAGAGGCCATTTTTTATGATTGAAGATTTTGAAAACAAAAGGTGAAAAAGCCGAGTGTCTCAGGAACTGTTGGAGATGGAATTGTTTGAAATGCCGGCATTTTCTTATCATTCAAACTTTCGAGAGGAAAGAAGAGATTGAACACTACAAGTGCGGACTGGAGACAGTTTTAAAATGGTACTACAATTCGTTGAAGACGGAAGCCAGTTTTTACGATTGAAGATTTTGAGAACAAAAGGTGAAAAAACCGAGTGACTAGAACTGTTGGGAGGCGGAATCGGTTGAAATGCATCTTTTATCATTCAAACTTTTTGAGAGGAAAAAAGAGAGTGAACACTACAAGTAACTGGAGACAGTTTGAAATGGTACTACAATTCGTTGAAGACAGAAGCCAGTATTTTATGATTGAAGATTTTCAGAACAAAAGGTGAAAAAAACCGAGTGACTGGAACTGTTGGAGGTGGAATTGGTTGAAATGCCGGCATGTTCTTGTCATTCAAACTTTCGAGAAGGAAAGAAGAGATTGAACACTACAAAAGCGGACTGGAGACAGCTTGAGGTGGTACTGCAAGAAGCCGTTTTTTATGAGAAAACCCCGAGTAACTGGAACTGTGAGGAGGTGGAATTGGTTGAAGCCAGATGCCTGCCTTTTCATCATACGAGATGGACGGAGGCTGGCTGCCTGGGGTCCAAACGGAAAAGGTGATAGGAATATCGTCGTCAGTTCAGTTGTTGGAAGGTGGGTGGAGATATTTTTCTTCCGTTTTCGGGAGAATTGATTTGTTCATGCATAGCCAGTTTGCCACTGATGCCAGTTGAGGTCGGTCTTGGAGAGTACAGTCCTTAACAGTGAGACAGTTGACCACTGTACTGGCTGCGGGTCTGCTTTGCATGGGTGCGACATCTGGACAGAAATGCCAGCCACAGTAGGGCAGGGGAGATCCCTGTGCATCATTTGTCCAAGTGCATAATAAGCTGAACGTACGGTAACTTAACTTAGGTTTGGGGCCTTTCAGCTGGGCCTGAGGCACTGAACTGAAGCTGGATATAAGGTAGAAGTACTGGTATTAGTCGGATAACTCAAGCATTTCAGCCTGTATGATGTGGGAAAGTCGTGGAGAAACTGAGTTCAATATGTGCAAAAATAAGGATGAGGAAGAATGTAAAAATAAAATAAAACAAATTGTTTTCTCTTGAAATGAGTATTTATTCAATAAAATGTGAAGTTTTTATCTAGATTCATTTGGATCTCGTAGACTCACCTATTATGGTTAGCTTTGGCACTTCTCCTAAGTCAAGAGGGAAGAGAGGTGAGTGAACAAGAAGATACAAATAGCGATTCAATTGACAATTTATGTGAAAGTCTTCCTATTCCTTACAATTTTCACAAAAGCTAGATTAGGTGACAATGCATTTTGGACACATTTGATTTCCCTTGAGGAGCCTCAAATTTCCTCTCATGGTAGTTGTTTCTAAATGCTTTGACAATTAGAGGTAAATCCTATAAGGACAAAGCCCATTAGCCATTTAGTCAAACTTCATGGCTACAAAAAAAATTTCCATGTAAGCTTCATTTTGTCCTAGAATTTGTTACTATATTTAAATTTCATCTTTTTTTCAAAGATGAAATTAAAAGTCTTTTGTAAGTTATAATTTTTTTAATTCATTTGTAAATAAATAACTAAAAGAAATTTATATGAAATACAACATATGCTTTCATTAGAAGATTTTCTAGGATCCAAGAGGGTTGCAAGTTCCCAGCCGTTCTTAGATCCTATAAAATGTTTGAAACCCGCTACCTGACATGGTAGTGTGATTGTCACGTTGTTTTCTCAAAAAAATTCAACTTTGTTTTTCATTTTAAGAAATTTAATTTAATTTAATTTTTTTTCAAATTTTTTTTTGACAGCATGGCATTTGTTTCATTGCAAGGGGAGCTATGGGGGGTAGTTGCTTGAAATGGCCCTCCCAAACCCCAGAAAATTCTCTAATGAATAGTTTGAAGATTTTACCATTGGTCTATAATATAATGTAGGACATCATTATGATTGTAAACCCAATGTCCATTTCATTCTATATTTAACAATGTAATTTAAGCTCTCAACTTCAAACTACAATAAAGTACTCAATTATTCAAGTTTATATGAAATGGCACTTATCAACAAAATATGCAAAAAAGGTCAAGTTCAAGAAGGAAATTTGAATCTCATCAAATACCTTTGCATATGATATGTATAACAACCTTGTCTTGAAAAAGCACCCAATAGGCTTTTGATCATTGGTTTTGGTATTAATCTAGCTATTCTCTAATTAAGTCTTTCTAGCAATTGCAAAATGATTTAAATAGATATTTTGGGACACTTGAATAAGTTGAAAAAACTAGAAACAAGTACTAAATTACAATGAATTGAAATTGTATTAAACTCAAAAATATCAAGGGCACTTATCTCTACTATTTATTTCCTTAATATTTTTTTTAATATAAAAGGGATCTTTGATGTGGTCCTCTTTTGTTCTTGTTTCAAATATATTTACTTTTGATTTAAAAGTTGTTAATCAAGTCAAAAAATTTGACCACTTAGTTAAACTTCTACATCAAATCAAAACCACCCACCAACTCCATGTGATTGGTTAAATTGATTTACATAATACAAATGACCCACACACCACTCAAATGAATTATTTAAAATAGTACATAACAACCAAGCACAACACTCAAATGAATTAGTCTAAATAGTGCACAAGCAAACTTTTGATAGGATTTTTAACACAATTCCTACTTGAATTATAGAGGAAGATACTTGTCATGAAAGATGATATCAACAATGACAAATTGTGATTTATTTGTAGGAAGTATGAGTTGTAGGTGGCTAGAAATGTAACATTGAGCCTTCATTGTGTGCACAATTGCAAAGAAGTATAATAAAAGTGTTGTCATTTGTTATTTTTTAGGTGAGTATTTTGAGTTTTCAAGAAAATCAAACAACTCAAACTTGCCTACGTTAAGATTATGTCAAGTAATAACAAACCATGCCATGGCATAAAGAACAAGTTACTTTGTCTCTTTGAGAAACTTTGTCTTGTTGAGTAATGTCTTGCTTTTCTTATAAGGTCCTATTGAAACCTCCTCATATATAACTTTTGGCTATGGGCTAAGCCTCCTCTCTTTTGGTCTAGAGTCAATAATTCCTTACTACTAACCTCTTTTGTGGGTCTCTACCTACATTTATTTGTCATGTTTGCTTGAATTGCCATTACCTAGTTCACAATCCAAAAACAATAACACCCAAATAAGTTAGGAAGCCTATTGTAGACCCTTTGATTACTAATCATAATTGACCATAGGGATTCATAATTTTTTTTTAACAAAAAACAGCAAATCAAGGAATATTCTACATGAAGTTTATTTGACTCAATTTGACAAAAAAGAAACATTCTAGGTAGTTAAAACAAAATCACATAGCTTTCCATTATAGACCACAGGAGGGATACTAGTCTTTTTGAATGCTAATGTCGCTCTCATAGACCTCCGAGTTCCAATTGTAATTCAATAAAATCCTTTCACATTGTGGAATAATGAATGAACCTTTTGCCATGCGTATAAACTACATGGCAATGGCCATTCAATTCATGAAAAGATGACTTTCAACCCAATTCCAACTCTTTGAACCCGAATTCCACATTGCCTTTTTTCTCCATTGGAAAGCAAAAGAGCAAAGTTGGGTCATGAACTAGGGATCCCAATCAGGTCCATAATGGGTCTGCTTTCCTTATAACTTAATAGAAAATCTCTCACTGGAGTTAAGAATTTTTTATTCATGTCTAGGTTGTCAACAAAGTCTCAAATAAATCTTGAGGCTTATGGCCATTCTAAATAACAAATCTTCACATAAATCAGCAAGTCATCAACAGCAGCACAAGCACCGAAATGTTCAACAACATCAAAACAAGGTACCATGCTACTACCGTTCTTTCAAGCAGTCTAAACAAAAGCATAAGCTTATTGACAGGGACAACAGGAAGGACAAGACCCAGCGAGGACCGAAAGCACTTCAAGCTGCTGATCGCTCAACTTCCAATTGTCGAATTATTGAAATAAATGGTCCTACAGCATGTACTGTACAATTGAAAAAATTAATCTACAAAAAAATCTCAGTAAGCAATGAAAAACTCCCTATTCCTTTGGTAGCATGTGACCAATAGTTTTGAGAAGCTGTTGAATGTCAAAAGGCTTTCCAAGGTATCCATCCATTCCGTGGGTGAGACATGTATCTTGATAGCCTTGGATAGCATGCGCTGTTAACCCTAAAATGGGCACCCTGGACCACCCCTTCTCCGTTTCTGTTAACCGAATTTGCTCGGTTGCTGCTAATCCGTCCATGACTGGCATCTGATCACAAGAACGGAATAAACAATTTCATAATCAGGCACTTCCAAAATTATGCAGATTAAGTAGTGAAAGGAGAGATCAACTAAACTCTAAAAAACAAACCAATAAAGTTCTATATACTTTGTAAGTTACTTCAATGTTTTTTCTTCTGGCTACTACCATAAGCAGATGCATGGCACCTACTTAGTAAGCAAATCACATCTGCGTTTTGGTAACCAGATGCGAAAAACACTGTACTTTGAGAATCACAAGCAACACGATTAACCCGAAGATTAACCACATGTAGCTTTCTAAACTGAAATTTATGGAGCATTCTTCTACTCCCATAAAACTCCTGTTGGTGACATCTACTAAGTAAGCAAGTGAAACTAAGTAAGCATTTGAAATGCCCAAAAGAAAGAAAGCAAACGGCTTTCGTTTGGCAATCACAAGCAACACGATAAACCACAGGTTGACTGGCTTTCTAGACTTGAATTTCGTTAAGCCGTATTCTACACTCACGAAACTCCAATTTGCCATATGCAATGTTGATATTGATGTCATGAAAACAAGCCAAGATACAAGCATTTGATGGAATCAGAGTGACAGATTCGCATTCGTGGGTGCTCTCGAAAGAATGGTATGAAATCGTGAAGCGGAAAAAGGTTAAAAACAAATGTAGAAAAGCATTGAAATTAGCTTACCTGGACATCCATGAGGACAAGGTCGAAGTGGTCATGCTGAGCACAAAGAGTTTCCAGAGCTTGCTGCCCATCCCCCACAATAGTAACCACATGACCATGTTTCTGGAGCTGCCGGGACGCCACTTTTTGGTTGATGGGGTTATCCTCCGCCAGCAGGATCTTCAACCGAAGCTTCTTCTCCAGCAACAAACTCTCCAACTCTGTCGAAGAGCCTCTACTAAGCACTAAAAACGGGGACGACACTTCAGACGAAATTCGACGTGACCTGAATGGAGGTGTACCAGAGCCTGAAGTTCCTGCCACAGCCTCTGTTTCGTCATGATCAAGTGAAGGAGCTGGCGCTAGTACCGAGGGTAACACTGTTGAAGGTTCAAGCTCTAGTAAGGAAGGGGATTTTTCAACATCATTCAAACCCGGCCTTGGAATAAAACGATCTCTCCTTGCACTCCGTAGCTCTTTGAATGCTTCGAAATCTGAACTTGACGATCGCCGTGCATGACTGGAGGGTTCATCTATGATACTAAGTGTTGTTGAAGGCTCAAGCTCTATTACGGAAGGGGATTTTTCAACATCATTCAAACCCGGCCTTGGAACGAAGTGACCTCTCCTCGCACTCCGCAGCTCTTTGAATGCTTCGAAATCTGAACTTGACGATCGCCGTGCATGATTGGAGGGTTCATCTATTATACTAAATGTTGTTATCGGGGCTTCATTACTACTAGGTCTAAGTTTGCTGAGTGGTGGTAAGGAGAATTCCCTTTTCCTTGAGACGTGGGCTGAAAGGTCGTCCATTGAAATCACGGTGCTCTCTGCTCGTGGATAATATTCTGGATTGAATACCAAGCCGTCTATCAGGCTCCATGGTTTCTTGTTCACCTTGGTTGGAGAAATTTGTCTTGGAGAACACTCGGCGGATGGAGTAGCAGAGCTGAGCACTAGAGGCAAGCAAAAGTGAAAGGAGCTTCCGGTTCCTTCTTCACTCTCCACCCAAATTGTGCCGCCTAAAAGCTCCACAAACCTGGATGGCATGGCGCAAATTGGATGTGAACACTCATCATGTGACTTTTAAGGTGGAAACACCTACAAGCGCCATTTTCCGTTCTCCAACATCTAAAAAAAATGGGCTGAAATGAACACTTCACGTTATTTCTAACGTATTTAAATTAGTGCAGCCTGAAATAATTGGATAATTACCAAAAAATAAAATTTATTTGTAGTGACACTAATTTTTCACCCTCACAAAAAGGATTAATCAGTGCAGGTAACCATCCATGTTTCAAGATGTCATGCACTGATGGAGATTCACAATGTATGCCAAGGAAGTTTTTAGTTTTTTTTTCATATGGAGCATTAGTCGTGTTTCAAAACCAAAAATCCCTACGAATTTGAAAACAGGGAACTGAAAGCCTTGAGGTCAAATGAGTAAGGAATTCCAAGGCGGAATTGGGAGTTCGTAGTAGTACCTGTGGACTATACAGAGACCAAGGCCAGTCCCACCGTAAAGACGAGAAGTGGACGCATCTGCTTGAGTGAAAGGCTTGAACATATCCTTCAGCTTCTCCTTGTTGATTCCAATGCCAGTATCACGAACTTCAAAGTGAATGAACATGCTCTCTGGCGTGCCAGCGACTCCGGATTCGTACTCCGACATCGTATCCATTCGACTGCTGTGAGCTGCAACACCAGTAATAAGAAAGGTGCTACAGACACAAAACTAACCATCCTCAACAGACTCTTCATTCACGGTAGTTTTCAGATCAGAGTTAAAGGAGGAGTGTGCAAACATTTCTCTCCTCTAATGCAAGGTTAAATATTGAAGTTTTCAATCAACATTTCTGGGTAGGGACCCGTTTAGAGCATACCATTCGAATTTCAAAATTTCATAAAGTCGCTGATTAAGAGGCTGAAAGATAAGATGGCTCGAAGTGGATTAAAATGCATTTTCTACGTGTCTTTTCAAGGGAAGTCGACTGTTTTGAGGAATGCAACCCATTTGAAAATCCGGATTAGCGCTTTGAACGACGCTTGATGGACATCCACCCTTAGTCTTCTTTTACGGAGAAACCAAATGAGATCATTCTCCTGTTTTAATGTTTTAAGCATTGAAAAGAAAGAGAGACGGTCCATGAGAGTGTCTTACCATGCAGAGCATTTATCCTTGACGCAACCAACGAGTCCGAAGCCACGCTCACGTGCACGGATATGCACCCTTCATGCGTAAACTTGAGCGCATTCCCAACTGCAAACCCAAAGCCAAGAAAATTAATGACAGGCATCTTCAAAAAACTAAACGAAAGCCACAAATTTTAAGGACACTCAACCCTCTCAAATGACACGTCAGGGGCTTCTAAATACTCACTCTTACATGTGTTCACAACTTGGCATGCGGAAATTGTCAAACTAGATGTGTACACAACATTTTCAGAGTCTCAAGATACACATAGAATGCGCAATTACAGAACACACCATTAAAGAAAATTGAGTGTACTTTAGCCAACAAAAAGAGTGCATTTGCACAAAACAGGACACATACTCTGGATATAAAGAGATTACGGAGCAATTACGGAGCGTGTCATTAGAGAGGATTGAGTGTATATAAGCGACAAAAATGCAAATTTGTACACAAGGCACATTCACAGGAAATAAAGAGAATGTGTAATTACCGAGTGTCATTAGAGAATTTGAGTTCACATTTGTATACAGCATGACACATTCCCAGTTATAGAGTTGCCATGAGAGAGGGTTGAGTGTACAAAAAAAAAAAGATGAAGGAAATGAACAGCAAAAAAGGAACACATCTAGAAAAAAAACCCACAAAATATAAGAAAAATGCAAACCTAAGTTGATCAAGCACTGCTGGAGCTTTCCCACGTCGCCTGCAAGCGAGTTCGGCACAGCCCTATCAACGTCCCAACAGAGCTTGAGACCGCGCTCAAGAGCTCTCGCTTCCATCATCCGAAACGTGCTGGACACCATTTTGCAAACATTGAACGGCACGGTCTCCAGTTCCAGTCGTCCCGCTTCAATCTTCGCCAGATCCAGAACGCTATTAATGATGTGAAGGAGAAGATCTGCACATTCCTTCACTGAAACAAGGCTCTCCTTCTGATCCCCAGTCAGTTCTGACTCAAGGAGCAACGCAGTCAACCCCAGTATCCCATGAATCGGCGTCCTGCAAATGAGCATGCGGTGTGAGAGTTCAGAGTTCTGTAGGACGCAATTGGGAATCAAGGGCTACTGTTTTGAAACGAGATTATGGGACTCAGAACCGCAAATTTGAAAGCAGGGGCTACTGTTTGAAACGAGATGATGGATCTCAGAATCGCAAATTTGAAAGCAGGGGTCACTGTTTTGAAACGAGATGATGGGGCTCAGAATCGCACGAGGCTGGATATAGAAGCAAATGGTAGAATGAATTAATTGAGAACTGTGATAAACCCTCCTGGGATTTCGTAAAATGGGAGTGAGGGTTCGGAACCTAATCTCGTGACTCATGTTGGCTAGAAAATCCGACTTGGCGTGACTGGCCATTTCCGCCGCCTTCTGCGAAATTTGAAGCTCCTCGTTGGTTTTGAGCAACTGCCGGGTTCTGCATTCCACCGTGCATTCCAGATCTCGGTTCATTTGGTGCAGTCTCCGCGTCAGGCTCTTCTTCTCCCTCACCGCCGCTGCCAGCGTGATGCTCACCACCCCCATCACAATACTGAACAGCTGAACCTGCAGAAACACAACCACTGTCAGTAGTGCATGAGCCATATTTCAATCTGCTGCTGACTACCGCTGCTGCACAAGCTGCACTGAAAAATATAATGCTCTTTCGTCACATATCCTTGTCACAAGACATGCTTTAGTCCTTGTAAGCGTGCCATCTTTATTCCAGAAAATCGGAATCAGCATTGGCTTCTTTCTGACATGATGACATTCTTCAGCCGTTTTAAACATGCAGCCTTGGCTTTGAGAATCAACCTTAAGACTAGCCAGGAATTGTTTGGAAATAATGTCGCATTCTGACATGACATGAATAGTACATAATCGGCTAGCTTTCTAAACTTTAATTTTGTTCAGCAATCTCTTACTCCAATACAGCTCGAATTGGGTCATATTAATGGGAAGACAGCAAGCCAGAATACAAGCTGTATTTTAACACAATGATGAATTCAGATTCTGAGGTGCAAAATGCGGGCCTGTGAAGAATGTTTTAAGCTTTCAAATCCCTAACCTCTCCAAAAGAAAATTCAAGCAAATGCATATGACGTTGTTGACAGAAAGTTTTAGTCACCTGAAGGATGAGCTGGGCACTCCAAGACTTCGGTAGTCCGCCGATGGCATGCACTGATCCCTTCCGCCGAACACCCCCCAACGCCGAAACGTACGCCACCGCCGTCACAGTAACAGCCCACCCCACTCGATTAAACCTCAACGCCGTGTACGTAATCAGTGGAAAACACAAATACGGCATGGGCTGAAACCAGTGCACCTCCAGGAAGAACACCGCAAACAGCAACCCCAGCGTAATCACCACCGTTACAGCAATCTCCAGCACCCTCATCGGCCGTTTCAAATTCGGCGAGCATTTCCACGTCATCCCATGCACAATCATCGGCGTAACCGTAATCATGGACGCCAGAATCCCCAGCCACCAGGTACTCCAGAACGGCCAGAAGTTCCCTCGATTCGCCAACGGCGTGAACGTAACGCACAGAGCGATGAATGTCGAGAATATAATGGACGTCACCGTCACAGTAACAAGAAAACACACCGCGTCCGCGACGGTGTCAATAGTCGGGTATTTCTTATGGTTCCGCCCCTTGCAGAGTCCCTTGTGAAGGTAGAATGCGACCACATGGCTTTGAACTGTCGCGAGCACGCTCACCAGCAAGAGCAAGGCTCCCACCACGAACGTCATCCTAGCGTCGCGCTCAGTAGTGTAAACTTTAACGAGGTATAGTCCGACGAGGTTTCCTGGAATGACTGAAGAATGCCAGAGAGTCGCCATGGAAGTGGACACGGCGTGAGGGAGGTAGAGAGGGAAGACGATGGTGTCGCCCCTGCGCGTTCGAAACTCTTCAGTGGAGCTTTCCCACATGACGATCCCGGAGAGGAGAACTGTGACCACGGTGATGAAGTTGCGGAGGAGGAAGTGGCAAGCCCAGGAAGCGTCGCGAGGGTGGCTGCGCCAGGCGCGTGTCATGGATTCACCGCCGCGGTGAGCTTGCTCAGAGATCCAGGAGGCTGGGCGTGAAGTGGAAACTGGGGGAGTGCAGCTGTCGATCTCTACTGCGACGGTCGCGCCGTGACCGCTGCGACTGGAGTTCATCATTTTCACTCCAACTTGGTGCGCTTCGGAGTCTCGAGAGAAAGAGCCTGTTGTTATAATGCCGTACTCATGGCGGTCGATCGTGATTCGCTCACTCACCATCGCTCAAACTCCGAGTGCACCACCGAACCAATCCGCCGGGCAGACGACGAATTCACATATTACTATTCAAAACACTTCAACTCTCTAAAACCGGGCGAATAACCCAAACTTTAGACTCCCCAAAACTCTGCAATTTTCGCACAACAAACTCACTTACCCACTAGCTCCAGACAAAACATACCCACTCCAGAAATCGGTCTCTAAAAAACACCATGTCCCGGTAACCCAAGGCAAGTAAACTAACGCTGGTAAACTAACGCGAATTCAAACTTAACAACCCCGAGTTCCAAACGATTCCCCGTCTATTACGTAAATGCGAACCCAAATTCGAAAAACCTTCAAATCGTCACCTCCCGGTAGAACCTTCCCCGCATTTCGCAATCTGAATTGCAAAAGGGGAAATCCAAGACGGCTGCGCAAATGCCATGCGAACGCCTTGATTTTTGGAAACGGAGTCTACGTCGCGTGGCCGGCGAGATCGGATAAAAATCTTCGCCACAAAGCCTCGATCACACAATTGCAAACCCAAATTTTAAAGGCCTTCGTTCAAATCTTCACCTCTCACTCTGCTTCTCCCCCACACACCCAAATTCAGAAAACTACCCTCCCAGCCGGTGTGGCCTCGCCCGCATTACTTTCGCAACCTGCTGCGTTGCGAAAGGGGATTGCAACACGGCTGCGAATAGAGCAAGCGAGCGCTTAGTAGTAGATATGCATGAGGCAGTTACCTAGTGTCCTTCGCCGCGTGCGTCGCGGATTGAGCGACTGGAGGCTGTTGGCGAGATTCGATTGAGCCCAGGCAGAGCCTTGAGATTGTGACTTAAGTTTTGCGAGTTGCATGGATATGAGAGCATTTTTTGGAGGGTGGGCCAGACGGGAGTATGGGTGGGATTTGTCCCGTCGCGTGGGAGATCTGGCGTGGCGTGTTGTGGTTTCGCCGCCGACGCAGGTTGCGACGGGGATTCCTGAAGCACTGGGAGTGCGTGATTGTATGGGAACGGGGAATCGCAGGGGAGATCAGTAAAGAGCTTTACAATTTGGGCCTCCGTCGGTGGGGGCGATGGGTTTGGCCGGGGAAGGTGAGTTGCTGTTGGTCAACTGTGGACTCCCTTTGACATGGGCTGTGTAGCAGGGATTTTTTTATTGGCCACAGAGTCTGTGCCATCGACTCTGGTTTCTGAACCTGAGATTCCAAATCCTGTCTACAATCGCATTCACACTGCAGAACACTGCAGAACACAGTCACGCTTTGATTGGAGTGGGGATGTGGGGTCCAATTAGTTGTTGTTTACTAAGAGCCCCTTTCGATTTCGGGGGTTGGAGGGATCCATGCTTGTACCTCTGGCCTCCATCTTTGGAAACATTCCTAGAGCTTATGGATCCCAAATCAGAGTTTGCTTTCCCAATTGTACCTTAAGTTGAGATTTTAGAGTTCTTTCTTGTGATCTATCCATGGTCAACCTAGATGGGCCTCTAGTTCCGCCCCCAATGAAACATGCTCTAAGGTAAGCCACTCCATTTTTGCCAACTAACTAATTATGTCATTCTACTTTTGGCCCTTGCAATTTCATCCAAAACTCATTCAAATCCATTCATTTTTTAACCAAATCATTGCATTAATGCCAACAAGGGATAATTATCATGTCAATCCTTTAATAGTAAATACATGAAAGGATACATGGAAGGGTGGTTATAGATTGTTTATAGGATGTTCATGATTCCATTCTATAAGCAATTCTATAATTTCATAGCAAACCACTTCAAAAATTCACATAAATTACAATTTTAATTGAACAATTATAATTCCTCTTGGTTTTGATTTGTAGAACAAGTACACACCTCTAAAAAAATATGTGCCCCTATTGGAGTTGGTCCCAAGACATGCATATAATTAATTAGGGTGGTAATAGACTTGTCAACTTTAAGCTAATATTATTGCTTACTCAAGGGAGAGCCTCACGGTTATATCGTTCTATTGTTCATTTAGTTTGGGCAATGCAAAAAAAGTGATATCTTTATTGGAGAGATGTAGTTGTTTACATCTACAGAAATGGATGAAACATATAAAATGCAGATGAAACTTAACCCCTAAATTTTCAAGGCATTTTTTGCATCAAAAAACAATCAAAACTACCATTTCTATTGCAAAATGTTAAAAACTCTAAAAATTATTATTTTGGCATACCTAACCATGGACGACCTTACACTTGACTAACATAAGAATGTGTGGAAGAAATTTTAAAACTTTGACCCCATGGATTGCAAAATATTTGCTCTGAAGTGAATAAATTTGGATTTTTTGCACCTTGCTTGATTAGATTTTAAGGCTTTGAATCTTCTTAGCTTAAAATTTCTACATTACCCAATTTGAATTTCTAAATTTTAATGTTTAAAAATTGAGGTGAAAGTTTAGAAAAAAAATTCTAAAAACACACACTTGATTTTCATTCTTTAAAAACTTGTTAAGTAAAAGTAGATACAAGGTTCAAGGAAAAACAAAATCTTTAATAGCTCTAAGATGGAATTTTAAAAATCACTAATCCCCCAATGGTGAGATTGTTCTAGCAAGCTAACTAAACCATGTTGAATTTTTATTTTTGAAAAATTATAAATATTGTGTTAAAAAACAAATCTTACAAATGATTTTTTCAAAAAGAAGCTTAGATTGCCCCCAAAACAAGTTTGCTTATGAATTTCTCATCACTAATTCAAATAGAATGAATCAAATCTTTCTTTGAAGACAAAAATATTTTCTATGAAAAATAAAATTTTGAAACTTTTATTTGACTTTCTATGAATTTTTTGTGTTGCCCAACAAACTCCATTTTGGACTTAATATGGCATAACTTTTTTTTCTCACACTCGAATTAAAATAGAAATTATGTTTCCCCAAAGCTAGTGTAGTTTCCTATTTTAACCCCTAAATGTTCAAGGCCTGTTTTGAACTTCTTGGAATTTGCTATAAATTGAACAAAATTCCAACATTTTAATAAATTGTATCAATCTTTTTTGAACTATAACTATACAAATTCAAACTAGACATATTAAAAATCTTATAGGAAAAGAAAACACAACAATATCACTTATGGAGTGAAAGATTATAAATTTGATCATGAAAGTGTTAAAACTGCTAAAGTGATGTGAAGTCTTTCAATCCCCTTTTCCCAAGTTAAATCTAAAAATTTGGTCACCAAAAAAGTATGAGGTTAAAGGGCGTAACATGTAACTCCAATCAATTTATGGCTTCTTAAAATCTACTTTATAATTTTTTTAAATGAATTTTGAATGTAATTTTTTCTCTAAGATCTAGTGTATTTGAGGCTCATTTCAAGAGCTCTCAATACTATGGTGTTGTAGAATTTGTAGTCTATCCAGAAAAGCACAGGGCTCTTAGTTGTAGTAAGTATTTGTGAAAAGAAAAGAGAAGAAATATTCCCTAAAAATTGCCATCCTCACACCTAAACCAACAACAAATCCAACAAAAGTAGTTCCTCACAAACTAGCTTCAAATCCACTCTTAACCTCAACCTCTAGTCTTGTTAGCCACAATAGTACTTAAAACCCTCTCAAATTTGCCTATTGTGCCTTCTCAGCTCAAAAGAATAATCCTCTCCACAATCTAAAGAAAAGAAAACAAACCCTCATAAAAAAAATACACAAATTTGTCAACATAACAAAAAAAAAATCTAAGCAAAAAGATAATCTCAAGGTCAAGTTTGAAAAAACTCCAAAAAGTACAAGAGAAAGAGAGAGTTAGAATGCAATCCCCAAAGATGGGAGTCTAGCTACTAAGGGCCGCTTCACACATGGGCCCAAGGTTGAGAGTCCATCGGCCTCCACCAATCAAATTTCAGAAAACCTTGACTTTGGCTTCTTGATCCTTCACACAAGGTGGTACAATCCAAAGTTCCTCACCCTCCAAAGTGCCTACTTAGAAGCCCAAGCTCCTACATGGCAATGGCCTCACGACGGACTCTTGACCAAAGTTTGGGTCGCCACAAAGTGGGGACCCAAACTTTGGTCGAGAGTCCACCAAATTGTCCATTTATTGCCCATTTATTGCCCATTTATTGTCCATTTCTTTGGACTCTCGCCCAAAGTTTGGCCATGAACTCCAACGGCCTTTCGATTTGGTCGGCCTATATGTAAAGCACCCCTAAATCCCCACAAGTGGAACATGAGGCAACAAACAATATGAATTTAATGTCCTTACCCTAACCTTTTGACAAGTCAACTTCAAGATCTAACCTCCTAACGAACCAAATCCAAGACCTAACTTCCTAATGAAGCTAAACCCCAAAAGAGACTAATATCAAAAAGAAGCTAACTACCTGACCACCTAAACAACTAACTTCTCTTTCAACTTGGAACCAACCTCAACAATAGTAAGATGTCTAAATTTACACA
Organism: Pseudoscleropodium purum; assembly: GCA_963969395.1. Taxonomy (NCBI): domain Eukaryota; kingdom Viridiplantae; phylum Streptophyta; class Bryopsida; order Hypnales; family Brachytheciaceae; genus Pseudoscleropodium; species Pseudoscleropodium purum. The sequence continues at coordinate 13,808,051 of OZ017802.1, forward strand.
GTAGACAGCCCACATCACGACAATGGGAAGTCAAGATTACAATGGGTATCCTTGCACAAATTCTTGATGAGAAAAATTACTATCATTTATTTTCTAGATTGGATTTTTGATGCTAAAAATAGACTTCAAGAAGAACTTTTCAAAAATATAAACTATTAAAAATAGGAAATTGGTTAGGTTTTATTTAGCTTAAGAATTTTACAAACACCAAATTTTGGTGCCTTGAGCATTTAGGGGTTAAAAAGAATCTTAAAAATAAATAAAAAGTTGAAACTATAGGATCTTACTCAAAATCCAATTTGTCCCTAGAAGAAACAATGGAGTTTAGAGGTTAAAATATTCATCTAGAAGCTATTGTATGTTCATCCAATGGAAAACAATATTGTTCTTAGAGTATATAGCAAATCAATGATTTTCATCCAATGAAAATGGGAGAATATATCACCTAATATTCCCTCAAAAATATTTATATTGCTTTTGAGCAATACATACTTTATAATAATGAAGTAATCGAATGGAATTCCCCCAAATGGTTATTTAATATGGATATAGAATTGGTTAGTATAGATAACGCTACTAGTACAACAAATGTTGAATAGTATGTCCTTGAGTAAATAATTTAAAGCACATCAAGTAATTATTTTGATGTAGTGTGACAAGCCTCTCACCGCGGGCTTGGGCTAAGATTTTTTCTTAGCCATATGATGAAAAAGAAGTAAAAATTAATCCCCCTCTTTAGAGCCCTTAATTTTTTTTTTGTAACCTTTAATATCAAATTAGGGGGCTATGATTCATAAATCATATTTATATGGTTAAATCAACTAGCATGCTGTTACAAACCTCCGACAATGAATTCTAATCAAGAATATAAAATATACTTATGAACATAAATGTTATCATAAGGAATTCAAACCACCCGACCATAGAGAAAGATCCATCTCTAAAGAGATTGTCTTCTCATCCCCAAGCTCCATCTCTTATCATTGAGACTATCAATAAAGACTATTAGTCCTTAATATAGACTAGGACTTCTTTTCTACTTATAGCTTTCTATCCATGGTTCTTTCTAAAACCATTCACTAAAGTAAAAGTCTTAGTTATACTTCTCGAATCATATCTTATCTAAATCTCTTATTCATATCTTGATCTTTTACTTTGAGTTATGTAACTCCAAGTTCCATTTGCTTGTCTTTGTACACGGGAGTTGTCTAACTCTAGTGCACTAGTCATCCAAGTGAAATTGTCAACTTCACTACATCTATCTCCAAGCACTTCAATGCCCTTGTCATCCAATTAGAGTTGTCTAACTCCAATGCACAAATTCACCATTTGGAGATCTCTATTTCTAGGTCATCTCTGCTTATCCACTAGTGCACCTTTCATCTTGAATTAGTTCATGATCTATAAATGCATTCATCCATCAAAGGTCATGACATACAAGTCACGATACAATCATCATAAATTCTTTCATCTATCAATGCATTCATCCATCAAGGTTCAAAGGTGTGACAAGGGTCATGACACATGCAAACTATTATTTCTTAATAAAATGTAAAGCCAAAAATTGAAAATTCCTTATAAAATTGATTGTTTATTGAATATTTTTTATTTTACCAAGAATTTATTTTCTTGTAAGATCAAAATGTTAAGTTCTAATCACAATAATTTTAACTTTTAATTTTTTTTTATTCAAGTCAATTTTGAGGGATCATTTTTTGAACTGAAAGTTACTTTTTGAGGCTAAACCTATGATTATACTTTAAACAACATGAATCAATGGCATAAATCTCAAATATATATTCAATTCATTTATGTAGAGCAATTCTTCTTCTTTTTGCTTGTATTATAAATGATTTTTCTTGAAGCTTCTTCAATGAGTAGTAATTACAAGATTGTGTGCATTTTACACATTGTTTTGAGAAATATTCTCCATTTTTGACTAGTTGAAATCACCTCAAATCATCAAATGTTTGTTTTTTCAAAATAGGAAAATGTTGCCAATTTTAAAATTGGATGAATATTCATATGTAAATAGAAAATGTTGTCACTCCAAGTGAAGATCACAAGATACTTAGCTAGAAAAATTGAAAACAAAATCCCAAGCTTGAGTCCAATGTTTTTTTTTTTATGCATGATTTTTTTCCATTTGACTACAATCCAAAAAACATTAGAGCTCTATTTTTTGTAAAGAAAATTTTCATTTTTTTATGATCAAAAGGGCCATATTATTGCTTTATTTTAAGACCAATAGCCAAATTTTACCTCAATATCACCTAGTTTTAATATAGATATCACCAAGTACCTCCCAAGTATCACATGAGTATTGAAGAAATATCTAGCCGCCTCTCCAAAATAATATAGAAACAAAACAAAAAACTACATGAGTCATAGTAATAGAGGAAGATTGATTTGAGTAACTACTAAAAAGTTGCATCACAATAGAGTGAGTGCAATGAGGGACCACAAGCTAGAGTTTGAAGAAACCACATGACACACACCCAAACTAGGGTCCGATAGAGTTTGATGTTGTGTTTCTTTTGTACTGTTCTTAGTTAAGCCTTCCTCTCACACCCCAGATACACACTGTCTAGGAGAACTTTGCAAATAACTCTAATATGTCAAAGAAATAATTGAAAAAATTCAAATTGAAAAAACTGGAAAAACTTGAAGAATTTGCATCCCAATAACCCAATTGTGACCAACCGACGAGTCGACGACAGCCCGAGCTAGGAAGGAGACCCCCGTTCTTCAATTGTCCACTTGGCAAGTTCAGTCCCACGGACTTGGGCGAATCTCCGTTTTGGACTGGTTGACAGTCCGCAGCAAAGTATGGCCCATACCATACTCCCATGCTGACGGTCGCAGACTCGCAGTTCACAGCTGAAAAGTTCAGATGTTCAGCATGGGGACAATCTGGAAACATCTGAAAAGCTCCAGGCCTGCTTGGGTGTGGTGGCTGATCGAGCGACGCACGCTAGCTAGCGCATTGATGTCGGACTGAGACGGAGCTGGTCCTCACTTTTGGAGGATTCCGTTCTTTACTCAGACTTTCGGGGCTTCAGGTTGTGGAGGTTTCACATTGGCATTCCAATTCGGCAGCGCGCTAACTTCACGTGAGTTATGCTAAACACTCATCAGGTCGTGGGGTGGGGCTGTCCACTTTAATTTCCCGCAGCCTGGAACGTGGATGCGCCCCCACACCCCATTTTGCACGTCAAATCACCACCTGGTTTAGCAAGCCGGGCGGTGAAGGAAGCTTCCTGGGTGGTGAGAGTTGGGTGCTGGAGAGCTGATGAATGTTGACAGACGACGGGAAAATGAAAACAACTGAAACAATACTGAAACAGTGCGGTGGCAATTACTTTTGTTTCCAGTACAAAGTGAGAACTGTTTCAAACAAATTGCAGTACTGAATCAATATTTTTTTTGTTGCAGTTATATTGCTTTTGTAGAGTTATTGCAAAAATATTGAAGTTGAATAAAATGTAGCAATTTATGTTATCAAACAAGTTGCAATATCAAAACTAGAACTAAATTTTTCAATATTGTTTCATTTTTTAAAATTATTATAGTTTTTGATGCTTTTTCCCGTGCTTTTTCAGCTCTAAATTGCAATTTTCCTGATGAGTGCCACTCAGTGCAGCTTTTGGTTCACGGATTCTGTGGAGCTAATTGGGGACGGAAGAGATACGACTACTTAGTTAGAAGATAACTGATCAGACACTCGAATTCCAGTTCGTGGCAAGAAGTGGAGCCAGGTCGCTCTTGGAGCTGATTGCAACGCCGGAAACGGAGACTAGAATAAGCTACTGTAGCGTACAGCCAACTGATCAGTGACAGACATTCTTTGGGGCAGGTGGGCACTTTCCGCTACTGTGCCTAGTTACTATTATAACAAGGGTTGAATTTTCTTTGATTTTCTTGTTGGCAAGGGAAAGGAGGTTCCAATGCACCAAAGAATGCAACATTTGGATACTGAATGCAAAAGTTATGGAGGCCACTCAAAGTGTTTTTTGGGTAAAGCTTTTGAAATCGTTTATTTTACACATGTACGTATTGATTTTGAAGATGTGCCTAGAGTGATGATGGTGGTTTTGGGTTAGTGGCATAATTTGTTTTTGGGGGGGATAAGACTTTTGTTCAAGGTGCTAGGAATTTTTTGGAGGCTAATTTTACTCGAGCAAAAGTTTAAAATCAACCTCTTCACAATGCAATTCTAAAGAATTCCATTTATCTTTTGAGATATTAATAGACTCTCATCCCTTAAATTCCTACTTTTTGAAGTTTTATACGTGTTTGTGTACAACCATAGGAAGCTACTACTTTTCAAATATTCCTAGAAAATTTGAAAGAAAAAATTATGAGATTCAATCAAATTTGATGAGTTTTTTTCTAAAAGGCTAATCAATACAAACTAATTAGTTATGAGTTGTTGCAAGAAACATCCATATTTTGTATTTGTCACAAAGAGAGTGCCAAAGCTTTCTTTTGCAATAACTTTTGAAGCATGACTTGTAACAACTTGAAATTTTTATTAGAGATGGTTGTCTTTAGTGTAATTATACACCATATTTTCTAAAAATTAAAAAAATCATTTTGATTATGTCATTACATTTTCAACTTTTACTAGAGTTTTTTTAATACTATAGAACATTCAAAATTAATGATTTAGAGTTGAATTTTTGGTGGCCTATTTCCACATTTGGTGGGCATGTTCATATTAATGGGTGTTTGAAAATGTATTATTTTATATCTTCCATGTTTGTGCAAATGAAGACCATTAGAAGATTTCAAGGGGGGGCAGGGGGGCCGTTTTAGGCCTATTCCCCAAACCTTCTTCCTGTTGTTCCCACTGTCAATTTTGTTTTTTTAGAAAAAAAATTTTAGAATGGAAAAAAAAGCTAAATTTTTTAATACTTTTCTTGTGACATGGCAATTGCCATGCCATATTAGGCAACAGCTGCGAGGCTATTCCCTTGATGCTAGTAGTTTGTGGAACTCGCAATCCTCAAAAGTTGCTGAAAATCCTCTAATGTCTTCTGTACATACTTCTAAACATTGAATATGGTTATAAAATTATTTTTTAGGTGAAATTTCTTCACCATGAAGTTCTTCCAAATGAAAAATTATTAGTTTTTCAGTATATTTTTTTCCTTGTTTTTTACAAGTAAAAACATTGGAGTATTAATCTATTTTTTGTAGATTTTGTACTTTCCTACTTAAAATTTTTTTAATGATTTTCCTTCATAGTATACCTACTCTTTATAAGCCTTTACACTAAAGATATTTTAAAAATTCAAACAAATATTTTTATAATTTTATAGTACTCTCGAAAAGAAGGTTGAAAACTACCAAAGTGTAATAAAAGTGGCAAGTTGTTCTTGCAATCACTCTTATGAATCTTCATAATAAAAAGAACGCAAAATTTTTAAAGGGACATGAATAGGTTATATTACCTTAGAAGAAATATGATCCAAGTATAATGACAAAGAAAATGACCACAATTGAAGACTAACTATTGTAGTACTACTCTTATACTAATTCAAATCTTCATTCTACAGGTAAAACTATAACAAAACTTAGTAAAATAAAAATGCACTCAAACTATTCAATACTTTTTCAATGGTAAATCATACGCCTTAAAATTCCCAAAATTGCAGCTATAAAACAAAAAAGAAATATTTGTGCAATTGTTTAATTAAGAATCTCATTCAATTTTGAGTGCATTTTTTTTTACCAAGTTTTGTTATAGGGTATGTTATACTATGGTAATGTTTAAATTTTCCACTTTATACTATAAAAAGGAGAAATGAGACAAAATCAAAAGTAACTTTTTTTTATGTAGTTTTTATTGGCAAGCTTTGGACATGTGCCAACATTTAGGTGATTACATCATTTTATTCTATTAATTCTTAGAATTAGTATAGAGGTGCCAATTAATTTCAATCTTGAATGTAATATGGAAAAAGATCAAGTCCAAAAGAAGATGTCAATAGATGAATATGCAAATTTTGATGCATTGATTCAACCTTAAATTAACCTTAAATTTTTAACCTTAAATTTTTAAATGCCCAAGGCACCAAATTTTGGTGTCAATTATGATTTGAAGTTAAATAAAGCCTAACCAATTTTATAATTTAGCAGTTCATATATATTTTTAATTCTTTTTGAAGTCATTTTTTAGCATCAAAAATTCAATTTTGAAAATGATTAATTATGGTTTTTCTATTGAAGATTTTGTGCAAGGGTGTCCATTGCAATCTAACTTGACTTTTTATAGTATTGAGGGCTCTTGGAAATGGACTTCAAATACACTAGGAAAATCACATTAAAAATTCAATTAAAAAATTGTAAAGTAGATTTTGAAAAGTCATAAATTGATTGGATTTTTTCATATTAGACCTTTTATCCTTATATTTTTTTGGTAACCAATTTTTTAGATTTGAAATGTGAAAAGAGGATTGAAAGACTTCAAATCACTTTCATAGCATTAAGATCCTCATGATTAGACATTATAATCTTTCAATCCATAAGTGATATTGTTGTGTTTTCTTTTCCAATGTAATCTCTAATATATCTAGTTTGAATTTGTATGGTTACAATTTAGAAAAAATTGATGCAACTTATCAAATTGTTGGATTTTTGTTCAATTTAGAGCAAACTCCTAGAAGCTCAAAAAAGACTTTAGGTATTTAAGAGTCAAGGCAGGTCATAATAACTCAATTATGACCATATGAGTATATTTTTCTGAATATTTGATGGTACCACAAGTATAATTGCACCTTGACCTAAAAAAACTTAAGTTTTTATTTTGTTAATCCCATTTGAACTGAAATTAGAATCTGTAAACACAAGGGGCACTTTCTGTGTGGAATTGTACACCATGTATGGCCAAGGTTTTTATTTTGAAAGATATTTCGATGACTATGAACAATTAAAGGATTCCTATTCTTATCCAATTTCCTAATTCATGTGTTTTATTACCCCTTTATATTAATTACCTTGAATTCTAAAGGGAGGGAAAATTTCAGCACCCATACTTTGTTATAAGGAAAAAAATAGAGTAAAAAGGCAAATACAAAGATTAAAGACAAAAATATAATACATAAACTACAAACACAACACTTACTTAACTCCTAAGTAAAGGACCAAAGAGCCTACTTTGGGCTTTTTGAGAACTTAGGCAAGCTCTATTGACTTCATAATTTGGAATTTTTGAATGAAGATGTATTCTACTCATCATAATCTTCAATTGAAGTTTTGTTTTATATCATTCCAGTAAATATTACAAAAGTTAGAAGGGTATTTTCAATTTCAATGTCAAATTGGGCAGTGAAAAACATGATCTAAAAAAATATTAATTATTTTTGGAAGACTGTGTAGATTGATAACCATTAAAAAATATTTGAACTATTCAATTCCAAACAGTGAGGTTAGCATTATGAGAAATTTTATTTTGTACACAATGAAGGTAAAAAAAACCATATAAAGTTGTCTTTGCTCTAAATTTTGAAAATTTTCAAGTAAAAAAATATATGAAGTATATTTATTGTATACCAAAACATTTTTATCATTGGAATTCTCAATTCTCAATTTTTCCAAAAGTTATCAGCTTATTAGTTTTATCTTTCATTCAATAACACCTTTCACTTTAAAATGAATATGAAAGTTTTTTTGATTAAAATTTTTTATATATAATTTCAATCCATTTTCCAAAATATGAGTAAAATATACAAATTATAGGATGCAAATTTTTTTTCTAAAAATACTGAAAGATAGAACTTCACCTTTTGAAAGGACTAGAGAAGCCTACATTTTGTTATTTAGTCACAATGAACTTGTAATCAATAGGGATATTCTCTCTAAAATTTTGGAACAATATATTTGAACAAATTAAAAAAAAGATATTATGGTTGGATTTGCTAAAAGTAAATATTGATGAAGATTTTGACCTTGCTTTGGGGGGGAGTATTTTGAAGTAGTTTTGGGCCACCCTCTAAATATGATAGAATTTTACTTAGAGGTTAACATACATTGTCGCCTTCTTCCTATTGTAAAACATACAATACATGAAAAATCCTCAAATTGTAAACCAAAATAAGCAAAGAAGGGCCACAAACTAGAAAAAAAATGAAAACAATACTTATGAACTAGAAACTAACAACATTCACTTCTAAGAAAATTTTGAATAATAAAATGAGGCACCACAACTCCATCAACATAGTGAAAGACCTTGTAACATAGAACGACATGCAAGATAGTTAGAAATTTATAAAGCTATAAAAAATTGGTATGACAACTAAACCAAAAAGGCAAAATTAAACTAGAAATGTTCAAGCACATATGGTGCACTTACATGAATAACATTAAAGTGTTTGAAGCTTCAAATGTATTCATAACACAATTGTAAGTATATAAAGTAAATGATTGCTTTAATTTGTTGCATACACTACATAAAAATCTACAAAATTAAAAATGCCCAAAGCTAAGAAGTAAAGCTAAATATTAAATTTTCTCATACATGGATTGTAGTTGTCACCCATAGAAGTGACAAGTTGTGCTAGTCTTCACCCTTTGTCACAAAAACCTCTTTAGGCTATCAACCATAGTACAAAATGCTACAAAGCTCTCCAACTCTCTACTATTGAAATTTGATATGGAAACAATACATAAATGATCCAAAAGTAGTATTCAAAGCTACCAAAATTTTAGACCTTAAACCTTGTTAATCCTAAAATCCCAACTACAAAAATATTAGATGATGAATTTACCGTAAATTCAAAGTTTTGAATTTGTCATTGTAGAGCCCTAAGATTGAACTCTTACTTTGAAACAAACCCTAAACCAATATATCTTAAATTGAATCCAAAACTCATTAGAAGATATTCAATTGGTTTGGAGGGTTGCAAGTTCCTTTAGGTTTTCAAACTCTGGGAATTCGCTACATTTGCTATCTAACATGGCATAGCAAATGCCATGTCATTAATAAAATCAATTAATTTTTAATTATATATATATATATTCCACTTTTTTTTCATTTTTCATTTTTTTTCAAAAATAAAAATATAAAAAATTTGATAGCAACCATTCTCTAGCTACTAGAAGAACAACAATGAAAACGGCTTTGAAACAACCCTCCCAGCCCTCCGAAAATCCTTTAATGCCAAAAAATGAACCCTCACTATAAACCAACACATCCAAAGCTTAGTTTAGAACTCAAATCCTAAACCCTCATTCCAAAGCAAACAACACACAATACATCTTAAAATTTCTATAAATCTATATAAAAATTAATTTTCCACCTCAAACCTTGTTGTGACAAAAAATCCTATAAAAGACACTAACTATACACAACAACAATAAACCCTAAACAAAAACATGCAAGTTCAATATGACAAATTCACTATAAATCCTAAACCTTCAAATTAAGTGATGGTATACACAAACACCACATTTAGATTATTCTTCATGAAACAAGAAGTGAAGTTGGTGCTATAGAAAACAAGATTCATTTGAAACATATAAGTGTTTTGCCCAAAGTGAAGCAAGAAACAACATTCAAAGCATCCCAAGAGTTTGCATTTAAGTAAAAGAGAGGATTAGACTATAAAATCATCTTATAGACAAAAATATCCATTTCATTGGACTGTTGTATGATTTTTCATTCAAGCAAGCAATTCAATAGTCCTACAAATTGACCCTATCTACAATAAGTTTCTAGGATCCATATCATTGAAGCTATCTTAGAAAAAAATTTACAAATATGATGTATTATTTATATATGTATCTTACTTATAATTGAATGTGCATTAATTTGTATGTTGTATGTTAACTCAAAGTTTTTTCTAATTATTTATCAACTTAAAATTAATACCTCCCTATATTATGTTGCACTTTGTTTGATAAAACAATCTGAGTGTCACCTTAGGAATTACAAATATTCCAATTGGCAAAAATTTCCTTGTTATCCGAGTGGCTTTTTTAAAACAATTATTTAATAATCATTGGTTTCATAGAATTATTATTTGACAACTGTAGTATGACTGCAAGTAGTTCATATCACTATTTGTAGTCCTTGTTATTAGAAATTCATTTACATTCAAGAAAATGACTGAACCATGACTAAATTGCGACTATTCTATGTCAGATGTGCCAAAGTAGAAACTATTTACTTCAATTTCCACAGTATCCTACTCGCAATCATTCTTTTGTTCTTCCATGGTCAACTATTACACTAAGTTTGTGATTAGACAACTAAAGTATGACTTGCCTCTTTTACATTAGAGATGGAGGCACAAATATAAATCGAGCAACAGATGAAACCAATTCTCATTCTTACTCTCATCCAAGTGTCATATACTAGTCATTTGAATTCTTGATCAATGACTGCAATGTGCAACACATTTGTTTTGACGCTATTTTAATGATTGATAGTCATGTAGTATATTTTTCGGAATCTAATCTTATTCAGCTAAATCCAAGTTCAAACACCAGGGAATGAACTATATAAGGCTAGCATAATGTGTTTCAAAGTCACAATATATAAACGTGCAAAATTCAGAGACTTGTTCATTTTTAATCCCACTAAAACCCAAGGTATCACTCAAGCTGTTCATTAGTAGATGCTATTGACTGATGTATGCAGTCACAGTCCTGTCTAGTGTGCTACTAGCTCATGACAATAGTTCTGGAACAATAGTTCAATGTGGACTGACTTGTAGTTAATGCATGTGCAATGAAGGACTTTTAAACTTTATAAATAATAGTATTGTTATTCTTAGTACTCCAGTAAAAGAATAAGAGTTAATGTTCTAAAATAACTCACAATAAGTTTGCGCACACACAACCAAGGACAATATGGCCAACCACGTGCAAATCAGTATGCTCTATCTAAAATATACAAAATTCGAATTCACAACATGTCTATGCAATTTCCAATACAAAATTTAATAATATTGATACAAAATAACAGAATCAAAATTCTAAATCTAATTTCCAAACTAGGAGTACAGTCGTTCGGCTGTTCGAAAAATTTTGATCTTTATTTTAATTTTTTTTTGTTGGTCAAATAATTAATCAAAACTCCAAAGTTTTATACTTTTATATCCCATAACCGTGGTATCCGGTTTGATACCCTAGACTGTCCCAATACTCGTATCCCAAGCCACCAAGACCCGTGGAATACCCGGTTTATAACCGTATGGGACAAACGGTTCTCACTCCCCGACCCGACTTTGTTTGGCTCCTCACCGCGATTGATTCCTCGTTGTCTGTGCACCTCGACTAGCTTGCTTCGGCCGTTCGAGACATTCACAATTTATCTCACAATTTATCTCGCGATTTCATAATCACGCAAGATTTCTGTTCCAATTTCATTTCGAATCGTTGATCGGCAATTCCAATTTTGATTCAATGGCACAGTTGGACGATTCCCGAAGCGATTCAGTGTTGCCTCGGTAGAATTCGAATTGCTTGCACAATTACTCACTGATCAATTCCAATCCGTTAATTCAAGGGAACCAAATTCAGTAATTTGTCCTTGCCTCCTTCCGATCACCAAATCCACCCTAAAACTCTTCACTTGCGGACTATCTGGATACCAAATCCCTAAACCAGTGTACAGTACAATTACACTTCTACGAACCACCAATCTCGTGAGCACATAAAGAACTCAATTGTATTTCGATTACCAAAGCTGAGCGTCGTCCTCCACTTCCAATTTCTCTCACTGTTGCCTCAGCCGATTAGCGCCGTGGCTGTTGAACTAGCTGTCGCAGCTCTTCCAAGTCGGAAGTTTTCTTCCGACACCTTGTCTTCAATCTCGATTTGGAGTGCTTGTGCGCGTGAGCACTCCCACAATTTTGGCACTCGAATGATCATCCCAGCCTTTTGATTTGATTCGTAATTTCTTCTTCCCCACTCTGTTGCTAAGACTGATCTTTACACTAATTCCACCGCGACTTCACACACCGCTAATCCTCATCCTCTTCTCCAATTTTGCCAGATTATTGGTAAGACACGGCCTAAAGAACAAATTCACAAAACAATCTAGAAAGTATCCAAAGTATAAACCAGATTCAACACCGAGACTCAATTCTCAATACAACTGCACAATTTCTACAAACTCAATATATATTGCAATTACAAAGATTACACGCACAAGGATGTTATAGCGCCAAGCGGAAAAAAGAACTATTCAATCTGCACTATTCTGCCTAGTGAGAGAGAATGAGAGAGGAAAAAAAACAATTAATAGGCAAAAAGGAGGGGTGATCGGAAACGAGGGAAAGTTGCAGCACAATGTTCGGCGTTCACAACTTTCCAAATCCTTCTTTTCTCTTTCTTTTTCTTTATTATATATATATTTTTTCTTTATCTTTATCTTTTTTTTTGACTTTGACTTTAATCTTTACTTTTCTTCCCTTTTACTATTATACTAACTACAAACTAAAGTATCTTTGAACTTTTCCTAACTTTAATAAAAATAGAATACTTTTTATACTAAATATTAGATATAGAATAAAATTATGTGTATAAAGTCTTTAAAAATCGAAAAAGTACTTAAAAAACAAAAAAAACTAGACTACAAGTCACTATTTAGTCTTTTTAGTAATTAGTCACTAATATTCACTGGTTACATTCCAACTTCTTTTCTACTAATATTTTATAATTACACTAGTGGTTGGCGCTTGCTTTGCTACGCATTTAATATATTACTCTCATCAATTTTTCATGTGATAAAATGTAGAAAAATAAAGTATGTATAATCTTTAAATGAAAACATTGACATCCTCATACAATATTTTTGGGAAAAAAATTAAAAAATTAAAAAAATATATATATGTATAGTGCAATAGAAAATAATTAAAGAAAATCTTTATATAATAATTTTCACAAAAAACCTTTGTAAAGATGAAAACATTGCAATAAAAAAAATTAATCAAGTGAACAATGTAACTAGAATCTTCACATTTGAATATGTAGAGCAATATTTTCAATTTCAAGAAAATCTTCAATTAAAATATTATTAATCTTTGTATTAAACCTACAAATATATGTATGATGAAATGTAGAATAATTTTGAAAATTTTGAAATTAAAATCTTTACAATTAAAGAATATCCAAATCTTCACCTATAAAAATGTAGAATAAAGATTTTAATTTCAATAAAAGATTCAGATAGTAAATTATAAAAATCTTCATAATTATTTGAATATATTGCAATCTAAAAGAAAAAAAAAGAAAGATATATTAAAATTAAAATTTATATATTAAAATTTTTGCATATTTGGCTATTTGCATTCTCTCAAAGAAAGTGATAAATTTTATAAGTAGATTGCATCTAAAGATGCAAGCTTTGGAATATCTTTCCATTGACTATAAAAGATTGCAGCAAAATGGCTATAAATATCATCCTACCATATTTATTCATATGGTAGGCTATCTCAATTGAGACAATGAAATAATAATGGACACCAAAAGAATGCAGTTGGATGGATGGGAATGTTGCCGAAGCGTGCATGAACCCTAAACATGCAGAATTTGAAACAAACTCTTAACTTTTCCATCCACCTGATTCAGGTGTAAATACATGTAGGAATCTCCAAGATAATGTCATGCAAAAACCTCATGATAAACTACATTTTTTACCTTTTCCATGGCTTTAGAATTGTCATTAGCAACCTTAATGTTTGTAGGATGTTTACCACAAGACAAAGCCACATATAATTGACCATGGTTAAATACTTCATTTCGAAGATAAATGCCAATTCAATTATATGATTGGCCTTGCAATTTGTTGATTGTCATTGCAAAAGTACTAGTGATAGGAAATTGTCTCCGACATAGTGTAAATGGCAAGTGGGTATGATTGTAATGATGTGTGATTCTTGGAATCAACACTTTTTGGCCACGATGACGCCCTTCCACAATTTCACACAATAATATAGATGGAGATACTTATAACAAACGTAAGCGACTACCATTGCACAAACCTTTTGCCGGATTTAAATTTTTTAGCAACATTACATATTGACCACATTTAAGATTTAATTGATGAGGTGGCAAATCACTAAAATGTAGAGAATTTTAAAACTCTATCGGATAATGATGGGTATGTTCATCATTTTCATGAATAAAATTAGTATTAAAAATTGATGCACATTACCAGGCATACGGTTAGTGATTTTACGGTTGATTTCTTGGGCATCATCATTTTGGACAACTAAAATTACATGCTCAAAGAAATCAACCGGATCATTAAAAATTGCATCAATAAGTCCATTTAGAGAATTTTCATGTGCAACCATTTCAAACAGTAGCTCTTGCTCTAAACCGGTTTTGACTTCATCAATATTTAATAAAAATTGTTGAAAATCCGGTTGATTTTGTAAACGCATATTAGTGGTCAAATGAAAATGTTGCATTAATGGAAACAAATATGAACATCGCAAGTAAGCTTCAACAATTTGCTTACGACCTCCACCTACAACAACAGGTAAAGTTTGGCAAAAATCACCACCATATAAAACTACAAGACTGCCATTCCGAGTATCAATACCTTAAATATCTCACAATGATTGATCTATTGCTTTGATCATAAATCTATGTTCAACACAAGCTTCATCAAGTACAATCAATTGTATTTCACATAAACTTTGAACTAACGATGATTGGGCACTAATCGAACATGTTGATTTATCATGCAATTGTAATGGAATGGCAAGAGATGAATGTGTTGTTCGTCTTTCATACAAAAAGCAAGCAATAATTCCACTTGTTGTCATTGCCATACATTTAATACCATAACCTTGGAGATAATCTAATATGGTATTGTATACCAGTACCTCCAAGGCCATCCAAAAAATATAACTTACACGAAGAATGAGGTTCTAAAATGGCATTAATAACTACATTGAAAACAATACATTGTTCTTCATTTAATTTGTCCACGTTCTCTTCTGTAAAGTTAATATTTAAATTATCTAAGTTATTGTTGTCATTGGCATCATCACCAACATCAATAATATTTGAATAGCTAAATTCATTCAAATCTTGAATGTCAAAAAAACCTTCAATGTGTTTATCATTAAACGACAAATGTTCATTAATGGACAAAATCACTTTGCTATAACGATTTTGGTCATTAAACTAATCATCAGATATAGCATCAATATGTCTCCACAACAAACCAAGATGATTCAATGGTTGTCCAAACACAAGAAGTGTTGCAAACAATCGTCAAATTTGTTTAGACAATGAAATGATAGTTGCCTCTTGGAGACAATTGTTCCATTCACCATCATCTTGTAAAAGTCTTCTTGCAATGCAAACGGCTTTGTACGTTGAATGTACCATATTTTGAAAACAAAATAGGTCCTCAAATAAAGTTGGTGCTTCAACATGAGTCAACAATAAACACAAGTAAAATAATTCGGTACCTATGGGAACCTTGTTTACTCTACCAAAAACTTTTATCTTGCATTGTTTTCTTTCCCATAAATGAATCTTCTCATTCTACTTATAGTACAATGAAAGATCCATGTATCGAAGAAGCATATGATTGCCTTGATTTCCAGAAGCAATCAAGGCATGAATGTGGCGATTGAGTTAAAAAAACTCTATAAGTTTGGTTTTAATGTTTTGATCAATCACTGATTGTAAAGATGTTCCTTCTTGGAAGGTAATATATTGTTGATCAGAAAGATGAATGGGTAAATGACAAACACTATGACTCTTATTGTTGGTTTCAAAACCAAAGAGCCTCCAACATGTTTCTTGCGCAACATCATAGCATCCCTCTAAAAATTCCTTAATCTCATCGACAACCTCATTTGCTTCTACAATGCCACAAATTGGACCCTTAAAAATATATTTATGGAGGTATTTCACAATTTTTATTGAATTGCAAACCTTCACATTAATATGGCAATTAAAATGGCCTATTAAATATGGACTGTATGGTACAACTCATTGATTGTCCAAATGGACAATTTGACTATGCTTACGTTTTTCAACATAAAGACTGTCATTTCGACGACGATACAAAACATGACCATTACTATCCATCTCGGTGGTATCTTGAAATTGCATTGGATAGTGTTTAGAGCATTTTCCATCCTCCATACACGAACAATTGGGATTATCCAAACTACATGGACCATACATCATGTGCTTAGCAACTGCAACATAAAATTGCGGTTGTTTATTCAAATTTGGAATCTCAACACATACAACTCTATCTACAAGGTCACAATTGTTGACCTTGTCTTTCAACCAAAAAATAATGTGAGCGTGAGGTAGACCGCACTTTTAAAACTCAATAGTATAACAAAAAGCAATTTTCTCCCTTGCATATTTTTCTTTGTGATTTTGTCCATTATTGCTTTTAATTTGAGCTCAAAGATATGTACTACAACATTTAGACGATTGGGAGGACTTTGACTTGGTTCAAGCTCATCAATGATTTCAGACCAATTTGGATAACATGTCATTGTGACAAATAAATCCGGTTTGCTTAAAACTCTAACTAACACCATACTATTGTGAAAGAGTTTATGTATGTATCGAGGAGATCCAATGAATATAGCAGGTAAAACAATGAGGCACCCAATGCGTCCTCCACTGTCGTCATGCATAGCATTTACAATGCCTTGATAACATTCTGCTCTAAGTTGTGCTTGATGTTGTCTAATGAAAAACAAGTTTTCATATTCTACACGCAAATATTGATCTATTACGTATTGTTGAAATAATCTATTGGCCTTATGCAATATATTAGATTGAAGTCGCTTATGAAACATATACTAAACAAATGACTTTAAAGTCACTCCAGTATCTACTTTGAAAGTAGGTGACCACCTACATCGACCATCCGGAAACAACAAAGGTAGGATAAAGCATCATAAGTTGAATGAATTTCTTTTATCTGTTGTAAATTTCCACCATGTCGATGAAGAATGATATCTTGACCAGATTCTAAATGTTGTTTGTCAAAAACAATAGTAGCAACCTCTAAAACCATAGGGCAATTGTGTTGATGAGAATGTTCACCGGTAGGAATCTCATCAGTGATACGAAGTCCCATGCTATATCCACCTAAAAGAACATGAGGTGAAGACTTAAAACCACAAACCAATGTATTGATTGATT
Source organism: Pseudoscleropodium purum (assembly GCA_963969395.1). Taxonomy (NCBI): domain Eukaryota; kingdom Viridiplantae; phylum Streptophyta; class Bryopsida; order Hypnales; family Brachytheciaceae; genus Pseudoscleropodium; species Pseudoscleropodium purum. Next base: position 13,825,202 of record OZ017802.1, read on the forward strand.
CTAAAACCTTTTAGATGTTATTAACAATCTCATGGTCAACAGGTCAAGATCATCAAAGATCTCTATGCGATGATTGGTTTGTAAATCATCATTTAAAAAGTAAGTTTGTGCAAATCTTGCAGCGTGATCTATTTCGGATTCTAAATTTTCAATGTGATGACACAACTCTCCATTTACACAAAAAGTATATACTCCACGCCCCTTGGCTTGGCTACACTAAAATTTACTATGCATACTTGTAAATGCAAATGCTTGATTATATTTTCTAATGAATTTAAGAAATCCTCAAGAATTGGGTGTATTATCTATAAAAAGTTCATTGAACATGAGGTGAATGGTAGGATGACTAACATGTTCACTACCAACTTTACCATTGTAACAACAAATTGTTGTTTTTTCTCTCCTAAAACAAAATGCTAAACATTTTGGACATTGAATGGACATAGATAAAAAAAACTATCAATATCAACATCTACATAGTCATCAATTGTAAACAAAGCTCGAGCCATAGTCTACAAAAGATGACAATCACGAATCTTAAAATTTGCACTTTAGGATGTGGAAACAAAAAATAATGGTTTTGAAATTGCACCTTTATAACTTGTGCTCCAAAAATCTTCACTTCTTAAATATGCTCCACTTCACTCCAGCTTTTGTTTCCTAACATCCATAACACATCAACATATATTCAATAATAAAATTTTGGATGTTAACACCTATTTCAAAATTAAGGCCAAATTTTGCCAAATTGATCAAATTCATGTGCAAGACATTGCTCAAATTAAACCAAACCATTGAAATTATATTCAATTGTTCATGTTTGCCTCAAAAAATGCTAAAGTTATTCAAATTAGGTTTTAAATAGGTCAAACTATTGACATTAGTTTACATTGCATTGATAACATTCGACTCATATTGTTCAAATAAAACTCAAATTGCCCAAATTAAATCAAATGATGTTCAAATTGCTCAAATTAGATCAAATGATGTTCAAATTGTTCAAATTAGATCAAATTATTGACATTAAGCTCATATTAGGTCAAATTCTTCCAATTTTGCTCTAATTTCATCAATCTCTTGGAATTAAGTCATATTGAAGCTCAAATTGCACTCAATTTGTTCAAATGAAGCTCAAATTGTTCACATTAGGTCAAATTGCTAACATTAAATTCAAATTAAGTCAAATTGGTCTTTAAAAATGCTCTAATTGCTCCAATTTGGTTCTAATTATATTACTCTATTGGAATTAAGTTGAATTGAAGCTCAAATTACATCCAATTTGTTCAAATGAAGCTCAAACTGCTCACATTAAGTCAAATTGCTCCAAAAATGCTCCAAGAATGTTCCAATTACTCCAAGAATGCTCCAAGATTGCTCCAATTGTTCCAAGTGCTCCAATTTAACTCTAATTACATCCATTTCTTGTGTGAAATTAGATTGAAACTCAAATGATATTGAAATTGTTCAAATGAAACTCAATATTCAAACCACCATTCTATACATGAATTCAAATTTGCTCAAAACAAATGTGAAGAGGATACCTTGGAGGTATTGTTGAACTCAAGAACACCACTACTTGATAAATTTCTTCGTTCACAACCAATGGTGACCAAAATTGAAGAATTGAAATGCAAATTTTTCAAATTACAAGGACTTTGTAAAGACTTTGTTGTGGAATCCAAAATTGCTTCAAAATTATTTCAATCATTTGATAGTAACAATAAAACATTAGAATGAAGAACACTTAGAAGATCATAGAATCGTGCAAGTAGAATGAAGTGTGAAGCCAATAATACCTTAACATCCATAATATCACTGTACCTCTATAATATCACATTTAACACTGTGTGATATTACAGAGGACCCTTGGATTTTAGTAGTATGATGAATGATAGGATAGATTATATTCGTGGTAGGTATTACTAATTAGTAGATTCAATTTTGGACTTCGTTGTTTATAGCTTGTGTTGTATATTAGGCTAAGTATTTTGCTCTATATACATTTAGAATTTTTGGAGATTATTGTCAAAAGACCACCAATTTTATCGTCAACATATTTTTTGGCAATTTTCAATTTTTTGACAATATTAAATAATAATGATGATTTATTTAGTTTTGGATTTTTTGGATCAATTATGTGCATCAGAAACTCTAGTCTTTGGAAAAAAAAAACTTCAACCTAAAAACTCATTATATAATTATAAAATGTAAATTAAACATATTGTCTAATTCAACAAATATTTCAAATGCAAGGCATCAAGATGTAATAATGGTCCATATTGCAATCTATACTCTTTTACAATGACTAATTCTATCCCATGCTCTCAATTCAAAAATAAATTTAATATTGTAAGAACCAACATCATTTGCATGTTTGTCAAACTGTTGATATTTTAAATTCTATAAATGTGAAGTTCCTTCAATTTTTGAGTACAAAAATTTGAAATGATGTACACCAACATGCTAGTAGTGCTATTCTATGAGAGTGTGAGTATGAGCCTAAAAGCACTAAATAGGCAATGTGTGAGTGTTGAACTCAAAAATTTGAAGAAGCACCAAAAAACTTAATTATAATATTTTTTTAAATAGATTCCATCTAAAAATTTGGATAAAAAATTCTTATTTTAAATAAATTTTTGTACCTAATATTGTAGAACTATTATCATCGTTATGTAAAAATACAAATGAAAATTATAATATTTAGTTTTGATTAAAATATTATAAGTATTACATTGTAAAAATGATGAACTCCATTTATATAAAAGATGAATGGAGGTAGAAATGAATTTGTATAAAATAATGATTGATCACTATCCTATAGCAATGTAGATTATTTTGGAGTTGATGGGAGGGTACCAATAATTTTTTTTTGATGCACCATTCTTGAACTTGTTTAGATTTTTTTAAATTGTTGATACGAATTATTTTTATATCTAATGATCTTTGTCACAATGAATTTTATTTTGGTTGATTATTGTCTTGTAGCATCATGGATCTTCTTAGGGTCAATGAGAGGGTACCAACACTTCCTTCTTGATTTACAAGTCAATGGACTTGTTTAGATTTTAGAAAATATATTTTTTTAATACGGATTCATTATATGTGGAAAGAACTTAGCCACACCAAATTTCATTTTTATTAGTTACTATCTTGTAATAGTGTGGATCTTCTCAGGGCTAATGGGGGTACCTATATTTCTATTTTGATGTGCTAAATAATAATCAAACTTGTTTAGATTTTGGAAGAAAATATTTGATTGATAGGAATTATTTTTATAAGGAATGAGCTTAGTTACATCAAATTGTTGACTAGTTGATCATTATCTTCTTGTGGAATCTCTTGGAATTCAACTCTTCCATCTTTGATCAAATGGTTGTTTAGTTAATCACTCCTCTTTTGTTATTTGGGACCTCTTGGTGCTAAGAGGAGGATTGAGCACTTTCTATATTGATGTACGACTTATTGGACTTTGCTAGATTTTGAAAAAAGAATTGATCATTAATTAGGATTCATTTGAAATTGATTATGGTTGTTCCATTGAGATTTTGATTGAGAAGTATCCAACAACAACAAGGGAGTGATTATAAAAATCAAAATCTAAAGGGAACAACCTTAATCAATTTCAATTGGATCCTAATTAATTACCCATTTTCTTTTAAAAATCTAGCAAAGTTCAATAATTAGCACATCAAGTTTGTTCAAGGGACCATAGTAATAGGTTTATGGTAATAGATCCATCGTATTAGGTACTAGAATTTACCAAAAATAAGAAATTTTGACCAAAATTTTAGATAGAATTTCTAAAAAATTATATACTCACAAGCTCACAAGCTCACGATCATATGCTTACATAATAACAACCCTACCAACATGCATGGACATAAAAAGTCTTTTTGGAGTTCTAAGATATAATTGACAAAAGATAAAGTATTTCAAATCATGTTGAATAAAACTAAGTTTTAGACATGGCTAACTTGAAAAATTAATTTTCTTTCAAATTACAACTAATTTTTTCTTCAAAATTTTGTGGTAATGTGTAGTATGTTGCACACTACAACTTTTGTATATATACTTTTGGACTTTGTCCATTGATACTTATAGTATGGTTGATTGAATGAAAACGTTTCAAATCTGTACACAGTTTTGTTTGTCATTGTATAATACACCTTGAATAAAGTCTTGATTCTAAAATTCAATATATTGTTGTGTTTGAAAGATTTCTAGTATTATCACAAATTTGGATGCAATTTTTTTGATGCAAATTTAAGGTGTACAAATTTTGATACAAAATTCAAAGCAATTATTTTGTGTAGTATTGAGAAGACATGATGATAATATTAAAAATTCTAACTATTACATGGTAGTAGAAAAAAGACATTTTCTTAGATAGAATTATCTACAGTAAACCAAAAATTGGGATCACTTAGAAAAGTTCATAATATAGGGTGTTAAAAACTAAGACACCCTTGGAAAACCCCCTTCAAGAATGCCACTTTGCAACTAGAGGGGTCCAATTTCATACAAAGAATGTCCTCTTTGGGAACTTAGATGATTCCAAAAACTTATGAGGATGTTGTAAAAATTACATCACTAACATCTTCCATTAGATTTCAAAAATATGGCTTGTGCATGTTTCTAGTTTCATGATCATACAAACTTTAAGTTGTTATAATCTAAAAATTTGATGGTTGATCATTATTTTCCACAATTAATTCCACGCAAGCTTGATAGACCAATTTTTAATTCCATATCGTTTGACTTCATTGAAAAATTGAAGCACATTCATATACCAAAAAAAATTCAAAGTGGCTTTACTAAGTCAAATCAACCAATGTTTTCATGAAGTTAGTAGGCTTTGAGGGATTGAACACATGAAAAATCTTATTTTTAATAAATTTTTATATCATTTACAACTTATATAGGCTTATATATACATTATGCATATTATAAATGTGTAAAATATCTTACATTTAGAATAAAGAAGATTCAATCATATTTAAGGTAATGCAACTTTAAGATTTTGAAAAACTTCACTATAACAAATATAGAATTCAAAACTTTAAATCCCCAAAGGATAATTGGTCTTAAACATATCAAGTAGTGGAAATTTGAGGTATTTATTTAATGGACAATTTCAATGGATGTTTTCAAAATCTTGTCAAACGATGTGAATGAGTATTTATTGGGGGTAATCGAAATTCCCTATTGGACATTTGTAGTGCCAACTTTGTAACCAAAACTCTTTTTTTTAATGTATTATAATATTTGACAAGTATGCAACAAATATGATATAGTATGCAATTGTAAAGAAGACTACATGTAGTACAAAAATCTCATTCTAATTGGAGTCAAAGTCAACTACCCTATTAGATCATTGAGAATGAAAATTATGATATTAAAAATATCATTTTTTGTATGCAAAAGATAGATTTTGCAATCAACTAGGTTGACTTAGTCTCCAAATGCCCAAGGCCTTTTTGAATTTAAAAAACATCATTGTTATAGGTCTAAATGCTACTAAGGTATAGAAATCTCAACCATACAATCTTGTAGTGTACATGTAGTAAATGGCATGAATCAAATTTGGAGTCATTTGGCTACATAGATTGCAAAATAATAATGTTTTAGTGTTGAAGAAGGATGCTAAGATTTTCCTAGCAAAACATTTTAAGGTGAAATTCAATTTCTAAACCTATTCAAATGAAAAATAAATAAAACTATAAAGTGCTTCAAAACCAACAAATACATTGGTGAAAGAAAATATCCTTCAATTAATTCATTGTATTTGCAAAATGGTTTTGAAATGTCACAAAATAGCAAGAAAAGTTGTTAAAAACACTCATAAGATTGAACCTCTTACTAAAATGCTTTTTAGTTACTTATAACTTCTTAGATTGATATGAAAAATTTTAACTCAAAAAAGTCAACAAAGTTCACTATAATCCAAAAATGTTCAAATTTTGAACTTCAAATTTCTCCCAAACATTCAAAACAACTTGGATTGATATGAAATTTTTTATTACAATAATCAAACTTCAAAGGGAACATAATCCAACAAATTTTTATTGAAAATGAATATTGGATGAAGGAAAAACAAGCCCTTGATGTTGCAAGCACCAAAATGCAATTTGGTGAATTCAAATTGAATTTGTGAACTTTGAATGGGTTCCAAAAAATTTAATTTATCTTGGATTGGTCTAAAAATTTTACTATATAAATGGGTTCCAAAAAATTCGTATATCTTGGATTGATCTAAAAATTTTACTACACAAACTAGAAGACAAAATACAGATTTTCCAATAAGTTTTATTACACAAATGGCTTCCCCAAAAGTAATATATCTTAATTGAATTTGTGAACTTTAAATGTCTTCCAAAAAATTAGTATATCTTAGATTGGTCTAAAATTTTTACTATGTAAATGTCTTCTAAAAAATTAGTATATCTTGGATTGATCTAAAAATTTTACTACACAAATTAGAAGAGAGAACACAGATTTCCTAATAAGTTTTATTACATAAATGGCTTCCAAAAAATTAGTATATCTTAGATTGATCTAAGAAATTTTCTACAAAAACTAGAAGATTTTCTAATAAGTTTTATTACATAAATGGCTTCCAAAATATTAGTATATCTTAGATTGATCTAAAAATTTTAGTGCACAAACTAGAAGAGAGAGTATAGATTTTCCAATGAATTTTATTGAATTCAAACATTAAATGCAAAAGTTACAACTAAGCCTTTATTTTTTTGACACCGTAGGGCCAAATTTCATCATTTCTAAAGAAATATCTACATTTCACTAATTTAGATATAATAATTTTTTTGCCAAAAAAATTCCATTTCTATTAAAAAAATAGATGAAATGGCCAAATTTGGATGAAAAATATATGAATTTGATTAAAAATATTTTTTGGATCCAAAACATAGATGAATGTTGAAATACAATATTTTACCAAATTTCAAATGATTGCTATCTTGGCACTTAGTGAATAAAGAAAAAAAAATTGCAACATTTGAAATTGGATTTCTAGACTATGCAAAGACACTTTTGGTCCCCTAAAGCACCTAAGGGTTAACCTCCTAGTGAGTAAAAAAATTGTGAATATTTAAAAAGAACTTTCATACATTGGAAAATTCTCCCCACAATTGTAAAATGATCCACTTCAACTATCTAAAAATTTTGAAAAATCCACTTCCACAATCTTATAGTCTCATTTCATAACCAACTTTATGCTCTTTTTAGCAATACCAAAGTCAAATCATTCCTTAGAATTTCCTTGAGATGAAAATTAAAAGAAAGAATATTATACAGAAGTATCTCTCAATAGTGAAGGGGGTTGAGCTCCTCCACCTTTGAAAATTCATAAAAGATTAATTGTTCCCAAAACTTACACACTTGCATTTTCCTTTATTAGCCTTCACAAATCTTAGATTATGCTTCATCATTTTCTCTTGCATGCCCGGTCACTTTTCTTTGGGGCGGAGTTCTTGAACCTCATAGTACCCGTTCTTTCGACAAAGAATGTCTACCATGGTACACGCAACATCTTTAGGCCTCTAAAATCTTGCCCGAACTTTAGGTTCAACGAAAAAAAGGTACTGTACATTGCTAATCGAGGAAAAATGACACGACTTGGAGTTCAAACCTCAGGCCGGCAAACATACACACCAACTTGAAGAAGATTGCATCAAGCCCAATCTTCATAAATGTGATAGGGCAGCTTGTTAGCAATGCATCAAATCATGGTCACCGCCACAAACTCAGTTCAAGAAGTCTGTTTATAACCACATAGGGTGGAGGAGAAGAAAAGGAGGGGAAGTATCCACAAAAGCATCTGGAAAATCAAAGAACTCGCACTTTCCATTTCGTTTCGATTATGGAATCGGAAGCAAAACTGGCGGGTACACTAAGTCACTAACCTAGAAAAAGAACAGTGGGCAGTTTCATCAACTGTAAGTTTCTGTGATTTTCAATTTACAGTGTACCACAGCCAGTATGTAAAGGAGTTAAGACTTCTGCACTGTATTAAAGCATTGCATATGCATTCATATGCGACTAGAAGCTGGGATTTGTTACGTACACAAATATCAGTTTGTGGACTCAGCAGGAACATGCTTAGTACCGTGGACAGAATGTCAACGCACTGAGCATCGAAACTGGTTACGATCCTGCACGAACCATCGAAAAAAAAGTTAGTCATACCGCGCTGGAGAAACGCGGTGTCAATATCCAAAAAGGATCTTCTACTCGAACAGAAGGTTTGACACAGAAAGCTCTTGTTGTGCCCAAGACAAAAATGTTGACGTTAAGACTCGGTTCAAAGATCTAAAAAAAACTCCCACAGTATGAACTCAACTTCAGACAAGGTTCCATAAGAATTAACCTCGCCACATTCGTTCACAAACCATAATAACATCGCAATGATCACTGACACTCTGACACTAATAGAAATTTACAGTAAAGTTTCAACCCCAAGCCCGTACTCTGTATTCCAACGGTGGAAACACTACGCAGCTCTCATAGCTAAAGCATCAGCGGTGGCTGGTGGGCAGACAACCTCTAACTACAAAGGAATAGGAGACCATGGGCGAGAGAGGGAGATGAGAGTGAAGTACGACATTAAGTAGGGTTACATAGAGTGAGGAGGAACGAAGAAAGGAGTCTCCTACCACAGTAGAACAGTTTGATCAAAAGTTCTCGATTTTAATCAATGGACATTGAACCCTTGGATCCAGAAATTTTTGCTAAGCAATCCCAGCCTACACGTTCAAATCAATTATTATGATCTTCATCCAACGCATAAACAGCACATTCTACAAGCTGAAGTTCTGCATCACAGCTTAAGTGAGCACTTTTCATATCAAAGATATCTGTTGCTCATCAAAAACTCCAGATGTGATCTCTATATCCTACAAAAGAGCGGCACATCCATTCTGCCTTACCGACTTGCACCAAATATATTGTCAATCCGAAAGGATCATTCTATCCGAGCACGTATCAGTGAGCATCTGGGTAACAACCGATCGTCGCACACGGACCAGGCTTAACATTAATCCAAGTGATGTCTTAATGTGGAGCCACAAAATTGACGCGGTGCAAAATTTAGCCCACACCACAGTAGAAGACCTTATAACACTTTCTGCCAGTAATGAGTTCCCAAAATTTATCCTTAAAGCTTATTATTCCAGCACATTATCCATTTAAGACCTATAAGTCACAGAGATCCAGAACACTTGGTACAAGCAAAACGTAACCCTATTTAAGCAAAACAGAAACCTAAACCGTACATTTCAGTGGTGCAGATTGTCCTCAGCTCTCATAGCTAAAGCATCAGCGGTGGCTTGTTGGCAAACAAAACCTCAAGCTGCAGAGACAACTGCAGTGGAGACGGAGACCATGAGCGAGGACGGAGGGTGATGAGAGTAGAAGCACGACATAACGAGGTACATAGAGACAAAAGATGAAGGGAATGTCTGCCACCACACTAGATCTATTTGATCAACAGTTTTAGATTTACATCACTGGACATTGCACCACTGAATTATCTACACGAAACCGTGACCTAGACTGTAAACAAACACATAATATTCATCCAACCACCCCCCAAAATCTCGAAAAGCCAAAAATCAAGCTTGAAAGTAGTTCTCGTCCTCAAAATTCAAAACCCACATGCTTTACAGAATATCAATTACCTCAACTCATATATGACTCTCCCCTAATCTCGGTTTAGATTGCTACTGATCTAAAACCGCTTGTGCTAATGAAGCAAAATTAGGTGCCGAACACCTGAGATCTTCACCGAGATATCTAAGAATCGCTAGAAGGTAAAATAGTCTAGGACTCGTTCCATGGAATAAAGGTGCCTAAATAAGGCTGCAATATATCACGTGCCGTTACATGCATATCCGCACAATACTGTTCTACACTTAAAACAAGGTTGAATAAAAGATCAGAGTGATTCATACGGTCTGGTGGATTTCTACTCAGGCCAGGTCCAGGGGGAACTGTCCGGTACCTAGTTATTTTTGGAGCACCATCAAGGCTATCATCGGTGTCATGTGAAACAGCATTTGATTGATACAAACGATTGTACAGAGAGGATGGAAGAGGGGAGGGAAAAAGACTGACACCAGGGATTTTCCTAATGGTTACCTTGTCTACAGTAATAGCACTAGCCTGCCGTTCACACACCTCCCAGCAGCCTCTTCACGCCTGCTCTCTGCTCGGCAGTAAGTCTCGACGGAAAATCGATGTCGAACTTGATCCGTAAACTGCCTCTTCTCCCGGGTTCCTTTGCCACCGGCATCCCCTCCTTCGGCAGCGACTTCTCATAGCCGGGATGTATCACATCCGGAATACTAATACTCAGCGTCCTCCCATCTAACGTCGCCAGCGTGAAATTGCACCCTGTTAATGCCTCCACCAATGATATCTTCTTGGTCATGATTAAATCGTTCCCGTCTCGTTTAAAATTCTCATGAGGTCTCTCGTCGATAACGAACACCAAGTCCGCGGCCACCATACCGGGCTGCTCATTCCCCTTCTCAGGAAAGGTAATCTTCGTGCCTTTCTTCCAACCAGGCTTGACCTCAATTGTCAGAATCTCCTCGACAGGCATGGTCTTCCCACTCGCATCGGCAATACTCCTAGAAATCTTCATCTTCCGCGTCGATCCCTTGTAAAGCTCCTCTAAACTGCACAAAAGTTTATTTTCCACGGGAGCGGCCTTCCGCGGCTGCGTATGCGAGGGCCCTTCTCCAAACGACCGAAACGCCTGATTCCCGTCTGCGTTTCGGAACACATTCTCGCCACCCCCAAAACCGCCGAACATTCCATCGCCGAAGTGACCTCTACCGCCTCGTCCGCCCATGCCGCCCATCCCCCCGAACGGACTCGCCCCACCAAAAAACTCTGCAAATATATCCTCAGCATTCCTAGGGTTAAAACGAAACGCATTACCACCGGCGCCTGTCGAGTATCCATGCGATGCGCCCGGGTGCGGCGCTTGCCCTTTCAGTCCCTCCTCGCCTTCCTGATCGTAGATTTGCCGCTTCTGCGGATCGCTCAAAACCTCATACGCTTCCGATATCTGCTTAAACTTCGCCTCCGCTTCCTTCTTATTGTTCGGATTCTTATCGGGATGCCACTTCATCGCCAACTTCCTGTACGCCTTCTTTAAGTCATCCTCCGAGGCAGTCTTCGGCACCTTCAAGACGCTATAGTAATCCACCCCCATCCCTTCCCCTCGCTTCCGCTTCCCCGTCCCCCTCTCACAACCAAAAACCTTGTCCTCTCTCTACACTTCCCGGATCCCGAATCCACCAAAGAATAAGAAACCGAGTCTTCAATCAAACTGCTCTGCAAACCAAATATGAAACAAAAAAAAGGAAATGGAAAAGGAAAAAACTGCTACTACAACAGCAAAAATCGCTTGGTTCTCGCACAAGAACCGTCACAGAGCTAACTTCCAGCAAGAACAGAAACGGGACCGAAGGTCTGATATTAACAATGCGGGGCACCGTCCATGGCCAAAGGCAAAGGCAGTCCGCAGGGCAATGAAGGAACTCTCTAGAACTCTCTGGAAGGCCCGGGAAGGCTCTGGAAATTAGGGCTTAGGGTTCCTCCATTTTTCCTTTTCTTCGACGTTGTCTGCCATCCATGTTGAACTCCGCCCACCGGACCGGCCGGTCAATTCAGACCGGAGAAACCGGCACGGGGCGAGGACCCAGTCGGCACTTTTGGAGCTAGTCCACCACCGTGGCAGTGAATCTACGGCGGAGGGGTGTTGTGAGCTCCGATCGGACGGCGGGGAGAAGGCCCGTGGGGAGTTGGAGCACGGAATTGTCCCTGCCACGCGGGCGAACTGTGAGAGCGGCATGTGTGATTTTGGGGAGGCAGAATTAGTAAGCTGATTGGGTTGTCAGTCGGTTTCTCTCTCATTTGTCAGAGTTTTCTTCAGTTATAACTGGTTAAAGTTACTTAAATATAGGTTAAAACTCTCGACAGTAATAGTTATCTTTTTTTTATACTACCTGCCCCCCTGCCCCACGAAAATATTTGTAATGAAAATAGTTAAGTAAGCTTTAGTTTTAGTTCTAGTTCTACTAGTGTTTTTTTCCTTAAAAAGTGATGGTGCTTTCACAAAAGCAAAGAGAGAGCAATCAATTAGTGTAGCTTATGCAACTGTGTCAACATGAGAATGAGACTTAGAGGTCAAATTCTACTTAGGTTAGTGAAAACTATTAGAAAGAAAAACCTCATTTGTGCATTAAATGTCAAGAAACTCTTGGTAAATGATCCATTGATGTTCTTCACTACATCCGCTAAAGTAGGAGAAAATGAGTGATTCCTATGAACCATGTTGGCAAAAATGGCATCACGTTAGACAATGACAATCCTATGAGTGTTAATTGTTAATGAATGAAGTGGATTTTACTTTTTGTATTGATGCAGTTGTTAATGTTACTTTATGTTAGGTGGTGTTGTTCCAACTATGACAGTTGAAGAATGAGTAGAATTTAAGAGTGAGTTTATCTTCAATTCTAATCTTAAGGTTGGTGTTGAAATTGACAAATAAGACACTATATATTACCACACATTGTACATTTAGTGAATTTGAAGGAAACAATGTGAAAAATGCATCGTATTGCATGTAACAATTAAGTTCTACAACCCTACCAAACAACCTAGTAACATTGATGCTTTGGTTAGTACATAGGATGAGATTGCTAGAAGAGTATTTCAAATCTTCATATTGAATTGGGTCCCATCAATCTAACCATTGATTGGATATTTTCACTAAATTTTATAATTTGCAATCAATTATACAAAATATAATTTCTTTAAAGTAGGCTTGATGTGATTGCATAAAGGATATTTCAAATCTTCATATTGAACAAGCCGGGTCCCATCAATCCACTAACTAGATACTTTCATTAAATTATATTATTTGCAATCAATTATATCAAAGAGAATTTCTTCATAGTAGTTTTTGTAATGACCTTGTTTGGATACAAGTTACTTATTTACATTCAAGTGATGTGAAGAAATATTCACGCTCTATCTTTATAAAAGCTATTTTTTGATCACATATCTATCAATTACATTTTTTCTTTACATCGAACACATAACTGTAAACCAATTTTGATTGTATTTCATTATTTCAAACAACACTAAAGTAATGAAGTTAGTTGTATCTATCAGCACAATTGAAATATGCAAATTGTAAACGAAAACTCAACCATTCATCCCAATGTATACATTCAAATAAAAGAGTAATACCATCTTAAGATATTCTAGCAATTTATTAAATACATCCACTGTGTTGAATCCCTTATATCACTTTTAAGCAAATTTGCAATTAAAAAAGAAATCCTATTAGTAAGTAATTCTTGCTAATAAGTTCAAATCTAAAATTGATACACTTTATTGTAGAATTGACATGAAATTTGTAAATGAAGAGTATACAAGATTCACTAATAGAATAGTAAGTTACAAAGACAAGAGCTAAAAACTATTAATTTTGTTTAAATCAGCTCAATTGACTAACACTCTAATTTTCACATGCCACACTTGATGCTAAATCATATCAATTTTAGTACAAATAATAAATTCGAATAGTGACATACCGTGTCTATTGTTGCCTTAATGATGTTCATGCATTCTCCCACTACATTGGAGAGCCTTTAAGATGTGCTAAGTAACAAAACAATCTTCAAATCTCTCTTAAAACAAGGCAGTTGAAGGTGATTGTTGATAAAGAGATAATTGCATCTTTATCATCATGTTTGGAATATGATTATAGTAAGTGAGCTTATTCTCTTTATAGTTGTTTTAAATGAGTGAATGGTATGATACTTGCGTATTTAGTATAGTGGATTGTATAAGTATGGTATATTTTTCACATTGGTTTTGTCAAATTATAGAGGCTGATGACTATACAATAGAGTTCAATTTGTCACACACTTTACCATCCTTGACAACAACAACAATCACTCAATTGCCTGTAAGTGGAAGCAATTGGAGGAGTTGTAGAGGCATTGAAACCTCATGTAAAGTTTGAAGGGGATTTTGACCCATTAAATATATATTAAAATAATTCCCAAAATAAGAGATCAAGGAATAAATTTTCCATTTTTGATAGGAGTTTGGATTCGTTAAACATCATTCCAAATTAAAGGGTGCAACATATAACATCCAAAACCATTGCTTAATTGTAATTGAGTTAATGACCAAGGCAGTAATTTGAAATATTTCAGAGCACCATTCAAGCTAACTAAATTATTTAGTGCCACCACTTTACAATTTATTATATTGAAGTCAAACTTTTTAATGAAAATAGGTGTCTACTTTTCAATAATGAATGAGGTACATCACAATTCTTTGTCCAAATTAGAAGGAAATTAGTGTGAGGCCTAGAGTCAATTGTTACTTGGATTTTAGAATTTTTTTTCTTGCTTTAACTCAATTTTAATAGAATTTACAATTAAAAAGATCTAAAAAGAGTATTTACATTGTATTTGATAGAATTCTCTATTCATATGATGAATTATCCTTCAAAGTCTAGAAGTGCCTTAAACACTTCTATTTCCTAATTCTACCATTAGATTAGGTGTCTAAAACATCAATCAAAAGTTTGAGAGATAATTAGGCTCAATTGGCCAAAATTGTAGTAAAACTTCTAAATTAGAATATTTCAAATCATGTCTTTGAGTGCATTAGTGCATGTGATAGAACACAAGTTTATAGGAGTTAGAGTTACATGATACTAGGATAAAAAGAGTTTTGCTATTTCTAGAAATTCACATGGATGACCTATTTAGAGGTCACCATCCATTTTGAGAGAACAATGAAAAGTTACATGTGCATCATATAATTAAAATCCAAAAGATATGAGGAATGCACAATTGGAGATAGGAAAGATATGATTATAGTATAAAAACATATTAAGCAATGGCAATATCGATTGATATGAGGATTTGAAAAGGAGTTAATTAATTTTGAACCTCCTATAAATAATGCAAAATAAAAATGTAAACTTGCACTCAATATTTTGAAGCTTTTTATAATTTATCCAAAAAGTTTCAAAATTTTCTAGAATGTAGAAGATGACTCTATGGAAAGTCAACCACAAATACCTACGATGGAAAATTCATAGAAATTACCTAGATGGCAATAAAATCTCACTAAAATTATGATAGAATTTTTAGTACTAATAAAATGTCCCATTCAACAAGTTTCAAGGCATTCTCACACCAACAAATATTACATTTAGTAGCTACACCAAATTCAATTTCAATTTCAATTTAAACATTTCATGTAGTGATTGGCATATGGGAGCTTGCAATCTCCAATCAAAGTCAAAAAGGACTATTTTATTACTTTCATGCCCTTTTGAACAACCTAGGCTAGTCACATCTATTGAAAAATGTAAACTCCACAATTAATTTTGGATTTTTTACCCTTTCTTTGATTTGTAATTCATTGGCTTTCAAGAGCCAAAATAGGGGGTAGGAAGTCAACAATTTGAATTTGGAACTCTTGAAACCAATGGCACAATTTTTTTTCCATTTGCAACATTTCTCCAAAATTTAGATTGATTATAATAGTAGATTCGGCTTTCTAGTAGTTAGAAGTAATTTGGCTATAGTTCTAGGAAATTGTTTTGGTAAATTGAGAAGGAAAGGGGCCTTAAAAAAGTGTAGAAGTCCACTACTTCATCTCAATTTCATCCCCTTTTTCATTTTGTTGTGGCCACATTTGTTGGCCGATTTGGCCAATTTTTTGTCTACTTTGCGTTTTGGAGCATTTTTTGTTCATTGCTGAGTCTTGAACTTGCCTTAAAAGAGGTGAGGGTCCTTTAGACCTTATCTTGTCTAATTTCATTGAATCTTTAATTTTGTGTACTAAAACTTTGTGTGTTACCTTTGGGTTCTTCGGAAAATTTGATTTATCACATCAACTAACCATTTTGTACTAACTCCTTGTGTTACATTTTCCAATTTACTAGAAAAAATCCATGTAGACCTTTAACCTGCAAAAATGTGGTCTAGTCTATGTTGTGGTATTGATTGCTTATTTTAGATTGTATTTCACTAATCCAAAGGTTTTATTTTTTGGGCCATTTGGAAAGATTCATTTTTCACAAATCTTTGAAGTCTTTAGTTACTACTTGACAAAAGAGATTTATTTGTTTGTATTGGTTTTTTTAAAGGAAGACTAACCATGAATATTTTTTAGTTTGATCCAATGTGACAAAAAATCATCCTCATGTGGCCAAAAATCAAATTAGTGTGGCCAAAATTAGATCTTATGTTTCAAAAATCAATATATAGTATTTGGCAAGTCTCATTTGTCCACTACATTGAATTGTCTTTTCTTAAAGTGCCATTCATGATATTTTGAAATGCTCCCTTTTCTCCACGTCTTCAAGTAAGGAACTGCAATTAGTGACATTAGATAGGATTATTAGGCTTAATACAAGTGTCATTAAGTATTGAATGAGATCCTTCAAAAATATTTTGTAGGATTGAAATTAATAAACATGTGTCACTATGGTTAAAACTTTTGTATACAAATTCTAGAAATATAGATGTACATAGGGTTCATGGATTTGCTCATTTTCAGTTGAAATTTTGCATAAATAAAGCTTGTGAAATGTAAATGGACTAAATCATCACAAATTTCATTCTAAGAGATGTTGTATATATACATTTGTAGTTCATATTTCTCTTGCCTAGATAGTTGTCATTTTTGTCATGAAGTTGTTGTTTCTAGATCTTGTGAATGACAACAATTTCAATGCGAAGGTTGACTTTTATTTCCTCAAGCTAAATTTGTAAGTTCTAGAATGCTTGAATTGCATCTATACAAGAATGCTTGTATGTGAATGTGCACTGCAGTTAAGATTAGATTATGTAGACTATAAATGTTATTCCATTTCTTCATTGCCTCAAGATTGAATCCAATTTCAATGCTTGTGCACATCTTTAGCTACTTTGAATGCATGTTAGAATTTGAAATGCATTGCAAAGGCTTTGGCATTCAAGGGAAAGTTAAGGTAAAATTGTATAATGCAACAAATTATGATTACAATTCCTATGTTCATAATATTTTGGCTCAATGTCCCTTGTTGGGCATACATTACATCCCAATTTTGTCAACTTATGCATTTTGAGGTGTATTTTCTTGTATTTGGGATTGCACAAAATGGAAGGTCATTATTTGAGCACAAAAGGAAAAATTGAAAAACGTATCATAGTTGGAATGAATCGTTCAAGAGTTTTGCAACGTAGCATTGCAACAAAGTTAGGCATACCATGTTCCAGTATTGAGTATATTTGAAAAAATTCCACGATTATGGAACAATAGTCACTTGTAAGGTTGTACATTGACATTAGAAATTAACTAGTCAAATTAGAAGAGGATTGGGACACATTCATACACAAAATAGAAACATTCCACTAGCATCATTATAGAAAAAGATGATTGAGAAAGTTTGTGTGTGTATGTGAATGAAGGAGATCAAACGTATTAGATTTCATAACTACATTGCAGAGAAGATACCATTTTTCATAGCAAGCACAAGGCATAGAGATTGGCATTTTTCAAAAATATCAGGCTCAGAAAGCATTGGATTGGATGAATGTGATATGGATAGATGAGGCCTCATTCAAGATAGGCAAAAATTTACAGCAAGTGAAGGTTTGGCAAAGGTTGTACAAACATTATTAATGGGATTGCTTAGCATCCATTTTTAAATGTGGCTGCACATCTATCATGATTTGGGGTGCTTTTATAAGTTATGAAAAGTGTCCCATTATTATTATGCCATGCAATAACGTACTGGAAAGAGGCAGACATGCCATTTCCTCCAATTTCCTCCCCCCCCCCTTCAACAAAAAATTGAGAGCCATTGATTTAAAATTTTAAAAAATTTCCTCCCCTGTGGATGCTGTTGATTTGGATATGGATACAAATGTGGACATGATATAGAATGTGGTACTGGTACAGAATATGGATATATATATATATGTATAAAATATATATATGATACATGAATACATATACTATATGGAGATACGGATACAATATGGGATTTATCCCATATCAAATGCCACCCCACCTTCCCCTAAAATTTACAAAGTAGTGGACGGGGGGGTTGTTACTAAAAAAAATAATTTAATTTAAATTGTATCCTTAAGGGGTATCGGAGGTTTAATAAAAAAAAATTAATTGGACTTGATTTGAGCTCATTGTCATTGCGATAGTTTTGTCACAAGGACAATGAGCTCAAAAGAGGTAGTTACTACCTCAAGGAACCTCAATTAGATGGACAAGTGCTAAGTTTGTTGACGTTGTGTATAAGGATCAATTGAGCGGCTTTTACTTTAAGCATGATGATCCTCAAAGTCTTTTGTCAATAGAGGATGGAGCCTTGGTGCATCACAGTACCTTACCAAAATAATGGTGAGAAGCTTATAAGGTTTGGAAGATGACATGGCATGCAAACTCCTTAGACTTGAATCCCAAAGAGAATGTGTGGATGATTCTATTAAAAGACTTTCCACAAAATGAGATTAGGCCAAACAACAAAGATGAATTGGTCAAAATTATTGAGCGGCATGGAAAGCCATATCTATGGAGATTCTTGATAGCCTCATAAATTGCTAGCTTGCTTCATCAAATGAAGGCTATGATTAATGCTAGGGGTGGTAGTACTATGTGATATATAGTGTGCTACAAAATGATCTATTGTTGTATGTTTTGACTATTCCAATGTAATAAATCATTATATCATGAAAGTAGTCTTTATTACCTTCCATATCTAATGTTTGGTCTGTAATTCTATGGATTTCTAAACCTCTAATGTCATTTTGAAGTTATAGATTTACTGCTAATTTTTAGCAATAGTACGGGATGGACAATTGAGACTTGTTTAGTATTATAGTATAGTTGGACTAGTATAGCCATGCCCCAAAGCCAATCAAGTGGATCAAATTTTTAGTTGCGTGTTGACAAGGTGGTCTAAACATGTTAGATTAGACAGGAGGTAGCTAGATAAATGTAGAAGATTATTTGATTTGGATATAAATAGAACCTCTCTAAAACAATATAGTTGGAACCACTCTGACATATTACATTAGCTAAAGAAGTTCCAGTTATATTAGAGATGGGCATTTGCAATCATGTGTTTGTATGTGGCTCGGTCCAAGACCAACAATCAATATTTCCACATAAAGTGTTATTGGCTTATAGAATATTGACTTAGAGAGATTCTACTTGTACCCAAAGTTTGCAATTAGAGTCAAAGGGTCCAATTTCTCAAGTTCACTTCTACAAGGGTAGGGTTGCAAAAGTATGAGCATGGAGCAACAAGTATTGAACATTGACCAATGAGCTTTGAACAATTTTAGAAAATGTTGTGGAAAATTATAAACCATTCACTATAAATGATCAATGTTAGTGTTATAGAATAAACATATGGATTTAAATGCATTCAAAAAGGATGATTGGAGATGAATGATGATGGATGAATTTTTTTTTGGACTTGAAGTGTTAGGTGAAACACATCAAATTATTCATCCAAGTTGATGACACTACAAGGGAAAAGGGTGCCTTAAGTGAGTTTTTAAATATAGTCCTACACATAAGATTGTAAATAATGACCTTTAAGGAGATTTTCAGCAAAATTTTACTAAAACTACATGTATTTCTAATAAAATTTTGCTGAAAATCTCCTTAAAGGTAATTACTTATAATCTTATGTTTAGGATTATACTTAAAAATTCACTTAAAACACCGTATTCTCTTGTAGTGTAAAGATAGAGTTGGATGATTGTTAAATGGAGCTAAAAATGCAATAGTATACCAATTATAAAGCATAGTTTTTAATTTTGATATAAACACCTTCTATACTTTTTTAGATTCTAAAATGCAATGGAGTAAAATTGTTTATTGGAAATTAGTCAATAATATTTCCCAAAAAATCAAAATATAAGATTTTAGTACATTTTAGCTTTCTAGTGGATGAATATTTTTGTCTAAATATTTGATCTCTAAATTTACTTTCTTCCATTAAAATTAGAAGATTTTCAGCAACTACCGAAGGCTACAAGTTCCCCTTGCTGCCAGCGTTGGGGAAACAACCTTGCAACTGCTGCTTGACATGGCATGGCAACTACCATGTCACCCCCCCAAAAGAATTTCAAATTTTTTTTTCTGCTTTTTTTTTTTCTATTCTAATAAGTTACTTATTTTTTCAAATTTTTTTTCCAAAAAAAAACAAAACCAAAAGTAAGATTAAAAAGAATAGGGTCAGGGGAACATGCCTAAAACAGCCTTTCCGACCCTCCAGAAATCCTCTAATGGATACATCTAAAGATACATTTCTTTAATTTATATGTATAATATTAATTATATTCTTTCAAAATAAAAACCATGAAATCTTCCATTGATGAAAGATGCATACTTTAAAGTCTATAATTTTGGCTCTAAAAAATATCTTTTTTCAAAAAAAAAATATGTTTGGAATTCTAAAGTATAATCCCAATGTCCTTTAAATATATTATTATTTTTTAAATATCAAAATTAGGAAATAAAAATAGAAATTAGATCCTCAAAATGAAGAAGTTTTTTGTGAGTTCTTTATTTGTCTCTAGACAAAGGCTTACAAAGGCTTCCCTTGTTTCACAAGGAGCATCATAGTAATTTCCAAAAAATAAAATGACCCCTCTTTAAGAAATTTTATAAAGTACCTTAGGACCAACAATTATCAACCACTTCATCTTGAAGTGTAGTGAACCACTTTATTTTGAGTCTTGTTGTGTTGGTTTAAGATTAAAGGAAGAAGTATTATTGCCATCTTTTGTTTTGAGGATGCTAGTTCCATTGCTCTTGCTAAAACAAGATAGACCTTATATAGATTTTACTTACATTAAAATGATTTTTGATGATTTGGAAAGACTCTATCCAATACAAAAGAGACAAATCGCCTCTTATAAATCAATGAATTTGAATTTGAATTCTAATTCCAATAAACCAAACCCCACAGAAAACTTTGTTTGTAGGCAGTGCAAAGGTGGTAATACCGACTCCAAAGGTGATACACTGCAAATGTAATCCAAAAGTGTACAAGCCTTGCATATCAAGTTTTTATATGGGGACCAAGGTATATATATTCAACCTCAATTTAAACCTACTACATTTGCAACATTGATGTACTCTTCTTTACTTTCATTTCGATAGCTATCCTCCATGGCTTCCATGTCCATATACTTTAAGGTCATAAGACATGACCTCTATCTCTTTGGTGTTACTATTGGTGAAACCTCTTTGGCAACAACTACAACAATTTCAAATCATATGTATATTAAAAAACATCAAAAAATACATTAAAAATGCTAAATTCAACCAAACAACAAGGTTGCTATGGCTGCAAAGGAAGATTAGCAAGAAATTTAACAAAGCAAAGGTTATTGCTTTCAAGTTTCTTAAAATTCAAGAGAAGAAAGAATTTCAAAATTAAAGTGAAAGAAAACAACTAGATAGAAAATGTTTGAACCTTATAAATAAATTTTGATTAAAATTAAAGACAAAGGGAAGAAGTCAAATTAAAGAATAGTTGACTTTGTAAGATTCAAGGACTTAGATATACTTATAAGAAGTTCAGGGTTCTATTTAGTGAGCCTTAGAGCATGAGCCCAAGAGCCAAGGAGTCGGAGAGCCTTCATAAATTAACCAAAAATTCTGTGATTTTTAGGGTGTGGCCCTATGATTGTAGAATAGGGTATAAGATTAATTTACAATATGAAAACATAAAATACAATGGTAGTTTAGTCATTCTAATTACACAATAGGCTAAGGAATAAAACTATACTATGAAAAAATTATAAAACATCATGCCTATAAAAAAAATCAAAATAATATAAAAATGAATGGTCTATATAGACCTCAGAGAGTATCATCTTGAAAAGCTATTGTCGCTCGCGCAATCTAGGCGCAAGTATTTTTATACATAAAATGTGGTAAGATGATACAAATTATCGTCCCAGGGAATTCCAAATGTGTTCCCAAACTTTAGTATCCGGATGGTCGTTTTCTCTTCTACCGACTGCTTTCTTCCATTCTATTCCAGAATCAACTATTATCCGGATTCCAATCCTACCTAACTACTTGCGCTCTATCTATCTTGCCGTGTCTTCTTTGAGCTGTTCTCACTTTGATTGCCCGGAGTCTTTACCGATGCCTTCACTAGTGTACTCTTTGATGATGACCGAGTTTGAGGCTTACGTGAAACCTTTGGAGGTGAATCTTCAGATTCCATCTCTTCTTTAGATCTGGACTTCAACACCTCTTCTTCCGATTCTTTAATCTCTTGAATCTCCGGATCCTTGGCTTGTGGCAACTCACTCAATTCAATCTCAATACAATTCCACTTTGGTATTGACTGCTACATATGTGAGAAATTTTGTAGATGAGATCGGGCCGAAATGCCGGATTTGTCATTATTCTTATCCAGGCATCGAGGTTGCCGCGAACAGCCAATCCGGGTACCATGAACTTTCCAACTATGATTTTTCCAAGTGGTGGAAAAATTGGGATGAAAACCCCTTGCTTTATCAAAACAGACTTTTCACTTGCTCCTTTCTTCGGCTCCGGTACTACTGGTCTTGATGGAGTCTATGTTTGGCTACTTGAGGGTCCTGCAACTAGAGTGAGGATAGACTTCAGTCCCTCCAATTGTGGCTGAATTAGACCACTAGAAGCCTACGAGATCAAAGTTTGTCGAACTAGAGTATCCCGGAATATGCTCTTGGAGACTTCCGGAAATCCTTCTAAGTCGATAGCCCGTTCTAGATCCAGGTGCCCTAGCAACTTGGGGATGTCCTTCAAAACAATCCCTATCTAGGTTTTGAAGTTGACCAGCATCTTTACCATCCTAGATCCAGTCATGTGCCTTTTCTTCTCCAACCAAGTGGTGTTGAGGTCATCTCGAATCACTGTATGCTCCAGAACCATGATAAGTTCCTTGAGGTTGTGGATGAGTCAAAGAGCCTCCATTTCCTTCTGTCTCGTCATGTTTAACTCCCCCTCCATCCACTCGAGTTGGGACTTGAAGCTATCCTTTTCTTCCTCTAACTTCTGGACCAGTTCCTCCTTCTGTCGGAATTCTTCCAAATTCAGACAGTTCTGGATCTCCTCCAAAATTTGGTCCAATTCTACCTTGAATTCGCCTGCGATAAGGAGCATGTGATCCTCTAGGTCACCATACATTTGTTTGGCTTGTTGCATCTATGTGATTCCAACTTCAAAGAACTCTAACTCTTGAAGATGTTTCGGATCTGGAATTGACTCCTCCCTTTCCGGAGTTAGCTCCTTCCTCCGTATAGCCGGATCTGTAGACTTCCTTTATCTCTGGTCCATTGTTTTTTCTTCCTCTTCCAATTGCTCTTCTTCTTTGGATTCCTTCTCCTCCTTCTTCAACTTATCCGTGAGGCCGTATTTTAAGATCTCGACTCCAATGTTGTACCAAATCGTTTCCTTTGCATTCAAGACCTCTTTGTGGTGATAGAGGTGGAACAAATACAGGGTGATAGAACTGTGCTTTGCTCAGCCCATGTACTCTACTAGTTTGCCCACTACTCCTTGAATCACTCTCCTCTAATGGACAATCCGGTCCTCAAAAGCTCCGAAAATGGTGTTGGCTATCGTGATCGTCACCTGGGTAGGCTTTTCTGGATACAAGATTGGAATTAGGAAATTCGGTACCCATCTATGCCTCTTGTTTTTCCAGTCACTAATGGCAAAACCCTCCTTTGAGTGGGCTTGACTTTGGAACTTTCTGGCTACATACTTATCCGCTCTTCCAACTAGTTCGAGTCCATTTTTTTAAATGAATAGACATCCGCCCAAATGTCTTCCGTCCAAGCTACGAGTCGACCTCTCACTATCAACTTGTACTGATTCGGAACTCTGTAAATGAGTTTTTGAATCATCTCCTTTTTCTTCATGCTTCACAGCCTATCTAACAATTTGACACACCTGATACACATGAGGTCCTCCTCTAATTGAGCTCAGTAAGCCGGATCGGAAGGGATAACTAGACAAACCATTCGAGCTACAACTTTAGATTTTTGTGCAATCGGATTGGCAGCCACCGCCATGAATCACCACCAACTGATAACCTATTCCGGTACTGACCTTTCCATCCTCTTTTTATCTCAATCACTAACTCACCATTCTTTCTCTCAACTATACTTTCACAAGGTTCAACAAGCAGAAAAGGAGAGAAAGAGAAGTGGCAGTGGGTTTAAGTACTCGGTGCACGACTAATAGTTCTCGGTGGAGAATGGATAAAAGACTATTCCCCTAACAATCTTCTAATTTCCTAGACCGGAAGTCTAGAACGTAGGTTTTAGGAATCCAGTACCTTTCTAGATCCCAGATCTATATCAGACTTATTTTTGTAACGTTACTAATGGTTTTAGCAATTTGAAAACTAACTATTTCTATCATAGTTGTAGTGTAGCAAAAAATCTCTAGGAATTACCAAAAAAATAAAATTTGCAAGTCTATCTAACCTAATTTCAGACTAATTTATCCGGTTTGAGATTTCGTGCTCCCACAGTTCTTTTCAAGAAAGTGGTCAGAATGTTTCAGGTCAAGTCAAATTTCCTACTGAAGACGGTTTAAGCCCAATAGTTGAGTTGTCTAGTGATTCAGATGGGGAGCTTTTGCATGTTTATCATTA
Source organism: Pseudoscleropodium purum (assembly GCA_963969395.1). Classification (NCBI taxonomy): domain Eukaryota; kingdom Viridiplantae; phylum Streptophyta; class Bryopsida; order Hypnales; family Brachytheciaceae; genus Pseudoscleropodium; species Pseudoscleropodium purum. The sequence goes on from OZ017802.1 coordinate 13,849,956, forward strand.
GTCATCAACTACATTGTGTCCATTAAAAGGTTCTGCGAGAGTAGTTAAATCAAAGTCCACCTTTGTTCCTAACAATAGCTCCACTAGTTCAAACTTATCATGGCCTCCCCTCTATCCTGTTGATCAATAGTCTCCTAGTGTCATGCGATGCCTTAAGAAACTAGCAAGTATTTGAGGGAGTAGAAATGAGCTTGCTAATATAGATTTTGAATCAATCGAATACCAGAAGGTTTATTTTCTCCCAACTAGTTTTGACGGAGATATTGTCTTTGAACTACCACCATGTCGAGAGTCAACCTCATTTTCTTCATCGAAGAACATGAGTGGCATGGATAAGCGCTATAATGGTCATACATAGTGTCATACTATGACTTCAAAGATTCACAGTGATTTAGGGCTAAAGTTTAGGAAGTCTTTGTGTGTTGGTCACTTGGCTTGCTCAAATGTTGATTGTGACTATTTGAAGAGGTCTTCAAAAAGGAATGAGACGGAACGGTCCGGTAACACAAGCACTTCATTCCACAGAGGGGCAATTCTTCCACTTGATTCAACTTTAGTTTGCAAAGTTTGTAAACTTCCACCAACTTGCGTCAATTTTTGTGATGGAAGAATTTACTACGTTGTAGGTTCAGTTGATATGACGAGGGCTTGCATTCATTTAGGCACTCATAACCACCTTGCCGCTAATGGACTTTGTTAAGATTTCGTAGACTTAATATCACAACTCATTGCAAAAGAAGTAGAAAAAACACCTACAACCAAAGCCTTTGCAATAGCTCTAGCTGCTAGCAAAGAATTCTTAGACATTTTCCTAGTTCATGCAAGTGATGAACCAAAGAAAATGATGAGGGACAAGGCACTAGATGACGTCATGGACAAGTTCTAAGTCTTGAGTTCACCGAATGTTAGAAACATTATTGCATCCTTTCATAGCATTGGAGTTGGAGGAGGGGAGATTGATTGGCTACTTGCAATGAAGAAGCAAGCAAAGATTGAGTTCATTCATGAGAGCGTCTTTCCGAGGCAAGGACAAAAAAAAGTGTACCTATTCAAGATGCAAGTCGATGGCCCCAGGAGTGGAGTTGATCTTGTATAGCGGATGCAAACAGGGAGGATCTTGCTAACTGTTGGCTCATGTTTGACCACATTAAACGCGTCAAGAGTTGGACTACAATTGCATGTCATGTATATGATTCTAGTTACTGTAAGGTTATGACTGCTGTAATTTTTGATATGTAGTCAGAGGACATTGATGGACAAGTGATTATTTGGAGATGTTTCAATAGAGTTATGGAGAAGAATGGCTTACCCAATCCAAATTTCAAGGGATTCATGGCAGATAGTGCTCAAGCCAATTGAAATGTTGTTTGAATTGTCTACAACTCTGGCAAGGTTGTGAAGATGGTGGACTGAGAACGCACCTGCCTCTCACCTTAATGAAGTAACACACAAAGAGACTTATAAAGTGCAAGTTGTAGAACCAACACATCAAGCTCTGTAAAGACTAGAAGGATGCAAAGAGTCTTGAGGAGGCAGAGAGCAAGTACCTTCAAATCAAGGCTTGGTGGTACTCTTCTTAGAGGAATGTTTGAAGGAGCTTGAGTTGTGGTTAGCATTATGGCACTTCAGATATCGTCAATGGGGTGGCTTTATGGAAACTGTAAGTCCTTAATTCTTCCTTTCCTTCCTTTCTAAACATGGATGTGTGGAGTTTCATTGACAAGTTTGAAATTCGCCTAATACATCTTCTTTTACTAGTGCAGGATCTATCAACTGAAGAATTAGCAGATATTTCATCTTGCAATCTCTCTAAAACAGTTCACAACAAGTGGTTGCAAGCATCAGGGAAGCACGGTATTGATTTATACGTTGCGACATGTGATGATTGGATACGAGTGTACATACAAATGACAAATTACCAGGTGTACTTCAATAGTGACCCATCTAGATTTGGATCTTCACAACATGACTTGAAGCTGAAGAGGGCAATAGCATCTATGGATGGAAAGAGAATTACTGATGCCTTGTGCAATATGCTAGGTGCTGAGGAAGTATGCACCCGTATTCTACATTTAGAGGAAAGGAAGTGTTTGGGTCAACAAAATGAAAATTGGACATACCCATTGGGTTTGAAGGTGATTCTCATTGCCAGGGTTGACAGGACGTCAGGATGCGGACGCTGTGTCCGCAACGTCCGCTGACATTCGCGTCCTGGCGGACGCAACGTCCGCCAGTCCCCCGTCCGCCCGATTACGGCCGTCCGATCGACGCGCGGACTGATCTAGTCCGCACGATCTGGGCGTCCGCCCCATCCGTCTGCCCCGCCCCGCCCGTCCGCTTTCCGACGGCGGTCGGGACGCTGCGTCCGCTAGCGTCCGTGCGTCCGGACGTCCGGAAAACGGACGCTATTTTGGAGCGGACGTTCAAATTTGTCAACCCTGCTCATCGCTTGGATAAGGTTAATTTTTTTCATCCTAGAGTGCAATTGAGGTGGACTGAAGTTGCAATTGTTAGTGTGGATTTATCCACCCTAGGCTTTCTTCATGCAAAGCACATTTGGGAGACAGATTATAATCCTTATGAGTGGCATATAGCTCGCATTTCTATAAAGTCAAAAAAGAAGTGCCATGCCATTCAATCTCAAATTGAAGTGAAGTGTAAGATGAATATAGCTAAGGGTTATAAACTGACTACTGCTCCCATGTATAAGGGTCAGACACATGAGTTCAAAGGTTTTAGAGCAGAGACAAATGAATTCTGGATTTTTCTAGATGATATCAAATGTTGCGTGATGGATTCGAGGAGGTCTCATGTTCTCAGTCGACCAAGAATTCCAGATGTGTGGCGAGTGATGATTGGTATAGCCTTCTCTTTAGATGTGATTATTCTTTTTGAAGAAGTAAACTTCCACTTACAAGAGAGACTTTCCTTGTCTCCACAACAGCTCATTACTTCCTCCAAACTATTTGAAGTTGTATAGTGGACTTATGCAAGACCTCCTCATGCTGAGAAGCTTCTATACATCTATAATGGAAAAAACATGCGTAGGAATGAAAAGGCGCCTACTAAAGATCACCGAAACCAATGGGAGAGCACCCGAAATGTTATCGAGAATATTCTTGGAGTGAACATTTTGCCATATCCAAGACTTGGAGTTGTCATCACCCTCCAATCAAGAGTTGAACCTCATCACATGGTCTATCGAGTCACAATCTCCAATTTCCCAACTTGCACTTGCTTGTATTTCACTAGTATGGTGCTTGCATCAATTGGGAAGCAAGGGAAACATGTTAATTGCAAACATCTATATTACATTTTTTGATACTTGTGCAAAGTGGACCAAAACAAAGACAAGTTCGTTCATGCACCAAGCTTTAGTATGGATGAAGTGATGAAACTACTAGAAATGGCAGGGATGATGAAAAATATTGTCTAAAATGGTACTATGAACATCAAATCTGTTGTTAGTGCATGAATTTAGTATTGCATTTGTATATGTGTCAATGTAGAGATTTAGACTTTCAATATAAAGGGCTACAAATTAAAAATCTATTATTTTGATGTACTATACATGTATTTAAATTATATTATAATCTAAACCCTACAAGTGTCGTTCAAGTATTCCAAGCACTATAAGAATTTTGCCATTTTTACAAATGAATGTATCCTTGGATGGATTCAAAATGGAAGTTTGTAGAGATATTACTAAACTAGGCCTAATCGAAGTGCTAGTCTTGAATTTTTGAAACAAAAATTGGAAAACATTGTTTTTTATCAAGAAAAGGAAGACCTCCTCCCCTACCTATTTTTTTGGTGATGGTCGAAAGCACCCTCATGGGGCTCCTTCACTATAGTGCGATATTCAAAGGGGTGCATAGTCTCGCAATTTAAGAGAAAATAATGTAGGTGCATTGGGTTGGGCAACATACCAGTCTATTCCATGTTCATGGAACCGCAGTACCTAAACTATTCAAATAGGTGGACACTAATAGTTACTCAATATTAAGTCCATAGTCATAGGTGCATAATACTAGGTCGACACTAAACCTCTACAATAACAAATCCACAATCATAGGTCCACGGTATTAGGTCTACATTAAAAATGTTTGTATGAATCTATTATTCTTTACCTTATCAAAATGTATCCAAGTTTTTTACATTAGAAAAAATTTGAACCCTACAAAAGACCATTACGGACTCATTTTTTAGCACTCTGCAGTGCAAGTAAAGAAAAATAAAATAAAATAAAATAATTTAAATATTAAGAAAATAAAAAAATATTAAAAAAGTATGAAAATTTGACATAGAGCTAATGTAGTAGTCACAGTGTCACATCAACAGCTTTCATTAAAAAATTAAAAAAACAATGTGAATTCCTCTTTAATTGCATCAAAGGGGTTCCAAACACTTCAAAATTTGCAGCCATTTGGAGGGTTGAAATTTTTTGTAATGTCCAAACCCTCTGAAATGCCCAACATTTTTTTAAAGGATCCGAGGGCTTGCAAAATCTACGCTCACTGCTCTCAAGCTCACGCTTTTAGGCTCACAAACTAGCGTCATTGATAAGAAGTTAAACCAATTTTGTTTTCAATGTTTGTTTGATTCTTTTTGACAATTAGCAAGCAATTTGGGAATTAGAATTTGATAGAATTGGTTCAAAACATCTAAAAAAGAAAAGTAAAAATTAGAAGTGAAAATTAGAAGAAAGAAGTAGAAAAGGAAAAGACTTGTGAAGGAAGGAAGGAGTTGTAGACTTCTTTATTTTATTGTACTTCACTATTAAACATTATGCCCAAACATAAAAAATACAAAGATGGAGGTCAACAAATACTACAATGATATTATGCTCATGATATACAAAGATGAGACTATTGCATCAACAAAATAAAAGGTGTATGTTTGAATGTCCTTTTCCTCATCCATTCCTTTTTGTAAGAACACTAATTTTAATTAGAAATATAAACATCAATTTAGAAGTTAGGAAATCAAGTTAGACCATTAAGAAGTGGTTAAATTCAAACTTTGAAGTTAGGATCCATTAGTTAAATTTTGAATTTCTGAAAATATATTAAACTCCAAAAATAGAGAGAAACTCAAGAGATGATGCTTGGATGATAATTAATAGTAAAAAATGAATGAAAAATTAGGAAAATCATCCAAAAGAATCTGAAATAGAAATTTAAAATCTAGAGTTAAATCAAAAGTCAAAACTAAAAATGAAAGTTAGTTAGAAGTTTGAACAAGTAGGATTGAATGGATGAAGTTTCAAATACCAATTAGTAGTTAAACTTCATTTGTCTATAATTTTCTCTAAGAAATTCAAAATTTTAAGTCTTTTATTTTTTTAGATAATGAATGTAAGGATATATAGGTTAAAAATATAAAATAACTAAAAATAATAAATTAGTAGTAGAGGTCCAAAGTAGATAATAAGTAGGAAATTAAACTAAATCTTTTGAAGATAAACAAAAAAGAAGTTAGAATTGGGATAATTTAGAAAATATTTTAAGGATTCTACAATTAATTTGCACTTAGAAAAGAGATCAATAATGAAGGAGATAGATTGTGATGAAATTTTGATTTAGTTTGGAGTCAATTTGAATGAAAATCATCAATTTTAAAGTAGATCAAATAAAACTCAAAATCTAGGAAGTAGAAATTAAGCAAAATTCAATCCAAAAATTCAAAGTTAGATTCCTTAGTTAGATTGATAGAAAGCAATAGATGAAATTTTACAATTTAGATTAGAAGCTAAACTTCATCCATAGATAACTCCTAGAAGAAAAGTCTAATTAAAACAAGTTTTATTATTCTTGAAAGGGTATAAAAGGCCTACAACTCAAGCTAGTAATCCCTATTTAACAAATTAAAGAATATTCAAATTTCATAAATACAAATTATGGACTTTAGGGTTTATGTGGTTCTCACTATTCATATCCCGTAACGGGTAGTGGCCAATAGTCCCACAAAGAAACAATGACAAGCCATGGTATAAACAAACAAATATATCAACTATAAAAAGGCAATCTCATGCATTTATCAAAGATAGAGCATAAGGCATTGAACATTTATAGGTTTATAGCTGATACTTAACCTAATTCTTAAGCTACATCACTTCTAAACTACAATTTCTAAACTACCTCACTACATTATGAAATCTAAACTTCCTAATTATAGAAATACAAATTACTAGCTAATAAACTATAGAACTTTGTAATTGAAACTTCTTGTATTGGTTGGCACTCGATACAATTGAATCATTGAACTAATTACCAAAAAAGGCCATGTCAATGAGGTTGGGCATATTGAATGGACTTCGCCACTTCATAATGCAATTGTCCAAGCCGTGAAGAGGAATTCAAGTAATTGGAGACAGAATTATAGTTTGCTAAAAGATAAATGAATGAAAGAATATCGAGGCTCACGTCGGAAATAACACGATTGGTATTTGGAATTGAGAGTTCACCAACAAATGAAAAAGGAATGTAGCATGCAGAATTTGGGGTCCTATGAAGAGAAATTGGGCTAACATCGACCATGTGGACCAAATCCTCCATACAAAACTCCCTCAATTGTCTATTGGAAAAAAATATGAAGCATCTTATAGCACCAAGGGAATTTTTCACTATCTACACAATGTTTATTGTTGAAGACAAATGAGAAGCTATAGATGAGAGCTTCATGGATTAGGTGTAATAGTAAGGGTTTCCATTCCTACATGGGCATCTTTTTGACCAAATACCCACATAGAATCTAAGCAAGAGCATCTTGAACAAAGAATTAAGCCCAAGACTCTTAACAATGTTTCAATGCGGGTTCCCACTATTAGTAGAGACATGTGGGTTGACAAAACATAACAATCCAGTGACAGAAAGAACCAGACATTTCTTGACGGGATGTCCTCGATTGCTAATGGATCCCTAAACAAAAGACATTGCAAAGCTCTCAAAATAAGCAATCCATTAGGTTTAGTTGTGACAAATAAAGTGGTATTGGCCAATGGCCGACATGTTCAATGATATGTTAAAAATAATAACAAGAATAGAGATCATTTCTTTGGACTACAATGTACAACACATTCAAAGGAAACCGGATATGTAGAACGCAATTATAGTCTTCTATTTACCATAAAGGTGTTCTTGGATCTTCAAATTCCTATCAAGACTCTAGAGTAAGATCAATGAACTAATTGTACTCCTTATGACTAGAAAGGCAACGTTTGAAACCAACTTTTGAATTTGCCTTACAGAATTTTGGAACTATAAGACCAGATCACAACAACTCCTAAAGAAAAGGACCTAAACCTTTTGAAGATAAGAAAATTGGCCCTTTTTAAGCCTCATCTCCAAATTCATTATACAAGTAGGAGGGTGAGCTTTAGAATATGAGTTATTCAAAACATTCCTGCAGCCATGTGAGTGGAGATTTCTATATTTTTGGCCCAAATTTTAATAGAAGGTGTGGATAAAGAATATCTTTCATGTACACTAAATTTCATGACATTTAAAAATATGGGTCAAAAGTTATGGCCTAATATGTAGTTTATTTTTCAACTTGAGCAATCTGGGTAGTTTTGAAAAACTCACTTTTTCAAAAAAAAGAATTTGAAATTAATTTTTTAGATTTACATATACATAAAATGCTTTGAATCATTCCATTTTGATCAATGAGTCAAAAATTCTGAGGTGTTTTAGTTTGCAGGTGGTCATAGATTCTCTACTCCAAAATAAACTTTGAAGTTCTTTATTGAACTCAATTTTTAATATTTTTGAAAAAAATAAAATCATTAGGTGAAGATTGTTAATTAAAACATTACAACCATTGGGATTGACATTTTTCAATTCCATAACTAAATTATTAACAATTTAATATTTTGATTCACTCTCTACTTCATTCTGTTTATGACTTTTTTCCAATATGTTGTACAATTCCAAATGATCTGAAATTTTTCAAGAATGTAGCCAACTTGCTGTGAAAAATGAATCCAAAGACTTTCAACTATTTTTTGGACATTTTTTCATACAAATATGACCTTATAAAGTGCAGCTGCCCGGGTTTTTTTTTCAGGGCCAAAAAAAGGCTTTTGTCAATTCAGACGCTAACATCTATATGGTGGAAAATTTTGAAATTTTTTCCACATCTTCAAAAATGATCATCTACAAGACCTTATGGTTGTATGTGTCCAAAAATGTTTTTCAACTTTTTTGATACTTGTCCTAAAAATGGCAGTTTTGGAGCGTTTTTGGTGAAAACATAGTCAAGGAACTTTAGGGATTAAAGTAGGTCTTTTCATATACTAATTTTTGCAATACTAATTCTAGTTTTCAATTTTTGACTTAGAGACTTAAGTTGAAATTGCCTCCTCAAAATGAAGTTGATGTCTCTTTTTTTGCACTCCTTAAAGAATCATGAAGTCCTAAATTTCTAAGGCACCAAAATTTGGAGTCCACATTCTTTTGATGTTAAATATACCATGACCACGATTATATTTCCAAAACTTAAGGAAAATAGTTATAAAGTCTATTTTTTAATCTAAAATCTTTTTTTGAAAATAGGTAATTATCAATTTCTAATTCAAGTCAATATGTTAGGTTGTCCATTGCAAATCTTGATTTTATATTGTTAGATGCAATTGGAAATGAGCCTCAAATAAACTATATATTCAAGAAAAAATGACATTAGATATTCAATTATATAAATTTTATAGTACATTTTGAGAAGTTGTAAATTATTTTGGCTTATGTAAATTATGCCTTTCAACCTCATATTTAGATTTGCCATTTGAGAAGATAATTAGAAGACTTTGAATTACTTTCATAGTTCAAAGACCTCTATGATGACATGTTGGCTTCAAAGATGGAGTCCTCAATTATATGCAATTGGAACTAGAGAGTCTTTAAACTGAAAAATTCAAAACATCTATGCTACAATTAATGAGTCCTCCCACTGTTTCGTTGAGTCTTGTAGCTTAGTACTTGCTATATTTCTTGCATAGGTGGCATTGTTGGTACTACTAGTAGAAGGACAAATTCTATTGTTTTGTATGTAAGCAAGGTCTTCAATGATCTTATTGTTTTGTACAACAACATTGTTTTGCACTAGGCCATTGTTATAGAAAACAACACTAGTAAAAAAATAGTGACTACCATAACAAAAAATCAACAAAAAGTGTTGATGTCGTTTGTATCCTCGGTCACGTTGTCTTGAACAATACTAAATAAAAAAATATTATCCATTTTGTTATAGTGGTAAAATAAAAATAAATATAATAATAGTTCATGTAAAATTTTTCTCAATAAGTGGCTACTATATGGCAAGCCAAAAACTAGCCCAATAGAGATTATTAAACAAGCAAAAACTACCACATAGATAAGATTGTAAAATTTAAATAGAAGAAAGATGACAAGTTTAATATACCCTGTTGATAAAAGAGAAGTGACTTCAATAATGAAAGAGAGAAGAAGACAAGCTCTTTATACAAATGGGGTGGATAAAGGTAGAACAAACTATATGGGATATGTGAACTACTCATAGTCTTAATTAACTTTTCTCATACCATTTGTTCTACATTTTATCACTCTATTTGTATAAAGAGCTTGTCTTTTCCTCTCTTTCATCACTAAAATCACCTCTTTTCTATCACCTAAGAATTAAAAACTTCTCTTTTTTCTTCTAATTCAATTTTTTTTACAAAGAATTCCATTCGTTCTAATTAAAACATAGCCCAAATAATGAAAATTTATTTGAAACTTTTGGAATTCAAAATAAACAAAAAAGTATTAATTTTTTTATTGATTTGGACATTGTACTATCTGAATCAACAAAAATTTAGTGACCATATTATTAACTTGTGCCAAATCAACAAAAAAATGTTAAAACGGTTGATACAATATCCTAATCAACAAAAATTTATCAGTTTTTTATTGACTTGAATATCATTTTCTAATAGTGCACAAATGTTTTTTGGAGCAATAATGTTTTGGATTATAGGATTTTTTTCTAGAGCAACAATGTTTTGGATATCCATGATGTGTTCTTCTACATCAATGTTTTGATCAACTATAGCACATTCCAATCACTGCATCATTTGCACTATAAAAGGATAGTGTACATTTGTGGATGATACTAAAACTAGGTCAATGTCTTGCAAGTCCTTTGTTGTTGATGCACATTTGCCTTTATTGCAGTCAAAAGGAATCACATTCAAATAAATATTCTAAATGCTTGTCAATAGTGTTTTGGACACTTTCAGGGGGTGACATCACTTGTCAAGCATTATCTTTTTCTTTTGAAATGGACTATGAGAGACTAGGCTTATAGAGTTTGTGTAGCTAGTCCCTCTACTTATATTTTCCTTCCTCCATATAAAGTCCTTTACTCAAGTTGTGGAGATGAAACACTATTTAGTCACTACTATATTTATTCCGATTTCTATACATTTGGCGGACTAGATGCATGGCTTCTACAGTAAGTCAGCTCTATGGATGGCACCTTCAAGTAAATGTTGCATCTTTTCCTTGATTATATCTAGCTGCATTTGGAACTAGTTCTCATAAAAGCCATATCAAGAAACACTATCTCTGGAAATTAGTTTACAGTTTGTGTGAATGAATGTAGGTGGCACTTGGGTTGTTCCTAAAACCTCTTAATCTACCATAAGGGAGTATTCTATACACATTACACTCAGATATACATTTCTAATATTGCCTTTGAGGTGCAAGCAACAACAATCATACCATAGTGTTACTAAATGTATAGTAGCCTCAAACCACCACATTCCATGAAATATTCTATTCCTGAATCATAGTATTGATAAATTAGTACATATAGTGTAAGACAATTTCACATTTCGAGGTCAGAATGGGATCGGGTGTTTTCATGTCTTACCATAGTGCCCACAATGTAGAGACCACAATCCCTAAATTGCCATGTCCAAACACAAATTGCACCTTGTAGCATATATCTAATCCATTTTTGCAACAAACTACATACAACTAGCCAAAATACATAGCTCTTGCTCTAAACCACTTTAACACTGAGAGGACAAAACTAAAAGAACAAATGCAGGAATGGCAAAAATTGTAACCTTAATCCACTTAAATCCTAGCCATCAAAACCTCTAGCCATTCTAAACCCTAATGGCAGTGCTTTAATGACAACAAAACACTTTTGCAACATAGACTACATGGACAAATCACTAATTACTAGCTCAAGACCTAAAGGTAATGTTTGATGATGCATGCCCCATGCATTCAAGACCCATCAGGCCATGAAGTACTATGTGTGCATACTCCATGCATGATTGGATGGTGGTGCTTATGAAAACATTAAGTTTGTAACATTGCATTTTTACCATATGAAATTACAATTAGGGTTAAAAAATGTCATTTGGATGTTAAGTGGAAGACCAAGCTAAATAATAGGAGCTAGTAGCTTATAGACTCATAATAAGCTGCAAGAAGTGGGGTGGATTTTAGCATTCATTGTTGTGAGGTGCATCTAGATTGTGAACTTTTTCTAAATCATCCAATGAAATCAACATCAAAGGTCCCTAACTATGATTGAGTAACAAGTTTGTCCATGTCAGAGCTTTTAGTAGATTTTCAACTACTTTGAAACAAATTACATTCCTCTAATATACACTCCAAATTTCTAAGCCATAGTAGAGAGAGTTGTATATAAAACAACAATAGTGCATATATCTACTTTGACAATTAATTTATTATTTATCTAGGAACATAAGCTTAAATGCAAATTCAAATCTTTTGGATGCTGATACCTAGATTAGGAGCATTTTAAAGGAATAAATAATGTTATAATACCTCTCTTGATAATACTATAGCTTGATGTTCCGTACAAGTCATCCATCACATTCTAGTTTTATCACCGTTTGCATTTTGAGGTGGGTTTTCTTGTGTTCAGATCATGTGGAAAGAAAATATCATCATTTAAGTATAGTAGAAAAATGTGTCATAGTTGGAATAAGTTGTTCAAAAACATTATAATATAGCATTTCAACAAAATTAGGCATACCATGTTCCATTGTTGAATATTTTATTGAAGAGATTTAGAATTTTGGAATAGAAGCTAGTGATAAGGCTATACACCGATGTTCCAAACTAATATAGTGAAGTAAAAGGAAATTAGGGTACATTCTTATATGGAATAGATGCATTGGTTAGTTGTCAAAAAGGGTGTCCGTTTTTGGTAGTGTTTTTGCCAAAACTATAATTTCTACACTCAATACTAAAAGCACTATGAATACTACAAAACAAAACAACCTCAAATGTTGATAAAAAAATCAACGGCTAAGAGTACCATTTTGAGTTCTATAAATACTTGTAGTACTGAAATATTGTTGTTTGATAAAAACCCAGATTGTCACAGGAAATAGATACAATGAGGTATAAATTAATAATAAATAAAAAATCATGAACAAAAAAAATCTAAAAATTGGCTACTTATGAGGACTTGATAGTAATCAGATTTCATCAAAAAAATGAGCCAAAACCACCTTCATTGTCATTAGAAGATTTTTGGGGTCCATGAGGGCTACGAGTTCCTTGACGTTTTCTGACTCTACAAACTTGTTGAAACCTGTTGCCTAACATGGCAAAATGACTACCACGTCATTTTCAAAAAAAATTTAAATCAATTTTTTTCAACTTTGTTTTTCATTTTAAGAAATTCATTTTTTTTAATCTTTTTTTTCTAACAGCATGGCATTTTTTTATTGTAGGAGAACTACGGGGAGTACCAACTTGAAATAGCCCTTCCAGACCCCCGAAAATCTTCTAATGTCAAAAGTGTGCATGCAAGAAATCCCTATTCACATGCATGAGGACGATATAAAATAATGTTTCTTAAATTCTTTTGTTACGTACATGCCTCTCTAGTGTGAGAATATCTAACTAAAATTTAAGCTTTATATCATTAATTACGAGTATTCCACAGTACTAAACATCCTAAATTGCAAAGTGTGACAAATTAACTTAATTGAAATTTAATCATAATTTTTTTTTAAATTTCTGAAAAATAAGAATTTTCTTTATAAATAAATCAGCCATCTTCATTTGGATTCATCTTCCAAATGTTATGGCCAAACTAAACTCCGCAACTCAAAGTGTGACATAAAATAGGACCACCCATCATTAGAAGATTTTTAGGCCCCCGGGAGGACTATAAATTCCCAGACTATAGGAACTGCATTGTAGAGGGGCGCGGCAACTTGCTGATGTGGCACAACAACTGCCATGTCCGAAAAAAATAATTTGTTTTTCAAAAAGAAAAAGAAAGTTTTATTTTCAATTTTTTTCATCATTTCAAGACTAAATTTTTTTGGTCGAGAACAGTCGTTCCTCAAAATTGCAAGGGGGACAGTTTGCGATATAGCTACTTGAAATGGCTCTCCTAAGGGTCCAGAAATCCTCTAATGTCTTACAAATGCAACTACCCTATTCCACTTACATCCATCATTGAAAAAATGACTAAGATAGTTTGTGTGTTTACATTAAAGAAGGAGATAAATGTATTGGATTTTGCAATTGTATTGTAGCAAAGAAGCCATTTCTTAATGAAGCTAGTAGATTGGCATTTGCCAAAAAACATGAAATTTGGGAATCATTGAATTTGATGAATGTAATATGGATAGGTGAGCCTCATTTGAGATAGGTAGAAATTCTTGGCAAGTGAAAGTCTGGCGGCATCCTCACAAACGTTATTCATAGGATTGCATAGCACCCATTTATTTAATTTGGTAGCACATCCATCATAATTTGGAGTGCTTTTACAGATTATGAGAAGTGTCCCATTGTTATTATGTCATCCAAGAGATGAACAAGTGTTTATTTTGTAAACATTGTGTACAAAGATCAATTGAGTGGCTTTTATTTTGTGCATGATGATCCTTAGAGTCTTTTACTAGTAGAGGATGGCACCCTAGGCCATTGCAGTACCTTACCAAAACAATGGTGAGAAGTGCATAAGTAGCAGAAGGTTATGTGGCTGGCAAACTTGCCAGACTTAAATCCTTGTAGAGAACATTTGGATGATTCTAAAAGACCATATACAAAATGAAACTAAGCCAAACAACAAAGATGAATTGATCAAAAGCATTGAGTAGACATGAGAAACCATATCCATAGAGACTCTTGAAATCCTCAATGCTAACATGCCTCACCAAATGATAGCTATAATAAATGTGGGAGGTGGTTGCACCAAGTGGTATAAGTAGTGTGCCACAAAATGCTCTATTGTTGTATACTTTGAGTACTTCAATGAAATAAATCATTATGCGATGAAACTAGACTTTGATTACCTTCCAAACCCAATTTACAGTTTGCAATCCATGAATTTTCGAGCATTTAGTGTCATTTCGAAATTACAGGTATAGTGCTGATTTTTAGGGATGGACGATTCAGACTTGCCGAGTAATGTACAGTGCAGTGTATTGTAGCGAGGTACGGTGTACATGCTCACAGTCACCGCAATGCCCCCCAAACTGATTCTCAATTCACGCCGGCAAGCCCGAACAAAGGCACCGAAGGACGACGGCCAGTCTGCAAGAACGCAACTGAAGCAGGAAGCAAGCAACGACAACAGAGATGCGACGACCAGTCGCGCACTTCCGTCGCCCTCAGCACCCACAAATAGAGCATCCCGAACGAACGATTCTCCGTCGCAAGAAATACCGCATCACGAATGAACGACCCATTCTCCGTCGACAGAAGCCCTCACCAAAAAAGCCTCCCGAACGACCGAACGATTCTCCGTCGCATTCCTCGCAGCCCTTCGCACTGTCAATGAGGTACCCTCTTCTCTCCCACTTCCAAGGGACAAACATAGACGGGAATCTGCTGCGCCCCGGCGACCACCATTGCAGCAGAACCTCCAGCTTTTCTCCCTTTGCCCCTCCATAGCCCGCCCTTCGACCTTCCCCAGAGAACAAAGAGCCTCCACAGGGCTTCCGCTTCCACGCCGACCGATTCGCCATGGCCATGCAAGGTGCGCGCTCGCGCCTCGCCTCGCTTTTGTCGCACCGTCTCGGCAGAGCCGCGGTTTCTTCTAACGCCGTGCAACAGCAACAGCAGCAGCACCGATCGCTTTCAAGTGACAGTGATGAGGACAAGATCATCACGGCGACTCTGTTCCCGGGCGACGGCATTGGCCCCGAGATCGCCGTTTCGGTGAAACAGGTAGGATAGTGCGCCAGGATTCTGAAATTCTAGAGTGTGCGATGTTTGCGTTTGCGAAAATTTAAGTTGACGCATGATGAAAGGAAGAATGTTCAAAGGGGTACTCACGAAAGCGCTCTAATTGAGAATTTTCTTAGTTTTTTTTTTCGAAGGGGGAGTTTTAGGGTCGATTTTGAGATTCTTGTTTTCGACGCACCTGGAGAATTTGACTTTGTGTCGTGTGCAGATTTTCGAGGCTGTGAAAGCGCCAATCCAGTGGGAGGAGCATTACGTGGGGTCGAAAGTGGATGAGAGGACGGGGAGCTTCTTGACATGGGAAAGCATGGAATCTGTGCGACGGAACGGGATAGGGTTGAAGGGTCCTATGACAACGCCCATCGGGAAGGGTTTCAAGTCGCTGAACTTGACCCTACGAAGGGAGCTCGGGTTATATGCGAATGTCAGACCGTGTCTGAGCATTCCGGGGTATAGGACACGGTATGACAATGTTGACTTAGTTACCATTCGTGAGAATACTGAAGGCGAGTACAGTGGATTGGAACATCAGGTGAGTCTGGGGATGTGAATGAGGTTGAAATCTTGTATTGCTCTTTCTCTTTTTGACCGAGGTGTGTCGTAGTACAGGATCCATCAAACCTTAGGGTTGCATTGCTACTAGCTGTGGATTAGGGTTTCCAGTAATGACGCTATTGTTTGATTGCTGTTAGTAAGAACACTGTGGACCTAGTTGTTGAGTGTTGAATTTGAACTGTGAAGGTCAGTTATTCTACTTTGGTATTCTAGGCTGTGAGCAACTTGTTCGCGCAAAGATTTTGTTTGAAATTCAAGGGTTTTGTGTCAAGTTCATGCGGTCTGTCTATAGATTCTGAGTGTTCTTGAATGGGTACTTGATAGTGAGCATGCGCTGTCGATATATTCTGGGTATTATTTGAAATGAATTTGGCATCTTGACATACTGAGCTTAGTAAGTTTTGTGTTTTTAGGTGGTGAGTGGGGTGGTGGAAAGCATAAAAATTATCACCAGGCAGGCCAGTATGCGTGTGGCGAAATATGCGTTTCACTACGCTCAACTACATGGCAGGAAGCGCGTGTCTGCTATCCACAAAGCAAATATCATGAAGAAGACCGATGGACTCTTTTTGGAGGTAACAATTGTAGCACGTATTCGGTGCTTGCATTGTTGTCTGGACTACTTAGGTTCACACAGACTAAGTTCTTTGAAATTTTACTGTATTCTGTCCATTGGTTTGATTGAGCTCTTTTACATTGGTAGCGATGTCTTTCATTTTCGAAGGTGTTGCCATGAGTGCGAGCTTGAATGTGGTCTCGGGGGTGTTACAGTGTTGTCGGGAAGTAGCTGCAGAGTATCCAGACATTGTTTACGAGGAAGTCATCATCGATAATTGCTGCATGATGGTAGGTGGTTTATTTCAACCTTCTCAAGCTCACTATTATACACTGCAGAATTGATTCATTAGTTTAAAATTGATTTAACATCCAATTCTTTTTTGACCAACTTCAAAGTAAAAGATTTTGAACTTGCCTCATTTATAACACATTTCAATCTACTTTTATTATATCAATGCTTTTGTGCGGCGGTTGGTGCTCCCTAGTATACTCTTGATTATTTTCAATAAGTCCCTATTCTCATGATCGTTAGTTTGTTAGGGGCCTATTGACGGTTCTTAACCTTATGTCCTTTTTTGTACAGTTGGTGAAGAACCCAGCACTGTTTGATGTGTTGGTGATGCCTAATCTTTATGGTGACATCATCAGCGATTTGTGTGCTGGTCTTATCGGCGGGCTAGGGCTGACGCCTAGGTATGATTGGCTCCTCAAAACCACTGCGCTTGATAATATTCCTGAGGTGTTTAGTCTTTATCTTAAGGCTGCAAGAAATCACACGGAAATATTTAGTTTCGATTTCAATCTGTGTCTGCGTCTGCGTTTTCGGTCTGCTTGAGTTTTGTTGCAATCTCTAGGTTGCATTTACAATAATTGAGTTCAATGATTGACATACGATTGAGACACTCAGAAGAGTGCAATATTTTTAGCGCTTATTTTGGTAATTTATGATGCAATTCCGTTATTCGATATCGATGTATGGAGCTGAGCATTATGTTTTGCTGGGGTCGTGGGTAACAGTGGAAATATCGGAGATGGTGGTTTGGCCTTGATGGAAGCTGTGCACGGAACAGCTCCTGATATTGCTGGCAAGGTTGGTTTCTCCCCTTCCTCTCTAGCCCTTGCATCATGTTTTTGAATTTGTGGCGAAGATTATGTTATGTAGTTCATTTTCAACTCCATTTTTTTGTAGGTGGCTTGATCAGGCATAAATTGCCTGATCTTCTTTACTTGAGCTCTCTTATTCCGGTAGAGTCTGTTGAATGTTTCGGTCGGAGATCTGGGAATGTTAATCTGGATTCTGAAGAAGAAGAATCCACAATATGTGCTTTGTATAGAGGTTGTTTGGAGCTCTCTTCCTAGACTTAATAATTTGTGAACATTGGTGTTGCGTGGACAGAACATGGCAAATCCGACGGCACTGTTGTTAAGTTCTGTGATGATGCTGCATCATCTTAATTTGAGCGACTATGCAGACAAAATTCACAATGCTGTATTGTCGACAATTTCGGAAGGGCGGTATCTGACATCTGATCTGGGTGGCAAATCTACCACCAGCGATTACACCAAGGCACTCATTGACCATCTTTGAGCTATTATCTGCCATGAAGAGCTCATGTGCTTTTGATTAGCAGATTCTCGGGTTATGTGTTTTCAACGCGATTGATTCTCAAGCGTCCCCGAAGTCTTTATCAGGATAAAGTCAGTGCGTGGCAAGTTGTAGCTTATGAATAAGTCTCCTTTGATTTTGCTAGCCACGACGAAGAAGACGGCCCAACTGTGATGAGGATTATCATGCTGAAGGCGACTCCTTACAGCCTAAACAGGGGGTGCCTGCACTTGCCTTTTCACTTGCCGCATTGGGGAACAAGGGGCCCAACAGGGGACAATGCAATCTTGAACTGTGTTTTTATGAACAGTAAGCTAAAATGTCTCTGCTCTCTGGAATTCTTTTCCTACTTTATTAACATCAATGACGAACAATAAACTGATTGAATCAAGTATTATTTCTCTTGCTTTTCATATCTTTGGTAATGGGGTTTTGAGTTCTGAAGTTTGGGTCTTCACCCTGAAATGCCTCATCATGGATTTAAGCATTCAATTTTTGCTCTTTAAATTTTGATGGACATTCAACCTCATATTTTGAAGGCTTGTACTAGTGTAGGTCTTAATTTTCCATAAAATTTGGTGTAAATTGAATATATAGTTGTTTAAGAAAATTGAATACTCTTACAAAATATTCTAAAAAATTCAGCTAATTATGTGTTGTGAAGTTGCATCCAAAAACATGGAAAATGGAAAGTGGTATTGAAGGTAAGGAGTAGCCCTAGTTCATTAGTTGTTTTACCTACAAGATTCTTAGTTCTTTATTTCATATCTTGTATTTGCCATGGTACAAGCTTTGTAGAGCTTTGGTTTTATCATAATGACATATACAATAAAAACTTCTAGTATTTTTTGATTGAGATTCTAAATTCTTTTAAAGATAGTTTTTTTTTACATGGATAGACTCATGATCTAGGAATTTATAAAGTGTGCTTCACAAATTGAAGTTTCCAAATACATTTTAGAATTGGAAGATGTTATAGGAGTGTTGAATGTTGATAATATTGATGGATTTTTCATAAGACAAGAAGATAGATTTGCAAGTGTAACCTTCTTGAATTACTTTCATTGTCACATAGGATTGAACAATTGGAAAGAGTGAAGGTGGTTTAGAGTGTTGGTTTCAATCATCATGAGATGATCTTTTGTATGTATGCACTTTGTGCACAGTTGCTTGCAAAGTTTTGAGCCTTAGAACAAGTAGCATATACAATGATTTTCTTGTAGGCCTTAATTTTCTATCCCAAAATGATCTTATTGTATTTGTAGTGTTTGATTGTTGTCTTAGACCAAATGAAACAACTCTAAGTAGAAGTTCCTCTTCCATCTATACAATCATCATTTGAAAAACAAATGAAACAATCAAAAGAATTAATCAACATTGTTTGTTTTTATTTTTGCTCTTCTTTAAATGTTGTTTTATAGAAGGAGATGAAGTTTTGGAATGTAAAACAAAGGTCTATATATGGTTTTAGATTCATATTAAATGTCCATACTCTAAAACTTAGTTTATAAGAGACTAAGGATGTATCAAACTCTACTTATAGTATGAAATGGGTCTTAAAAATGTTCTTTTTAGCCTTGATCCAAAACATTTTGTCCGACAAGAAGATCATTTGGGGATGGAGGTGATATAAAAGAAGGCAAGTTAAACATTGTAGATTCTATGTGCCTATAAAAAGTACACATGTGCCTTGGCCTTCCTAATTTGATACTTGTTGATTGTAATTTGTAAAAATGATTAATTCTTTAAAATTCATAGTGCTCAAAGTGGTATTTGATTATCCCTTTTGAAGTAAATAATATACACCATATGCAATGTAAACAAAGATATTTTATTTTTACTTTTGCATGTTTCATCTATGTCTATGTCCATAGATAAATAGTTTATATATATATAAAGCTTCATTATTTTAACGATGCTATTTACTTAATCCATGTTAAAAAAATTAAAAAATTCGAGGTTGATGATAAAGAATAAGGCAAAGATAAGAGTTGTATACAAATATAGTTACTACTAGTACATAAATTAATCCAATAAGTAATTGGGATAGTAAGATACCCTAGTATTAATTTTGATAATTTCGGATGAATGTAATCTAATTAGTGTGAACCTTTGGATGTAATTTGCATTAAAATCTCAATATTTTCTATAATATGAAAATCAAAATATTTAAGGCAATATAAAAATAGTGTGACCTACATTGTATTATAGCCATATAAGGTTGTATAAAATAATGTAAACTTCCATGTTAGCTGTCCATGTGGCCCCTGCAATAACCGGTGGACTGCTGGCAGCCTGTATACGTAACTCTAAAGAGCCCTCGCCCGTCTAAGCTTATGTCCTGCCTTCCGTCACCCCTCTGTCGGCAACAAGCAATCTGCCACGGCGAGATTCACAAAATGGTTTGTCGCACCATCCAACTGCCATTAGGTTTATGATGATTGTCCCATTTCATTCTTCTCTTTCCTTGAATCTTCTCGGGATCGAATTCCGACAAGTGTAGCAGCAGGACGATCGATCGGACAAGTGGCCGGCGGCAAGGGTTATGGCAGACGATGAAGACAATGCGTCTTCGGTGCTGGACGCTGACACATTCGTGGAGACGGAGTCGCCGGACGTGATCATCGCCAGGATTGAAAACAAGTCGCGGCAGGTGGAACGTCTCCTGCGCGTCCCGCAATACACCGAGGCTTTGGAGGCGGCTCTCCAGGACGCGCCCACGCAAACGCGCGACGAGAGGTGCAAGTCTGCGAACTGGATCCTGGTGCATCGCGTCTTGATGGCCACGAAAGACGTGGACGGGCTGTTGATGGGGTTGAACCCGGAGCTTCACGACATTCTGATGAAGTATCTGTACCGAGGGTTAGCAACAGGGGATCGAATCACGTGCGACCTCTGTCTTAGGCTTCATGAAAAATTGTTTGAAATGGCTGGCAGCGGGTGCATTATGCGAGCCATATCGGACACTCAAAACCTTGTATAGCTCCTGAATTGTAACCTGGATTCTCGCCATTGGAACATTGTAAGGACCTTCCCATTTGTACGATTTCCGCCTCATTGTTTTCTGGCGTTTTTTACTCTCCAGTATGCTGATTGAGCTTCCATAACTGCATTAAAAATATTGAATTTTGTTTGCTCTCAATACGCTGAGTTGTTGATTCTGATCGCCATTCTCTTCTTAGATTAGGGTTTCAGTACCCGAACATTCCTGTTCTCTGCTTCTTGTGCTTTATTTTGGCCCGTTTGAGCTCTCGCATGGTGCATCCAGTGTTGTAATTGCAGTTGAATATCTGACAGGAGAAGTTGCGGCTGGTCGCAACCTCAGCTTATGCAATGACTGCGTATTGAGGTACTCTGCAAAGAACAATCGATTTATTTGAGGATGCAATCGATTGTGGACAATAAATCGTTAGTTGATGCGTTGAGAGGTGCAATCAATTCTTTTTGCGAGGGGTTTTCTTGGCAGGAACAACACCAGATGCGTAATGTGATAGTATGAAGCTTCTCCTGTTTAAGGTGGCGGGGGGGCGTTACAGCATTTGAGTCTTCTGAATTGTTTTAGGGTTTAGGAATTTTATGACGTCGAGGGTTTACCCTCCTCTTTGCTGGGATTTTGCTCTCTTAAAGATGCTAAAATTTTCCTAGCAAACACTTGGAGGTGAAATTCGATTTCTAAACCTACTCAAATGAAAAAACTTGAAACTGTGAAGTGATTCAACACATTGGTGAAAAAAAGTATCATTCAATTGACTCAATGTGTTTGCAAAATGGTTTGCAAATGTTAAAAAATAGGCTAGAAAAGTTGTAGAAAACACATATGAGGCTAAACATACTTCTATTAAAATGCTTCTTAGTCACTCTTAACTTCTTGGATTGATATGAAATTTTTGCCTTACAAACTAGATTAGTATGTACAATTTTAATTGGAATTGGACATTGTATAGAGAAGAAACAAGTTGTTGATGTTCACTATATCCAAAAATGTCAAGATTTTGAGCTTCAAATTGTTCCTAAACATTCAAAACAATTTGGATTGACATGAAAAATTTACCACAATAACTAGTAAGATTGCAATTTTCAACAAATTTTATTGAAAACAAATATTGGATGAAGGAGATACAATTCCCCAAAGTTAAAGCCATCAAATGCAGTTTGATAGATTCAAATTGAATTTGTGAAATTTGATTGATTTCCAATTAATCAGTACATCATAGATTGATTTGAAAATCTTATTACACAAACTAGAAGAGAGAGTACAAACTTTCCAATAAGTTTTATTGAATTCAGACATTGGATGCAAAGGTTACTTCACTTTGAATGGAACTTGAAACTATATGAGGACACTTTTGGTCCCTTTCGGCAATGAGGGGTTAACTCTAGACTACAAGGCTAAAGAAATATTCTTAAGTACGAATTTTCATCTAGTTTTTATTGTCAATTTTCACATTTTTTGGTATCATGTGAATCATTTGCTTAAATAAATCAAGATTACCTATTGGAAGTCAAACTATTGCATAAAGCTTCTTTTATCATACAAAATTCCAAAGATGAACATCTACATTTTTGTCTTAAATAGAAGGATCCCATATCATTCATTGGACACTTTTAGGTTATTATGTTGTTATAAGGTCAAAGTTATAGAAATTATTTTCAATTTTTTGCATTCTCAATGTTGTTTTAGGAAAACAAAATATCTTTGTAGTTTATTTTAGTACTTTGGTGTCTATTATCATATTTTAATATTATCCATATTAAAATATAGAATGATTGAATTGCATTGTGGTAATTCTAAATTGTAATACACACTATTTTGAATTTTCTAAAGCTAAATTTTCTTTTGATAGGAATTTCCTTCATTTTTTCTTCTAAAATTCACAATGATTTCAAATTTGCTGAAAAAAAATATGGAAAATTACAACTTCTAGAAGACGCATACTTTAGAAAAAAGTTCATTCATTTATATTGGAAAAATTGAGCATGTGGAATGAAAGATGTTCACATTCAATACTACAATTGTAGGTTCGTCCTTTTAGGATAAAACCTTATGAGAGAATCTTTTTGAGATAGTTGTCATAGAAGAATGGTCATATGTTGGAACTATTTCTTGATCTCAAAAAGAGTAATATCTATAATTCATCTTGGAACTAATGTATATGAAGATCTTGTTTGTTCAAGATCTCCAAATAAAATCCACATGAAAGTGGCAGGGGGAAGATCCTAATATCCATGTTATAGAAATAGACTTTTATTATCCAAAGTAGTTTTAACTAGTTTAGAAGTAAAATAGAATATACAATGAGATGGAATGTGAGGTGATTGAGTTATATAAATGTTGTTGTAATTTGAATGATGGTAAGTATACATAGTTACTAATTTTATTTATATTAGGTTCTATATAAATGTTTTATACATATTTTTGTTTGTTTGTTAATATATACCAATTTTGTATTTCATAGATATTTACATATTTTGTTTTATATGTATTTTTTAAAATATTGATAATTTTGCATTGAAGTTTTTTTCCTTTTGGATTGTGTGTGCATTGGGCAAAATATGATACTAATTTTATAATTTGTCAAATGTCAATATATCTATAGTGGATGTTTTAGTAGCAATGGGGATAATGCTAGATGCTATTACCATAAACATAACAATAATTAGTAATAGTTGAGGGTTTATATCTCTATGTATAATGACAAATTAATAAAACTCTAATAAGAATATTGATTGCAAGAAAATAATTAGTACAAGCTTTTCTCATATGTAATTAGATCTTTGGAATTTGGATATTGCATTAGACATATGCTAAAGAGTTATTGGCATGTTGACTTCAAGTATATTAAATTTGGCAATGATTTGTAGATGATTTGCATGAATGAGTACTTTGAGTATAGTTGTAATTGTATAAACTAAATTAGATATTAAGAATTAATAAGTTGAATTGGAGAGAATGTTCATTAGATGTAATTCACCTTCTCTACAGGGCTATAAGTTCTCTAGGATTTTTAGATTGTAGGAACTCAACCACAATAGCTCCTTGATGTGGCACAGTGATTGCAACATCAAATAATAATAATAATTCATTTAAAAATAATTTTATAATTTTATAATTATTTTTATTATTAAAATTTTGACATCATATTGTTAGTTTACATTAAGGAGAATAGGCTTGAAATGGCCCTCCCCTTGCCTAAAATCTCTTCTAATGAAAGGCATCATTTTGGCTTGAGTATGTATCGAATTGAAGGAAATTGCTACAAAAGCTAATGCAACCCCTAAGATGACTCCAACATTTTTGTTCAATCCTATAATTGTAATAAGAACTTCAAGAACCAAAAACACTGTCTATATATTATTCAATCAACTATTTTTCTTTTTGATGTCCCAAATCATATCTAAGGTTGCCTTACTATAACTACTGGAGAAGAGGTTCTACAAATTCTATAAATGAGCTTGGACTTAGAATTTCTTTTTGTATAATACATTTTTGTATTAGGATCGTTTAATGATACCAAAGTACTCTTCAAAGAATGTTGTTGTTGGGTTGAAATATATTTTTTAAACTAGGATTACAACTTGTAAATAACCTATCACTCATGATTGCTATTAGTGACTCTAAAGAGACCTATGAATCCAAATGCATTTTTGAAGTCTATTTAAAGTATATATATTTTAAATTTTATTGTAAAAAGACAATCCAATTTTGAATAAAACAATTTCTTTATAGAATGAAAATTTTATTGAAGTCACCTAGTAATATTATTTTATTATTCGGATTACAATAGCATTTTGGAGTGTGATGGTTTGTTCAATTAGCAGGTTAGGATAGCATCTTATATATAATTTATCAGAATAATGGTTTTTAAGTATGAAAAAATGAATGTTTAAGGATTAAGATGGGATTTTGTATAAGTTCTTATATTGTATGGAAGCGTTGCATCCAAAGTTGAAAATTCTATGTTATAATGTTTGTGGTTTAGTTATTAAATAGTATATTTTGTGGTTGTTGTTGAGTGAGATATTAGAATTATAAGTTTCAAATTTAGAAAGCTTTATAGAAGTATTTGGCATTGTAGTGACTTATGGAGCAAGATATCATTTGGGAAAGAAGAAGTTTTCTTAATCACTAAAGACTAGTGCTTCAAAAATTGGCTAATACTCTAAAAAGTATCAAAAAATAATATTTTCTAATAAAATGGCAATTAATTACTAGGGCTTAACTACTCTCTACACTACCAATGACATCCAATTGGAGGTTTCAAGGCCCCATTTTTGGATAGGGAGACCTTAGTGATGGGAAATTTTTGTATGGATATTAAAGTCCAAAAACATGAGATTTCTCATTACTGTTAATTAGTTTTTCATTGATATTTTTGGGCTATTCATTTCTAATTCTATTTAAAATATTAAAAAGATTCTGAAATATTGACTAGCAATTTGAAACCATAGAGTGCCAATTTTCTAATTTTAGAATGATATATCTAAAAAATTCACTATTGGATGTTTTACATTATAATGTAAACATTTGGAGAGCTTTAAAAAAATTTAAGCATAAATTGCATTTGATATGAATTGTTTTATTTCTAATTCATAAATTCAAAGAATTTTCTTTCAAAATTTTTCTTCCTCCAAAAATGTGAAATTTTTACAACCAATAGATGACATGTAAACACATCTTTGAAAAATAAATACAAAAATCACATTCATAGGTTTTTGCAAAATGAAGTTTGAAAAAATAATTAGAGGTTTGTTTGTGAAGGTTAAAAGTCTCTAGACTTCAATTGACATAGACATTTAGGCAATTGTAAGTTCATTATACGAGACTTTGGAAGAAGATCTTGATCAATAGTAGGCATTGAGTTTTATATTTGTCATTACAAAAATCCCAAAAATATGGTGTTACAAAGTTGTGCTAATAGGTCTGCATTAGCAATGGGTCTTTACTATGAAAGTGCTTTGCAAAAAAATTCCTATATATCCTCACGACCTCTAAATAATCTTAAGCCTATTTTCAAATTACCTTTTATTCCAATCCCAATCCTATAATTCCTACAATAATCAAGAACCTATAATAGCTAGCTTTGACCTAGTATAAATGATGGGCATTTACTCCAAATGTCTTGAAACTTTGTCACAATGTAGATCAATTAGTCACATACTTACATATCAATTTTCATCCCAATCTAAAAAACTATTTAACTTTGATGGACATTTTTCCACTAGTAACTTTTGCCAAATTAAAGCTTCTACATATTGGTTGTATTTTGTGCATAACTTGTAAGTCCTAAATCTATTGTACAGAAATTTTTGAGAGAAGGTAGTAGATAAATTAGAAAAAATAACCTCTAAGTTTCATAGCCATACTAAAAAAAACCCAATAATATTGAAGCTCCCAAATACCCCCTTATTACCCCCTAAAAGACCAATATGCATTTTTAGGCTATATAGCAATTTGGGGCAAGTACATATGATTAGAGATTACCATATTTCTAAACCAAATTTTAATAGAAGGTGGGAGAAGTAATATCTTTCATATAAACTAAATTTCATGACATTTGAAAATATGAATCAAAAGTTATGGCCTAATATATTACTTTTTTTTGTAAATGGGCAATCTAGGCACATAAAAAAAATCATTTTTTTCCAAAACAAAATTTGAAATTGGTTTTCTAGATTTATATATACCTAGAAAGCTTTAAAGTTTAAATCATTCCATTTTTTGTTTGTGGGAAAATATGGATTTTCTACTCTAAAATAAACTTTGAAGTCCTTTATCTTATTCAATTTTCAACATTTTTAGAAAAAATAAAATCATAGGATGTTGATTGTTTAATACAATGTTGCCAACATTGAGATTGGCATTTTTCAATTCCACCATTAAATACTGAGGGTTGCTATTATATCAGCCT
The DNA here is from genome assembly GCA_963969395.1 of Pseudoscleropodium purum. Classification (NCBI taxonomy): domain Eukaryota; kingdom Viridiplantae; phylum Streptophyta; class Bryopsida; order Hypnales; family Brachytheciaceae; genus Pseudoscleropodium; species Pseudoscleropodium purum. Next base: position 13,876,793 of record OZ017802.1, read on the forward strand.
AGGAGTATGAGCACATAAGCCTAAAAGATTGTATACTCAATAGGTATCTCTATTATAGAAACCTTCTATAATTATGGTGTAACTATAATATAGGTTCCTATATTATAAACACCTTCATTGGTTGTAGTATATCTACTTGTATATATGCTCAAAGCTCACATGCTTGCGTTTTCATACTCACATACTAGCAACATTGATTAAATACTTAACAATTTAGTATTTCAAATCATCCTCTACTACTGCCTACTTACTATTTTTTCTATATATTGTACAATTCCAAATGATCTCAAATTTTTCAAGCATTTGGAAAACTTGTTTGAAAAAAAAATTCTAAAGACACACCACAATTTTAGGCATTTTTATATAGAAAAGTGAACTTAACCCCTAAATGATTTTGACTATGTTTTCACCAAAACTGCTCCAAAACTGCCATGTGTAGTACAAGTACCAAGTTTTAGAAAAAAATATTTAGGACACATGTAACCATAGTACCTTGTAGTAAATATATTTGAGAATATGAGGAAAAAATTTCAGAAATTTCTACCATGTAGATTGCAATATATTAGCATTTGAAGTCACAAACTTCCATTTTTTGGCCCTGCGAAAATCTGGGCAGCTTCACTTTAGAAGGTTTTATTTGTATGAAAAAACTGTTCAAAATGGTTGTTACTCTTTGGATTCATTTTACAAATCAAGTTGGCTACATGCTCAAAATTTTTCAAATTATTTGGAATCACACAACATATAGGAAAAAAATAATAACTAGAAAGGAGTAGAGAATGATTCAAAATACTAAATTGTTAACAATTTATTTATAGAATTAAAAAATGCCAATTACAATGGTTGGAATATTATAATAAAAAATCTTCACCCAATTTTTTATTTTTTTCCCAAAATATTGAAAATTAAGTTAAATAGAGGACTTCAAAGTTTATTTTAGAGTAGAGATTCAATAACAACCAACAAACTCCCACAAACTAAAACTCCTCGTAACTTTGGACTCACTCATCAAAATGGAATGATTCAAAGATTTCCAAATATATATAAATCTAGAGAACCAATTTCAAATTTTAATTTCTTAAGAAAATGATTTTTGAAGAAGTTTTTTTGTTGCCAGGGCTGCCTATCGACCATAGAAAAGTACATATCATACAATAACTTTTTAACCATGTAGTCAAAAGTTATGAAAATTGTTGGGCCTTAAAGCTATTCCTTGGATATATGTTGTTTAAAAATTTGAGCAAAAAATAAATAAAAAATCCATTTATGGTGAGTTGCCCAACATTTCTATATTGCCAAAAAATGCAGTTTGAGCATTTAGGGGTTAAGAAGTGCAGCTACCATATTTTTGTAGGCCAAAAAAATGATTTCAATGAATTTGAATGCTTCTATCTTGAAATCCAAGTGGTGTAAATTTCTAAAAATTTTACCACATGTTTTTTAGTCAGCGTACTATAAAATCCTATAGTTATATGTGTCAAAAAAGCTTTTTTCAAAAATTTGGTATTTGTTAGAAACTTAGAAATGGTAGTTTTCAAGCTTTTTCAATGAAAACATAGTCATGGATTGAAACTTTAGGGTTTAATTGCCTTGAGATCAAAGTCACCAAGTGCATTTGAGTTCAATTTGTGCATTTTCAAAACCACAACTTCAAGAATCTAGCCCTTTAGTAAACCCTCACAAACCCAAACAACAACTATTCATTGTAAACTTTAAACCTTAGGACCTCCTGCCATGCTCCATCTGTGGATATGAGCCAAAAAAAGAGAATTCTATATTTCACCAAAATTAGTAGACACCCCATTCATCAAGATTGGTGAATCTTGAACGAATCAATATGTGAGGAATTTTTTTATTGGAACACCTTTTACACACCAAATTTATAGGTCAATACAATTGCTCATTTCGACCTCATAGCTACCCCACTAATTTTGCCTAGTGATGGAAGATGACAAAGGACCTATATCAAACTTTGTGATTGTTACAAGGAAACAAAAATAGGAGGTTGTATTATAGTGTAGTTTAGTCGCCTTTACCAAATCCTAAATGCCTAAGTGATCACATAGTTATTTTTTAGAGCTTTCACTAAAAGAACCTATAGTATTTTATGTGACCCATTCATTTCAGTTGGTGATATTTGGCCTAATTTTGCCCCAAAAAATTGAACTTATCGATGACCATTAGCTTAGAGTATATATAAAAAAGAAGCGTTTAGAAAATTACTTAATCCTAAAACAGTGCTGAGGATGTTTTTTGTTCTTTGGATGATTTTATGAGGGGTGGTAGGATGGAAAAAAATATATCTTTACCCACATCAAGAGTCTATAGCAAGAAGTTTCCACACTTGATAAACTAGTTTCTACTCCAATTGGAAAATTCTTAAAATTCTTAAAATTGAATATCATATTGAAATTTGAACTTGGACCTATGACCATGGTTTGTTGATTTTCTAATTTTCTAATGACATGATAATTTTGGTTTATACCACAATGTTATACTCTATAATGTACACCTATAGTGAAAATTTTAGATTCATTGAACATATTTGGTATTTGGTATGAATTTTCTTTCTTTCTTCTTTAATGAATAAAAATTTATTTTGATTTTCACAAAAAAAATTGAAGTGAAAATTTTATGACTCATAGGAGACATGTAATTTCATTTTGGAAGAATTATTATAAAAATTTCATTCATGTGTAGTTGCAAAATGGCAACAAACAAAGAAAGGTTGATTGAAAGCCTTGAATCCATGGTCATAGGTTCATTCTTTTTAATTTAATATCCTACTACATTAGAATTGGATATTAGTAGATATAAACAAAAATCAAGGAAATTTTGTGTATTCATAGGGGAAGGTTTCCACTCAAACAAATTTATTTTGGTCATTTTGATTGCCCTAATTTTTGTTGTTGTAAGGTTGAGTTTTGAGTGGATTGTACTTGCTTCACTAATTGGTGATGGTATTGTATGTGTAGGCAAAGTCTTGGGTTTAGATTGTATATGTCCAAAAAATTAGATATTGTTGTAGCCATAGGTAGTGCTCAAATTGTTTTGAAGATAGAGGGATTGGGCGGTTAAGGTTGAAAGAAGTGATCAATTGCAACAATTTGGTTATGTTTTGAGGAGGTTGAAAAGGTATAGTGGTGGTTTGCAAGAAGATTTTATAGAGATGAATATGGAAATTATGGTTGAGAGCATCCAAGGTCATTTCACAATAGTGGTGAGTTTTATTGTAGTAATGTTAAAGATGAGGTTGGCTTGTGATATTGGACAAATTTGAAATAGTTTGATGTGGTAGCTACTAAATACAAATTTTAGAGTTTAGGTAGTCATGAAGTATTGCTTAATGGTATAGATTAGGATTGTGAGGGTATTTTTGTTAGTTTTTATTGTAGTGAGAATGATGAGGTTTGTAATGGTAATGGCAAAGAAAATGGAGGTGGACTTGTAGTGTCAAGAGAATGTAGAAATATGGAGATTGGAATCACAAGGGAGTCTATGTATACTTGTCTTCTTATAGTAGTATTAAACTAGATTGATTGGTGAATGTAATGCATAAAAAAGATGGTGATGAGCAAAGAAGGTGAAGATGAGGTTTGTGGAATTTATATTTGAGGCTTGATTGATTTCAGTGGTACCCATATTTGAAAAGGATGCAATGACTACAATGTATTGATAGTGGTGATGGTATAAAGAAGGTTTTGAAGGTGTTTGTATTGTGTGTTTGGGATGATGTTGTAGCAATGGAGTAGGAAGGTAGGGTGGTGATTTAAAATTAGAGTATAAGGATTGTTGTGATACAATTGTTGTTTATGAGGTATACTTAGAAGTAAGACAATGATGTGTGTTTGGAAGAAGATGGCATCTAAGATTAGGTTGAATTCATGGTGAGTGTTTGAAGCAATGTATTATGATGCTTGTATTACATAGACATGTATATTAATATATTGTAATTTCATTATAGATTAGGGGTTTAAATATTGAAGTTTAAATATTATATTTCACAGTTCATATAGAAAAGATCAAGAAGATATATGTTGTAGTATTGATTGATTTTAGTTTAATTTTATAACAAGTAAATTGATATTATTAAATGAGAATGTGACTTTGATTTTGTTTGTATTTTAAGACATAGGTTATGAGGGCATAAGAAATTATGGATGAAGGTTTGATGTTAGATTAAAAATATTTGCACTTGTGTATGTAGCAAGTTTTTATGTCTAACAAGCATGTTTTTGTGATGGCTATATGCTTTTATTGAAGTGGAAATTGGGTGTTTATGTATTGTAGTAGAAAATGGGAAATGTTGTATACATTTGAAATATATATGTTTTTGTTATAAAAACTTCATTATAGATAATCTAAGGTGGAATTGCATTTTTTTTTTTTTTAAATTAGTTTTGTTGAAGAATACATCTTAAAATGCAAGAGTTTATATATTGCATCTATAGAAAACAAGGGCAATGATGGAATGATAGATACAATATTTGTAAAATGATCTTCATTTTTTTGGTAGGTTGACTTTGGAGTTGGGATGGTGATATGATGATGTTTGAGTTTTAGGGTTTTAGAAGTGGTTGTTATTCAAAATAGAGTATGTAATTTTTAAGGTACAACTATAAATGTGTTTATATAATAAAAATTGGAAATGTTTTCTTTCTTAATAATGGTGATTGAATTTAGAGAAGTTGGAGAAACTGAGTCTTGGATATGGTGAATGTATTTGTAATACATATTAAATAGAAGTCAATTGTTGTTAGAATTTGATTGTAGTGTTGGTCTCAAGTGAGTAGAATGTTAGAGTGTGTTTTGTGGTAAAAGATATGTTTTTGATATTTTGGTATAAGAGTGTTTTATGGATGTTATGAAGGATGTGATAGTGGCTTTAGTTGATAAAGTAATGTTAAGATGTATTTGTGATGTTAGTGTTTGGAATATAAGTAATAGTGTTTTATTGTTGAAAATTAAGGTTGGAATTGTGGTGAATAAAAGGGAGGAGATGTTGGTGTTATAAGGTTAGGCTAACTTGAAATGTGCATATTGTAGAACAAAAGAGTTGGTGTTTTTTTGTATGATAAAAAAATTACATTGATAGCTAGTGAGAGTTTTTACTAGTAGAAGTCAAAGATATAATAGGAATAGTATTGAATTTGGACTAAGTGTCTATGAGACACATGAGGATAATTGTGACAACATAAGGTAGTGATTTTTGTAATATATTTGTTTGATTTGTGGTGTCCTTGTTAAAAAAAGCTATATTGGTCTTGTATGGTGGATATAGGATTTTGTTGTAGAGATTTGGTGTGATTGTATATTTTTCATGTTGTTGTATCTATGTGTTTGTACAATGATCTAAGAGTTGTATATCAATTGTTCTTTTGCAATTTGTAAATTTATAGGAAGATGTGTTTGTGTGTGAAATCTGTATAGACTAAGCTTTTTGGTTAGTTGACTAGATTGAATGGTTAAAGAGTTGAGTGTGAGCGGTAGAGCAAATGTTGTTGTAAGATTAATATAGTAAATATTATATAAGAGTTTATTTAAATTATAATTATTTAATGTATCTTATATGCATTCATAAGAGGTAGAATAAGTTTATAGTGTTGAAGATATAATATTGGTACAAAAAAAGTTGTATTGACTTATGATTATATCTACTAAAAATTGGAAGTTCAATGTGTATCTAATATGTACACCATCATAAATACTAAGAGCTAGTTGTATAAGAATGTTGTTCAAAGTTTTCTAAAATTATAGAGAACTTATATTAACAATCATGAATATTTTTGTAGGTTAAGTGAAGAGGGAAAAAACTTAGAAGGTTTATCAAACTTTGGAGGTTAGCTTTGGCTATAAGTTCAAATACGGTGGTACTAAGATCCTTGAATTGAAAGCATCAATTAAGTGCTTCACTTGATTTTATATGTGAGAGGTGAGTACTAGGATGGTCATCATTGTAATGTCTACTTGAATTGTAGTATGTGATGATAATGTTCTCATTTTTGTTGTAGCTTCAATGCAAATTTGAAGATAGTCTTCAATAGCTACAAGTGAATTGGAAAAGTCATTTTTAGTCTAAGGGATGGTTGATGGAGACATGATTTTTTATGGTGTTGATATCATCTACAAGTGCTTGCGGGCATGGAGGTCATCAATTTCTTGGGCTTGCTAGGTAAAAATGGTTTTGTCTATGCTTTTTGTTAAGAACAAAATCAATGAAATAATTTTCAAAGAGTTGAAGTTCATACTTGGCAATCCACATTGTATATACTTTGGGGCTTAGGCAAATTAATAATGCACCAACATCATGTCTATCTAAAGTATTAGGGACAACATTTGAGTCTTAGTTTAAAAAGCCATAATGGAGACTATGTTGTTGATTTTTAGTAGTTTATATAGAGATATTAATAGTTACATGTCTTTTTGAGTTTGTTGAGTGACTAATGTTTGCCCAATAAACATTAGTCGGTGTCAAACTTGTGTTCTTTTCAATGTGGGGTCATTTTTAGTGATTTCAAAATTTTATTTTGTAATTCATTGTATGTGAGAAAATAAAATATTGTTTGCTTTGCAACTATTTCAACTTTAATAGAATTGTTTGTTGTTTGCATTTTGGAAATACATACTAATTTTAATTGTTGTCCATTTGCTTGTCTATTGAAATATCCTTGTGTAATTAGTTGTTGCAATATTTGTTACAAGATGAGGATGTGTAGAATGTCTACATGGAATTACAACTTGAATTTTCTTGAATTTCGAGCCACATTATGGCTTTTTTCTAGTTGTCAATTATTCTTTTACCAATTCATAGCACAAAAGAGTATATGTGATCTCTATAAAGCAATTACACTATACCAATTTTATAGTTAAGCAAAGCAACCTTGAAAAATCCAATAAAGCAATTACCTTAGCTTCCTACAATGTCTATAATAGATTATATGGTTTATGTTGTAATTACTATGTCTATATCCTTGAGTCTTTGTATAAACTTTTGATTCAATTTCTTTCTTTTGACTTCTTCTAGTTATATTTTTCAAATTAGAGAACCACCAAGATTGAAGGTGAACGATGTATAAATTAGATCGAGTCTAAAGGAGAGTGTTGAAGGATTATTATAAATATAATTATTAAATTTATTCTATGTTGCATCAAATGATGTTCTGCATTTTTTGTTTGACACAAAAAAGGCTTTTTGCAGGCTTTGGCTTCAATAAGTATGAAGTTTTTCATTTCTTGGAAGCAATGAAGGTTGTCTCCATCACATAATTCTTGTACACAATGACATATTTTTAGAGTTGAAGTGTTCATGGATTGAAAATGTCATCAAGAGATCCTCTTCCAAACTAATGCATAGGCTACATAAGTCTTCCTAGTTTTGGAAGTGGAGGTCCAAACTGATGCATGGGCTACATAACTCTTCCTAGTTTTGGAGGTAGGGGTCCAACTAAGCTAAATATAATATGACAAAAGTAATTTTCTTTCATCCTATATATGAATTGAATTGCCTAATTGGTGAAAATGTGAAATAAATTGATTTAGATGGAGTCATTTGTAATTGAAAGGTGTATTATAGAATTGGAAGTATCTATTCTAGGTGAATGATAGTGAATTAGAGGGATTTTGTTGTTAATGATGATTGTTGGTCTTGATGGTTGTCATGGAGAGAATTTTTTTTGTTTTCTTAAAAAAAATAATATTGAGAACTCATATGCTATAAAAATCTAAGATGATGTAAGAATGACTCTTCCCTAAGGTTGTATATTATCTTCTTTATTTCCTTTGAAATCTTCCATTTCTTCTTTCATTTTTGTTACAAATACTAATTAGTGCTTGCTTATTTGTGTATATTACACTCACTACATTTTATTTTGTTCTTTATGGCAGAAGAATTATATAAGTCTTTACTATTATGGCACTTGTGGTGGATCCTTATTGGACTTAGATCCATCATAACTTCAATAATATCCAAGGTAGATAAAGGGATGCAATTGATTCATTGGTACAATCAATGAGAGTTTTATCCAAGCTTCTTTGTGATTTATATTTTTTCTTTTAACAATTCTTAACTCTACCAACCACGGAAGGCCATGTTATATCTAAAATGAATTCCAACAAAAGTTCCATAGGTAGACAAAGCAAATACATTGCAAATGCATTTTCTTTAAACATTGTTAATCATTATTTTTGGACTTGTTCAAGGTTACCCCTTTAAAGTTTCAATTCTTATATGTGAAGTGAAAAAACATTGTTAAAACGTCATATGTCCTTCAAGACTTGGGTGGAAAAATGAGGATTACAATCATGTGTATAGTTGATTGTAGCCTACTTTATGATAAAAAAATATTCATGTTTGTGCAATTGATATTTTGAAGGCATATGGGCATGCGGGTCATGTGAAACTTTGTTCTTCAAAATTGTAATACTCTTGAGGCAATGGGATCATGAAAAGAAGCTATTGGTATACAAAATGAAAATTGAATTTTGAATTGGTTGTTGATTATGACCTTTGATGTGTGATCATGAAATGTGCAAGACTCTAAATACTACTTTGGAAGCCAATGAACCAACTAATAAATAACTTGTATTTAGGTATAGAATGGAAAGAAGACATTGGAAGAAGAAGATTGTATTTGAAAAGCTTGATTATAGAAAAGAGGCCTTGCATTGTTGAAATAGAAGATTTATGAACTAAATTTTGAAATAATGATAATTAATTTCTATTGGAAATTTTGTATTGGTGAATGTGAATCTTGAAGGAAATTTATTGCCTTGGTATGACATTGCAAATAATAGTATTTGTCCAAAATGCTTTGTCGAGGTCGAGGAAGGCCAAGAAAGCAAATCTCTTCTTGTATTGCGACCTTGACTTCATTACAAAAGGTAAAATCTCAAACCAATCTCTATTTCATCAATGTTTTTAATCAAATATAATTTGGATTACTTTTGAAATTGCAATAATGTTCTTTCCTTCCATTGATTTAAAGAAAACTCAAGTATGCTTAGAAGTTTTTGTAAATTATTAATACAAATTTATGTCATGTCTTATCAAAAAGATATTTTTGGAAATATTTTGGAATTAATGTATCCTATTTTTAGATATTTATATGCTAACAACACAAAAGAGTATTCACATTCAATTGTCTCCTTCCATTGTATTGCCAATGTCATGTTTTTAAGAGAAGAGATTTTTGTATTAGAGCTTGTCAAATGACAATGAGGATCGTCAAATGTCTCTAGCAAGTTGATGGATGAAATCACATTGCAATGTAGGTGCAACTGCAAAGAATAAGGAAGGTGCTTTGTAGAAAGCAATTAAAGCTACGACGCCAAAGGATTTTAGAGCTAGCTGCTACTAGTTTTTGCTCTAAAGTCACAAGGCAAAATTTAAGTAGTATAAGAGATTTGAAGGTCACCATTAATTTTTTCTCTTTTCATATGATAATAGCTTCCAAAACCTTTCAAATCACTTCTTGAGTTGTTGATCATACACTAATGCATTTTAATATAAATTTAATGGTGATTTGACCAAAAATCAATTTTCATAGATTATTGTAATATTAAAGAATTGATGTATTGATGTCATTCTTATATTTAGAGTAATTTTTGTTTAATTAATATATACTAATTTTTTTTGAATGAAGTCCATAAATATTATTGTAAGTGGAATTGGAGGGTTAAAGGAGATTTGTTTGTTTCATTAACCTCATGCATATATGACCTTGTCACATTGCACTGTTGATTAAAATTTCTTGAATTGACAAAATATCTTCTATATCTTACATAAGCTTTTAGTGCTTGTAGAATTTTGCAAGGCAACTTGGAAAGGAGACAATACGTCATGTACATCATCTTTGGCAACAAAGGTCTAGTGGTATCTTCAAAGATTGTAAATCATCCTCTCAATGTAGGAATGATCATGTTTGTTGGAACAATATTAAATCTAGAGATATTGCTCCAAGAACTATTATTTTTGAGGACATACTTGGAAGCAAAGATAATGAGTCTCCTATTAATGTTCACATGGATCAATGGGTTGGTGTTGAGGTACATTTATTTGGCAAAAAGAATTCTATTGGTGAAGTTGGTTCTACCACATCCAATGTGTGTGACAAGTTGAGAAGTGTTGCAACCGATCTAGAAAAAAAAGACATATATCCTTCTCTTACAAAGAATAGATATGAAGAAGATAGAAAATGGACCTTTGTAGGGAATGATGGTATTGTACCATCTTGGGTGAGTTGTAGAAGGAGTGTCACCCAAATTAATGCTTCTAGTGGTATTTCTAATGACCACATCACTGCTCTGCTTGCTTCTCTACCAAAGATGGGGGGACATATAGGTATCAATTCATACCTCCAAAAGCATCCCAATTTTAAACTCTTACTTTTCATATTGATTAAATATTCAACAATTATTTTAATGCTCCAACTATTCTCATTTTGATAAGATTAGAAAGTTTAATGAGTCTTTATTTGCTTGATCCTATGAAAATCTTAGCCCATAATTAAAAAAAGCATGCAATTTCAAATTTTCAATAGTTCAATTGCTTCAATATACATTTGTAGTTATTACAATCAAGCATATCAGCTAGTTAGATACTGATCTCCAAATATATGCACACCAACAAAATTGATAAATTGTAAAGATGCAGATGACTATACAACAACACCAATTCATATTTCTTCCACTAAAGAGATAGATTTGCATGTGCATGCTAATAAAGGAGTTTTCCTAGTGGATCAATCTTCAATAGCAATAATTCCAAAGGAACAATCTTTTGCTTCCCAAATGTCAAATGTTGACTTGTATCAGGATTCATCTCTTGACTATGATCCAGAGAAGCAAACTAATATCTCTATATTGCATAAGGATGCAATTCAAGTTTGCCCAACTACTCCTGAGAAAGCACAAAAAAGGAGACGGAGTTACCAATTTGACACCATTCCAAATCAAAATGACAATGCAAATGTCTACGAACAATTTGGTAGCAAATTACCTATTGGTACCTTCACTTTTTTTTTCTTGCAATCTCAAACTATTTCTATAATATTACTATGATTCACCTATATGGACACTAGTTATTTGCATCTAATGCTCAATCTCATCTAAGGTTTCAAAATTCTTATCAATTATTTTCTTAGGCAATCTACATCTTTGTCTTTTAGGTGATTCCAACAATTTTAAAGAACCTAATGGTCAAGTACACCTAATGGACTCGTTGAGTCCCTATTCAATGGAAATTGAAAGTAGTTGCAACTCAACAAGAATTGGTGGACAAGATATCAATGTTGTTGCTATTGAATGTACTGGATCCTTAGTTGATTCTATGCCAATACCAATTATAGATTATTCTTTAGGGAACATGTCACATGCAGCCTCTATGATCTTAGATCCTATTCAAGAGAGTTCTCAACTTCTCCAATTCCATGAGCCAAATGCTCTGGTTGGTGTTATGAATGATGTTGACAAGAGTGTCAAAGAAGGTAGTCAAGTACTCTTGACAAACTCTGTGAGCCCTTATTCCATAGACTTTGAAAGTAGCTGCATGTCAACAAAAGTTGGTGAACAAGGTTCCAACATTGTTGCTATTGAATGTGCTAGGTCATTAGTCGAATCTACACCAACACTACCTATAGTTGACCTTTCTGGTAGTCTCTCTCATATAGTGACCCTCCCCATAGATCTTGTTGAAGATAGTTCTCAAGTCTTTCAAACGCAAGTACCTACTATCTCAATCCAAGTTGTAGTGGATTCTAACAAAAGAAAAGGGAGACAAGCTAAATCCAAATTGAATGAGGATTTTGGTGGCATTACAAAAATTCCTAAAGTTCAAAAAAAGTACAAGCCTAGAGTTGCCAAAGTCAAACAAATTGACAAATGTAGTGCAAGGCAAATGCAAAATGAGACCAAGGAAAATGCTAAAGATCATGGTGTCTCTAAGCATGCAAGAACAAAAAGAACTCACCATGACATCACCAAACGGGGTTATTGCTTGTGGACAAAATAACATATACAATAATAATCATATGAATAGATAATTTTTTATTCTAGCTCTTCTTTTTTAGATGCTTGAAATTTTGATGATTATAGAAAATGTAAAAAAAATTGATGTTGAAGCTCATCAACTATTTTTGGATGCTTTAGGTACATGTAAGGAAAGAAATAATTGTAAATCACACAATCCTCTAAAATATAGTGAAAAAATTGAGGAAAGTGGAAAATCATTCTACCAAGAAGAGAATTTGACACTAAGTGTAGGGGAGCTTGTATCTAAACCTCCAATAGCAACATCTCTTGGCGAATCTCCATCATCAATTGACAAAACTTGTATTACAAGGAATATTAAGGGAGAGCATCTAAACTTGCATCCTCCAAATTCTTTTGATTTGGGACATGATATAATTACGCCTGATCCTCTATTGCACAATACATGTGGATTGAAGCAGAGCATAGTAAGTGAAGGGTTTAATACAAAGTTGATAAAACAGACCAACTACTTGTCTACACCAAACAAAGACCAAATGATGTCAAATTTGTGTATTGAAAGACAAAAACAATTTGAAGCACTATCCGTTGAGCTTTCAAACAAAATGATTGCTCTTCTTGACTTGCCTTCTACTGAACAATCAAATTCATTCTATTCAACTGTTGAAGAATTAGAGCAGTCAACCTCTAATGTCTCGCAATGCTATGAAGAGATTACTTTGTCAAAGGAATACCCTCAAGCAATGTCAGATGAATACAATATATCATCTCTTAGCGATGAGTGGACTACTTATCATATTGGGTCTGCAGAATTAAATGCTTTGGATGCATTCAATGAAGAAGAAATGCGGTTTGATACGTTCTTCAAGGAACAACAATCAATTGTACAAGGAGATTTTCACTTTCAAAATCTCAATGTAGAATTGAATGAGTATTTTACATCTACTATTGATGACACATACGTAAAAGGAAGCCTCAGTGTTGAAGACCATTGTGGAGTATCAAGTAATTTGCTATGTGGGATTGATGAATTGGGCAATGGAAGCTTAATGCGGCCAAATCCAAATCCAAGCTCTCAAATCCACAAATCATTTATGCCTCAAACAATATCTCCGGAACTTCTAGAAGAAAGGACAATGAGTTCTTTCTATGCTTCGACATCAACTAAAGTTAATGACATCATGTTAAGTCGATTGAATAAAATGATTGAAGAAAATTGTCGGAAAGATGTCTTGGAGACCAAAAATATTGAACATGACTTGAATTATGTAGATGTAAATTCCAATTGTGGTCAAACAAACATATCTAATTTGTGCTTGGTACAAAAATCTACTGAATTATGCAAAGGCATGGGACTATTGGGAGACAATTGTCTTGAAGAGGAAGGTCTAATGAATGTAAGAAACTCAATTCTTTGCCAAATGCGATCTCAATTTCAAAATCCAGATTTAGATTCTACTTCATTGATAGAAACTGATGTTGTGCTAGAAGAACAAAATCCTGAAGATCTCATGAATATGAGAGACAAGGTTCTTTGCCAAATGCGCTCTCAATTTCAAGATCCAAATCCAGATTCAACATTCTCAATAGAAAACAATGTCATGCTAGTGGAAGACAATTGTGAAGTTGAAGATCTCATGAATATGAGCGATACAACTCTTCAAATGCACTCTGAATTCCTAAATCAAGATCTAAATTCTTCTTCCTTCCTTGAAAGTGCTATTATATCAGTACAAGATACTCCTAAGATAACAAAAAATTCACTTAATATTTGCCAATTGAGTTTTCAATCCCAAAATGCAAACCCAAATTCTGATTTTGTTAGAGAAAATACCACTATTTCAATAGATGCCAATGATAATTTAGAAGAAAAAAGTCACGATATCTTATCTTCTAGCAATGCAACTCTAAACCCAACATCTCTTGAAATGACAAATACATGTCTTGAGAAAAGACCCTTCCACCTCATGACTTTTATTCAACTCATAGAGTACTTCAAGACAACAATGGTAAACACATCAAAGATTTCTCCATTGGAATTATCATGCCCTATTCAAAATCATCAATCAAAAGAAGAAAAGGTAGAATTTGAGAAACTATGGCCATTGATATTACAATCAATTGACAATGAACAACTTCAAAAATTGATGGAACTTGCGGAATTAGATTTTTCCTTGATCATGGAATTGAGCCAGTGCCAACAAGTAATTGGACAAGATCAAGATGAAAATTGGTTGCCTTCCAAAATGGAGGTGATCCCATGCCAACAAGAAAAGGAACAAGATGATGGAGCTAAGGAAGAAAACCACTTGGAGGTGATCCAGAACGAAGAAATAGAAAGGAATGATGACAGAACTAAAGAAGACAACCCTTTGATTGACTTAGATCCATTAGTTAAAGAAAAAAATCTCTTGGCTGATGATGTAGATCCTTCAACTAAAGGAGACAATCACTTAACTCATATAGATTCCTCGGCTAAAGAAGCCAATCATGTGACTGATATAGTGCCTTTCATTGGTAATGCAGTCGTAGCTTATGATGGTTCTTTTTTACAACTTCGAAAAAGAAAACCGAGGCCTAAGGTGATCCTTGATACTGAAACTATAAGGGTTTGGAAGTTGCTGATGGGAAAGACCGAGTCCATAGAAAATGATCTTGATTTGGATAATGAGTTGAAGTGGAAACAAGAGAGATTTGTTATGCAAGAACAAGCTACCACTTTTATTCAACGCATGCACTTGATTCAAGGTAAGTGCTATTTAAGTGATAGTTTCAATTAGTAGAAATTGAAATACTAAAATTGTATATATATATATATACACTAAATATCAACAATAAGTTTAAAACCTTTAGAGAAAATCTTTCCTTTAAGGAATTTGTACAAAAGAGTTTAGCTTGGCATTTTAATTGGTTCCAATTGTGTCAAGTGTATTTGATCAATTGTGCATTGGGATGATCAATGGTGTAGGGGATCGTAGTTTCTCTCGTTGGAAGGGATCCATAGTTGATTCTGTTATTGGAGTTTTCCTAACCCAAAATGTGAGCGATGTATTATCTAGGTATTTCTTTATACACCTTGACTTTTAGAGACAATTTTACTACTTGATAACTTATTAAAAAAAATGGATATTCTATACAAACTAAAAGCATTTTAAATTCTATGAATATATAATTATGATTTACAATATACTTAGGCAATTGGACGTGTAATAGTTCAATTTCAAAAATATAAAGTTTAGATGGTGTTGTCATTACAGCTCGGCATACATGTGCCTTAGAGCACGTTTTCCTCTTGGTGGAAGGCACGATCAAGGGTCAGTTCAAAGCAAGCACCCAAAAGGTGATCCCAAGGAAATATTTCTAAGTGATGTTCAAATGAATCTTGAATCTTCTCAAGCCTTTCAAGAGGTCAAAACATCTTGTTTCCATAATGTATCGTCCAATTGTGCTCCAAAAAGGCTTACAAACGAAGGTCAAGAAGAAATTCTACATTCTGAGGATTGTTGTAATGAAGAGAATAATACATCTAATTTAGGAACAAGACAAGTGAGCACTTTACTTTTCCCATGGAGCAAGAGTCCTTCTTTCTTGACCTTACACCAAAACATAAGCGTATTCAACACACAATTTGAACAACCTTCAATAACCAACACTTCCATGAATGTGTCAACAAAACTTTTAGAGTTGAATTTAAATGAAAATGAAAATTCAAGTGCATTTGATCTAGAGATTGCACAAGAGAACATCCCCTTCTTGTCAGGAAATGAAAATCAAGAGCCTTCAATGTCAAACATCAAACAAGGAGAAAAAAACTTTGAGTTAAATGCTCAATGCATTACTCAGCAGGAATGCAACTTGATAAAAGAAGTTGTGGTGTCTAATATAGAGTCTCAATCAGCACTATCAACAAACATTCACTTGCAAAAGGAAAAACTTACTGGTCTAGAGAGGGCTAGATTGGAGGCTGAACAAGTGCATGCACGAAAGTCTTGCAAATGGAATGCTTTGGCAGAAAAATACAATGCAAAGTGCCAACAAGCGGCCTTGGATGCAACAACATCGCCTTGCATTGAAATGATGGAGGATGGAGTAGATTGGGAGGCTGTACGTTGTGCAGACCTTGAAGAAATTGCAGATGCAATTAAAGAGCGTGGCATGAATTGGAAACTAGCAGGCAGGATTAAGGTACCAATCCGCAGCTCTATCAATTAACTCATGTTTTCTATTGTCTTTTGAATTTCCCTATTTTCTTAGGTGGATAACATCTCTATTGCTAGTATGATCATGACCATAATTAAAACTTTCTTTTACAATAGCTAGAATAAGACTTGTTAAAGCTCATAGAAATTGGCATATATCTTATTTGGCAGGGCTTCCTAGAACGACTTCGATCGGAGCAAGGAAGCATTAACTTGGAATGGTTGCGTTCTATTCCAAGTGATGATGCCAAGTAAGTATTTATTTTTGTTATTCTCCTATTTGAATACGTGTTGCACTCAATTGAGAATTTTAAATGTTGTCAAAGCAACTCTTGTATCTAAGTACATACTTGAGCATGCATAATGACAATTATTGCATTCTATATTCAATATTATTTGCCTTTCTAGAAACCTTATTATAAAATAAGCAAATTCGGATATGTTGCTAATATGTTTTTATTTGGCAGGGAATTTCTTTCTAGTGTTCATGGCCTAGGCTTAAAGAGTGTAGAATGCATTCGCCTCCTTTCACTCCATCACCTTGCTTTTCCTGTGAGTGCATCTTCTACAATGCAAATGTGGTTTAGGTTTTAAAAAACCTCTTTTTTTTATTTTAGTGCAAGTGGCCTAAAGATTATTTTTCTTCTTAGAGTTTTCAAGTTGTTGCAATTGTCTTGAATTGCGTATACAATTGCATTCATAGTGTGAATATTCTATACCAGGTGGATACAAATGTGGGACGTATTTGTGTGAGACTTGGTTGGGTTCCATTAGAACCACTACCAGAAGAACTACAACTGCATGTATTAGAGCTGTGAGTCATTGAGTTGAATTGCAATTATGGTTATGATTATATGCAACAAATCTATTTCCTATTGTCTATTAGAACTTGGCATGTCAATGCTTAAACCTTGTTTATGCTAATTGGCATGTCATGATGTTTTTCCAACTAGCTGCTTTAATTTTTTGTTTCAATAAATGCAGGTATCCAGTCCAAGCAACAATTCAGAAGTACTTGTGGCCCCGGTTGTGCACCCTTGACCAACAAACTTTGTGAGTAAGAATTCGTTGCTAACTTCACTAATAGCACTTCAAACAATAGATCAAGTTCGTGCTTCTTTTGAATTGCATAAGTTTGAATGTATTTTTTTTATATATAACTAAAAAGTGAAGGAGCATTCAATCTTTTCATTCGTATTGAGCAATGTTCATTCTTTTCAATTTTTTATTCTAAGTGGGTTGATCATGTAGGTATGAGTTACACTATCAACTGATTACATTTGGAAAGGTTATTCCTATTCTAATTGATATTAACCAAAATTTTCATTTTCCTTGATTCTATTTCATCTCTAGATGGTACAAAATTCCAAAAAAATGAAATTTCTTGAGACCTCCCTAAAGTGTACTTTTCAAAATATTTAAATTATTAGGAGTATAACAAGGCATCTGACATGCTCATACATACCATTCTATAGGTATTTTGCACCAAAAGTAAGCCCAATTGCAATGCATGCCCCATGAGATCAGACTGCAAACACTTTGCTAGTGCCCTTGCCAGGTTCTCTTCTATATTTTAAACTTTGTTTAACAATTTTAAAGTCTAGTTTGCTTATTTTTCTGGAAACTATATTGAAGGTGGTAACATGATTTTCCTTAAATTTCTTTGTTTCAAATGCTTTTGGACAACATTATAAAGAGAATCTTACTCATAAGAAGTTTTCCTTAAGCCACAAGGGCTACATGGATGTCCTATATATCATAGAGAGGCCTTTGTATGCTCATTGCAACCAAAAAGAGACCTTCATAAGAAAATTCAAATTATGATGTCTGCAAGTTTTTGAAACAAAGTAATATTATTAAAAATCTTGTTTAGTACTCTTTATAATATTCCTTTCATTCGTTCATATTCTAACTAATTCTTGGATTCTTTATGTTGCCATGATGGTAGTGCCAAGTTAGCGCTTCTCCCTCCAAAGGACTCCTCAAGTAGTGGTGCTCTTCTTGCACTTCTACCTCAAAGTGGTGTTCCTATAGAAGGAAGGGATGCTCTTTTGTTGACTCCAAAGCTTGCCCAACCAAGTATGAACATATCTCAATATTGTCAACCCATAATTGAGGAGCCCATGACTCCGGAATCCGAAGCAGATATGTCAGAATTTGATATCGAGGATTATCCCTTTTCTATAGAAGAAATACCGCATGAGACAATGATAGAATTGATTCTCCAAGGGATTCATGAACGACAAGAGATGATGCAACAATTTGATAATTATTCTAATTGTTGTTGTGAATTTGACCTCTCTACAACTTTTTCGAAACCAAACGTTGTACAAGAGATGGACACAATCACAGATTTGGAGAGTCTTGTAGTAGCTCAGCCTTTGGTAAAGAGCTCAATGTTAGACTCGGAACCCATGATTGTCGATTGTAAGGATCTACAAAAAGATTGTGTACCAATGAAATCTAGCACCTTGTTTAATGACGCACGCTCAAGGGAGGTTGTGATGTTACCTCCAGAAGTTGCTTTGTTACCTATTCCAAAGTTGAAGAATATTGAACGCCTTCGAACCGTTCACTATGTGTAAGAGATACTAACACTCAATTCTTCAAACTTGCATGCAACTTTTGAAAAAGAGCACAATATAAATTCTTGTCAAGTAATGTGCTCAAAACAGTTCATTAAAGACATTGAGGATGGAAGTAGAAGAATCACTAATCCCTCTAACTTTAATAACTATATTAGAAGTAGAGAAGATGTAATATTGAAGTTTGTATAGGTGGCATAATAATGTGATACAAAAAGTGCAAAGGCTATAATTTGGAGAGTTTAGCAATGTTTCTTTAGTACAACCTTTTGAGCTACAAGCAACGTTTTTTAGCAAACATGTAAATTTTGGATTTTTTTCAGCAAACAAGTAGAGGTGTTTGTTAGAAAACATCAAACACTTTCTTGAACATTGTTCACTTAAGACAATGAACTTTTAGTAGTAATAATGATTATTAAGTTTAAAATCACATTTTAATATTATTACCAAAATAGGGATGAATTCTAGTAGTGCCTTTTGTTTAAACTGAAAACTCCAATCTCTCAACTATCTAGAATGAGATATATTTTGTACTAAAGGAATAAGTACGGATTAGCTGTTAATTTTCTTGCCAAAGTGGCTATTTAATTCACTAATCATTCTTTGTACATTGTCCAATTGATAGTATTGCTTAACGCTTGTACTAAATTAAAACTTTACAATGCTAAAGTTGCTTATTGCAATTGGTATAGTTTCTTACTATGGCAGAGTTTGACATTGTGTCTTGGTTTCTTGTAGGTATGAACTTCCTGATAACCATCCTCTTCTTGAAGGGGTCGGTAAATTCTATTTGTCTCTCCATCTCAACTTAAAAATCTTAGAATGTCTTATATGCTTATGCTATCATCACATGTACTACAAATTTAAAGTTGTACCTTGAAATTCATGAAAAACTTTTTTCAAGATTTGAGCTCACAAAATTAGCACTGGTTGTGAAAACAGATGGATGTTAGAGAAGTTGATGACCCATGTTTTTACTTGCTCGCCATTTGGAGTCCAGGTATGTCAATCTCTAGAACTTAGTATTCATGGATGCTTGCTTTGATTTATCTACAAGGCTTTCTCTTTGTACATGCTTGCTACTGAAATTTATTTTGAATGGTAGAATATTCCTTTTGGTGTCTCCATGATTGAAGGTGAGGTGCCTGAATCCATACCAAACATAAACGATAACAATGAAGAGATTGGTTTCAACCTTTCCAACAACGAAGAAAGCATTAAAGCTACTCTTTTGGTGTGTATATATGAACCATCATACTCTAAAGCATCTAGTTCAAACATAAACTAAATTTCTTTGATCTTGAGGATCATTATGTGAAATGCTTGAAATTATTACTGATGAAAATCATCTTTTACAAATGATTGAATGGAAAAGTTGGATTTTCAACTTAAGGTTGTGGTCAATTTTGGGATGGCAGGTACCTTGTAGGACTGCCATGAAGGGAAATTTTCCTCTCAATGGGACCTATTTTCAAGTCAATGAGGTATAGTTTTAATTGATCCAATGTTTGTTACTTTGTTTTTCTTGTCTACATTCCTCTCTGTTTGTGGTTTGCATGTGATTTCATTACAATATCTTCAAGTATGAACATCTATAGCTACAATAAGAGCATTTTGAAAAAATTTCTTCCAAAGAATAAATGTGTGCTTCCTTTCAAAGAAAGAAATATGAACAATCATTTGAACTTGCAGGTTTTTGCTGACCATGAAAGTAGTTTACAGCCAATTCAAGTTCCACGGATATTGTTGTGGAATCTTTGTCGCCGATTTGTATACTTTGGCACGTCAGTAACGAGCATATTAAGAGGTCAATGCTCTTCACTTTTCAAATTTCATTATATTTAATATCCTTAGAATCATTTTGTTCCTATTCTATAATGATAGCCCTACGACATTTTCACTGTCAACAATGTCTCTTAGTTTGAAGTTAGTCTCAAGTTTCTCTCATGGACAGGTATGACTACAGAAGAGATTCAAGCATGCTTTTGGCGAGGTAAGTCTAAATGAAAGTCTTGTCTCTAAGTTGTTAAGCAATCTATAAGAATACTAAAACAATTAATGTTCATTATTTTGTTTTTGTATTTCATATTGGTCTTTAAATCTTTGAAGTTCTTAACACCATGATAAACATGTTTTCTATTTGGTATGGGTGATACAGGTTATGTTTGTGTGAGGGGGTTTGATCGTATGACACGTGCCCCCAAACCGTTGGTGCATAGATTGCACTTTCAGACCACAAAATCTGTCATGAAAAGTGCATCTGTGAAAAACACAAAAACTTAAGACTTTGTATAGGCTTTTCAAACTTGTTAGATTCTAGTCATGGACGGCCGGAGCACATTGTCAAGAATTTTGTGTCCCAATGAGTACTTTAATAGTCCTCATCTGCCTTTTATTTAGGCTACAATAGAAGATATTCACACAATCACTGTTTGTACATGACTTGTTGTTTTCTAACAAGACTCGCAAGCAATTTCCAATTTAGTTCTTTAGTAATGCACTAGCTCTTGACAATGCTCAATGGTGCTAGCAAAGACCATTTGTTAGCTTGTAATTGGATCTCTTTGCTAACCAACACGGTAATTGACATGTTTCCAAGCAAAAACTTGGAAGATGACATCACAATGAAGAAACAAGGGTACATCAATCTTCAAATTAGGAAAAGAAATACATGGAGACTTCTTTAACTTGATCCTCTTCTTAACAACATTCTAGATTATAATGCACACTTACCACACCTTCGATGTTTGTAGCATACTTGTTTCACATTCAAACTATTTATCTTACAATATGATTGTCTCCCAAGTAGTCATATTAAAGGGCTTAGAGTAAAACTTTCATTTGTTATTTTTGTCAAATGGACTAGGCTAGCAAGAATTTGTAGTACCTGCTTTTTCTATAGTGATAGATAGCTCAACTCCATTAATTTCATTTCAGCTTGGTGCTTGTACTTTGAAATGCTTGACCACAACCTTCATTGCCAACTTGGGGTCATTTCTAACTGAAGAGATTTGCAATTGCTAGTGCACTCTATATGGGTGGTCAAAGCATGTATTGCCGCATGCATTGAAGTTGTATAGGCTTGCCAATTTTCATGGTTAGTCACAACTCTTGCAGACCCTTGTAATTGCCACCTTCATGGTCAATTCCTAGGCCTTCCAATTGCAAAAGTATAATTTTTTGCATGGTATACATGTGTATTCTTTTACAAGAACCTTAGGCTACCATATCAACAAGCATATTCACACACAAATATTGTATTGTGCACATATAATCCAAAGCTTTAGAACATGATAGGGAACTTAAAAAACCATGAATTAATTTGGTGGTAAGTTACCTTATGACTTGTGACACCCAATGATTTTGCTATTGAATGAACTATGCATTTTCTGCAATGTTTGGACTCATGTGGACTCAAACGTAGTGAAAAAACAAACAAAAAATCTTTGGAAAGGAAACTATAATTGAAAGTTCAAATTTTGAGAGCATTGAACAAGTGCAATGGTAAGTATTAATTAAGCATTATTAAGCGTGCTGGTGGATATCCAAGATTCTACAATATATCCAAGATTCTATAGCATACAAAGTTCACTCAAGTAAAAAAAACATTCTGATGATGATTACAAAAGTCTTGCTTTATTAATTTTGTCTTCATTCCAAAAGATAGTCATTATATGTGGTAGAGTGGAGGAAATGTTCTTTAGGTTTTGTCAAAGTAGCTATTTACAGTATGGAAAGTTCAATTTTAATAATAACAAACATACTCTATTGTCTTATCCATCAAGAAGCTATTTCTATTAGTACTATGATGAGGATCATGAAATTGCAAATTTTTGGTAGTGAATAGTATGGCCAGCTTAGATGTGTTTTGTACATTCTGTTAAGAAATTGAAGCAGGTCTCTTGATGTTCTTTTGGTGAGTAAATTTTGGAAGGCCATAATGACAGTTTTGCTTCAATTTTGTAGGTTGAATTTTTTTGAAATTTCCAATCAATATGGAGTTCTTATCTAATTTTGAAAACAATCTCTTTAGAGCTCTATATGATTTATTTCTTTTCTTGTAGTCTTAAAAAAAGTTAACCTTGTAATACTTTTTAAGTGTAGTGGCTATCTCTAGTTGGTTGCTAATCACACAAAATGATAAAAAGATCAAAGTATGTATATGTTTCCTTACTTAGCTGGAAATACCTGATCTATAGGAAAAAAGAGAGATATATTTCTTCTAAAAGACCACAATAGGAGTTGACAACCCAGAATCCAAGGAGGATTGTGGCTCAACATCTCTACATTGTACTCCGACCTAAAGAGGCTAAGAAAAAGGTCAAAGAAAAACAAAGCTCTGACTAAGGTATGTGTGTGTGTATATATATATATATATATATATATATATATATATATATATATATTAATAATACAATAGGTTCAAGAGTAAGTGCATTCAACAAAATCTATGTTATTAGTAAGCTCTAGCATTATTCAAGAGCTTGAAGCTTTTTCTGTACCTATCAAACCAATTGATTTTTCTTGAGACACTTCATCAAAAGAGTGCAATATTGATAATACTATCTACTTTCATCTCATTATATTTACAAGACTAGAATATAGCATCGAGGGGTTATTTTTATATAATCTTAGACTCATTTGTTTAATATGGTTGCATGTAGCTTTTTTAGTTTACTATTTAAATAACAAGATGTGTGGGCCTTAGAAAATTTCCTACAAAACCATATATTGAAAAAATTGGATCAATTATAAAGATTAAAGTTCTTTTTATTAATAGTCTTTGTCGGAGCACAAAAACTCAAACCAGATAAGTTAGTCTAGAATAAGGATTAGATAGACTTGCAAATTTCATTTTTTTTGGTAACCCCTAGAGATTTCCGCTACACTACGATTATAATAGAAATAGTCAGTTTCTGAATTGCTAAAATTGTTAGTGACGTTACGAAAACAAATTCGATACAGATCCGGGATCCAGAAAAATACCGGATTCTCCAAACCTACGTTCTAGACTTCCGATCTAAGAAACTAGGAGATTGTTAGGAGAACGGTCTTCTACCCGTTCTCCACTGGGAATTGTCGGCTGCGTGCTAGGTACTTAAATCCATCGCCACTTCTCTTTTTTTCCCTCTCTACTTGCTGAACTTGATGAATGTATAGTTGAGAGAAAGAGTGGTGAGATAGCAACTGAGATAGAAAGAAAACGGAAGGATTAGTACCGGATTAGTTTATCAGTTGTTGATGATTCATAGTGGCAGCTATTGACCCAACTGCACGAAAGTCTGGAGTTGTAGCCTAGATGGTTTGTCTAGTTATCCCTTCTGATCTGGGTCACCGAGCACAGTTAGAGAAGGACCTCATGTGTATCGGGTGTGCTGGATTGTTAGATAGGCCGTGGAGCATGAAGAATGAGGAGATGATTCAGGAACTCATTTTCGGAGTTCCAAATCAATATGAATTGATAGTGAGAAGTTGACCCGTAGCTTGGACGGAAGACATCTGGACAAATGTCTATTCATTTAAAAAGAATGGACTCGGACTAGCCAAAAGTGCAGACAAGTACGGAGCCGAAAAGTTCTAAAGTTAGGCCCACTCAAAGGAGGGTTTTGCCATTAGTGACTATAAGAACAAGAGGCATAGACGGGTACTGAATTTCTTGATTCCAATCTTGTATCTGGAAAAGCCTACCTGGATTACAGTCACGGTGACCAACACCATTTTCGGAGCTCTCGAGGACTAGATTGTCCATTGGAGGAGAGTGATTCAAGGAGTAGTGGGCAAATTGGCAGAGCGCGTAGGCTGGGCGAAGTACAACCCTATCATGTCAGGGTTGACGAATCTCAATGTCCGCCCCAAAATAGCGTCCGTTTTGCGGACGTCCGGACGCACGGACACTAGCAGACGCAGCGTCCCGACCGCCGTCGGAAAGCAGACGGGCGGGGCGGACGCCCACATCGTGCGGACTAGATCAGTCCGTGCGTCGATCGGACGGCCGTAATCGGGCGGAGTGGCGGACGGACGGACGCTGCGTCCGCCGGGACCGCGAATGTCAACGGACACTGCGGACACAGCGTCCACGTCCTGATGTCCGCGTCCGGATGTTGTCGTGTTGTAAATAACTATATCATTTAAAAACATCAAAAGATTAACCTTGAACCCTAGTTCAAAAAAAGGGTTGAGATAGAAAAGGTGGGGGTCGTGGAGAAATCCACGGTCTTGGGTTGTACTGCATCTTGTCACTTAGCTCAGAGGGATAGGGTGGCTGGCTGGTTGGCTAGTTATTTCCTGCTTTCACTAGCGGTGCCAAGTTGCAACTGCTCAGACCGAATCAACGAATCCGATAAGATTCGAACCCGGAACCAACTGGCAGCTAATTGGGGACTTCTCCAACCAACCAAGTCTGCAACTTGGCGGCAGTTGTTGATCCCAAGGTGGTTTTATACCACTATTGATTGGCTGTTTGGTATATTGACTGACGGAACAATGTTCCTAAGTCTATTTTTTTTATCACATAGGTTACCTTTTGATACAAAAAAGAAAAAGAATATACGTTTGATTATTAGTATTTTGATTTTATTATAAAGATATCTAGTATAGTGTGATTGGAGTATATAAAGCAAAAGTAAGCTTCTTAAGGAAGCTATTAAGTATAGAAATAGAGGAACTAAGTAGTATTGCTTTTCATGTTCTACTTTGAGTTGGTTATAGTTTGGGTTTTAGTATTTGTAGTTATGGATTCACAAGACCCTGACGATTGGCAATTGCCATTATCGCAATTACCGGTTGATCCAAATCAACCATCTTCATCAAGACTGCGTATGCGAGATGATGCTGGACCTTTTGAACGTCGTATTCAACCACGAACAGATCTAGGTAACCAGCAAACTTTATTGCCAGTTTTGCAATTGGATAAAAAGTCTTTGGTGATCGTTTTGGAGTCTGAACTCGTGCTTTCCGAGAACTATCAAATGGTGTTTGAAGGGTGTTTTGAAAACAACGGTGAAGAACAAATGGTCACCTGTATTTCCAGTGAAGTAGGCCAACGCCTTTGGCTTCAAGGACCACTCAATCTATTGACCGCGGAACGGAGAGCTAAATACATTACTGCTTTACTTTTGCGTGTTTTGGAGTTCTTAAGTGTGTAAAGCAAATGATTTTGAAATCAGATTTTGTGGTGTTAAGGTAATGGATTTTAACCTTTGTTTTAGGATTTTTGGCTACCACCAATTAAATTTTATTCACATTAGATGAAAGTAGTTGATTGTTTACCTTCCTTTTGTTGACTTTGGGATTAGTAGACCCAAAGAAGCATTTGGAATTTAGAATAAGTAGGATTTTAGGGAGCCTATAGGAGTTGAGATGCTCACATGGGCTGATGTGGCCCATGTGGAAGGAGAAAGGGGGGGGAGATTCTCTCCTCTCTCGTTGTCGACGTTTGGTGAGGGTGTGAGTGTGTAGTGTGCTGTAGTGGAAAGAACCGAAAATTTGTTCGGTTGCTGTGTGTTTCTAAAGACGAATTTGAATACAAAATTTGGTGGAGTTATACATGGTGGTGTTGCGCTTCTTTTGACGGTATTTTCACTTGATTTCAATGTTGTATGTGAATTTTATAGGCTTTTGAGTGAGGAGTAGTTTGTTGCAATCTAAAAGGAGGAGCAAAGACTTTGTGCCTCTCCTAGAGTCACAAAAATTGTTAGAACAAAGTGAAAATCAAGTAAAATATAGATCTTGTTGCTAGCTTTCTATCAAGCTATCAAACTTCTCATTACCATGTTTTTATCTCAAGTTATGAAGAGAAAGGCGAAGTAGTGTACTACCGCTAGAATTGCATGTGAGTGATCTTTGAGAGCACATAACTCGTAGGCAGTAGCTTTGTTTCAAGTGAAATTTTGATGCATCAAAGCTTACTGTATTAGCTTTCTAAAGAGCTATCTCTTACTTAAAGTGGAGCTTTAGAACGTTTTAGGTGCCCATTTTAGTACTGCTGATTTAGAAGAAGGTGAAAGAGACGATTGGAAGGTTAGAAGGTTGAAGATTGAAGTGAAGAATTGAAGAGTCAAGTGAAGACTTACCTTGCAAGGACCTAGCCTATGTTGTGGCTTGTAGCTCTGTTATTCCAAGCCAGATTTGGAGGCTCGTTGTCAATTTGTGTGGTGGGCATGTGGCTTTGTCAATTTTTTGCATTGTAAACCTTGTTTGCGGGTTTGGCCTGACATTGCGTACATGGCCTTACTCCATTTTGTGTCGTGGGCAACGAAGTGGGGTTGATGTCCACATGGTTGAATCTTATGTCGTTCTCACGGTGAGACTGGATTGATCACCAGTAGACTGTGAATTTGAAAGTTTAGGAGCCATATTCACGGACGGTTCAGCTCGTGGTCTGTCGTCCGTTCTACCCGTCCCGTATCCTGTAGTTTCTTATCCCCTCCTTGACCCTTGAACCCCTAGAACCATAACAGGATAGGCCAACATGGAGCTGATTCAAGAAAGTTGAAGATTCGAGGTTCGAGGAGACAACGTGTTGAAGATTCGAGGTGCAAATGTACGAAAAGACATCCTATTGAAGATTCAAGGTTCGAGACAAGATCAAGCTAGAAACCCTACCCTCAAGTCATTTCTAGTAGCAGCCAGAATCCTTGTGATTTCCCAAAGCAAACTCCTCTCAATACGACAACGTCCCGGACGTCCAGATGTCGTGTGAACCCTGTATCATGTCGTATCTTTTCCACCTCTATCACCACAAAGAGGTCTTGAGTGCCAAGGAGACGATTGAGTACAACACCGCAGTGAAGATCCTGAAGTACAGCCTCACGAATGAGTTGGAGAAGGAAGAGAAGGAATCTGAAGAAAAAGAGCAACCAGAAAAAAAAAAAAAAGTAGTGGACCGGAAACGAAGGAAGTCTATAGATCTGGTGGCATACGGAAAGCTCCAACACCAGAATAGGAGGAACCGATTCCAAATCCAGAACATGCCTAAGAGTTAGAGTTCTTCGAAGCTAGAATCCAATGGATGTAGTAAGCCAAACAGATGTATGGTGACGTGGAGGATCACGTGCTCCTTATTGTGGGCAAACTCAAGGTGGAGTCGTACCAAATTTTGGAAGAGATCCGGAAACATCCGAATCCAGAAGAGTTTTGATAGAAGGAAGAACAAATCCGGAAGTTGGAGGTAGAAAATGATAGCTTCAAGTTCCAACTCAAGTGGATGGAGGGGGAGCTGAATGTGGCGAGACAAAAGGAGACGAAGGCTCTCTGACTCATCTACAACCTCAAGGAACTCATCATGGTTTTGGATCATACGGTGATCTGAGTTGACTTCTATACTACCTGATTGAAGAAGGAAGGACACATGACTGGATCTAGGATGGTAAAGATCTTGGTCGACTTCGAAGCCCGGATGAGAATTGTTTTGAAGAACATGCGGAAGTCGTTGGGGTATTTGGATCCGGAACGAGCCATCGACTTAGAAGGGTTTTTGGAAGTCCCCAAGAATATATTCCAGGATACTCTGGTTCGACAAACTCCAATTTGGTAGGCTTCTAGTGGTCTGATTTAGCCACAATTGGAGGGACTGAAGTCTATCCTCACTCCAATTGCGGGACCCTCAAGTAGCCAAGCATGGACCCCATTAAGACCAATGGTACCTGAGCCAGAGAAAAGGGCAAGTGAGAAGTCTGTTTTGGCCAAGCAACGGGTTTCCGTCTAAATTTTCCCACTACCTGGGAAAGTCACGGGCGGAAAGTTTATGGTACCTGGATTGGCTATTTGCGGCAACCTCGACGCATAGATTGGAGTAATGACGAATCCGGCTCGGTCTCATCCGCAAGATTTCTTCCATATGCAACAGTCGATGCCGAAACGAGATCGTGCTAAGATTGAATTGAGTGAGTCGCCGCAAGCCGAGGATCTAGAGATTTAGGAGATTGAGGAGTCCGAGCAAGAAGTGTTGAAGTCCAGATCGAAAGAAGAGACGGAATCGGAAGATTCGCCTTCCAAGGTTTCATAGAAGCCTCAAGCTTGGTCATTAACAAATAGTACACCAGTGAAGGCTTCAATGAAGACTCTAGGCAGACAATGTGGAAGTAGCTTGAAGAAGGCATGGCGGGGTAAATAGAATGTAGGTAGTTAGGTAGGATTTTTATTCTGAAACGGGATTTCAAAGTATAGATCCAGATTCCAGATTATTTTAGGAGTTCTAGATTTGTAGGGACAGTTGGGCTATGAACATTTCAGATATCTTGGGTTGTTCACTAGTTGATTGCCTTGATTTTCGAGGTGCTTTTTTGGCTTTTTAGGTGTTGACTTTGGTTTTGGTTTTAGTTTTTAAGGGCGGGCAAGCTTGTTGCCCTCTCATTCCATCCTAGCAATTATTTTGTTGTATTCCATTCCCGTCTTTAATTTGAGTTACTTGGTGAACATTCTGGCTCTAATTATGTATCCAAATTGTGTTGGTTTGTTCTTTGAGTATTGAGATGTGAGAAAGACAAGTGAGGAGGAATCCAGATTTTGGATAATTAGATCAGATTGAGGGAGTACTATTGTAATGATGTTAGATACAAGACAAAGGAGATACATGTGGTGCCTTTGAACTATCAAAATGGTAATCCGATTTTTAGTGAAGAATGGTGTGAGTGTAGATCCAAAATTGGAAACAATTCTATGCGGAAATTACCGACTGTTAGAGGTAGGGTTGACGAATTACTACGTCCGCCCGAAAAAGGCATCCGTAACTTGTCCGTCCGCACGGACGCCAACGGACGCAGCGTCCCTCCCGCCGTCGGAAGGTGGACGAGCAGGGCGGGGCGGGCGGACGCTGCGGACACAGCGTCCGCGTCCGGACGTCCTGTCAACCCTGGTCAAAGGAAACTCCCACTCACCGGAAGGTCTACCAATCTTGGGATCCGTCTTACACCTAGAAAGATTACCCCCTTGTAAGTTCCGAGTGCCTGAGATCTGTTGTAGTAAGGAGGAGTGAACATAGTCCTGAGTGACCTACATTCCAGATTGGCCATCCGGAATGTTGTAAGGATTTGGATCTACCTTCTGCGCTACAACATCTTGAGTACTTGGATGTTTGTTGTTTGTTTGTTTTTGTCTGTGTAGTGAATAGACTAGAGTGGTAAAGTCCCTACCCCTCGAAAGATCAATAGCGGCCCCTCTGATGGTAAAACAAAGAAATTGAAAACCAGCTTGTTAAGGGAAAAAACCAAGTGATATCGGATCTGGATTGGAATCCAGATAGTAGTGAATCTGGAAAAGAGAGTGGAAGAAAGTAGTTGGAAGAAGAGAAAACGATCATCTAGATACTAGAGTTTGGAAAAGCATCTGGAATTCCCTGGGATGATAATTTGTGTCATCTTACCATGTTTTCGTGTGTAAGAATACTTATGCCCAGACTGCGCAAGCAGGAGTCTTCATCTCTAAAACATAAAAATAACCACATAGGTGCAATATTGTTATGTGGACTATCTTTAGATTACTTGTAATGAATGCTTAATATCTAAATCTTTAAGGAGGAAGGAGAATCTTTGCACTGTCTTCTTGTAGGTGGTTAGAAGTTAAAATATAGGTTGTCTATAGCATAGATATGATTGTAGAATCTTTCATTTCTAGAATTAAAATTTGTGCATGTTTAGAGGATAGATCCTTTTAATCATCATCATGTAAGTTGAATGTTATTTTGAATTAATAAACTTGAAATAGTTATAATTTGCCAAAAAGTATTGGCTTAGCATCTTTCATGCTTGTATCTGAATAAAATGCTTTCTATTGCATTATAGTTAATGTCCTAAGATATCAAATAGTACTTTGTAGTGTTTAGGACATCGATCAATTCTATATTCATTAGCAAATGTAATTTTCTTTTCCACCCACTCTAATACAAATTGTTGGACTTGTTTGAGATTTGAAAACCTAGAGAATCTACAAAATCTTTACATCCAATAGTCTAATAAAATATATGGTTCTTTTGATGGATAAAAATTCTTTCAATTAGTATCTAATAAATCATTAGTACAAAAACCAGTGCACTATACATTAGCTATTCATTCTTCTTGAGGAATTCTTGGTTCTAGTCTATATTAGAAATCCATTGATTCAAGAGCTCCTAATATCAGGGTTGACGAATCTCTACGTCCGCCCCAAAATAGCATTCGTTTTCCGGACGTCCGGACGCTAGCGGACGCGACGTCCCTCCCGCCGTCGGAAGGCGGACGCGCGGGGCCGGGCGGGGCGGCCGGCCGGTGCAGACGGGCGGGGCAGACGAACGGGGCGGCTTAGAAAACCCGTTTTGGGTTTTTTGTTTTGATTGTTTTTACCAATGAGAGATTGAGAGTAAAGTCATTTTGATTTTGATTTTTCTTATATTGCAATTGCGATTCAATAGAGTTGTATATCACTATTCATGTAAAAGCTAAAATATGAAATATATTTTTAATTTTTTTTGTTGAATTTCATTTTGATTTAGAAACAAAATCACTTTAAAATCCAGCGAGATGTATATCATCAATAAACAAACAATTTTATAATAAAATGATTGAAGAAACCATTGTCATTTGTCAACATGAGCTCCATATATTATGAGCAACTAAACAATCAAACATCTAAATTCACATCTCCACAATTCCTATGGACGCCAATCCACATCTCCTCTAACCTCAGCCCCACTACTCTCTTCTGCAACTCTCCGTTCAAAATCTTCATTATCGGAGTCATCTTCATTGTCAGAGTCATCTTCATTGTTGGAATCAAGTATCGTTGTCTCCTTCAAGTCTTCTCTCGAAGTAGGTTTACTCCCTTCTTTCAAATTTAATTTTTCTTTTTTTACTTTGATAGAACGATTAAAGGCTTTTTGAATAGGAACTTTTCTTTTCTTTCTATTTGACAAAGTAGCAACATTTTCATCAAGAGGGGTCCTATTCTTCACTGGAGAGATAGCAAAAGGTTGCATTTCTCTTTTCGCTTTCACGTTACTCAATTCTTGAACCATCAATCTCGATGTAGGGTCGACATGTCCATGAACGGTTATCTCCACTTTAGCTTTCTTTTGAAGTAATAGAGTGTCGTTTGTTGATTTGATGGGTTCTTGCGCCATTCCTTTTCCTAAAATGCGAGTATGCAAAGATGCCAATGGCATCCGATCACTATCCGTATCACTTAGGCTTGTAGGTGATGACGCTACTTTCCGTAGATTACCGCCTGTAGAAATTTCTTTGGAAATGTTCATTAGGCGTTTTCCATATCCAAAGCTCTGAGAATCATTCAATCGTGTGCTAACAGACTTCAACGGTATTGGTGGAAGAGCACTAGATCTCGGTACTTCAAAAATTGACTTCATTTGTGACTACCATCCCAAGTGAATCATTATTTTTCTGTACCGCAATATTTGGTTCCCCCTCATCACCACTATTGTTGCCCACATCTTTTAGAACATCCACCTCTATGACCGCATCTTCTCTTTTGTCGTTTCCTTGCACTACATTTAATGCTACAGATGGAGATTGAGAAATTAAAACTTCTTCATTTCTCCCATCATCACCAATAGCATTCTCATTGATTTTCACCTCTTTGGCAATAGCGTTTGCCTTTTCCGATAGAATGTTTTCGCTATTCAAGAATCCCATTCCATTGCAATATGCAGTTAAAGAAGGTAGATTCTCCTATACCTCTACATTATCCTCGTCTTCACAAAAGGTATATGCATCGTTTGCATTGTCGGGAACGACATCCTTGCGGTTTAGATGATAATCATGCGTATCATTCACCAAATCGGGAAAGCCTTCCATAACGTCTTCATCTCCCCATGCTGTCGCACGATTGAAGTCATCTCCGCCATCTACAACTGAAAGGGCCCTTTCCAAATCCTCGTCATCATCGTCATCATCGTCTTCTAACGTCGGCCTATCTGAATCCTCTAATTCCATCGGATCCACATTATCATTATACCATTTTTTTTCATCTTTTTCCTTCGATGCGTTTAATACTTTGGAATTGGTATACATGTACACTAAATCCGTTGCTCTCTCCGGCTTCAATTTATTTCAAGATTTGTTGTGAACAAAAGAATAGTTGCTCCAATTCCGTTCACATGAAGATGATGACACCGGTTGAGCCAATATCCTCTTCGCTAATGGAGCTATAAACTTGCCACATGCACCTTCAAAATCCCACCAAGCATGTGCGGACAACATTTGATTTTCCGGATTCAACATATTGTAGAATGGAGGTTCCTTATGTCGAAAAGCTACAAATTCCTTTACCACTGCTGCATATTCATCCGGTTTACATATTCTCTCCAAAACTTTCTTACATCTTGACATTGCATCTGCGTCATCTGCTAGCTCTTTGTCATGAAGAAGGTATGGATTCAAAAGAGCTGCAGCTAATTGGAGATCGTTGTCCACCATTCTTCTTCGGGCATAAAAAGACTGTACCAATGGAATTGCAAGTTCTTCTAGCAAACAAAATGGTGGACTTTATAATCCGTTCACGTGCTTCTCTAACTTCCTCATGATATGCAACACCTTCCCCATGCATGGTGATTTTGAATCCAAATCGCGGAGTGCACATATGATTGGTTCAACCATCTCCACATAATTGATGGACCGATTCCAAAAATGGTCATCAAGAACAATTTTCTTCACCGCTAAGGCCAAGTCTTTTGGTTGGACTTTAGCTCCACATTTCTTCTTGAGAGTATGTACATACTCAACCCATTGCGGATCTACCACCGTTTGTTCCAATGCTCCTCTTAATTTTGTCAAACGCTCCATCATGATAAATTTAAAGGCGAACCTTGTATCCCCAAGCATCAAGAGACCAAGATTTGGCGAATACTTTCGCAATAGAGCTAGCGGCATATGTCTCTTCCTGATAAATTTAGCTACAAGAACTCTTTTATCCAATTTGGAAGCAATTCATTTCTGTACAGCCCAATCCTTCAACAACAAATTCAATGCATGTACCACACACCCTTGGTAAAAAATATGAGGATATTTTGCAGATATTACATTCCATGCAAACGGATTCACGGGAGCATTATCCGTAGTTATTAACACGACGTTTTTGGACCCCACTTGTTCAATGAACTTTTCCAACACAGCTGCCAAGTACTCCGCATTTTTTTTACAACCACTTGTATCTACAGATTCAAGAAATTCTTCACCTGCGGATGATACAAGTATGGCATTGATGAGAGGTCGATTAGTCACTGAGCTCCATCTATCAATGGACAATGTTGCTCTAAATTTTCGAATGCTATCTTCAATCCGTGCATTCAACTATGTCTGAATGTTGGTCTTCGCCTCATTCAACAATTTGTACCAAAGGTCATGGTATGAGGGAGGAATGTATGGCCTACCAAACGCAGCCATTTTCTTTACTACTTCTTTAAAAGCTGGATTTCGAGCCACGAAAAATGGTATGTTCGCCGAATAAAAAAAATTTGCCCACATTGAATGTAATTTGCGTCTATGACCTTCTTCAAATCCATTCACTAAGCTGCCTTGCCTCTGAGGCCTAGAACTTTATGCCCTCGGGGTTTCACGTTCACTAGAAGCTTCTGTACTCAAAGTCATTTCAGTTGTGGCACATACCATTGATATCAATTCTTTGGACGCTGGACAAGAGTCTTCGTGGTCAGAATGCGACACAGCCTTTCCGGCCGAAAATTCTTGGACATCTGAAGGGCCAGGGTTGCCATCCACATTGTCCATTACAATGCGTTTTGGAAAAACTCCTTCGCAATGTTGAAATAAATCTCGAACTGCCATTGGTAATCGTGGACAAAGGCTCACCCCTTTATCACGTACACCTCCAGGCCCAGAATAGCCCAAGGGGGTGAACATACGGCTGAGCTTCCTTGACATGCTCGCTTTGCAAAGCCTACATTTTACTTTACCACCCTCTTGCACACTAAACCAAGGAGAAAAATCCCCCGTCGGTTTCGCCACCATACTAACAAGTATATGTTTTACCTCAATTTCAAAAGAAACCAATAAAATGTTTTAAATTTGAAACCCACAACGTGACAATGTATACAATATCAATGAAATTAGTCACACAAAGCTTTGAAAATCAAAGCCCCCCCCGTTCACCGAACTATGCATTACCAAATAAGAGACTCAATAAATTGAAGCTCATAGCCCTTGGAAATCTTAGCGTTCGGTTTTTCGAGAGTGAATACCAAAGCTTCTCTTTTAACATTTATAGTCCCCTCCAGAAAATTAAAGGTTCATTTTTAGGGTTTCCGTTCAAAAACAAGCAACGGCCCGGACGGGGCTGAAGCGGACGGGCGGACAGGCCGGACGGGGGCGGGCAGACAGGGCGGACGGACCGGTTGGACGGGTCGGACAGGGCGGTCAGACGGGACTGTCCGCACTCTCCGCCTTCCGACGCCATCCGCGCTTTGGACACGCCGACCGCCCCACTTAAACACTAACCGCCGACGGCGTCCGCCCCATTGTCCATTGGAGCATCCTATGAGGCCAATATTACTCAAAAAGAGCGGTAACATTTCCAAAAAAAACAGCCTACTAATCACTGCTAAATGAGGATCAATATAATTGATTTATCATTTTATTTTTTTAAAATGTAAACCCTAAACCCTATACCCTAATTACCCTAAACCTTTTCTTTTCTCCCCTAAATTGTTTTACGAATGAGGGGAATGTGGTTAAGTTGAATATGTTTGGATTATTTACTCATATTATCCTTCTAAATAGGTTTTGAGAAGATCTGAAGATGGTGGGGATTTTTTTAAAGTTCATTAGGAAATCAAATGTTTTGCAGAAATAGTCAATTCCTTTTTCATCGTAAGCAAATGAAATTTTTAAAAAAGGCTCCAATACATAATTAGAATAACAGTTTAATGGATTTCAACCTCATGATATTTAATGAAAGGTTGTGATTTCTAATTAGAAGTACATCACGATCTTCAAATGAACATCGAGTCTTTCATATTTTTTAATGAAATTTTGATTAGATTTGAAAACAAAGAAAAAGAATCAATGTTTTAACTTTCAAATCATATATGGCTATATTTTTCCTTAAAAACATAGAAAAATTTCTTACTTGAGTTGGTGGAGTAGAATACATTATACACTTATACATGTGCTATATTTATTTTGAAGGGTAATTCCAATATTCTTATTTCGGA
Organism: Pseudoscleropodium purum; assembly: GCA_963969395.1. Classification (NCBI taxonomy): domain Eukaryota; kingdom Viridiplantae; phylum Streptophyta; class Bryopsida; order Hypnales; family Brachytheciaceae; genus Pseudoscleropodium; species Pseudoscleropodium purum. Next base: position 13,912,717 of record OZ017802.1, read on the forward strand.
TGTTTTTAAATATTAATTTTAAAAAAGAGGGTTCATTGTTTAAAGATCTAAAAAATTGACAAACATAATTTCTATTATAAATAGGAATTGAATTCAGAATTCGAATTTTGAAATGATTCAAATGAACAAGATATTGATTATAAAATATTTCTTCGTTTGAGTTTTCAAAATGAATTCACAAAACAATTGCAAACTTTTGAACTTAGGTATATGATATTGTTTTTGGTTTGTACTTTGTAGAGTATAATACTTCCATTTTAATCCTAAATAAATGAAAAAATTCCACATGAATGAAATGTTTCTATGTATTGCACAAAGATTTCTACCAATTACTATGATAATTAAATACATTGTTACATTTCATAAAATATTCTACATAGAAAGAAAAAAATCATTTTAGTTTTCAATCATGATAAACAATGTCTTCTAGTCTTCTGTTATATGTTCGTTTTGTATAACATGTACATTGTACAATCTTTGAGAGCAAGGTAGTTCATTTTTTACTCTCATTGAAATAGAAAATATATTTGTGTTTGGATTTTGAAATCATTATCACATTATGTATTCTACGGTCTTGCAAGAATGCATCTTGCTCCTTCCTTTGAATCCTTTTGATATTTTTTTTTTCCTTTGCTTTCTCGTAGGGCTCTTGTTCTCTTGTTCTCTTCATTTGACCAGCCTATTTGGCTTGGCTCTTAGTTTTTGTTTTTCTTAATGCAATGGTTTATGCATATGTTATAAAAAAAATATATTATTTATTTAAAATTAATATATTGATGAACAAACGCATAAAGGCATTGAATGCTTTCACATTTAAAGTTATAAATCTATCATAAATCACTCTTGCAAATTTGAATGATTGAATCGAAAATTTGAAAATGTAATTACAAGAGCTTTCAATTCAATCAATTGCATAAATCATAAATGTTGAAATGCAACTCGTATGAGTTTAGCATCTATGAAGATTAATTCATGCCATCCACATGCAATTTTCCAATTTAATAAAATGCAATTGAGTACTTCAATTTCTTTCCCTTCAATTCTTCAAGTAACATTCACTTCATATCTATCTCTATTTGTTTATTTAATTTTTGGGAACAAATAGAGAAACCATCTTTGTCTATATTTGAACATGCACTCTTATTTGATTGATGAAGAATAGATCTATGAAATATATAATCATTGATTTGTTCATGTTGATTTATCTAATATATTTTATATATGTATATATATATTTATATATATATATATCATTAAAGGAGTATGGAAGACAAGATTGACAGATTATGTTCAAATGTTGTTGATTTTGAAATGATTTAGTACTATATCATTTATAAGAATATTATAATAGTATTATGTTATAATATTCCTAAAACAATTGCAACAAATATTAAAATACATGCTAAGTTAGGTTTGTTAGCCTACCAATTGTTCATTAATAGACATAATTGAGTAGCCCCCTTAAATGAAACACTCAATATCTAATATCTTACAATCCAAATGGTGGATTTGTCTAAAATTTTTTCCACATCTTTTCCAACTAATTTACTACAAGATCCTATGGTTACATATGCCCCAAAGTATTTTTCTTCCAAGACTTGATATTTGCACTACTACTGGCAGTTTTGAAGTGTTTTTAGTGAAAAGAACTTTAGGGGCTAAACATCTATACCTTTAGATTTTGAAAAAAGAACAATTTGCTTCATTGGGGATAACTATAAGTCCATGCTAAAACACACTTGCAAGGACTTGGACATTTAGCAGTTTACTAAGTGATTAGACGTCAACTAATTCAATTTAATAGTAGAATTTTTATTCAACTACCTTCTTACAATTGCTTTATACACAATGCAACGTGAATATTTGGGTACATATATTAAATGTTGCAATCCTTTCGTGAATTTTTGCACATTTTAGCTCATATCTTTGTACAAAAATATCATTTACCAAGAATTCATAAATTTGGTCAGAAAGGAAGGCTACCTTTTTTAATTTCAAATTTTACATTGAATGAATGAAAAGTTAGTTGGACTATACAGTGCCATGAAGACCTTTGATTATCGTGCAAAATATAGACGTCGAAGCGCTTCAGGGTGAAACCGTCCCGTCCGCCCTCGTATCCATCCGCCCTCATACCCGTCCGCCCCATCCGCCCAGACCCCCGTCTGCCCCGATACCTGTCTGCCGTCCGCCCTATCCGCCTCATCCGCCCAAACCCCGTCCAGCCCGATACCTGTCTGCCGTCCGTTCTGTCCGTCCGATCCGGCGTCCGCCCTGTCCACCCTGTCCGCCCCGATACCCGTCCGCCCTGTTAAGGCTGATGCGTCCGCCCCCCCGGACCGTCCGATCGGGCGGATGCCAAATTTGTCTGCCCGTGGCCGTCCGATCGAGCGGACGGTTTAGGGCCGTCCGCATTGTTAGTTTTGCTTTGCCCCTTGTGAATGCAAGGTAGAGTGGAGAGCTTGGTGGTTCATCCTCCATTGGCTTCTTTCCAAGGCAAGGCAAGAGTGGTTTATTGGGGCCCCCTTGTTGCCAATTTTTTTAACACTTGCACATGAATTCAATTTCAAATTAAAAAATTTGATCTATATCAATTTCATTTGTCACGATGACGAAGGGGAAGAAGAAGGTTGCGAAGCTTAAACATGGAGAGGGACCATCAAACTTGGAGGTAGCTCGCCAAAGTCCTTCGGAGGAATGCAAAAAATTCATGATTGAGCGTATCGTTCAATTTTATGAATCGGAAACAACATTGTCTTTAGACAATAAGTACATCAGATATCAAGAGGAGTGCGTGTCTAAATTCAAGGTAGACATGACACAGATGTTGTTGGATGCATTGAATGTGGCGAAGTGGCATGACGAAATGTATAAAACGCACTTCACCAAATGTTTGGAGAACAAGGTTCATGACGCTTTGTGGAATTTCAAAGTCATTTTGGTTAAATATGGCAAGGAATATCGACCCAATGACGCCCAGTTTGAAGAAGTGATTCTGAAAGCGGACTTATTTAGAGGGCGATGTGCTCCATTCGCCAAAACGCACAATCGAGTTGATTCAATTGGTTGGTGGAAAAGCAATGATGGAATTGCTGAAGCGGAAAGGACCAAACGGCACCTCATAGTTCTTCCAGATACAACACGCGTGATTGCTGTTGATGATAGAACGATGAGAGGTGGATATGCAACGATTCAAAAGGTCCGTATTGAAGGATGTCCAGAAATACTTCCTTATTGGGAGTTTGCGGCAAAGAAATCCATTCACCACCAAACTCGACCCGATCTTACAAAGCTAGAACATCAAAACGAATCAATGGCTGTTCGAATTCCACACGCGGGTGTGATACGGTTTGCTGCGGTGCACGAAACGACGTGTGAAGGTTATGCGTATTGGTGGAATGGTGGAACTCTTCGACAAATGTTGAATATGGATAAGGACTTTCCAGACAACATTCAAATCCGTTTGATGTATACGAATCTAACCGAAGAGGAGGTTGTAAAAGCTCACCATTTAGGACGATATCGGAAGAAGCGCACGGAGTTGACATGGGCGTTTATGCATATAATGTATGCAGTGCATCTTGCTGGACATTTGCACAATGATCTTTCTCCGGACAACATCTTGTTGCATTTTCCAGAGGATGAGTCACGTGTGTACATTGGAGTTTGCGATTGGGGTATGACCACTTTAGCTTCTCAACCAATGAAGTCTTTGTACACATTCACATCAGCAAATGAGATGAAACAAACTTTGCAGAGGAGATGGTGGGTGGATCCACGTATTGCATATTTGCATAAAGCAGGTGCAGATGTGGAAGTCATTCCGATGTATTCACGTAAGTCGGAAGAGTATGCCATTCAAAAAATTGCTCGGCGGATGAATGGAAACAATATGTCAGAGGCATATTTCAACGTGCTACTTAAAACACCTAGTGCGACACAATTTGCCTTTCATGACTTTGCAAAAGTGTTTTATGCTTACTTGAAGCGCATTTCTTTGAAGACTGACGATGAAAATACTAGTTTGGCCCATGTGATTACCCGATTTTCTAATACATATCGTTGGCCGATGCCAGATGAACATTTTCGCCATTTATATTAGATTGGTAGTGCAGAAGTAATAGTTGAATAGGTTATATAGGCATTAAAAATTAATTTAGAAATATAGAGTTGGATTGAAAAAAATTATATGTGCAATTAGCCAAATGTGTACAATGTATGGTATTCTATATTAAATTCAATATATTTTGCCCATATTGATTATGTTTGTATTTGTGTTGATCTCGATTTTTTAAATAGTATATATATATATTTGAAGTCACAAACTTTTTTAGTTTGCCTTCTGAAAATGAATTGGAATTTTTTCATAGTTTCAAGACTATCATGAACTCATGGTCAAACTTTATAATCTTTCAACTTATAAGAGACATTGTTTTAATGACAAATCGCGAACCATTGCACTTCATTTAACATTTAATTGTTTAAAGATTAAGGGAGTGACCGCAGGGCAGTTTGGGTAGGGCGGTCGGGGGAAATAGGGCCGTCAAAGCGGACGGGGCAGACGGACAGGGCGGATGGACGGGGCGGATGGAGTTATAGGCGGACGGGGCGGTCCCGGCGGACGTTGCGGACATAGTGTCCGCGTTCGGACGTCGTGTCAACCCTGAATAATAAATTCCTAACTCTAATTTTAATTCTCAAATGGATCGATTCCGAACCAGGAGTACGGCCCTTTGGGCCATTCGAAATTTTTTTATCTTTATTTTAATTTGTTTTATCAGTCACTAATTTTGTCAAAACATACAAAATGTTATACCTCCTCAAAACCATGGATAACGACCCTATAACCATATTCCAGAATCCAAAGCCGTGGTACCTGGTTGATACCCGCGTTCGATACTCAGTACCCGATTGATTAATTGAGTGTGACCAGTAGGTTCTCAACCTTCGGGATTTCAGTCGACAGGGCCTGCTCCGACTTCAAGTCGTGATTGCTTCGCGCGGCGCACTTGGTGCCAATTTGGTTGAGGAATTTCATAAAATTCTCACACGATTACAATTCTACTGCACCTGGTGAACTCGTGATCACACAGATTTCCCAAATTTGGTCCAATTCTCAAACATTGGGCTTCACAAAATTCCCGAATCCCTAATCTCATCCCAGTTTTACAAATGACCAAATTTGAAGAAATTTCCCAAATTCGGACGCACTTCAGCAGAGATTACCATTTCTCAATGCTCTTGATCGATCTAATCCAATCAATCATTCACATCGCTTATAAAAATTGATTTCAAAATTTTCTTTTTTTACTGGACCGGTCAACATCGCAATTGGCTCAATGTTCAACAATTTTGGAATGTCGCATCTTCTCGCGATTCAATCACCGCAATCCCTCACCTGCAGCAATCGGATTCTTCGGAATCTTTCCAATTTCCTCTTTCACCGCAGCCAATTTCCCCACTGTGACCACCAAACTGATCACCCTCACAGTCACGCCGACCATAGCCAAATGCTCTCCATTCCAAATTCAACTTCAGTGTCTTCGATTCTTTGCCCACATAGATTCAGAAATCATAGAACACTCAGACTAACACATGATCCTCCAAAATCCAAGTAATTTCACCACAGCATGCACAGACTCAATTTTCACACAACACAGATGCACAATTTACACAAACTCAACCTTTTATTGCAAATATACAGTTCTGCGTACAAAGATTACTGCACTAAAAGAACAACTCTACAATCTGCATTGGTTCTCCACTGTGTAAGGGGAGAAGAATCGGAAAAAGAGCGAGTTTAAAGGCAGGAGGAGTGGGTGATTGGAAGCGAGAAGACTACGCAAGCACCACTCCCAATCACACCTGCAACTCCATCTTTCTCCTTGTTTTCTTTTCCTTATCTCTTTCTTTTTCTTTATCTTTATTGCTTTCTCTTTTTCTTTCTCTTTATCTTTTCTTTTGCCTTTTGCTTTAATCTTTACTTTTCCTCTCTTTGACTATTATACTAATTATAACTAAAATGTCTTTGAACTTTTTCCAAAATTTTAACAAAAATAGAATACTTTTTATACTAAATATTAGTTATAAAGTAAAATAATGTATATAAAGTCTTTAAAAAACGAAAAAGTACTACAAAAGCTTAAAGTACTAGACTACAGTAACTTTAGTCAATTTTTGTTAACTATAGTAACAATCCATTGATGTTGCACAATATGTGCATTATAATAGATTAATTTGAAAATTCATTTTGAACAAAATGACTTGTATTTTAATATTCTACACTACAAGACTATTAGAGACTTGTTTTAGTAATTAACAACTTCCTTCTATACAAAGTTTGTCAACACAAACTAAGCTTCATCCATATTGGTCCTAGGCTAATATTATTTGACATGCATGCTTTAAATTATGTTAAGACCTTTACATGATTCCTTGAAGATTTTCATAAATTAAAAATTGAAGTATCAATTTGAATGAATGAAAAATTATTTAGTCAAAACATTGGCCTAAGCTCTAAAAGTAGTTTGTTCAATCTAATTAGTACTTTCTTTTATATCAATTCCTACATATGATTGCCTTTAAAATGTACTTTAAACTTGTTTGTTACATTACCTATAAAATAAATAAAAGACAAAAACATTGGGCCAAACAATCATGATTAGAAAAAATGAACTTGAAAAAAATTGGATATATTGTTTGTATTTCTATTTATTTAAAAATATTCAATAAAAATATTTTTCTGAATAAAATCAGCATATGCTATAATATCTATAGCACGGATTTAGTTATAATTCATATAATTTTTTTATAAGTTCCAAAAAATTATCTAGTTTGATCTATCATACCTATAACTATTATAAATATGTCTTTTATGTTTTTATTAAGAATCATTTTTGTTTTTCATTTGGTAAATTTTTTCATTGAAAATGAAAATGTTTTGTACCATTACAAACAAGACTTATTCAAATGAGAGTTGTATATCAATCATATCTATATGCTAATCATCCAAAATAAATATTTATTTAAGTGCTTAACCTCTAATTGTCCATTAGGTATAAGACAATGTATTATTAAATACATTCTCTTGAACCTTTTGATTTAAAACAATGATTGGCTAAAAGTGCAACTTCAATTGACTACGTAAGAAAGAATAAAAGGTTTAAGAATTAGATTTTCATCAATACTTTTTTCCAATAGTAAATTTCTAATATAAAAAAAATATTGAATACTTGGGGATATTTTTCCTACATTAAACTTTTGGCCGTAGTGATAATCTCAAGTTCAAAGAAAGACTCGAAGATGATCCAACCTTGTATAAATAAAAAAATAAATTTTTTGAAGAAAAGGTTTTTGAGGTAAAAAATTCATACCCAATTTAATTGCATTAAGGTCACAATCCATTCTAATATCATTGTTGAATTTCATGCATTTCAAGATAGAAGATTTAGTGTGTAACTAACTTAGTTTCTCGAAAAATGAGACGATGCTAGTTTAGAGACAAACAAAGCCTCTTGAAGTATTTGTTGCTTTTTTATGTTTAAAAATTTTCAATATATTTTTTTGGTACACAAATTGACATACAATTGCTTAACCTCTAAATGATTTTGACTATGTTTTCACCAAAACCACTTGAAAATTGCCTTTTGTAGTACAGGTACCAAATTTTAGGAAAAAGAAACATTTTTGGACACATAGAGTTGTAGGATCTTGTAGTAATCTTGTTTGAGAACATGTGAAAAAAAATTCAAAAATTTCCACCATGTACAATTTTACATTGTAAATATTAGCATTTAAAGTGACAAATTTCTTTTTTTAGCCCCTACAAAAATTTGGGTAGTTGCACTTTAGATTTTAAAAGGTCACATTTGTATGAAAAAATGTCCAAAATGATGGTTACTTTTTGAATTCATTTTTCAAGTTAAGTTGGTTACATGCTTAGAAAATTTCAAGTTATTTGGAATCATACAACATGTAAGAAAAAATTAGTAAGTAGAAAAAAGTAGAGAATGATTCAAAATACAAAATTGTTAAAAATTTATTTATAGAATTGAAAAATGACAATCCCAATGGTTGTAATGTTGTAATAAACAATATACATCCAATGTTTTTATTTTTTCCAAAAGTATAAAAAATTTAATAAAATAAAGGGCTTCAAAATCTGTCTTAGAGTAGAGATTCAATAACGACCTCCAAACTACCACAAACTAAAACTCCTCATAACTTTTGATTCATTGATCAAAATGGAACAATTCAAAGCTTTCCAAGTATATATAAATCTAGATAACCGATTTTCAATTTCAATTTTTTTAAATGATTTTTAAAGAAGTTTTTTTATGCTACCTAGGCTGCCCATCAAGCAATGAAAAGTACATATGATACAATAACTTTTTAACCATGTAGTCAAAAGTTATGAAAATTGTTGAGCCTTACAGCTACTCCTTGGGCACATGTCATGTTAAAATTTTAGCAAAAAATAAATAAAAACTTCATTCATAGTGGGTTGCCCAAAATTTCTATTTTGTCAAAAAATGCAATTTGGGCATTTAGGGGTTAATTATGACTAACTTGACCCAAATTACCTATTTTTAGTAAGTAAGAATCCATACCATACACTAAGGTTGTAGAGTTTATGACTGACTTCACATGTACTATTTGTTCTTTATTTGTTGTTTGTTTGTTACGGACTTTTGGAGTTATGGTAAGATCCCTAGGACCATGCATCCCCAAATTGTGTTGTTTGTACCCTCACAAAGCCATTAGTGAGGAGAGGTGCATAGACTTTGTTTTGAGGCATTCCGACCTACTAGGTCCTTCTGAAAGTGAGAAAGTCATTGAATTTCAAAACTTTTAAGAATTGAAAAAATAGAAAATTATATTTACTATTATTTTGACCTTCCAAAGAATGTTGGACAACCATGAGGTGTCTCTCAAATTGCAGGGATATATGTTAACCCTTAAAGGATGGACCCGTGACCACTGATTTTAAGCCTCACTTTCCATCACTTAGTTTTCTACCATTTTGCAACTAGATATGAATGAAATTTTTTATATTTATTTTTTAAAGATGGAACTACATGTCTTCTATAATTCATAAATTTTTAAAAATTCTTTGTGAAAAATTGATTTTTTTGAGAATTTTTGAAGAAAAAGTGAAGAAAAATCATATAAAATAGAAAAGTATCTCAAAAAATCAGAAATTTTACCATGTGTGTATATTATGGTGACAAACATCATGGTGTAAACTTAATTTCTGTATCATTCTATAATTAGAAGATAATAGACATTGAAAATGCATCCAAAGTTCAAATTGCAATGAAGTATTCAATATTAGGAATTTTTACAAAATTCAAATTGAAGTAGAAGCTAGAGTAGATGACCTTCATTTTGTTGCTTGGGTTCAAATTCAAAAAACATCATTTTTGTGGAGAAATTTCAGATTTAGAGTAGGGAGCAACAACTTCCCAAAATACACAAAAATAGCATATTTTGTGTTCTGTTTTTTTAACTAACCTCTCAATTACTTGAAGACAAACTCTAGCAATATTACAAATTGAATTGAAGACTCTTCATAACCCACCATGAAAGGTCAACAACAAAAAAGTGGATGAAAAAATAGTTCTAATCTTTGTGTAGACCACATCCAGAAGCCACAAAATGGCTCTGGTAGAATTACTGGGTTAAGTGAATTTTTTGGAGGGTTCAATAATGCCGAAATGCCACTAGAAAAGAAAAACCTTGAAAAGGTCCTTTCACACTTACCAACAAATTGGGATGGACATCTTGAAGGGGTTTGAGTACCTACATCTTGGGTGAAATTGGTAAAAAACTATTCTTCATTAGATATGATACAACTTAATAGATGGAAGATGCGTGTTGGCATAGAGGAATTTGGTCATGAGCCAAATGTTTATTCTCCAAGCAAAGAAGACATTAATATCACTAGTCAAATAGTGCAATGTCAATGTGTCCCTCTATTGAATAAAAGAGATTATACAAGGCATGTTGAGATTTGCATAGATTGCAATATTATGAGAAAGAACATGATATCTTTTGACTACTTACCAGTTGGAGACCAACTTGCCCTTTTGATGCGTTTTTCTATACATTGTATAGATTTTTTGACAAGGTGGACCAAGAGGTCAAGATGGATGAAGAAAGATGTCTTGCAAACTCCCAATGAAATCAAGGATTTTTGGGATGGTGAAAAAGTGTGGATTTATTAAGCTTTTTGGGACCCTACTTCTATGTGGGAACTACTGGTTAGTTGTCCAAGTTGTAAGATGGCTCATAAGTCTTTCCCAAGAATTTGTGAAGAAAAGTTGTGGGATGAAACAATCCAAATGTACTATTTCCGTTGCAAACAATGCTGAAAGTACATCACAATACCAAGGATCACCAAGGACCAAGGATCACTATTTTGATGTATATATATTTATGCATTTGTTTAAAATTCTTGGAATATTTGTTTTTTCTCAAAATGAAACTTCATTTTCTTTAATTGCTCTACAAATTGTAAATAGTTGATCATTTGATAAATTAATTGTGTACATGTGTAGGTGATCCTCGTAATATTGCATTAGGAATCCACTAGGATGGTTTTTGACATCAAAACATGGTTCTAGAAGTTGTTGGTGTGTTTCAACTAATGTGTTGAATACAAAGAAAGGAGGCCCACTACAAAATCTATCTCTCTTTTTTATTCTACTACATTCTCAAAGTGATGCTATTCATGCAAGAATGAATGATGTCAAGTGTGCATTCTTGCGTCCTTTAATAGAAGACTTGGAGCACCTATTTGTTAAGGGTTTCCAAGTTCCTAATCAATACATAAGTGAACATTTATCTGGAGTGCAAGATGGTCTTGTAACCATATGGGTAATTCTTATGTTAGTCCTAGGGGACCACCCAGCCTAATGTTGAATCGGTCAACTCAAGTCGTCTGGCAAATCTGGATGCTGTAGATGTGTTATGCATACTTCACTTAGTGTGCAAGGACAATATGTATATGATCACAATTGTATCCAGGTACATTTATAACATCTTCTTATAGTTGTATTTTTTATTTCAAGTCTCTTTAATTATTATGTGTTTTTAACTATTATGTGTTTAATAAATATGACCATTGATGTAGGTTCATGACACTCCATTTAGACGTGCAACAAATGAGTTATTTTAGAGTGTTCATGATTGGAAGTGAGCGGACTCCACTATTGCTAAGCAGCTAGTATCTTGAAAAACTGGCATCTCTGGAGAATCAATTTTGTGGAAATTATTCCACTTGTACGACTTTGACCTTTCAAATGACTTGGTGTTTGATTTAATGCACATAGCTGAGCCAAGTTATTTGATGAAGTGGCTTCTCTACATGATGATTCTTTGTTGGATGAAGTTCAAAAGGTTTGTGTGCAAATTAACAAAAGCCGTCCATACAAACTAAAGTAGGGAAGGTGGCCTATGACCCTATTGGAAGACATTTTGTTTATAGGGCTGAGGAAAACCAAAAGTTTATACAGTGGATGCTACCTCATATTCTACATGTACCCTCTGGCCATATCTTTGAAAAAAAATGGTTTATAGGGGCTTTGCTTGTTGATTTGGCACATTATTTCTTCAACTAAGCAAGGACTTATGGTTGGAATATTGTAAATTTGAACTTTGAAGGTTGTTCAATTGCTTCTTCAAGTATAGCGAGTATCCATAGAAGACCTCAATGGATGTAATGGAGTTCCTTTAGAGCATGCCATTGGTGCAACTCAACTTTTGGATGATGTTTGAAGATTTGGCCCAAGTGAAATATATTGGTGTTCTGTCTTTGAACGAGAAGTGGCGTAGTTTAGAAAAATGACTACAAATCACAAATTGATGGAGACAAGTTTTATCTAGTATTACTCACGCAAAATTTTCATAGGTGTGGTGCATCAAATAAGTGAAGAACGAGATTCTCTTCATGTATGTCAAAGAGCTCTTTAAAAAATTCATGGATATTTATTGTATCCTAAAGGGGTGGACTAAGACAATCACGAAGGGTTCCATCAATGTCCTTTGTGGCACACGAGATGTGGAATCCATACTAGTTCCACTGAGAAAGCAAAAGACATTACAAAGACTTTGAAACTTGCAAGTGGTAGTCCTTCTGCATCGATGGTAGAAATCAAAGGCATTTTAATTAGACGGAGTCTTGCTCCAAAGCTAGCACAATTACCTGAGATTGTAGAATACTTGGCTTGCCACTTTCACAAGGAGAAAGGATGGATGCCTTTTATCAACAAAGTAAACAACATCATGTTGAAGGGGATCTTGTACACAGTAGCAAGTCATGTTGTTGTGAAACCTGATAGTGGTGTGGATGGTACTCCTTTCAAAGCAAAGATCCATGGATTCTTTAGCCATGATTTTATGGGTAAGATTTCTATCTATTTTAGTATTAATTACTATACTCATCTTCAAGACATATCCTATGATTCTATGAAGGGGCCAAAGAGATATATGTAGACTTAGTAGATGAAGTCATTGGCATGAATGTTGTCTACAACAATCGTTGGTGTCCATTTGATCATTCATGCATATCGCTTGTAAGCTCAATACTTCATACTTTTATGTTAGTGGAGCCTAGCTTGTGAAAAAAATTGCCTATGATAGATCAATGAGCATTGCATATGAAGTGAAGGATAGTTGACCAAGGACTCAATTGCTTGTCCAATGTTAGTCCGTCTTAGGTGTACAACTTTGAGTTAGTTACTCAAGACTTCAAAAGTTGGTTGAAGAATGGAGCAATCTACGAAGCTTTTGACAATTGTACGTTTCTAATTCTCTACCATATTGATGCATTTATTAAATACTTGTTTTTATGGGTACTCACCTAATATTATCTTATAGAAAGTATCTTTTGATAACATTCTATGTGATAGTGACTTTCATGATTTTTTTATTAGTTCACTAGTAAAAGAAATGTTATAGTGAGCCTTTGATTATCAATATTATGTGGCGAAATGTTTTTGCCAAGTTAGTTACTTTTCTTTATCATGCCATGCGTGTTGGACGGTTCACTTCGACTTTGTGTTGATTTTATTCTATTTACTATTGTTCTTATTTGAATATGTCTCCTAGATTCTTTTTCAAATTGTGGTATTGTTGATGTTGGATTTGGGGGGAAACAAAGTCCTTGGCTTGAAAGCAACTCATGATCTAAAGGAAGATTTTAATTAGAACTACAATAATCTTCAATGCCTTTGTAATTTGTAAGGTGAGCTTGTTCTAGTTCCCTAATTTCTTCTTGCTTGTTATATTAAAGCTTTTAAGCCATTTTGACTAGGAAAATTAGATGATCTAAGGTATAATATGCTTGAATTTTTTATTGACCATATTCTATCTTCCTTTCCTCTTGTCAAATTTTCAACAAAATCAATGCACAAAGACCTTTTTTGTTGGATATCTTTCAAGGCATTTTAAAAACTTATCTCTTTCTTGGCATCATTGTCATTGAAATCATACTTTAGGTTAATTCCATTATGGCCCCCCTCCAATGTATTATAGTACATATTCATTTGTCTTGTCCTCTCAACTAAATTTTTTTCAAATTGTTTGTGTTTGTACATTGATGATTATTAAGCATTTGGTTTACATGTCTACTAACACCTTAGTTTTGGTGTATTAATATATGCAATTTATCATCATGCAATTCTTGAACAAATTTGCTCCAACTATAAAGCTCAATGCCAAAAGGTGGGGACTTGGTGTACGTTGCAATTGGCTTTATAAGGCAAAGTAGGTGAATGATGGCAAGTGGTAAGTGACAAGTTACAAAAAAGTGACATAATTGATGAGAAATTAGTAGGATTGCCCACTTACCAAGTAGCTAGAGTGGTGACAAGCTATCAACAAATTCTAATGAGTTTTAGTTGTTGTGAATGGTTTTAGTTGTTTTGAGAGTTTTTCATTGGTGATTTGGTGCATGTTTGTTACTAGTTTTGAGACATGTACTAAGACATTTTATTTGGATATTATACTAAGATGTAGGTTTTGAATCTTTGAAAATTGAAGTCCTATCTAATGTACAATTCAATGTTGAGTCTTAAGATTTTTACATTTGGATAACGTAAACTATGTATGTCAATGTGAAATAGAAGTCCATAAATTAACATTGGCTATTATTTTAGTTTAGTAGTCAAATTACCATAGAATGTGTATGAGTAAGTAGTAAAAATGTGTTGATTACCCTATTATATAGAAAAATGATTCAAATTGCATGTAGCACTTCCAAACTTCCACATGCTGTTGCTTTGATTAGTGGTGTTTTCCATGATTTTACTACATTGATAATGTGTGAAAGTAAAATAATCTCCTTGTGCATCGTCTCCCCAGTCGTGCAGCATTTGCTGTTGTCCAAGCCCAATTCACATAAACCAGAATGACTGGTAAACTATGTACGTACACCTCAAACCATCCAAACAAGCGTCATTCTGATTCATTCAAGCTCTCTAGGCCATGGTACCGCACAAGGAATCCAATGCAAGTTAGCATGTATGATGTGGACAATCATGCATTGTGTGAATGAGCGACGAATTTTCAACGTGCAAAGTGTAAGTGTGTACACAACAAACCTTACGCTAACATTCCAACATCGAGTGAAGACTTTGGAGCAGGAATTCGTGAGTAGGGTTGCAATACATTTCAGGCTGACTACATAACCTGTATGAGGAAGACGCAAAAGGCATAAGAAAACTGATCTCTACGTCCAGAAGTTGCACTTGAGCCAAGAATTGCACACCTGCAAAAGAGTAGCGTCTCCTGTTGGAACAAATTCTGAGAAACTCCCGGGGACATACTCAACACCTACAGATCCGCTCCTGTAAGTCATCATTGTGCGAACATGTAGCCAGATACTAAAGAAAATCTGTTGCAAATCGACAGAAACTATAGTATCGCTACCGAAATAACAAGAGTCCTACGCAAAAATTGCTAGAGTTTGAAGCCTTAACTAAATTTTCGGAGCCATGCCAACGAAAAATGAAAAAAATCGAAACAGAAAGGCTCCTCGCGGACTTTCGTGTGAAGCCCTAAGCTTCGAATGAGATCACAAACCAGGGAGCCCTAATCGATCTTGAAGTCCACTCAAAATTCTTTACGACGTTACAGAATACCCTGCACACTTGCTTCACTATCAATCACTGAAGCAAGTAAGTCCACATTCAAACTCAGTCGCAGTGAAGAAGTTGGGACCCTCTTCCAAAAATACATAAGAGGAAATCCGATTACAGAATAAAACTCGCTCACCAGAAATTTGAGGGAGCAGTAGCAATAACGTGAGGCAAGTCCAAGTTTCGTCAATCGATTCTTCCAAGTACTCATTCCGGTTATTTTCTCTGTTTTTTTTACTGGAAATAGATTTTTTTCTAGATTTTTTCTCATTTTCACAGGCTCACCTTGCACTGACCACCTGTTTTCCCGAACATTGGAACGCAATTTCCCAGATCTCTGCTCCGACTGTTTCTGAGACTCGACACCGACCCAGTTGGTGGCCGCGGCGACTGGAGCAGGTGCGCACGGAGATGGTCTTGAGGCATTCGAACTTCGTCGAGCAGGAATTAACAGAAATTGGTTGTCTCGATCGGCTGCGCGTTGTTCAATCCAGCTGAATCAAGCACCTCCTTGCTCTTTGCTCTGCTTCTGCAACTGGCTTTTCTACAGTGACTGCTGATACGTTCGTGAACCCTGTTTGGATTATGTCGGCGAATTGGAGCAATTTGAATGCGCAAAGGGCTGTTGCGATTTCGTCTTGATGGAGTAGAAGGTATGTTCTTTATTGAAACTTTACAGTTGTTGTTTTTTAATGAAGAGTGTGAATCAACGGTTGTATTGTCGAATGCAGAGTCTGTCTGTAGAGTCCGGGTTACAAAATATATTCTGTCGGTAAATGGCAACAAGGACTTGATTTTCTATCGATTGATATACTGAGGTCGTGTGTGACAACTATGTAGCATGCACACACAGAAGGATCGCAAAGATATGGTTCATATTATACATATATATTAACATTAAATGATACAAGATGACTACACTTATACTAGTAGTTTTGTGAGGATAACCAAGAGCTGTGACTCTAGGTATTTTAGAAAGCTACGTTTGTTCAATGTTCAATCTATAAGCTGACTAGACTAATTAATCTTAACACTCCTTTTTCAGCTCTGTAGTTGTCAAAGTTAATTTTATGAAGAATTGAAGTAAAAGTAATTAAATCTCACCCTTGCTTCAATGCTGAGGAAGAAGTGTCATGAAGCCCCTAGAAACAAGCTTGGTCTTTGGCTTTAGTTAAAGGTTTAGTAAGCACATTAGCCCACATAGTTGGAGTTGGAGTGAATTCAAGTTGAAATTGTTTTTCTTGTACTTTCTCCCGGATGAAATTGAAGTGAATACCAATATGTTTTGAACAATCATGGAATTTGGGATTTTGCGTTAGTACAATGGTAGATTGATTATCACAATATATAATATTGGGAAGTTGGTGAGTAGCCTAATTCCTAAAGAAGTGTTTGAATCCAAAGCCTCTCCTTAGTTGTAATTACAACTGCAATGTACTTAGCTTCTGTGGAGGATAAGGCTACGATGGTTTGTTTTTGACTTTGCCAAGAAATTAGTCACATAATGTTAAGTTGGAAAATATATCTAAATGTTGAACAATGAGTGTCAATGTAAGAAGCCCAATCGGCATCATTCCACTCCATCAATGTAAGAATATGAGAATTAGAGGCAACAATGGAAGGAGAAGAATATGTAAGGCCATAAGTCATAATTCCATGTAAATAACGCAAGATTTGTTTAATGCCTAGGACTCAATGGATGGGTACAAGTGAAGTCATAAATTGGGCCAAATGATTGACACATTATAATTGCCAAATTGCCAAATTTTGGACTCTTTTGGCAAATTAAAGCAAATTACATTGAACATTTTTGTTGACAAAAAACATTGGTTTGTTGCATTGAACATCCATTAAAATCCATCAAAAAAATTAAGGCTCGTCACCTAAAACACATATTTCTTATAGTGTCAACCTTTCTTTTCTATATCAAGAAATTGTAGGATTTTTGCCTTATTTGGCAACACATTCAAGACTTGATATTGCATGCATTGTATCAACTGTTGTACAATATGGTAGCAATTATTGGGAGATTCATTGCATTGTTATACAAAAAAAATTTAAGTTCTTTAGAGGAACAATTGATTTTGGGTTGTGTTATTCATCTAATAACAAACCAAATCAAAACCTTGTTGCTTATTCTGATCAATGTTGATTATTATGGTGATCTAAATGATTGGAAAAGTCTAAGTGAAAGCATGTTGATCATCAACGATAGACCAATTGTTTGGCTTAGTAGAAAGCAACTCTATACTTTAGGGTCTGCAATTGTGTTGGAATATGTGGTTGCATGTCTCATAAGCAAGGAAGTTGTGTAGACAAGAAGACTCATGATGGAATTTTGGATATCAACAAAAGAATCCAACTCCATTATTTTCTGGCAAACAATTGGTGATTTGCATTGTACTAAATCCTTAGTTTCACAAAAGAACAAAACATATTGAATGATGTTAAGTTCCATATTATTTGGGAAGTTCAAGCTAACGAAGAAGTTTCACTTGTCCAAGTGCC
Organism: Pseudoscleropodium purum; assembly: GCA_963969395.1. Classification (NCBI taxonomy): domain Eukaryota; kingdom Viridiplantae; phylum Streptophyta; class Bryopsida; order Hypnales; family Brachytheciaceae; genus Pseudoscleropodium; species Pseudoscleropodium purum. Next base: position 13,930,365 of record OZ017802.1, read on the forward strand.
TATTCAACTTTAGTTAATAGACATTTTGACAAAGCCACTAACTCCTAAGATTTTTCATAAACTCAAATAGGCATTCAATGTATCTAAGAAAGTACATATCCAAGAAAGTACATCACCATGTGGGAGAACTTGCGTGATGATGTTTTGGTGATGCTTGAATACGTTCTTGAAAAATGGGTGGGAATATTGGAACAAATAATTGTACATTATTGTAAGTGTAGAAGTGATCACTTGATGACAACTTTGGAGTGGATGACATCCATAATTAGATGATTCTTTTAACAAATGTAGACTGATCAATTGTCTCTTTTCCTTAATACGCTATGACTTGCCGCCCTCTGACCTGTGTCGTTACTATTTAGTTGTCTCCCCTTACACAATGTAGGACGCGGCAAAGTTTGCAAAGTTTGCAATGAAGCATGAGTTTATTGAGTATGAGTACTTGTCTGGTTCCGTAGGTTCAACAACTTTGATTACAAGTTTTGTCTTTCAATTCTCGAGGTCTTATTGGATAAAGAAATGGGTGTAAAGCATGATACATGTTCAGTTCTGTTTCTTCGGATCTGACATGGCATTGCTGCAGGGATTCGGGTTTTAGAATCTCAAGTCTGGACAAAGAGATGCATGAACTTAGCTTGCGTGTTGAGGAGAATGAAATTGAGGGAACTCTGCCTATTTTCAGGTGACTACTGCAATTCACTGGCAGAAAAAACTAATAGTGTCATGCTTCAAGACTGTGCTCTCTATGCCGATTTCTTGTTGCTAGAGCTTGATACAGGATTGGGGCATTTTTTCTCCAAGTCCTGCAATGACTGGCCTCCCGAATTATTGTCGATCGCATTGCCAACCCCATATTATTCCCGGAGTGTCACATTGAGTGAATGAGTGGATACTATCATGGTGGTCAATACGCATATAATTTAGTTTGTTGGGCAGTGGGTGCAATAACGTGAGGCAAGTCGAAGTTTCGTCAGGACTCGGATGTGAGGATGCACAGACACGATCATGGCCAAGGAGCCCTCCACACCGCCACCAACGTCAACCAAGCAATGCACATGCTTGAACCCCTCGTAACATCTCGCAATGACACTATTCAGCAGCTTGGACCGACTCAGCGCGCATTGGCCGCATTGATCCTTCGTTGAAATCTGCATTCAAGCTTCCGTAGCTCCACATGTCACTGCCGTTCGCGAGCTCGAACCCGTTCGCATCCTCCTTCAAAGCTTCCCGAAGATGGTGGAATGGCGCGAGCATGTCTCGCCGTTGCATCATCATGGAGTACGGGGTTAAGTCGAATTCAGAGTTTGTAACGAAGTACTAGGGCACTTCTGTGAGGTTGGGCGATTGTGAAGAATCACTACCTGGTGGGCTCGGAATCTGTTGTTGAGAAGATCCCCTTGTGGGTGAGACGGCGAAGGATGCGTGAGTCCCAGTTTTGGAGCAGCGTCGTGGGACTTGCGAAGAAGCTCGTCTGCGATCTGCTGCGGCGTGAGAGACTCCCCCGAGCCCGCTGCACAGCCAAAATGCCAGGAATCTTGAGATCCAGAGACGCTTTGAAAGATTGGGGGTAGGTGTAGATGAATTTGAGCTCCTGCATAAGGTAGAACGCCTCCACATCCTTGGGTCGCACCTCCATTGTCTGGAATTCGGGACTCGCGACTTGTGCAGGCGATTTGAGCAACCCGATTTGAAGTCTCTACAAGGGATGCACTACTAATATCTAGATAATTCTTGGGGTTCAGAATCGTGCATTTTTGCAGTACACCATGACCATAAGACAGTATGTTGTGAAGCTTGGGTGGAGTTGAAGAGTTGGGAAGAGGACTGATCCGTAATGGAGACAACTCGAAAGAAGTATATATTGCACATGATGCCTTGGGAGGTGCCGCAAAAGATACTTTGTGTGGAGATTTTGAACTGCAGAACGTGGCAGCAGCAGCAGGGATCTCTACCACCACATCGACACAACCAGCGATATGAAACACCGAGAGAACCTTTGTGGTTTCCAATTTTCGAACCCTAATGACAAGCATCAGTGTCTTGCATGAAACTTGGAAATTGCAGAGATCAACTGGCAGTACTGAAATTTTGGATGGAGTTTGCCATCTGTATCTGAAGGTGCTTCAGTAGGCTCATTTACACACTTGCAGCCTCAAGCCTTGTGAGGCTACTCTGAGTCAAGTGGTGCTAATTTGTTGTCAAGCTCACATTGGCCATTTTGTAAATCTGAAGATCTTTAGATTGAAAACAAAATTGATTAGGCTCATTTATGTGAGTTGCGCAATTCTTCAAGGTCCCAAAATTACTAACCGCACTAGCCACAGTCAGTTCGAGTAGACCCAATGCTTATGTTTGGAAAACAACACATGTGAGGTGCACTTTCGGAGTGAGTGTAAATGACCCTGGAGGCAGATCAGAGACGGTCTGAGGGAAGGTTCTATTCGCTGGACCTTTTTGAATTCAGCCGAAAAAACTGTTCCCTTTGAACTTACAAAAAGTAGAATAGACAGGTTAATGTAACCAGATTGACTGTTACGGACGTTGGTCAGAAATGGGAGACAAATACTGTATCAGGGCGTGATGTGGTTCTTATATTCCCTGTCAGTACGTGAGGCAAGATCAATCCATTTGGAAGTTCAAAGTCATGGTTCAGTGCTGTAGACGTGAAATCAAAAGATGTTTGAAGAGCAGCGCTTTATTTACAAGTTTCATAGTGAAACGACCCAGCCAGTACATAAGATTACAATTGATCACTTTACACATTCATTTGCTCAAACTTCGCCATGAATGCAAACGTATCGTGAACAGACTAGAGCACGACATTTTCCCCACACCTTGCTGAACACATAAATACTGGGTGCGAACTTGAACGAGCAGACTGCAAGCGTGCTGCCAATAAAAACTTTTCACGAAACAAAGAGGTGAGTGAAATCCACCGAACCATGTGGACCTAGATAGCGAGTGCGACCACTGGTATCTCTCATTACCGGGTAATTGCATCCACGTCCAACATACCAGTCTAAGTCTTGACAGATTCAATGAGATCTAAACCTTCAAGACTGAGAAAAGAAATCTGAGAAAACCCAGCAGCCCCCAGGAGACGCTTCCACTCTGTGGTTGTTCTTTCTCTTCCTTTTCCTTGAAAGAGAGTCAGCATTAAGATGTCTGTATTAAACGCTGCACCAGTTCTCACAGCTGAGTTTTGGGAAGGCTGAATCGCATGCTCTCGGATGAGTACTTTGCCATTCTGTGGAAGAGCTTTGTGACAGTTCTTCAGGATTTGGACGGACTCCTCATCCCCCAAGTTGTGCAGCGTATGCTGTTGTCCAAGCCCAATTCAGATGAATCTCAGAATGACACACAAGGTACGTACATCTAAAATCATCCAAATAAGCGTCTGAGAGTGTGTGCTATTGCTAAACTGATATAAATTTTCTTGACCCTTTTCGGCCATTAGAAGAAGATAACAATGTAACATTAATCTGTGTTTTATGGACATTGTAGAAAGGCACTTTGGATTTTCACAGCACATCGAGAATCTTCCCTCTGTGGAAAGTCTAATCTCGTGGGCAGACTGCGTACTTCTTATGCAAGAATCTAGGGTGACGGTTCTGACAAAAAGTTGCAATTCGTTGTGTTTACGTTGCACATTTCGACACTGATACCACAGTGCTGGTAACAATTCAGTTCAGAATAAGAATATGGTATTCTGTCTGAGGAAGAAGCAAAGAGCAGCAGAATTGGTTCTCTAAGTCCAGAAGTTGGAATGGAGTTAGGAATTGCTCACCTGCAGAAGAATAATATCACCTGATGGAACAAAATCTAAGAAACTCCCAGGGACATGCTCAACACCTACAAATCCAAGTGCTTCTGTTAGTCATCGTCATGTTACACGAAAAACCTGATGTTCAAAAATCGTGAGTGTCAGGATGCAATCAAGGAGGACAAAGTTCGGACTGAAAAGTAATTTTTGTTTGAACTAAGCAACGCTAGTTTTCTACAATCTTCTGGGTTCATCGACAAACCTGTTCAAAACTGGAAAGTGAATATGTAGCCAGAGTCTAAGAAAGTGTGTTGGAGATTTTGTTGCAAATCACCACAAACCTACCAAAATCACAAAAACGAACATGCAATATTCACCAGAGTAGGTAGCCTCAACCAAATGCTAAGACCCATCCCAACGATAATTGAATTAAAAGCAGGTCAGGAAACGATGCTTGCAGACTATCCAGGGAGCCCTACGTTTCAAAACAGATGACAAATCCAGGACACCCTACTTTGGAAGACCACTCAAAACTGTTTACAATAGTATGAACATCTTGCCGGGCATCCTGCACACTTGCCAAACTGCAGATTCAAGTCGCACATTCAAAATATGTCGCAGTGGAAAAGTTCGGGAATTAGTGCGTTGTATTGCTTAGTTCGGTTAGTTTGGATATATTTGCTCATTAACTGTAATTAAATAATTGATATTTGAGCCATTTCGATTTCAAAATGCAGTGCAAGAGGAAATTTGGAGAGGTTGACCTGTCATCATGCCAGAGTAGGAAGTTCGATCGGTGGCAGGAGAAGAGTGACGTTTAATTACCGCTTAGTTTGGGATGGTGCCTCGATCGTTAATAAACTAAATTACGCTCGACAAGGCATGTAACTACTATTTAGGGGGCTAAGAGGACGGCAGAGAGGTCAACTTGCGGCGGGTATACATAATTGGCACTCAATCGAACGGGGAGGTGCATGAACGGGGAGGTGCATGGACAATAGCACGAGACCTCGTTTCGATCAATCAAATTTTAACCTGCTTCCCCATCGGGCACGGCCGGCGTGAGACGTTACCAAACTAGCCACCTCAGGGTTAGCAGGAGGAAGCGGAAGCAGAGCCTGCGTTGGGCTCCGGCCTTCCGGGACCTTGCAAGTGATGAATTATGCTCGAAAATGCATTGGCCTAGTACTATTTAGAGGGCGTACGGCAAAGAATAGTCAACCATAGCTGGTGGCGGACATACACAATTGGCACCTTATCGAACGGGCACACCGACAAAAGCACGAGGTCCCGTCGATCATATTGTAACTTGCTTCCCCTTCGGACACGGGCAGTGAGAGACGTTACCAGCCTAGCGACTTCAGAAATCAGCAGGAGGAAGCGGAAGCAAAGGGCGCGCTTGGTTCCGGAACCTTGCAAGCGATGACCTTGGTCCAGTAGCTCCGATAGCTAAGCAAAGCAGCTCTGTACGTAGTGTGGAATAGGAAAGTGGCAGTCCCCGGAATTCTATGAGTGGCGGCTATAACTCCACATTGGCAAGCGAGCGTCCTTCGGGGGAAGTGGGCAATTGAAGGAGGTCCTCCGTATGGCTAATAACTGCCCAGCACCTGAGGAGCAGAGGGCGCGGCGGGGGGGGGGGCGTCCTTATTTTGGGCAGTGCACGAAGGGCGATATCCTGTGCAATGGTGAACCTGTTTGCATCCAAACATGGAGGAAACTCTAACGGAACATACAAAACATGGATGAAAGCATACTTATTCATCAGTTCATCTAGCATTTTGTAAATTCATCCATACTTCAAAGCAATATTTTGTCTACCTTATATAGCAATTGAATGATTTCATCCATTGAAAATTTGAGAATCTATTAGCAAGTATTCTTTTTGAACCTAAGTACGCAAGGGTCATGAGCATTAAAAAGGCTTTGAAGACAGCTTTTGTAAAAATTATATCAAATTGAAAAGACCCAAAAGTTAGGTGAAGATCATATTAAAAATGAAGACTTAAATGAAGACAATGTTGAATTCTATACATATTAGGAAAAAAAACTCACAATATATATGAAGAATTGAAACATCTAAGCATATTTTCTTAAAAATTGTACAAAAAGTTTCCTCCAATTAAAATTAAATTTTTATTAATAGAAAGCCAACAAAGTGAAAAATTACAAGAAAATAAACACTTTAACATTTCATTTGTAAAAATAGGAAAAAAAATTTACAAAGAAACTAAATGTTGGCCATTTAACAAGACTATATGGTAAAGGAATTTTACCTAAAGAATGATCTTGAAAACATCTTCAACATTTTGAAATGTTCATGTAAGGGGGCTCTATTTGCAAAAGCATGAATGCCATGAAATGAATTATTTTTTATTTCCATTAGTGGAAACATGCCTTCCTAGTGTGGAAATAGACTAAAGAAATTTCAACTCTAAATCCTTAAAATTGGGTATCCCATAATACTTAGAATTTCTAAAACTCAAGACATGATATATATTTTTAATTGACATTTAAATATAAAACTATTTCTTAAAATTAGAAAAACAAAAGATATGATAATACTCAATTAAGACATCTATGTCTAATAAAAATTTTAAGTTCATATGAATCATGCTTCAAAAGTTATTGCAACTTAGGATAGCTCTGGCAACCTCCTTATGACAAATAAAAAGGACCAATATTTCTTGCAATGACCCTCAATCAATGACCTTATATTGAACATTTTATTATAAGTATCTATTTCTCATTTGGATTAATTAGAGCATTTGAGCATGTATGCTTTTGGGTTCACACTTGGAAGTAGGTCATTCCACTTTACAGTTTGTTGTACAAATTTCAAATTGATTTTCTAATGAAAGTGCCTTGTCTCTATTCTTCAAGAGTATAAGTCTTGACACCTCTAAAGGAACTACACCTAAAACCTCACAAATAAGAAATTTAGCATGGTTCCCATTATTATATTGAAAAACTTTTTATGGAGTCTTGTTGGTAGTTCAAAAAGAATTTTAGATTCCTTTCAAATGCATTTTTATGATACCATGTGAATAAACTACAAGTTTTTAAAGTGTTAAAAATAGATATTTTAAAAATCAACCATATATTTTCATGAATAATAGGTATACATTTTAGGCAAGAATCTACTTAATTTTAGAAAGCAATTGAAATTAGGTGCAGTTATGTTTTATGCTCTTCACCACCAAATGCAATAAGCAAAATTGTAGGAGTAAGAAGTTCATCAAGTAAATAAAATGTCTTTGCAAAAAGTATTATTCCAAAATTAAAGGCTTAGTTTACAATTCCATTGAAAATCAATAAAACTAATATTCTTATCCAAGGTCAAATTTTTATGATTTATTTTATTTTATTTGATGTCACCCTCCTATCTCCTTGGGGTGCATGAAGTGCCTTAGTGAGCAAGGGAGACCTTGGAGGTGACTTTTCAAGCCTTGCAATAGTCTAAAAAGGGAGAAATGAGAGACTCATGAGCAAACATGGTACAATAGTACTCTGGATTTCAAGATGATGGTAGTGTATTACACATTCTTGAAAAGCTCTTGAGAAGACGCTTCTAATTGCAAAAAAATGTAATTTGCACTAATTGGCTAGAAGTTATGGTAGTTCAAAGTTGGAGGTGTTTTGGTGAGACCAAGACTTTGAAAGGCTAGGAGTAAGGGGTCTCTATGAAAGTATGAATCTCTCATGAAAGTATGGTTTGTAGCATATCATTGGAAAGTTACACAAATGCTAGAATAACAAGCATTACGAGATTTTAGGCTAAGAATAAAAAAGTTATGGCCAAAAGAAAGGCTATAGTGAGGGCATGATGCTTCTCCTAATGAACCCGAATCTTTAGAGGGCCATAATTTTGCAAGAACTTATCCAAATGGGACAAGTGAGCAATTAATTGGCATTTATTCAACGAGTAGATATCGAAAAATGGACTTGCATGTAAGATTTGGAGCCGTGGTCGCAAAATTAAACTATTCAGAAATTCAGGAGTCTAAATGGTGGCATAACTTCATGATTTCTGTTAAAATGGGTGGTATTCCAAAATCCAAGTGGATTCGGGAAGTGCCTTCAACCTACAAGGGGGTGCTCTCCCAAATGCCATAGAAGATACTATAGAAGGGGTTGGTCTTCTTCCTCCCTCCCTCTTGAAGCCTTAATGAGTTTTAGTGACTCAAGGTTGATGATGTAACTTCACCATTGCCTCGAAGGCACCATAAGACACTTGTGTGTCTCATGGCACTAGTTCGAGAAAGTCCCACTCCTTATAAGGCTACTCTCCATGTGTCCCAAGTTATGAGTTTTGTTTAGCCTTGATACGAAAAGTAGCAAATACACAATGGGCTAACATGGAGTGTGGTGACATTCAAGGGTAGTTAAGGACACGTTGAATAGTGCTATTACGGGTCCTAGAGTAACCTTGCCAATGATTGCACACGCAAACTTCAAATCCTTCTCGACAGTACATTAAAAACCTGCAAGTCATAAAATTGGAAACAATTATTGAATGCCAAGTTAAGATTCACTTTTAGAAAAGATAATACAAAAAATTTCCCTCTTGCATTTTTTAATGAAACTAAAAGGCAACATACTTGAAATTTTCACAAAAAAACATTGTAGCCCTTTATCACATAGTATGCGGTGCATGTACAGTGGGCCAAATCCGTGTTGACTTGTTTTGTTTGATACCTTGGACAATGGATCCCCAATTGCATTCTTGGTATTGTCGGAAAGCCCACACTGAGTACGGGTGCATAGACTTTATTTAATGACGTTTTGACTCATGGAAGAAAAGATATTGAATTTCAAAGTTTTTATGAAATAAAAAACTTGACAATTACTTATACTTTTATTTTGGTTGTGGCAACGGCAAGTACAGATTTAATTCAAGAGGGGCAATTTGAACTGCTCCATTCACAATACATCCACCGAACTCCGACCAGAATACACATTTTTCGATCAATGACTGACCACGCTTGAACGTCAAGTTTGTTAAACTGGCGCTTGCAATTCCATGAAAATCGTGCGGTCGCTTTACTCGGAGTCTCGGAAGCGCGGTGGACCCCAAAGCAAGGAAGGTAATAACAAGAGAACAAGAGGGGAATGCGGGTGAAAATCCTAATTAACTTACCGTTCGACGAAGTTCAGGACAATTAGTCGACAAGAACAGCTAGGTCCATAACATCGAGATCATGGTGCAGCAATCCACCTTGAGTTGCAACGTGCTGGAGAACATATTGTCATCTTCATTAGTCATGAAAGTATTCGAGTTTTAATGCTGCCATAATTGTGACATTCAAGTGCACAATCAGACTTTAAAAACTAGAACAGGCAAAGATCTGAGGTTTGAAAAGGGCATCTGGAAGAGTACCAATCTTTGCGAATTTTGACAGAACAGAAAATCTCACCATTGGAATGTAACACGCCAACCGAATGACCGCACAAAAACACCCAGAATTGATCTGCTCGAGACAGAATTCAAATTCCATATCAATCCACAGCAAAAGATATTTCAAACGAGAAAATGCACTAAACATCAAACAGTCGCAGACAATGATCTACAATTTACGAACCACAATCGAACCACCAAAACTAGCTAGCAATGAACTGAATTCATGGCGACGGAAGCAGTAAGATTAACCAGAGTAAACTCACTCCTAATTCTGAAAACGAAAGGAAATTCGCGGCATCTCCCAAGTCAGTATTCATCCATTACTGACATGATTTCAAAGGAAGTGACAGACACAATGAAGACCACACTCACTGTGTAAAGAAACCTCAAAAGTTCTTCCAGAAAACCATCGATCATATTGACCACTGCCGGTTGTCATGAAAACTGAAGCAGCAAGAATATATGGAATACATAAAGACTATATGAATTTGATGAAGATCTCAGCTATCAATCTTATAACTGGTACAAAAAGTCGTCCCAAACTCTACAGGGATGTAGAATTCTATATGGCAGCAATTGTACTCGAAATCAGAAGTCAAACTAAACAAAGACCAAATTTCAGTTCTATCAGCAATAAGGATGATGCCAAAAAAATTTCTTGAACTACAGAAGTAAACTGCATCAATTAGCGCCTGCAGGTGAGTCCCCCGGGGACGCCCGCGGGCAACGCGCTGCTGCCGCACATGGCGATGAAGGAAGGCATGGCGGAGCCCTGCGGGATGGCCTGCGCCGTGTACTGCGAAACACGGCAGTCCGTCGACAGCAGCGAAGAGCTGGAAAAGCGATCCGCACCGCCCATGATGGGCATCGCCACGCCGCGCTGCACAGGATTCACGAAACCCGGCTGGTACGTCTGACCCAGCACGCCGTTCACGGACGAAGAAAGGTTGTGGAACCGGAACTGCATGTCGAAGTGTGCGAAGCAGTCGTCGCCGCCGATGCCGTAGCGGTGCACGCGGCTCTCCTCCTTGCCGATGGGCACCACCGTCAGCGCCACGCCCATCTTCTCTTCGATCACCAGGTCCACGGCGTTGGTGGCGCCGATGCGGGTCAGCGTCAACGCGCCGTCAGGCGAAGCCCACGTCATCGTGCCCAGCGCGAACGGGACGCCGTCGTAAGTGAGCTGCAGCTGGTCGACTGCGGCGTCCCAGTGGGCGACCTTGTTGGCGGCGATGGTGAGCGCGTGGTCTCGGAACACGAAGCCCAGCGCTTGCACCCACGTGAAGTCTCTTTGTCGTCCGTCGGGTCTTTTCCCGATGAAGTGCGCGTTGATGTGCAGGTCGCTGTCGGAGACGAGGCAGAAGTCCTGGTTCTTGCGGCCGTGGAAGTAGAACACCACGCCGTCGCCGCCCACGATCTTGGGGTCGCCGCACATGCCGCCCTTCTTCTTGCAGTCCGCTGCAGATGCCATGTATGCCACTATTTGATTAGTTGTGTACACTCAGTTGGAAATATGTATCCTAGCCGTAATAAGCAACACAGAACAGAGCACATGGAGTTCCGTTTCATGAGAGATACGGGAGATGAAGAATGCAGAAAGACACAGGCCTTGGAATGATAATCATTCACCTCTGCGACAGCTTGGCATCAACCTCATGCTCATCGCAGCTAGCTAGCCCAGTCTGTGCGATTGCTTCCAGGGCGAACTCCGTGAACGCAGTGAGCAATGTATTCAGAATCATGAACTTGATTTGGAATGTAGTCACTTACGTTTGCCGGGACCGGGACTGGAAGGAGGACTGGAGTGTTCCGGAGGGCTGTAAGCTGGCGGGGTCTTGCTCGGTGGACTCTCGGTCGGTGGACTCTTGCTCGGAGGGCTGTAGGTTGGCGGGCTCTTGCTCGGAGGGCTCTTGCTGGGTGGGCTCTTGCTCGGTGGGCTGTAGGTTGGCGGGCTCTTGCTCAGTGGGCTCTTGCTCGGTGGGCTCTTGCTCGGTGGGCTCTTGCTCGGTGGGCTCTTGCTCGGTGGACTCTTGCTCGGAGGGCTCTTGCTCGGAGGGCTCTTGCTCGGTGGACTCTTGCTCGGTGGACTCTTGGTGGAACCTCCGTAGCCCGACGTCGCTCCGACTTCGCTGACGGCAAGCATGACCGCCACGGCCACCAGGAGCACCATCATCGCCGGCTTCACATTCAAGTACGCCATCTTCCGATTCGAGCTCGATCGATCAATCACTGATTGAACCACCAGACCACCTCGGACCTGGAGCTATCTAGTTTCCGATCAATGTGTTACCATGTATGCTCTCAATGAAAGACGAGAGGTAAGGCAAGTTAGATCCAGCAGTGAGCTGAGGTCTGAGACCTGCAGCTGAGATCGAAAGCCCTGCTGGATGACTGATTGTGAACTTCGGCCCTAGAACGTATTTATACTAGTAATATCTCGACCAGTGCATGATCGAGAAGTAACTGTTGCCAACAAGTGCGGAGCTTGGACAGAACTGTAGCATGCAAGTGAATATGGCGTCGCCGACCACTGAGGGATTGCCTCCACTAGTCTCGAGCCCGAACCACTACTTTAGAGTGATGTCACCACAGAATAGGCATTCTGCAAGTGCTTGGCGAATTACGTGTCAATATGCCACAATGTCCAGAACTTCCGGGCATTGCGCTGTCTAAGAACAACTTGATCTCCATCAATCTACTTTATAAAATTTCGGCATTTTCCTTGAAATGTAGTTGCACTCTAAAGACGCTACCGAAGTTTGCTGATGAACGAGTGAATACAAACCAATAAGGCTGCACACAGTAGAACTAGCTTTCCATTATGCTGACCGTCCTAACTGCCAGTTCCAGAGCTTCCGGTCACAATAGCACGGAGCTAAAGCATGAACCGTCAAGTGGGTGCCGAGATACTTGGGACAACAATTTGGGCCCGGGTTTGGGGTGGCTGACTAAATTGGGTGAATCCTACACAAGTGAAATCTAAGAGAGATTATCTAGCCTTGTTTCGATCAATTCCTTTTCAGATGGAGTGCCGCCACCTGAATTGACAAGTGCAGACTCCTGCGACCTTTACTTTCATTTCCATGCTGTAAAGGAGGGTGCCTATTCAAGTGCTCCCCCATTACTGGCGTACTTACGGGCGTACTTACAGGATGTCCATCAAGCCATTGATATCAAGTCACTCGAAACATTCCCTGTAGTTTGAAACGACCGTAGCTGTGGACTTTGGGCCATATGCCAAATTCTGTCGCGCTGTCCACAGGCTCAATGCATACTCAGCGGGGATTTTATTTCCAATTCGTATATTCTTCAGGAAGATTATGCATGAAACAACAATAAGTTATTCATCCAAATGTGGTGATATCATTTTACTTTGAAATTTCTCGGGTTGCACATGATTAGTGGAGATTTCATCTGACTGTTCAAAATACTTTAGGAGAATCAGTTTTGTAGCTCAGTAGTGTTTTGAAATTTTCCAGACGTTGCAAGACAATTGTCACAAATTAAATCCTTGCAAGCAATGTTTTGTACTTAAGTACAAACCATGAGGTCTCACGATCTCTGCCACAGTTTACGTAGCGTTTTGCGTATATATTTGAGTCACTATGTCCGAGCAGTGCACATTACAAGTTTATTGTTTTTTTTGTTGCTTCTCATGGTTAATGGTTTCGGCAAGTTTTCAAAGAAACATGAGGAATTTTCATACCAAAGGGATTAGAGAGATGATCATATAATTCAAAATTCCAATTATGTTGCTGTTGTTTTTTCTTGACCTTCAACGAGTAATTGTATTAATTTAATGACCAATGGATCATTGATGAAGATCTCATCCCTCCATTCTAGACTAATTGAATCCTACAATTTCAATTCGTTAATCCCAAAAGGATCGACATGTTTAGAGGTCCAAAACTGCTTCAAAATGAACTATATTTTGAACTATATTTTCACCAAAAATGCTTTAAAATTGCCATATCTCGTGCAAGTATCAAATTTTACAAAAAAAAATTTGGACACATATAACTATAGGATCTTATAGTACACTTGTTTGAAAAGACGTGGAAAAAATTTCAGAAACTTTCACAATGTAGATTGCAACATATTAGTGTTTGAAGAAACAAAAATCCTTTTTTAGCCCCTACACTTCAAAAGGTCACATTTGCATGAAACAATGTTCAAAGTGGTGGTGCTTCTTTGGATTCATTCTTCAAGGCAAGTTGGCCACATGCTTGAAATTTTTTAGATCATTTGGAATTGTACAATATATAGAAAAAAATAGTAAATAAAAAAAAATAAAAAATGGTTCAAAATACTAAATTATTAAGAATTTAGTTATGAAATTGAAAAATGCCAATCTCAATGGTTGTAGACTTGTAGTGTTGTAATAAAAAATTTACATCTTATGATTTTATTTTTTTCAAAATATATTGAAAATTGAGTTAAGTAAAGGAGTTCAAAGTTTGTTTTAAAGTAGAGAATCCATAATTGCTTACAAACTAAAACTCCTCATAATTTTTTACTCATTGATCAAAATGGAATGATTCAAAGCTTTGCACACACACACACACATTTGGAGAGAGAGAGAGAGAATATTCATTTCAAATTTTTATTTCTTAAAAAAGTGTTTTCTTTTTTAAAATTGAACTACCCACAAAACTTTTAAAATTACATATCATACAATAACTTTTTAAGCATGCAGTCAAAAGTTATTAAAATTTTGGGCCTTAAAGCTAATCTTTGGACACATGTTGTGTGAAAATTTCAAAAAATAAAAATAAAAATTTCATTTGTAGTGAACTTCCCAAAATTTTTATGTTTCCATAAAATGCAATTTAGGCAATTAGGGATTAACAAATTCAATTGTAGGATCTCTTGGTTTATTTTTTTTATAGATATTGTTCATTTATCTTAAAAAATTTGAAAGAATATCTCAATATCCCCACCCATTGCAAGTTTAATGTACCTAAACTTCAAAATGTAGGCTTTTTTAGCCCTTCCAAAAGGTGAAGTTTTGTCTTTCAACATGTTTAGAACAAAACAAATATGTCATGTATGTATAATGTATCATAGTCAATATTTTGGAAAATGAGTTGAAAACCTATTTTAATATTTTTTCCCAAAATTACTTTCATATTCTTCTTTAAAAAACTTATGAAGTACAAGGTAATATTGAATGAAAGAAATAACTAATCTACAATGAAAGTTTTTAAGAAATTAAAAATTCTCAATTCCAATGGTAGGAATGTTCTACTAAAAAATTAATATCATTTATTTTTATTTTTATTTAATTTTTCTTAGTGTGATACAAAAGACAATTTTATATACTTTTTTTTACTTCCATTCCATGCAAAATAATACTCCTCATAACTTTTACTTCATTATTCAGAATTGAATGGTTCAAATATTTTTGAATAGACATCAATCTTTAAAATTCCAAAAAATAATGAATATTTTTTTAGAAGTATTTTTTCATTGCTTGATTTGATATTGAAATTTATTAAATCCTTCTAACTTTTGCAATATTTATTGGAATGACATGAAACAAAGCTTCACATATAGATAATAATAGATAACATCTATTTTAAAAGAATTCATGCAAAAATTTCAAATTATAAAGTCAATAGAGACTTCTCCAAGTTCTCAAAAAGTCAAAAGTTGACTCCTTAGGGATCCTTTAGGAGTGAATCAATCCCTAATACTAGAGTTTTAGAATAAGAGATGGGAGGTGAAGTTGATTACAAGATCATTCAAGTTTGAAAGTTGCATAAGAAACAAGGGAAAATATATTTCAGTTAAATTAATCAATTTCCATTTGACTTAATGCAAATTTAAATAAAAATTTTACTTGAAAGACTTCCTAAGATATTGTAGAGTCTTTACACATCTATTTTGTGACAAAAAGATGATTGGAAGATTGAAAAAAATAGAGTACAAATCTCAATTTGACTTCATTGGATTTGAGTTTTGAGTTTCATACTCAAATTATGTTCAAGAACTCTTCCTATTTCCATCACAAAATGAACTAGAATATCTAGTCTTTGTACCTTAAGAGGACTTTGGAGATTGGATCAAAATCCATACCTTTAAATTTGACTATTTATTTGTTTGTTTTCTTTTGTTTGTTACATTGAGATCTCCTAGACTGTGTGTCCCCCATTCGAGTTCTTGGTATTGTCAGAAAGAGTTCAGCTAGGAAGGATGCACGGGCTTTATTTCATGGCATTTCAACCTTTGGCGTAAAAGTTATTGAATTTTGAAGTTGTTAGAAATTAAAAAATAAAAAAGTATTAATATTTTTACTTTTATTTTGACCATAGCAACATCACGAGACATTAGTTTTCATTTGAAATTTGAAATCCCTATAGCTATACACTTTTTGCCATATGCCAAATTATGTTGCATTATCCAAAGCTCGATGTACACTTAGTGGGGATTTTATTTCCAATTCATATATTCCTCAGGAAGATTATATATGCAATGACATTTATTCATCTAAATGTGGTGATACCATTTTACTTTGAATTTTTTTAGGTTATAATTCTCAGTCAGGGTTGACAAATCTCTATGTCTGCCCGAAAAAGGCGTCCGTAACCCGGACGTCCGTCCGCATAGACGCCAGCGGATGCAACATCCCTCCCACCGTCGGAAGGTGGACGGGCGGGGCGGGGCGGACGGCGTCCGCGAATGTCAGCGGACGCTGCGAACACAACGTCCGCGTCCGGACGTCCCGGACATCCAACTATCGTGTCAACCCTGTTCTCAGTGGATATTTCATGTAAGGTAAGAGGTCTTTAAATGGGATAGGTTTTAAATGTGTTCCATATCTAGGAATGTGAAACATGCTTTTTGAGATATCTATTATAGTCATTGATGAGTTAGATAGGTTTAAGTAAGCCATTTATGGACCTCCTACCTTAATTGTTCAAAATACTATAGTATGTTATAATGTGCATTCAAAGTCGGCCTAACAAGGTACAATAGTTTTTGGATTCACTAGGGATAAAAATATTAAAAAACTCCTATTTTGAGTTGTGCCTAAGGTATGTTCTATACCTCTCCTAGCTAATTTGGGGTCTTTGATTGCATATAAGAATTCAAAATTTGCAAAAAAAATTTATGTGAAAAATAAAAAAATTCAGCATTTTCTCCAAGGGAAAATTCCAACTTGTTCGGCCTACTTCAAATGCAAGATTTTACGTCCTCCCAAAATACTTTATGTGAATCAATTTTGCAGCTTTATTGTTTTGAAATTTACTAGACATTGTAAGTAAGCTATGAGGTGTTACTATCTTCCACAATTTTGGTAGCATTGTCACCTATTTGAGTCACTATGTCCTAATAGTGCACAAATAGAGTTTTTTCCTATTGTAACTTGTCATAGTTGATGGTTTGGTAAATTCTTAAAGAAACATGAAGAAATTTCATAGCAAGTATATTGGACAAATTTGTGAATTCAAGGTTCTAATTATATTGCTATTTTTTTTTAACCTTCAATAAGTAATTGTACTAATTTTATGATCAATGGATCACATCCCACCATTTTAGACTAATTGAACATTTGAACCCTACAAATTCAATTATTTACATCAATCTAGATATTAGAGGTTTGGAGAAAGAGATATCAATTGGGGTTTGAAGTTGATCATGTAATCAATGATTCAAGCTTGAAAGTTGCATAAGTAATAAAGTAAAATATATATTTCACTTAGATTAATCAATTGCAACTTGACTTGCAAATTCAAATGAACATTCCACTCTGAAGCCTTCTTATTTAAGGTATAGAAGAATCTTTATACATTCATTTTGTAACAATAAGTGGATTGGAAGATTGAAAAAAATAGAGCATGAAAGTGGTGAAACTCAAATGAATTTGATTTCATTGGGTTTGACTGTTTGAGTTTTATGTTCAAATTATATTCAACCATTCAAGTTTCCTATTTCCATGCATCACAAAATGAACTAGAACAGTCTCTATACTTTAAGGAATATAATTTGAATTTGAATTTCCAAACTTGCAATTAATCTAATCATCTAATTGATGGAATTCATATATTCTACTATGTTTCTTATGCAGCTTTCAAACTTGAATGATTTTTAACTCATGATCTATTGACTTCAAACTTCTTCAATCACTACTTATTCAATTATTCTATTCCTTCAATTGATGATTGTTTGAATTGAGTGAAAATTGATTCATTTGGACTTCAATTAGTGCAAAACAAAAAGATGTGTTGAGTCATTACTTATGAAAACATATACTTACATTAATTTAATGATCTTTTATTTTGGAAAAATCATAACTTTCACATCACATGTCCAAATGCCACAAAACAAAGCCCTTGCACTTTTTTGTGGATAAAAGATCTATGTTGAATTTCAAAGTTTTTACAAATTAAAAAATTATGAATTTATTTTTATTTTTATTTTGGTTGTGGCAAGGGAAGTATATTGGAGATGAACAATTGATAGCCAACCAATTGGCATAGTTTAGATTAGAATTCTATCTTGAGATTTATCACATCAAAAGATATTGATCATTGGATGTTATCTTTGAAAATAGATAGGAAATTGGGAAGGATTAGATGGTCCATCTTTGTTTGTTCATGATTTAGAATTTGAATATTGGTTTCAAGATAAAATAAAGTTCTTTAGTACTTGTCATTTTTTTACCATATTAGAAGGTTGGTTTAGTAAAGAGGTGTTGAAATATAAATTTCATGTTATCTTTTGATAAGCCCACCTTGCCTTGCACCAATCATTAAATGCCATGTGGCACTTTTTTTACATAATGACTTAATTTATATCAAATCTAACCTTCATGTAGGGTACAATGCAATATTTGAGTGGCAATAGGTGGTGGTTGGGTATGAATGATTGGTGCTTGGGTGCAATTGGATGGTACTTGGGGCACTTGGGGCTTGGGTGGTAACGAGTGGCAACTAGGGCCACAATAAAAGTATATTACAACGTGAACAAAAATTGTCAAAAAAAGTTCAATGCCACACCTTAGCATAGTTTTGATTGAAGTCTTATCTTTGGCTTATCAAATCATGCATGATCAAACTAATGGACTTCTATGTTAGACAAACATATACAAAACTATCTTAATGGCTTCATGTTTCTAGGACTTGACTATGAAAAAAGAAAAATTATTTGGTACTTGCAATTTCTTTGTATGAAATGATAAGGGACTAATATTTGTAAACTACATTTTTATACTTCAACAAGTAGAAGTGGGCCACTACATGTAGAGTATAGGGGCAAATAAGTGGTGTTTGGGCATGTGTAAGGGCATGAACAAATAATAATTGGTCATCAACCATTAGTATAGTCTTTATTCAAATTTGATGAAAGATATGTAACATCAAGCAAGATTGGGTCCTCAACAAGGCTTTCTTTTCATTTCTTATGGAATGCCAAAGTAGCAATAATTATAAAATTTTATAGCGGTTCTCCAAATTTCAACATTCACTTATATATTCGATACAAAATATCAAATTAGTACATATCACATGTCACTAGTTCTATTTTTATCCTCAATCTAGTGATTTCATACAAGTTTTTTTGCAATTTGAAGTTCTGTGACAAAAAAACTTTATATTTCTTTTGCCATTTTTTAGCCAAATTATTATTTTTCTGCTGTAATCTAGCACTAGAAAACCAAAAAAAAACCTTGGTCATCAGTCTTATTTGTCGAACAAAGAAAGACACACAATGTGAAAGGTTTAAACAACATATTTTGCTTGATTCATTTTTTTAGGACTTGGACATTGGATTCTAGAAGGAAAAAATTTCTAGGAGCTTTTCATTTCTTATTATTACTAAATATACTACATTAAGTAGTGAAATTGGGTTGCCTAAACATTTAAGTTGCCTCACCTAGAAAAATTACCTTGTGACTCATTGCTTGTTCACATAGAGGTACATGCTACTCTCTAAACTTGAACCATGAATTAGAGCACCAACTCATGCAACATATATGGTTCTACCTACACTACTATATCCTTCTATAATAACAATACATATTCATGTAGTCCAAAATGTCAAGAAATTTATGTAGAGCAATCTAATTTCACTATTTAGTGTAGTCAAAAACAAAGTATATAGAATCAAATTACTAGACTCATAGTTATGCCTTTGGTTGTCTCCCAATCCTATTGAACTATAAGAGAAAGGTGTGTTTCAATAATAGTCCTAGTAGTATAGTCCTATAAGTGTTGACTTTTTAGGAGATTTTTAGTAAAATTTTATTTGAAATACATGTATTTGCAATAAAATTTTATTAAAATTTTCCTAAAAGGTCATTATTAAAGGACTATACTTAAAACACACCTTTCTTTTGTAGTAATCCTATTTCATTTGAACAAATAATACAAAAATATTAGGCTCCTAAATTTTAGCCAATCAACTAGGTGAGGTAGCGACCCTTCTATTCATTAGATCATCTAAAATATACAAGAATATGATCAAAGCAATTCAAAAATTTGTTGTTTCAATGCAGGGTCTAAAAAATTGATTATTTTTCTATTACAAGTATTGTAAACCACTACATATACTTATTGATGTATCACATTACAAATTCACAATTGACAATTGAAAGTAACTTCATACATACTTTAAAATAAATAAATTATCTATATTAATTTTAATGAACACATCTACACAAGTGTTGCTATATTTTTATCAATGTCCCTCCAAAATACATTTTCTTTGATAGAATGTCAATATTAAAGGTCATCAATTGGTCAAAGATAGAAAATTATGCATGGAACTAATTTTTATTAATATTTCAAAGTAGAGTTGTCCATGTTACATCATGTTACAAATTTATGATGTCATGATGAATGATGGGATTCAAACTTAAAGTTCATTATAATAGAAATATGGAATATACTAACTATTTGGTTTGAATATCATCAAATTATCTAAAAAAAAGATACGAATTGGACAAATATCTTAAAAAGTAGTGATACAGTTGATTTTTCATTCATAACTATCATAAATGTAAATAATAAATCTTAAAATGTTTAGAGCTAAGGGTTTAGGATTTAGGGTCGTCCAAATTTTGAAGGTTTTTTGGTGTGTAATGAAACAATATAATTTATATGACATGATATTATGACATGAGAATGCCATGATTGTCACATCATAAAACTCACAAGCCAACCATGCTTTGAAATTGCATGCATATGAATATATATATATATATATATGAAGTAAGTAGAATGACTATCATTGCTAAGAAAAGCTACTTCATATGTAGAGGACCTCAATTTGAAGTTGTAAGCCAACTATTGGTTGATTCTACTTTTAGAATCAGGTTTATTCTCCTAATTGATTTTCAAGGACATTGGAGAGCATTCCCCTCAAACGATTGGTTCAATTTCTAGTGTTGTTTATTTTTCTCATCCATATTAATATGGATGAGATTTGTGTTTATTGCATAATAAGGAAATGAGTGAAAATAGTATAATTTTCTTTAGCATAGTCTCAAAGATAGGTTGACCAACTTGATAAGTCTATAAATTATGATCCGGCGTAGTTGAAAGAAATTTTGACCATTTTTAGTAGCATTTTGCAATATTGGATTGTACTTTGCTATAACTTTTGAAGCATGGACTTGATGAACTTGAATTTTTTTTGTAGATATCTTTATTGTAATTACATCCTTTATTTTGCAAAAAAATGAAAGTAAATTAAATGAATATTTACAAGTCAATTTTAATAATTTGTCACACTTTTGGATTTAGGGAAGGTGAATACTATTGAATATTTTAAATTAATCCTTTAAAGCTGAAATTTTTGTGATCTATTTCAACAATATGCAAGCATGTACCTACCTAGGGGAATCTAAAAATATATCAATTTAAGGCTTCCATGTTCATTCAAATAGGGATCTCTAGCACATATATTTTTGAACATTAAAGATAGTTTTGACCTCATTCTTTTAGTGAAATCTCATCATCATCTAGTCTTCACAAATATCCAATTTTAAGTTTTTTAATTTTACTATGGTTGATTTATTACAAAATTAAGACCTCAATATATCCTTTTCCTACCTACAAAACTATGTCCAAGACTATGTCACATAAAAGGAGTATGTCAAGTTTTTAATTTATAATAAATCAACCAGAGTGAAGATTTTAAAAAACTAAAAATTGGCCTTTTATAAGGACTTGATGTGGAAATAGGTCATAAAAATTTCAGCTCTAAATTATTTATTTAAAATACTCAATGATATTCAAACTCTCTAAACTTGAAAATGTAACAAATGATCAAAAGTTGACCTTTAAATATAAAATTAATTTTCAAGGTTTTTGCAAATAAGTGATGTGATTACAATCAAGGGATTTGCTAACAAAAAAAATTCAAACTCGTTGGATTCATGCCGCAAAAGTTTAGTGGAGGACAACCATAATTTTGCAAAATGCTACTAAAAATAGCTAGTTTTTCTTGCAACCACACTCTAATTCTTAAGACCAAAGGGAGATCTTCCACTATGAAATCAAATTGGTCTAACAAGACCATGATTGTATTATTAATGACATAGCTATAATTTTTTTGATTAAGATTTTTTCACTCAAACAAATAAGAGTAGGGCTATAAGACATGGAAGATGGAAGTAAATAAGAAAGTAAAATAAGTGGAGGTTGGACCCAAACAAGTGGTGTTTCAAAACAACAAGTGATATTTTGGCACAAATCAATGGTGATTAAGCACCAAGCCAACAATAGGTGGTGTTTGGGCACAAATGGGTGACACTTAGCTAAGCTGCAATGTATTGAAAAGAGGTAGAAATGCCATTTCCTCCAATTTCCTCTCCCCTCCCCTCAACAAAAAATTGAAAGACGTTGATTTAAAATTTAAAAAAATTTCCCCCCCCCCCCCCCTCCCTTTGGATGCCATTGATTTGGATCTGGATACAAGTGTGGATATGATATAGAATATGATATCAATACAAAATACGAATACATGTATGTATAAAAATATAGATATAATACATAAATACATATATTATATGGGGATACAGATACAATATGAGATTTATCCCATATCAAATGCCACCCCCCTTTTCCTAAAATTTATAAAGTGGTGGATAGGGGGGGGGGGGGGGGGGGTTCTAAAAAAAATAATTTAATTTAAATTTTACCCTTGGGGGGTACCAGAGGAATAATAAAAAAAATGAATGGGACTTGATTTGAGCTCATTGTCATTGTGACAAAACTGTCACAATGACAATGAGCTCAAAAGAGTGGTGGCTAGAGCAACAATGGAAGTGCTAGGATACAAATGGAAAAGTGTTGGACCCCAATTCTTATTCAATTTTGTTCTTGTCCAAACATCTTTTATGTTGCCACATTACACCTACAAATTTGTTACTTCTCTCAAAACCTACATACTTTGTATGTAGCAGCCATATGACATCTTTTATGGACCATGTAAGTCCATGTGGTTTGAATTACCTTCTTAGTTGGCCAACATGTTGTTGAAGACATCAAAGATGAGAGGCGCCAACTAGACAGGTTTGCCAATTGGATGGATGGATGTACCTATTAGGTGCCTTATTTGATTTTAACTTGAATTCTTTTATGAATTCTTTTGAAAATCTTATTGGTAAGTATGCATTCTAAAGTTTAATTTTTGTCATTGTGACAAAGTTAATGTAGTAAATTGCATCTTTTGAGTTCATTATCAGTGTGACAAATTATCACAACAAGCTCAGGAAAAAAAATTTGACAAAATTTATTTCATACCCCCATCCTCTAGCTCAATTTAAATTGATTTAAACTAAATTAATTTTAATCTCCCCCCTCCCTCCTTCCCCCTCCTCCATTTGTAATTTTCAAGTGGCCTTTATGTGCCATTTAATATGGGATATGTCAAGTGTATTTCAAGTGCATAGCCATAGCTATATTTCAATAAGTGTCCATATCTTACTATCAGATTTGTATCTTAGTAGCATATTAGTATTTGTATTCAAATACATAGCTTTAGCTGTATTCCAGTATGTATTCGTATATTGGTATTGTATTCGTATCTTAGGATTTTTGGAGATCTACAACTTTAGAAGAGGTGGAGATGTTTTTTTAATTACAAATCAACAACTCTCATTTATTTCTAGGGGAGGGGTGTGTGTTAATTATTTGAAATGTGTATTTCTCTCTTTTTGCCTCATTGTCATTGTTCTTGTTGGTGGCTAGCTAGACCAAAGTTGGTTATTTGAAATGAATACATGGCTTAAAATTGAGTTTTTGAGGTTTTGAATCTCCATTTTGATTTCAAATTATATCTTCAAATAAAACAAGCAATGAATTTTGTTATGTTTAATTTTTTCTTAAATTTATGGATGTTCTAATGTTTGATAGAACTTTTGACAATTTATAGGCCAAAACTCAACACATGAAAAAAAAACATATTCCATAAAATTTCAAAATAGAGATTTTATAAGAAATTTATAAATGTATTCTTAAAGATATACCTTTAACCCCTAAAGCCCTAAACATGCTTTTCTTTAGAATACAATATTTTTGGGCAGTTTACTATAAACAAAATTTTTCTTTCTTTACCTTGAAATTTTCACACAATATGTGCCCAAAGAGTAGATTTAAGGCCCAATAATTTTCATAATTTTTGACTATGTGGTTAAAAAGTTATTGTATGATATGTCATTTTCAGTAAAGTACAAGTAGCTTAGACAACTCAAAAAAATTCTTAAGAAATCACTTTTAAGAAAAAAATAGAAATTGGTTTCTAGATTTATGTATATGTCAAAGCCTTGAATCATTTTATTTTGATTAATGAGATGAAAGTTATGAGGAATTTTAGTTTGTAGGTAGTTATAGAATCCCTATTCTAAAATAAACTATAAAGTCCTTTATTTAACCTAGTTTTTAATACTTTTCAAAATAAAATAAAAACATAGGCTGTAGATTGTTTATTACAACATAACAATCATTAGAATTGTCATTTTTCAATTCCATGACTAAATTCTTAATAATTTAATGTTTTGAATCATTTTCTATTTCCTTCTATTTCCTATTTTTTTCTTATATGTTGTACAATTCCAAATGACCTCAAAATGTTTAAGCATGTTTCCAACTTGCCTTCAGGGATGAATCCAAAGAGTAACCACCATTTAAAAAAAAAATCCATACAAATGTGACCTCATAAAGTATAGCTGCCTAGATTTTTGCCAAGCCTAAAAAAGGATTTTTGCCAATTCAAACACTAATATCTTGCCATCTACATGGTGGAAAATTCTGAATTTTTTTTCACATCTTTTCAAACCAACATACTATAAGATCCTATGGTTGCATGTGTCCAACAACGTTCTTTTTCTAAAATTTGATACTTGAACTAGAAATGGCAATTTTGGAGCATTTTTGGTGAAAATGGAGTCAAAAACATTTAGTATTTAAATTTTAGATCAACACTTATCTGCTTAAAGAATATAGATTCAAATTTAAGAAGAATACAAATAGTCATGTCCCAATGATGTAGAAATATAGAATATTGTATTCTTCATCCATCTAAGTTAATGTTTGAAGATTCTTGTATTGGTTTTCTTACATTTATACTATAAGGATTTTTAAAACTTTTCTTTGCAAATATTTTGTAGTTCAAAGAAAAATTTGTATATTTGAATTCAAAAATATAATAAAAGTAAGTTTTCTAGAAATCAAAGATACAATAAATCAATAATTGAGTATTTGAGTTCAAATTATTTTTGAAGTTTCAAACTTGCAATTTTCATATGGGACTAAATAATGTTTTTTAAATTGCTAGACTTCTAATTATCACTCCATAAAGTAAGGGCACTTTATCACATATTTTTTGAAATGATTATGACACTTTTTGTATCCTATAAGTCATTTATTCAAAGAAATTTGACTAGAGTGTCATTTAAATTCAAAATCCTAACTAATAAATATCCTAAAAGTCATTAAAGAATTATCCTCCAAGATGGAAGGAAAAATTAAGATGCTAATATTTCTAAAATGGAACTAAAACATATAAATGTAAACAATGAGATTTTTGTACCAAATATTCTACACCCTTATAGACCTTTATGTTTTGAAAATTTGTGAAAAACTGAAAATTGAGTTTTGAAAAGAATTTTATACGGTATTTTTTGAGGACTAGATCAGTGTTTTAATTGCTTTTGAAACAACACTCAAATTCATAACTCTCACATCACTAATCCAATTGAAGGATCAAAGCTTTTAACGAAGACACATATATAGTCTATGAAAAAAAATAGAAGAATTAATGTTGAACTCTACAATTTTGTAATTTTTTTGCTCTCTACAATTATGCATTTCAAGCCTTGAACATTTGACTTTTTTTCTTGGAAACCAAATGAAATTAAAAAGAATTTATATATCCAAAAAACTATTGTATTGTTTTTCCTCTAATAGAAGTTTCAAAAAATTATAGTAAAATTTGACATCATAGGAACTTATCCAAAATCCTTAAAAAAACATTCTTAGAATTTAAACATTTAGGATTTCAATTTGGTAACTTTAGTTTATTTTTGTTAACTATAGTAACAATCCATTGATGTTGCACAATATGTGCATTATAATAGATTAATTTGAAAATTCATTTTGAACAAAATGACTTGTATCTTAATATTCTACACTACAAGACTATTAGAGACTTGTTTTAGTAATTAACAACTTCCTTCTATACAAAGTTTGTCAATACAAACTAAGCTTCATCCATATTGGTCCTAGGCTAATATTATTTGACATGCATGCTTTAAATTATGTTAAGACCTTTACATGATTCCTTGAAGATTTTCATAAATTAAAAATTGAAGTATCAATTTGAATGAATGAAAAATTATTTAGTCAAAACATTGGCCTAAGCTCTAAAAGTAGTTTGTTCAATCTAATTAGTACTTTCTTTTATATCAATTCCTACATATGATTGCCTTTAAAATGTACTTTAAACTTGTTTGTTACATTACCTATAAAATAAATAAAAGACAAAAACATTGGGCCAAACAATCATGATTAGAAAAAATGAACTTGAAAAAAATTGGATATATTGTTTGTATTTCTATTTATTTAAAAATATTCAATAAAAATATTTTTCTGAGTAAAATCAGCATATGCTATAATGTCTATAGCACGGATTTAGTTATAATTCATATAATTTTTTTATAAGTTCCAAAAAATTATCTAGTTTGATCTATCATACCTATAACTATTATAAATATGTCTTTTATGTTTTTATTAAGAATCATTTTTGTTTTTCATTTGGTAAATTTTTTCATTGAAAATGAAAATGTTTTGTACCATTACAAACAAGACTTATTCAAATGAGAGTTGTATATCAATCATATCTATATGCTAATCATCCAAAATAAATATTTATTTAAGTGCTTAACCTCTAATTGTCCATTAGGTATAAGACAATGTATTATTAAATACATTCTCTTGAACCTTTTGATTTAAAACAATGATTGGCTAAAAGTGCAACTTCAATTGACTACGTAAGAAAGAATAAAAGGTTTAAGAATTAGATTTTCATCAATACTTTTTTCCAATAGTAAATTTCTAATATAAAAAAAATATTGAATACTTGGGGATATTTTTCCTACATTAAACTTTTGGCCGTAGTGATAATCTCAAGTTCAAAGAAAGACTCGAAGATGATCCAACCTTGTATAAATAAAAAAATAAATTTTTTGAAGAAAAGGTTTTTGAGGTAAAAAATTCATACCCAATTTAATTGCATTAAGGTCACAATCCATTCTATTATCATTGTTGAATTTCATGCATTTCAAGATAGAAGATTTAGTGTGTAACTAACCTAGTTTCTCGAAAAATGAGACGATGCTAGTTTAGAGACAAACAAAGCCTCTTGAAGTATTTGTTGCTTTTTTATGTTTAAAAATTTTCAATATATTTTTTTGGTACACAAATTGACATACAAGTGCTTAACCTCTAAATGATTTTGACTATGTTTTCACCAAAACCACTTGAAAATTGCCTTTTGTAGTACAAGTACCAAATTTTAGGAAAAAGAAACATTTTTGGACACATAGAGTTGTAGGATCTTGTAGTAATCTTGTTTGAGAACATGTGAAAAAAAATTAAAAAATTTTCACAATGTACATTGTAAAATATTAGCATTTAAAGTGACAAATTTCTTTTTTTTGGCCCCTACAAAAATTTGGGTAGTTGCACTTTAGATTTTAAAAGGTCACATTTGTATGAAAAAATGTCCAAAATGATGGTTACTTTTTGAATTCATTTTTCAAGTTAAGTTGGTTACATGCTTAGAAAATTTCAGGTTATTTGGAATCATACAACATGTAGGAAAAAATTAGTAAGTAGAAAAGAGTAGAGAATGATTCAAAATACAAAATTGTTAAAAATTTATTTATAGAATTGAAAAATGACAATCCCAGTGGTTGAAATGTTGTAATAAACAATATACATCCAATGTTTTTATTTTTCTCAAAAATATCAAAAATTAAATTAAATAAAGGGCTTCAAAATTTGTCTTAGAGTAGAGATTCAATAACGACCTCCAAACTACCACAAACTAAAACTCCTCATAACTTTTGACTCATTGATCAAAATGGAACAATTCAAAGCTTTCCAAGTATATATAAATCTAGATAACCAATTTTCAATTTCAATTTTTTTAAATGATTTTTAAAGAAGTTTTTTTATGCTACCTAGGCTGTCCATCAAGCAATGAAAAGTACATATGATACAATAACTTTCTAACCATGTAGTCAAAAGTTATGAAAATTGTTGAGCCTTACAACTACTCCTTGGGCACATGTCATGTTAAAATTTTAGCAAAAAATAAATAAAAACTTCATTCATAGTGATTAGTGAGTTGCCCAAATTTTCTATTTTGTCAAAAAATGCAATTTGGGCATTTAGGGGTTAATTATGACTAACTTGACCCAAATTACCTATTCTTAGTAAGTAAGAATCCATACCATACACTAAGGTTGTAGAGTTTATGACTGACTTCACATGTACTACTTGTTCTTTATTTTTTGTTTGTTTGTTACGGACTTTTAGAGTTATGGTGAGATCCCTAGGACCATGCATCCCCAAATTGTGTTGTTTGTACCCTCACAAAGCCATTAGTGAGGAGAGGTGCATAGACTTTGTTTTGAGGCATTCCGACCTACTAGGTCCTTCTGAAAGTTATTGAATTTCAAAACTTTTAAGAATTGAAAAAATAGAAAATTATGTTTACTATTATTTTGACCTTGGAAACGGCACAAAGGAAGGTTGCAATGCAGTGCTGGCAGTTGCAGTGCCCTACCAATTCCCTAAAAACGCAGGTGTGCCAATTGGGGGGCACAACCGCCACTTTTAACAAAGGACGCGCCTGAGTGCCACTTTCCCATTCCGTCGGCCGGAGCTACAGTCACTTACTGTTTCGGAGGAAGACTTCCTCATCCGTCCACAAGGTAACTTACCGGTAGGCAACTTGGCAGCTTCCCGGGCGCTGATGACGGACGTCTCTCTCTACCTGTCTCCCTTCGGAGACGGAAGGATTGTCGTTCTCTTGGGGCTATTGTCCCTCCACTTCCAGTAGTGTCGACCATATCGCAAGATTATACGGACGACCTCTTAACTCCGATGTCAAGGATGTATGTATCCCCTGATTGGCCATTGCATTCGGTCTCAAAACCTTTAGATGATTTAAGATCCACTCATCCCACGGGGCAATAATCAATCGTCGTCATCAATTTCATGCTGAATGACCACTCGCTCTGGCATGTTGCCACGTCATCTAGTGCAATTTTCAGGCTATTCCACATTCGAAATCGACATGGTTTTGAAAATTAAAAGTGCAAATTCAAACTGACAGGACGATCTTGTACACACGGTCGGTGACGGATTCGTCGTGAAGCAGATGAAATCGCTTCACTGAACTGCGCAGGGAAAGTGGACTCAGCCACTTTCAACCACGACGCGAATTTTGTGCATGCTACAGTTCTCCGCTAGCTCACTGCTGAAATGCCCAATTGCAGCGAACATTTCTCATCATCTCAGGAGTTCGAGAGAGTATAAATGGCCAATGAGGCAACCCTTCAAAATCAGGCTCCATCTTCCAGGTGGATGTCACACAGCACCAGCTGCAGCTAGGAACTCCTCTACATCTCGTGATCGACACGATTGTACTTGAGCTGAGAGCGTGGATCACTTAGTAATCGATCGAGAGCGAGCCCACCATGGTGAACTTGAATGTGAAGCCGGCGATGATGGTGCTCCTGGTGGCCGTGGCGGTCATGCTTGCCGTCAGCGAAGTCGGAGCGACGTCGGGCTACGGAGATTCCACCAAGAGCCCACCGAGCAAGAGCCCACCGAGCAAGAGCCCACCGAGCAAGAGTCCACCGAGCAAGAGCCCTCCGAGCAAGAGCCCTTCGAGCAAGAGCCCACCGAGCAAGAGCCCACCCAGCAAGAGCCCTCCGAGCAAGAGCCCGCCAACTTACAGCCCTCCGAGCAAGAGTCCACCAAGCAAGAGTCCACCGACCGAGAGTCCACCGAGCAAGACCCCGCCAGCTTACAGCCCTCCGGAACACTCCAGTCCTCCTTACAGTCCCGGTCCCGGCAAACGTAAGTGACTACATTCCAAATCAAGTTCATGATTCTGAATACATTGCTCACTGCGTTCACCCTGGAAGCAATCGCACAGACTGGGCTAGCTAGCTGCGATCAGCATGAGGTTGATGCCAAGCTGTCGCAGAGGTGAATGATTATCATTCCACGGCATGTGTCTTTCTGCATTCTTCATCTCCCGTATCTCTCATGAAACGGAACTCCATGTGCTCTGTTCTGTGTTGCTTAGGCGTATTACGGCTAGGATACATATTTCCAACTGAGTGTACACAACTAATCAAATAGTGGCATACATGGCATCTGCAGCGGACTGCAAGAAGAAGGGCGGCATGTGCGGCGACCCCAAGATCGTGGGCGGCGACGGCGTGGTGTTCTACTTCCACGGCCGCAAGAACCAGGACTTCTGCCTCGTCTCCGACAGCGACCTGCACATCAACGCGCACTTCATCGGGAAAAGACCCGACGGACGACAAAGAGACTTCACGTGGGTGCAAGCGCTGGGCTTCGTGTTCCGAGACCACGCGCTCACCATCGCCGCCAACAAGGTCGCCCACTGGGACGCCGCAGTCGACCAGCTGCAGCTCACTTACGACGGCGTCCCGTTCGCGCTGGGCACGATGACGTGGGCTTCGCCTGACGGCGCGTTGACGCTGACCCGCATCGGCGCCACCAACGCCGTGGACCTGGTGATCGAAGAGAAGATGGGCGTGGCGCTGACGGTGGTGCCCATCGGCAAGGAGGAGAGCCGCGTGCACCGCTACGGCATCGGCGGCGACGACTGCTTCGCACACTTCGACATGCAGTTCCGGTTCCACAACCTTTCTTCGTCCGTGAACGGCGTGCTGGGTCAGACGTACCAGCCGGGTTTCGTGAATCCTGTGCAGCGCGGCGTGGCGATGCCCATCATGGGCGGTGCGGATCGCTTTTCCAGCTCTTCGCTGCTGTCGACGGACTGCCGTGTTTCGCAGTACACGGCGCAGGCCATCCCGCAGGGCTCCGCCATGCCTTCCTTCATCGCCATGTGCGGCAGCAGCGCGTTGCCCGCGGGCGTCCCCGGGGGACTCACCTGCAGGCGCTAATTGATGCAGTTTACTTCTGTAGTTCAAGAAATTTTTTTGGCATCATCCTTATTGCTGATAGAACTGAAATTTGGTCTTTGTTTAGTTTGACTTCTGATTTCGAGTACAATTGCTGCCATATAGAATTCTACATCCCTGTAGAGTTTGGGACGACTTTTTGTACCAGTTATAAGATTGATAGCTGAGATCTTCATCAAATTCATATAGTCTTTATGTATTCCATATATTCTTGCTGCTTCAGTTTTCATGACAACCGGCAGTGGTCAATATGATCGATGGTTTTCTGGAAGAACTTTTGAGGTTTCTTTACACAGTGAGTGTGGTCTTCATTGTGTCTGTCACTTCCTTTGAAATCATGTCAGTAATGGATGAATACTGACTTGGGAGATGCCGCGAATTTCCTTTCGTTTTCAGAATTAGGAGTGAGTTTACTCTGGTTAATCTTACTGCTTCCGTCGCCATGAATTCAGTTCATTGCTAGCTAGTTTTGGTGGTTCGATTGTGGTTCGTAAATTGTAGATCATTGTCTGCGACTGTTTGATGTTTAGTGCATTTTCTCGTTTGAAATATCTTTTGCTGTGGATTGATATGGAATTTGAATTCTGTCTCGAGCAGATCAATTCTGGGTGTTTTTGTGCGGTCATTCGGTTGGCGTGTTACATTCCAATGGTGAGATTTTCTGTTCTGTCAAAATTCGCAAAGATTGGTACTCTTCCAGATGCCCTTTTCAAACCTCAGATCTTTGCCTGTTCTAGTTTTTAAAGTCTGATTGTGCACTTGAATGTCACAATTATGGCAGCATTAAAACTCGAATACTTTCATGACTAATGAAGATGACAATATGTTCTCCAGCACGTTGCAACTCAAGGTGGATTGCTGCACCATGATCTCGATGTTATGGACCTAGCTGTTCTTGTCGACTAATTGTCCTGAACTTCGTCGAACGGTAAGTTAATTAGGATTTTCACCCGCATTCCCCTCTTGCTCTCTCGTTATTTCCTTCCTTGCTTTGGGGTCCACCGCGCGTCCGAGACTCCGAGTAAAGCGACCGCACGATTTTCATGGAATTGCAAGCGCCAGTTTAACAAACTTGACGTTCAAGCGTGGTCAGTCATTGATCGAAAAATGTGTATTCTGGTCGGATTTCGGTGGATGTATTGTGAATGGAGCAGTTCAAATTGCCCCTCTTGAATTAAATCTGTACTTGCCGTTGCCACAACCAAAATAAAAGTATAAGTAATTGTCAAGTTTTTTATTTCATAAAAACTTTGAAATTCAATATCTTTTCTTCCATGAGTCAAAACGTCATTAAATAAAGTCTATGCACCCGTACTCAGTGTGGGCTTTCCGACAATACCAAGAATGCAATTGGGGATCCATTGTCCAAGTATCAAACAAAACAAGTCAACACAAACAAACAGCTTAACTTAAGATATGGATCTTCTTAGATTGACGGGCACTACAGATTCATGTTTTAAGAAAGGTGAGCCAACAAGAAACTCATCTGAATGGGAAATTTTGTTAAAATGGTGGCATTTTGGTCACCATTTTTCCACTCATTTTCTTCTTTGGTTATGAAGGTTATGAAGTCTAGCACTGGTATGGATTTCAGAATGCACATTCTAAATGCAAAAGTGCCAAGTTTGTGGAATACCACCATTTTAACAAAATTTTGGTTCAGACCTAAGTAACTTCCAACTCTATGAACATCATATTCTGGCATACTGAAATTTGCCAAAATGATGAGTAATTATGCTCATTCCAATTGTTTTCATATGATGAATAGGTAGTAGGTCTGTCCGTCTGTATTTTCAATTCCTGTTTAATTTGGAATATTCTATGCATTTGGAACTAGTACCTTGAAGTTTTGTTTGCCTGGATGTTTGTCCGAATGATGGCCTTAACACTACAGACTATGTTCTGAATACTGTTTAGCCACTGCTCGGACGTTGCTTTTAGCACTGAGGATGTGTGTAGATTGTAGAATAAGTTGAAGAAACGTTGTCTAAAATGTCGCTTCCACGTTGCTATCGATTTTGTCAGGTTTAGTCACATGGGTGAATGCAAGAAAGACCAACCATTTTGAGTTAGTAGCATTTTCCACAAAACTTATGATTTTTTTGAGAGTACTTTATAATAAATAAAAATTTGAAAAATGTGGTTAATGTATACACTTTTAAGAATAAGGTACCCTAGGAAGAAAAAGCATAGAAAAATTCTCTAAATAGGAGAACTAGGAAAGTATAAAATCTCATGAAAATAGATACTTTGACATTTTAATTTGTAAAAAATAGGGATAATAAATCTCAAAAAAATGAAAAAATTGTCCATTTGGGAAAACTTCATAGTGAAGAGAGTTCACCGAAAGAATCATCTTGAAACCATTTTCAATGTTCAAAATTGTACACACAAAGGAGCCCTATTTGCATGAATATAGAGGAAATAAAATAATGTTTTTTAATTTCTTTTTGATAAACACATGTCTCTCGAGTGTAGAAATAGCCCACACAAATTAATTCTAGATAGTCCCTAGTACTAAAACCCCCGAATCTACATAGTGTGACAAATTAGCTAAATTAAAAGTAAAAAATAAATTGATTTTTGAATTTTTATTTTTTGAAAAATAAGTGTTCCAATAACTATCTAATTGTTAATCTTCAAAAAAAAATTCTCAAATATATTGGCAAAAATTATGATTGAAGACAACCCACAAACTTCAAGTGTAACAAAATGGTACTCGTCTTTCTTACATACACCTACTACATTTGAGGCGTTACTTTGAAATGTTTGCATGTTGCATTGGCAATGTTTATTCCCAAATCATATGCAGCATTGTCAATGGCTATAAATCAAACTCTATAGCTGGAGTATTATTAATAGATTAGATAATATTAATAGTACATTAGTTATAATAAAAATAATAATATATCATTTTATAAATGATTGCATTTTGTAATATTTCATATAATTCCATACTATATTTGACATATAATATAATAAACAATATTTTGGCATCAATAGGGTATACAAAACTATTTAAAGTATAATAGAATATCTTACTTAGTGAATTCAAGACAAAAGCCTATTTTGGGAGTTTTTTATAATCTATATTATATCTTGTCTCTTCCTATACCTTGATTAAGATTATAAGACAATATCTTCACTTTGGAAAAATGTGAGAACAACTTTGAGAGCCTTAAAACAATGTTTGATTTTTGAACATTTTTGTTCGTAAAACACTGCTTGTAGACAATACTTCTTACTGAAATAAGGTTTTGGACAAAAAACATAGCTTCACAAACATTGCTTTAGCCCTACAATTCTACTAATATATAATTGCAAGTTGAAGTATAATGAATTTGTAGACATAAAGTGAAGAAGTTAATTATTAATATTATTTGTTGCTAGGCCAAATGTCCCAGTCCAAATAATACTTTATTGCTTAAGACAGTCCTTCACTACCCAATGGATTCACCATATTTTGTTTCTAACATCACTTGAATCACAATTGTTTAACACTACACATGCGACACACCTACAACATTCGTTCTGGTTTTCAACTCTCATTACTAAGCCCTATTTTTTGGGACTACTAGTCCACACTATGCTCATAACACTGGGCATGTTACTTGATAACATGGGTGGAACTTCTATTTTGATGTGCTAGAGTAAACTTGCCATTCACCATATACTTCCAATCACCGCAGAAACCACATGAACCGGAGTCAGTCCTCTTTGATATTAAGGAATTGCACAATGTTCATCGAAAGGAATGTCAAAAACTCAACGAGAAGAAGGATTAGGGAATGCGGATTAGGCCCACTGCACATGCACCGCATACTATGTAATAAAGGGCTACAATTTTTTTTTGTGAAAATTTCAAGTATGTTGCCTTTTAGTTTCATTAAAAAATGCAAGAGGGAAATTTTTTGTATTATCTTTTTTAAAAGTGAATCTTAACATGGCATTCAATAATTGTTCCCAATTTCACAACTTACAAGTTCTTATTGTACTGTTGAGAAGGATTTGAAGTTTGCGTGTGCAATCATTGGCAAGGTTACTCTAGGACCCGTAATAGCACTATTCAACGTGTCCTTAACTACCCTTGAGTGTCACCACACTCCATATTAGCCCATTGTGTATTTGCTACTTTTCGTATCAAGGCTAAACAAAACTCATAACTTGGGACACATGGAGAGTAGCCTTACAAGGAGTGGGACTTTCTCGAACCGATGCTATGAAACACACAAGTATCTTATGGTCCCTTGGAGGCGATGGTGAAGTTACATCATCAACCTTGAATCACTAAAACTCATTAAGGCTTCAAGAGGGAGGGAGGAAGAAGACCAACCCCTTCTATAGTATCTTCTATGGCATTTGGGAGACCACCCCCTTATAGGTTGAAGGCACTTCCCGAATCCACTTGGATTTTGGAATACCACCTATTTTAACCAAAATCAGGAAGTTATGACACCCTTTAGACTCTTGAACTTCCAAACAGTGTAATTTTGTGACCACGGTTCCAAATCTCACATGCAAGTTCATTTTTTGATATCTACTAGTTGAATAAATGCCAATTAATTGCTCACTTGTCCCATTTGGACAAGTTCTTGCAAAGTTATGGTCCTCTAAAGATTTGGGTTCATTAGGAGAAGCATCATGCTTTCACTACAACCTTTCTTTTAGCCATAACTTTTTATTCTTAGCTTAAAATCTCCTAATGCTTGTTATTCTAGCATTTGTGTAACTTTCTAATGATATGCTACATACCATACTTTCATGAGGGATTCATAGAGACCCCTTACTCCTAGCCTTTCAAAGTCTTGGTGTCACCAAAACACCTCTAACTTTGAACTACCATAACTTCTAGCCAATTAGTCCAAATCACATTTTTTTGCAATTAGAAGCGTCTTCTCAAGAGCTTTTCAAGAATGTGTAACACACTACCATCATCTTGAAATCCAGAGTACTATTGTGCCATGTTTGCTCATGAGTCTCTCATTTCTCCCTTTTTAGACTATTGCAAGGTTTAAAAAGTCACCTCCAAGGTCTCCCTTGCTCACTAAGGCACTTCATGCACCTCAAGGAGATAGGAGGATGACATCAAATAGAATTATACAAAATCATGAAAATTTGACCTTAGGTAAGAATATTAGTTTTATTGATTTTCAATAGTATTGTAAACTAAGCCTTTAATTTTGGAATAATACTTTTTGCAAAGACATTTTATTTACTTGATGAACTTCTTACTCCTACAGTTTTGTTTATTGCATGTGGTGGTGAAGAGCATAAAACATAACTCCACCTAATTTCAATTGCTTTCTAAAATTAAGTAGATTCTTGCCTAAAATGTATACCTATTATTCATGAAAATATATGGTTGATTTTTAAAATATCTATTTTTAACACTTTAAAAACTTGTAGTTTATTCACATGGTATCATAAAAATGCATTTGAAAGGAATCTAAAATTCTTTTTGGACTACCAACAAGACTCCATAAAACATTTTTCAATATAATAATGGAAACCATGCTAAATTTCTTATTTGTAAGGTTTTAGGTGTAGTTCCTTTAGAGGTGTCAAGACTTATACTCTCGAAGAATAGAAACAAGGCACTTTCATTAGAAAATCAATTTGAAATTTGTACAACAAATTGTAAAGTGGAATGACCTACTTCCAAGTGTGAACCCAAAAGCATACATGCTCAAATGCTCTAATTAATCCAAATGAGAAATAGATACTCATAATAAAATGTTCAATATAAGGTCATTGACTGAGGGTCATTGCAAGAAATATTGGTCCTTTTTATTTGTCATAAGGAGGTTGCCGGAGCTATCCTAAGTTGCAATAACTTTTGAAGCATGATTCATATGAACTTAAAATTTTTATTAGACATAGATGTCTTAATTGAGTATTATCATATCTTTTGTTTTTTTAATTTTAAGAAATAG
The DNA here is from genome assembly GCA_963969395.1 of Pseudoscleropodium purum. Classification (NCBI taxonomy): domain Eukaryota; kingdom Viridiplantae; phylum Streptophyta; class Bryopsida; order Hypnales; family Brachytheciaceae; genus Pseudoscleropodium; species Pseudoscleropodium purum. The sequence goes on from OZ017802.1 coordinate 13,967,159, forward strand.
TTTTATATTTAAATGTAAGTTAAAAAAATATATCATGTCTTGAGTTTTAGAAATTCTAAGTATTATGGGATACCCAATTTTAAGGATTTAGAGTTGAAATTTCTTTAGTCTATTTCCACACTAGGAAGGCATGCCTCCACTAAAGGAAATAAAAAATAATTCATTTCATGGCATTCATGCTTTTGCAAATAGAGCACCCTTACATGAACATTTCAAAATGTTGAAGATGTTTTCAAGATCATTCTTTTGGTAAAATCTCTTTACCATACAGTCTTGTTAAATGGCCAACATTTAGTTTCTTTGTAAATTTTTTTTCCTATTTTTACAAATGAAATGTTAAAGTGTTTATTTTCTTGTAATTTTTCACTTTTCTAGTTCTCCTATTTAGAAATTTTTTTATGCTTTTCCTTCATAGGTTACCTTTTTCTTACATGTGTATTAATACATTGGACATATAATTAATATTTTTTTAAGAAATTATAATTTTATAGTATTCCCCAAAAAATTATAAATATGGGCCAAAGTAAAACAAAATTAGTAGGATATTCTTGTAATCACCCTAAAATTGGGGCCCAAATTTAAAACATGTATCAATTGAGCTTTGAGCTCTCATAATTTTTGAACTATTATAATAAGATTCATGTCATTTTTTGACTTGACCTAACCTAAATTGCAATGTCCATAGAGACTACCAAATCCAGTTCATTTATTTTGAAATGAGATGTTTGGAGATTATAATTGCCTTATGCAATTGATAATCAAATAAGATTGCAATGTTGAATATTACAACGACAATTGAATACACTGTATCCTCTTTATTTTGATTGCTTGGGAGACAATCATAGTATAAATCAAATAGTTTGAATGTGAGACAAGTGTACTATAGGGAATAATAGTATAGCAAGTATAGAAGATATTCCAAGATTGTCATTGAAGAGAGGTTTGGATTAAAGAGGTTTGAGTGTATTGATGCCTTTAGTCAATTGCCTAAAAAATTGTCCTCCTCAACACTCAATGTCATTGGTATATTCTACCAAGTCACTTCTAGAATTTGAAGACCACTTTAATTTCACATTTTCTAATGTCATATTCTCCACTCTCTATTCTCTCACAAAATCTTAACTTACTCAAATAAAACCCATTTATATATATTGCCACCTACTTCACACCATATTAGCTACAAGTTGTATAAAAATGTAATAAGAAAGGATTTGAAAAATATAAAAAAACTATTATTACTACCTTCCAATCTCCCCCAAATCAAAATACTTCTTTAACTCCTACAAGGTATTGAAAACATTTGTCTTCTTCCTTTTAAATGTACAATAAAGGGTAAAAAGATGAATTTCAAGGTTCAAGAATTTTTTTTGTAAGCTTATAAAGTATCAATGGAAGTGTTAAATATTTATTTTTAATTTTTTAGACTTTGCTATTTAAATGTTGTACACACAAAACCACTATAATTTTAACCATCATAATGGTTTCTTTTGAGATTTATCTCAACTTATAGAATCACACTTATCAAATGATTTTCTACTCCAAATTAAATTTTAGAAATATTTTATAAAATGAAATATTAATTGCAATATATTTTGAAATTAGAAATCAATAACCATAATCTATTTGATTTTCTAAATATAAGATCAATCATACAAAAATTTGTTTTGTACTATAATTTTCATTATAAAAATATTCACCTTTAAAGAAAAATTCAATATAAAATTCAATTCTCTATTCTATTTTTTTTTAATTCACATCTTACTACAAATATGAGAGTTGTTTTTTGAGGTGAAACAACAATAAAAATAGTAGAGTGGTGCCAAAGCAATAGATATGTTCCAATTTCTAAAGCAAGAGAAGGTGAGCACAATGCTATTTGTGGTGAATTTGGTCCCATAATTCAATACTCCCCGTACTTTTGCCTAAAAATATTACTTCTACAAAAAAGATTAATACCATACCAACATTCATATGGTCTTCTAAGTCATGTAGTCCCAAATTCCCTCAAGGAACAAGTGGGAATTCATGTAGGTTTGTATGATGACTATGATTCAAATTTTTAGAGTGATTTATTGATTTTTTTAAAGATTTAAAAATAGTTTAGATTTATAATAGTATACTTTTTATTTCAATATTTGTCTAAGAGAAAAATTTATACCACCAAATTAAGAAAATTCAAGCCCAAGCAACACAAAAAAATCATAAGAACTCAAAATATATATTTTTTTCAGTTTAAGTTTTATAGAGCATATTACTTCAATTTGTAAATATTTAATTAATTTCATTAGGATAAGTGACAAGAAATTGATGGAACATCTTGTTTTACAAGCATTTAGAGTATCTATGTGAAAAAATAACACATTAGCTTCAATTTTGAACTCAATTTCCATAATTTTTCAAAAATAAAAGGTCCATAACATTTACTTTTCTTGCTAGAAGAATCTCACTATAGGAATTTGTATCTCTTAATTCCATCTTAGAACTTTTAATAATTTAGTTTTTCCTCCCATCTTTAACCTACTTCTACTCAACAATTTTTAAAGGATGAAAATCAAGTTTTATTGTTGATTTTTTTTCAAGACTTTCAATTCAATTTTTCAACACAATCATTTTTAGGTTAAAAAACTATATTTCAAATAATTAAATTTAAAAGGTATCAAAGTCTTAGGATCTAGTGTGTTAATGTCAAGTTTTCTTCTTATCAAATGCTAAAAAGTATCTTTCAATCTATATGGTCAAATTTCATGAAAATACTACACATTCAAATTATACAATTTTAGTATAAGGTTATGTAGTGCAATACCAAAATTTTCATTTTTTGTTCTCTTGCTTGAACACAATAGAAATTTCAATTTCAAATGGATTTGATTAAAAAAGGCCTTGGGATTTTAGGGGTTAAAGTTTGAACATCAATTTTTCATTGCACTCTCCCTCTCATTTGCACTAATTTGAGTGTTTTGTCATGTTTTTAGTAAAATATATGGAAGAAGAAGGATGTTGGTTGAAATTGTCATTGGTAAGAAACAACACCTTTGTTCCCACATTGAATTTTAAGAGTAAATTGACAAGCAATCTATTTGAGTTTAATAATGAATATATTGAAAGTTGATCATTGCTTTGAAGAAAACCATAGACAAATGAAATTCTAAGGCAATAGTACAATGAAGAGCATGCTTTAGTTGTAAAAGAAGCTATGTATAGATAACTTTAGAATGTACTTTAGATTGTGGATAGGGTGAATTTAAGACTAAGGTAGCTTGAATCTATTCTCAATCCTTTTAGAAATTCGCCTTCTTCTATTATCATGAGTCATACTTGATTAATTTCTATTGATTAGCCTTTTGGAGGAAAACTTAGTAGAAATTTTTTATCTTGAAAATTTATTTTTTTGAATTTTCTATGAATATTGTATTTGAAGTAAAAAGGTACATAGTAGGTAATTATTTGTATCTCTAGTATGAACAAAAATTATTCTTCAATAATTAGGAATCTAAAGGATGAAAGTCTATTGATATCTCAAATGGTGAGTGGACATAAGATTTGGATCATGAATAGTTTGGTTTGGGATCAAAAAGTAGGGCTTGGAAATGGGAGGTTTTGGGGAATGAAGTATTCTACCTAATGAGGGAATTCATTGTACCATCCATTTCAAATTCAATTAAGCCACTTTCAAAAAAATTGGATGAAGGATTGCCCTTTTTTCATTCTATTGAATCCTAAAATCAATCACAAAATTCAAATTGACCTTGGTAGTGTTTCAAGATTAATTGGACAACTTCCACATAAGAAGAAGGTGAATATGCATGAAAAGGCCAATAGAAAGCCATTTGTTCCAAAGTATTCATGTAATAGGGTGTAATTTTCTTACAAACTACCTATTGTGCCATCCAAAGAAATCTTCATGATGTGAAATACAATTGGGATTTTTTGTAATGTAGGATTAGTATATCATTTTTATGCAATCTCAATCAAGCATACTAAATTAATTAATTTTTTTAATTCTATTTTTAATGAATTGTTTAAGGAGTCTTTTGTGATTTTACATGATTGGTATTAAATTGTTAGAATCACTTAAGAAGACTTATCTAGGAAACATCTATACACATATATTCTAAATTAGAATTCATTAATTAACAAAATTTAATCTATAGAGTTTAATATTAAATTTTTGTATGTCAAATTTTGTGAATTAGATATCTATATAATAAAACAAAATAGTGTACTAATTAATTGTATTATTGTTTTTTATAATATTGCATACAATACTAGTCGAAGTGTAAGCAACATTTTTGTTTTGAGTAAAATTTTGCTTCACCTATTAGACTTTGACTTCTTTATTAATCCTTCCAAATTTAGGCCTATACAATAAAGTGAGCAAGTTGACACATGGACAAAAAAATACCTTTGAATAAAATGGTCAAATTGTGAAATCTAGTTACAATACAAAGATATTTATTTTATAAAATTATAAACACTCAAATATGGCAATCAAATATTTCACTACCAACATTAGAAACTTTGAATAATATTTCAAGATTTTTAGAACGATAGATTTGTGTAGTTGTATTTCCTTTATGTCTGCAATTTGAACCCAAATATTCATCAGCAATGAATTTGAATCAAATATGATGAAAAATTGTAAAACATATCAAAGAATACACCCAAAGTAGAGTTTTGTTTTTTTAAAATTGAAATTCGGTACATTTGACTGGGATTGCGTAAGAAGACAATGCCGTAACATAAATTGTGAATGACATAAAATGTCAATTGTATTGTACATCATGAAATCTTTTTTAGACGGTACTATAGGCAGTTTGCAAGAGTATATACTCTACTGTTTGAAACGAGTGTACAGTATAAGGATAATGTTGAAAGCTGAGAAGTTTCAAAGTTATTTCTGGGAAAGATATGCTGGACTGTGCCAATAGATATTTCCAAGCTGAGACAAAAAGACATGCAGGATAAATGCGCAACAGTGAGAAGGGAATCGAATACCCTGCTACGGTTCTCTCGCATGGATTGACGAGATTCAAGGTTTTCACAATTCGAAATGCAACTATGAAGCAGATTCAGAATCCAGCCAGTAAATTAACTGGAACTTTCGTGTTCTAATTCAACCCCTCGTGTTCTCTGGACAAGTAAGACAATATACTTCAACAGGTTGACGCAATGCTGTGTGGTCAAAAACAAACTTGCAATTGAAACTAAGTTATTATCAGTCCTGCGACTGCCGTATCCTAAATTCCAATTAGCCAAGCAATTGAGAATAATCAGTTTTGCAGCCAATTTTCTCCAAAAGCACATTTCATAAACCCATATTAGAGTAATTTCACATTCCAACATTAACTCAGCAAAGAACCCACAAACAAATTGATACAAAGGATTAGATTTAGTCATACTTGCCAACGTCTGTTCAGAGCTGTACAAAAAGGGATTCTCCAAGAATTGACCATTTCAAACTGTATTCTAGCCAAATTTTCTCTGACTGCACAACTTACAGACCTCTGTTTACAAAACTACAAAAGGAGTAAAACTGCTCCATTCACACGATACACTTGACATGCTCAGATTCAATTCACCTTGGGATGCTCCACAGCCTTGCCTTCATCGTCCTTGTTGAAGTGCTGGTATGCTTGGTACCCAGCGTAACTAAGCGCGCCAGCACCCACAACCCCAGCTGCCACTTCAGCCATAAGGACCTTGCGACGGTGCTCTCTTTCTTCGTCGGAGATGTCAGTCCTGTGCTTCAAGTCATGCACCTGAAACCCAGCAACATGATCCATTGTAAGAATATTGTATTCACATGTGGAAATTCCCCAATCACATGCATACACAACATAGACAGATTCTGAGGATGTGCAATTACGGAGTCCAATTTGTGAAGGAACGAGAGTACAGCTTTACATTGCACACTTCCACCTCTCAACTCACACAAGACTCTAATTCACGACGCTCTGAAACCCTCAACATTGGTTAAGAAAAAGGATGCCGGAGCTGTCCAGCAGAACAAGCCGATTCCAAAACAGCATGTCAATACTCTACAATACTCAATAGTACTAAAAAGAAAAAATTTCTATCACATCGACACCAAACCTGAAAATCGCAAGATCGGAAACACCCTCATATACACAATAGCGATCATTTGGTCTAAGAAATCCATTCGACGAACAATGAAAACTCTACTGGTTCATTCCAACCCCACATTCAATTCCAAAGACCCAAGTACCATTGTAAACCTTCTTAATCACCCGATTCAAAAGAAACTCGTAACCAAACCCTCAATCTACGCCGGCACAGAGTTTTCAGAAAACAGAGTAGCGCTTACATCTTCCTTCTTCAGCTTGCCTCCATACTTCTCGTGTCCGGGCATGATCCCCGCCAGAGACGCAGGCAAGTGCCCGCCCAGCGATCCGCTACCATGGTGTCCCGAAGACTCGTGGTGCTTCTCCTCCTTGTGCTTGTCATGCTTGTCGTGTTTGTCGTGCTTGTCATGCTTATCGTGCTTGTCCTTCTTGTTGTGCTTGGAGTGCTTCTTCTCCTTGTCAGAGTCGGAATCGGAGCTGTGGCCACCCATAGCTAGCAAATGTTTCCACGAATGTAAGCTCCAACGATTGGAAACAGAGGAAAATGAAATGGGCCAAGTGAGCAAATGAAATGGGGAGAGTGACAAGAGAGGGATTGGGAGGCTTTGTAGTTTGTAGTGAGATTGAAGAGGCGCGGGAGGTCGGCAGAGGACGCGCGTGGGATGATGGACACGTTCTGCGCCGGCATGCCCGCAGCGAAGCGATCGGATATTTTCGTGATGACAGGATCCGATCAGGCTATGTTTGCCTGGCCTGATCAGTCTAACATGTGGCAGGACTTTCTGTACTAGAGAAGCTTCAGGGTAGTGTCGATTTGGCAGTATGGCGAGGTTGCTCGCGAGCCCCGAGGGCGAGCTTGCTGGCAGTACTGCCTCAGTTTCTTTGGTGTTAAAGTATTTGTATGGCAATACAATCATCGAGTTGGCAAGCCTAGTTGATCATGGTCGGTGGAATTGGTAGTCTACCTCAATTGTTGATTCTGCCCTAGAAATGGCTCAAAAATGAGCAAAATTGAACATGCAATACTTTAACATACAAATTTTGGATGAAGATATGTGTACCCATGATCATCATTACCAAAATGCTAATTCTCATTTGGTCTTGAGGATAGCATGAAGGCTAAGAGTGTCTCTACTCTTTCATTGAGGAGGAGGCCTAGCCTAGTGTATGGCAAACCCGGCCAATTTGGGATACCCCATTGGAAACGCCCTATCTAACCTTGTCACCCTAGTCATGTAAAAAAACTTGATCTTTTCACCATCTTCTTGAGTCTATTCATCAAGATTTTAGAGCTTGAAAATTTCAAATGCTATAGGATAATCTTAATATCTGATATATTTGTGTTTATGTATTTATATCAATATCCATGTATTTATATCCGTAAGGGACATAACGTGGGTAAATAACTGTGAATTTTTTTTTGGTCTTCGTGAAGTTCTTTTATATTGGTGTAAATGCTCTAATCCAACTACTTTTTCAGTAAACAATATTATACGCCAAATAGTCTAGATGTGTCATATAAGTGTTAATAGTCAATGATAGAGTAAATAATTTACAAATACTCTAGGATGTAATTAAACTTAGAAGGATTTTGGCCTATGACTAAGATAGTAACCTAAAAATGGTTTGATTTTTGAACCAATAGTTGCATTTTTCATTTCTATAAGGATCTCTAGAATATCATCTATTGGATACTTTTAGGCTCTTGTGTCATTATAGGATTAAATAGTCTTTCAAATTGAAAAGGTGTGACCATATGTATATTCTCTTCAATTTGCATTAGAAAAAAATTTGGACTCTCTTAGAGGATTGCTATGGTTTGACAAGCCAAGGTATTTTTTTACACCTACTGAACCACACAAAGGACAAAATCTTTGACAAAAAAATATATTCACCTCTTGTAGATATTAGAACTTACAAAGAGTGTACCTCAGTTTTCTATTGCCTTTTGAATAAAAAATAATAATTTGCTACAACCTCCTTTCATTTGAAGACTAATACTCATGTGCCAATGCTCACAAAGAGTAAATCTTAGTTTCCTATTGTTTTTTGAATAAAAAATAGTAATTACCACAAACCTCATGTATTTGAAGACTAATATTCATATACCAATGCTTTGACATTTGGTTGTACCATTGTACCAATGACACTTGGATGAACCAATGATAAATAATAATAGGGGAAAAATTCTTGTACTAGTGAAATAAATGTAATCTTGAATCCCTTTTGACACTTCTCAGTAGCCCTCTAAAGGATTAAGATTTCCTCTAATAACTAACTCAAGTTCCAAAAAATGATTGTGAGAGAGATTGAATATATAACAAATGTGCTAAAACCATTGATGGCAAGTAATTTGGCAAGTGTGTCTATTATTCTAAAAATTTAAAACAAGTATTTATTTGAACATCACTTAAAAGGAAGTCACATTAAGGATGTTTGAGTAAAATTTAAGGACAATTATTGGAATGCTTATTTAATTATCCTAAAGTCCCTTTTTAATAACAACCTAAGTATGAGAATGCATGTGATGTATTATAATTGTATGACTCAAAGAAAATTAAAGACCTCAGGATCTATTTTTCTAAGTTTTAATTTTTATATTCTAAGTGTGAAAGATATTGTATGAACATTGTTATAGTTAATTTACTAAGTGGATTTCATTTTACTCTAAGCATTGATTTGAATTTCATGTATGCTCATCAAAAATCACATGGATTGTTAAATTTTTTTTAAGGCATTGCACTATATTTTGTAGTAAGGTGCACAAAGATCATGTGGGATATGCACTAAAAGTTTCCATTCAATTTGACATCAAAGAAATTAGTCTTGAGTCCTTTTTGAACTTGTTCATTTTTCAAATTATTATTTTGACATTATTCCTTGTAACATTCAACATAACTCTCAAGTTTAAATATACTTCAAAACTTGGCATTGTAAATTTATGAGTGTCATGTAGCATATTGTCAATGTTCAACTTGTACTAATTTCATATATTTCAATGTATATTAATCTATAGGAATAATTATTTATAAATATTAGTATCACACTTAACTATTAAATGATACTAGATGTGTAGTACTTGTCACACTTACTAATAGGACAAATCCATGTAATTACAACATACAACAAAAAATTGTAATAGTGTGAGTGTAGTCAATGAGTTTGAATTAATTGTTCCCTAAGATTTAGTCTTAAATTTAATGAGAGAATAGAAGGATATGACACTAACCAAAGAAGGATGCCAAAGACATTTTGAGTCATTTGGATGGTCAAACATGCTTTAAGCATTTTGAAAAATGGATGATTTTCATCTCATTCTTTGAGTGCAACTTTTTTGATGCTATATTGTAACATTTTAGTTGAGGATCTATAACTATATATCTAAATATAGAATGACTTATAATTTTTATTTATACCACTAAACTCTACTCTAAAGTATCATTAGATATTTTTCAGCCCTTTTGGAAGGCTGCAAGTTCTCCTGGGTTCCTAGACATTAGGAATCACCCTATAGCAACTACTGAATGCAATACAGAGACTGCCATGTCATTTTAATTTATTTTTTCAAGAAAATTAATTTTTTTTCAGTATTTTTTTGACATTGGGCTTTTTAGAATTTCTAGAGGAACAACATTGGGACTAGGCCTAAAATGGCCCTCCAAGCCCTCCCCAAAACATGCAATGATTTCTATTAGGAAATTAGGAATTTTTTTAAGCATATTTTGTATTTGATATGAATTTTCTACATTTTTTCTTCTAAAATTCATGATAATTTCAAATTTTCACAAAAAAATTGAAAATTTTAAGACATTTATTAGACAAGTGATTTTATTTGTCAAAAAAATTCACTCATAATTAGAGAAGAAATAAAGAATACATAGTAAAAGACTTTTCAACTTCACTATACAATCATGAGCTTTGTCCTTGAGGGATTAAAGAAAGTGACATTTAGCAAGTGAAGCCCATTGTCTTTTGATAAAAGCGTTTGGTCTCCAGTCGTCACACCTCTTGTTGCCCTTCAATCTTCGTCTCTTCCATTTCTTTTAAATTACACATTAATTGAAAACCTTTTTTCTAGTCTTTATACCTAGAACTTTTTTTTTCACTTATCATTTCCCTAGTTTATATCAATTCAACTTTCCATAAAATGCATTCAAGAATTAAAAACAAAATTCAATAGGTTTTGAAAAAAATTGTTTGGTAAGAAAGATATTTACATGAATTAAGTGAAGAACATGTAACAATCCATGGAGATTTTACAATACCCTAGTAGATTCAAAGATGATGCCATGAATCTTTACTAGATGTAATGCCTATCACTCAAAGCTACAAAAAGACAAAGATTGAGGAATATTGGAAAAAAAAACATGAGGTAAAAAAATGTTTGACATATGGTTGCATACAAGTGACTAATAATATATGTTTTGAATCTGACTATCCATGGAGTCCCACAAATTGACTAACAAAAATGCTTCAATCAACGATATTGTGACAAATGTGTATAATCCTCTAAAATGTCATTTAGAGAAGGTCATATTTAAAGAGATTTAATGAGTGTATTTAATAATTGTAATAGAATAGGTGTAATGCTTCAATAGCTACAAAATTGCATGCAAATGCAACAAAAAAGGTGACATTCTTCAATGTTTGAAAAAACATAGTACAAATGGAAGGGTAGTGATATTATAAAATGCAAAAAGAGATTATAGGAAAGCATGCTAGATTTCATGTTGTTGTGAAAATGGGCTTTAGAGAATATATTTTGTATATATTCAAATATATTTCAACATTTGTAATAGAGTAGGGTGCAATGCTTCAATAGCTAAAGAATGGAGAGGAATGATACAACAAAGCTTCAATGTTGAAAAAAATATGTTGTGAAAGTGTAAGGGCAAAAAATGAAACATAAAATGAAAAAGAAGCTAGTAAATGCATAGATTTTTCACTTTAGTAGAATAGACTTTAAAAGTCATGTTTTAGAGAGATCTAAGTATATCTCAACATTTGTAATAGATAAGCGTGCTTACCTTCAATGTCTAAAAGAAAATGTTATACAATTGTAAAGGTAAAACATGAAATCATAAAATGCAAAAGAGACAATAAAAAAGCTTAGTTTCTACACAATGGTAGAAGTAGGTGTGCCAAGAGACTTGATGCATGACATGCTTTTTTTTCGAATGGAATAGGATGGTGACCCGACCTCAACCACAATCTCCATGGATCCTATTCTTTGATGGTGCTACTCGTGATAGTAAGAACCCTAACACCCCGGCTGGCATTGGCGCGGTGCTCAAGGACAGCCGTGGCCACATCATAGTGGAGCTCAAGAAGCTAGTAGGTCCTGGTGTCTCTTCTGGGGAGGCCAAGTATAAAGCGCTCATTGCTGGATTGAAGAAAGCCCTCTCCCTTGGAGTGGAGTTTTTGCTTGTGAAGGGTGATTCACGATTCATCCATAGCCAAGTAAATTCAATTTGCTATTAACCTTTGTTGCCCTTGATATATTGGAGTTGTGTTGTTAGCTTTGATTTGCCCTTTGGAAGCACATGGCTCTATCAATAAGGTAGAAAGTCAGAAATGATCAAGTTTCCAGATGAATAGGTGTATTCTTAGTTTCTATAATTTTCTTGAAAGTCATTCATTAGATACTTGTAGTCTTCATCATCCAAGTCAAGTCAAACAAAATTATCAAATTCCTCAATGAAAAGATGGGTTCAATAGTAGATGTGAAGAAGACATCTATATTGAGTTGTCTTCTACCTTTATTGCATTTTTTTATATGAATCTTGCATGGAGTTTTGATGTGGGAAGTTGTATTTCTTAGGCAATTACAAGTCATACTACCACATGTTGGTAAGTCAATGCAAGTGCACGAGCTCAAGTATGGTAAGAGCTTTAGAAGGGACAGTTGAAAACAGGTGAATCTCATTAGTCTGGTGCTTTTCGGCTGTGCAGGTCGTGGGCCACTGTAGCGTGCAAGACGACCGCTTAGTCGACTACCAACGCAAAGTGCTCACCCTCTCCAAAGACTTCCGCGCTCTCTTCTTAGAGCGCATCTCCCGCGAGGACAACCTCCGCGCAGACCAGCTCGCCAACGACGCCATTGACGAGGAGCTTCACGTCGTCGATAGCCTCTCCGAATTCATCGACCAGGAATGGACTTCCCAAGAAAAAAGAGCTTTCCAACAACACTCAGTCCATCCACACACACGCCCTCACATCCACCACAGCTCCACACATCCCAGGCATCCCAGGCATCCCACACACCCTGCACATCCTGTGCCACTGCCAGCACCACATCTCAAAGTAAAGTCCGTGGCATCAGTGTCTCCCCACGTAGTAAAACGCCAAGCAGGTGCAGCAACCAAGAGTGAGGAATCTCGACGATCCAGGCTTTTCAATTCTGATGAAGAGCATGTGGAGCAGATGTGTTCTCCAGTAAGGAATCATGTGCAAGCTGCTGCGAAGTCACGGAGGACTTTGGGAGGACGAGGAAGTTGCAGTCCCGGTAGGAGACCTGAGATTTCTGCGTCGTTGTTGCAGCTTTGGGAGAATAGCAACTTGGAAGCTTTGCCGTTTTCGGAGGACTCCAGTGGAGATTGTTCGGGAGATAGTACTGCGGAAGGAGTTGTAACGTGCAACTTGCAACAAGCAGGTGAAGGAAACTCGGCGTCTGGGAGTGGCAATGTGGATACGGAAGCTCTAGGTGAGAGTATGAGAGTGGAGTCTGGTTCGAGCAGCAGCAGGGAGTGTGAATGAAGATGGATTCTGTGAGGAAGATTACTCTCGGTTGCTTGATTTTACTGAAAGGGTTCATGAACAGGAAAAAATGGAAGTAGGTAGGAGGCAGAACTAGTGAAGTTGATCATGTTTACCAGCACCTTGAAGTGTTGATTTCCCACATTGTGAGCACTAGTTTGAAATCAGTGACTTGGACATTCTTTGAGGTTGAGGCTTGACTTCTGTGGTGAATATCAAAAAAGACCATGGCTTCAAAACTGTCCTTAGGAGGGGCTCACAGAAACAGGAAAGAGTTGCATTGAACATCCTGCAGAAATGAACAAACAGGGCTAAGCCAGCGGCTAGTCTGCATGCCACTTCTAACTTCTGTTACGAGAACTACATTACCATGTCGACACAAAAGAGTAAAATACAATTACACCTGGCTAGAGGAGAATTACTGCAAGAAGAAAAGGTTATTCTACCAGATGGTCATAAACAGGCTCAAGAACAGAATCCAAGGGACAGACTGTTCTAACACTGCGGGTGATGTCCTAAAGTAGTAATCGACTTTAGAGGAATAAAAGTGGACGCACAATCCTTGCAAGCCACAAAAAGACGAGGAGCTGAACTAAGGGAAAGGGGAGGACACCTGCCAAAGCAAGACAACTTTTGTAGCATCTCTTCACCCTATGAAAAGGCTGCCCAACAGCACCTAACTACTGAACCCTAGATAAATACCAAAAGTTCATAGTGTGTCCACAGCTGCACAATCACCCGTCGCAAAATAATAATAATTCGCTGGAGTTTATTCTTTCGCAGCTATGTTGGAAGAGAATCCAAATCTGCTGGGAATGCTCTGCTGAATCATGGACACTCCCTCAGGATCCGCCTGCTTGGTCATCTTGTGTTGTTGATACCACTTCGTCCTCTCTGATCCAACACGACAAATCCACATCAGTGCACAAACACCCTACGCTATTGATGATATGTATCTTTTCTTACACTACGTTGGAAGCAAAGTACAGGGGAGCATCCACACAACCAATTGCCTACATGAACTTCTATCTTAGCAATATCCAGCCAACCCAGAGTACTGAATAAACTGACAATGAACCAGCAAGAGTAATAAGTTGTCTGCTGCATAACTCCCATGGTGGTAGAAAAGCATAACCATAACACGAATTCAATTCAAGCAGCTACACACTTAAAGATCGGAGCTTCATCCAAAGGGATACATAGACAGAGAGGCATGGAAACAGTGGTCTAACACAAACACACAACAGACAGAATGAGCTTAAAAACTCAAGCCACAAATTACGTACAAAGCAGTACCCAATGAATGAAAACTGCGAATCTGAACATTAGAAGCAGAAAATAATTGATTAATTCCGGAATGGTCAAAATTGTGACACCTCGTCAAAGATATGCCTAAGAATGAGATAATCAAGAAACTAATGATATCATAGATGCTCATACGGACGCCTGATGACATTGTCCAGAGACATACCAACGAGCTGATGGGGCAGGTTGAAATTGTAGTCCTCCTGAGCATTTCTTCGTCGGATGTAGAAAAAAGTCGCATATGCGAGTATGGCCGCAAGGATGAGCACTCCTATGACTAACACGGCTTTGGCTGCAGGAGACATGCCTCCCTTTTTCCATTTATACGGGCAGTCGGGCAGGGACGGCACCCCGCAGAGACCTTGGTTTCCTGCCAAGTTGATGTAGCCACCGTGGACCCCAATTGCGTACACAGACTCTGGCACTGGACCTGACAAGTGGTTGTCGTCTAGCCGTCTGCACAATTAGAAAACAACAATTAAACATCAGGGTCTAGACTCATGGTTATTCATATATTAAGTTCCTAACAATAGTAGGAAACACAAACCCCATTACAATCGGCAGAGTTTACGTGAGAAACTGCTACAATTGCCCCCCCCCCCCAAAAAAAAAAAAAAAAGCATATGACTACAAACAGTCATTGTAAATGAAAAGAGCAGTTGTCCTCTGAAATGTCTAAACTGTTAAGAAAAGTTGCAATTCCATTGAGGGTGAGGGTACTTACAAATGATTCATTCGAGGAGAGCCCAGGCTGAGAGGGATTGGACCTTCAAGAGCGTTGAAAGATAAATCTCTGTAAAAACAGCAATTTCAGCGTCAGATATAGAAGCAAAAAATTTCACTTATTATATATATGCAAGCCTCTGAAGACAGGTACTAAAATGATATGAGCGATAACTAACGTTTATATGAGAGTAGCAAGCACTTACAAAGAAACCAAGTTGCTCGCTCCCAAGGTATCAGGGACGGTACCAGAAATCTGGTTACTGCTCGCATTTCTGCATTGGAAAACCGACAGGCAATGCTTAGAAATAACCGAAACTCTTCATGCAGCGTAAAAGTGAAATATAGTATGCCACTTAACACCACTATCCCAGTTACATAGAACTAAACCTCTTCTTGACCCAATATTAAGCACAAAGGGTTAACCCTTCAGAGTACAAATGGAGAAAAGTGATCACAACCTATATTTTTGAACCACAGAAACATGTTTAGAAGCTACTATAATCAACTATTAGCTTCCAAAGTGGACCTTCTTCTATTAGCATCAGCACTTCGGAGTTCAGTCATTCGCTTGAAGCCATAAAATTACGACATATGCAAGTCTCATGAACCCTAAACACGAGAGAGGTCGAAGAGAAAAGGCAGATAGAAAGCGGAACACTTACAGTGTAATCAAGTGAGAGAGATCAGTAATCTGGGGTGGGAGTGTGCCTATCAGCCCTTGCTCGGAAATATCCCTGCAAAACAAATTCCACCCAAACAATTAGTATAGAAAACAGAAAAAAACGTTCGCTTGCAAATGATTTCTTTTGGTATTAACACTAATAGAGGTCCATCTCAAGTTATAGAGAAATTATTGTCGAGTAGGCCAGGCCAGGCCAGCAATAAAAGAACTCACATGTGAGTAATGACGAGAGCAGAACCATCAGCTGCCAAGTTGCAAGTAATCCCATCCCATGCATCCCACTCCGTGGGAGCACAGGGATCTCCGTTCCAGCCCATCCGTTCCGGTACGTTCAATGCTTTCTTCAATGCATGCATGGCCGCAGCTGTATCATATAATCATCAAATGTCAGCCCGTATAATAATCAACTCTACTCATTATTACGTTCCTCTAAAAGGAAAACTCATTGGGATCGCACTTCGCTACTAAGGTATTGAGCCTTTTCTTGAGGTAAACTATTTGCCGTGGGTAGAACATCAACAGCTCATAAGTGAAAGAAGTGTTACAAACAATTATATGTTTAGAATCTAGCGGTTGTATAACAGCTGAAGAGTCAAAGCCTACCCACCGCTCCACCCACCGTATAAACAAAGCTTCCAAAATCAGACCTTACTCATACAATATCCGGAGGTTACGTAGTCCAGGGCATCGAGGACAACACTCACATAAAAAAATTCCATCCTACGAAGAGAAAAAAACTCAAAACATCTGAAAGCCTCAGGAATGGGTTTCGTTACCAGATTGGAAGTCAAAATGTGTTTCGAATTTACGAGAAAGAAGAAGAGGATGCAAGACTAACCTTCAGTGACATTAGTAGCAATATCCGCCTGCAAGATTGCCAGAACTTCAAGTCCACAGACCAACGGACTTCCAGATGCCGCATGAAACGAGATCACCAGGTTCCCGCCCGTCAAGTTTCGCACGGTGTACAAGAAGTCGAACGCCGTGTTGTGTCCCACTCGCTGGAACAGATCCAGCCCACTGAGGACCTCCACCTCATTCACGGACACGCTGAACACGCGTTGCCCTGCGGCTGTCACGTTCGGATCAATCTCCGCCAAGTGGAACCACACTTGATAGTCAAGTTTGGCATCCACAAGATAGTTGTAGATCACAGGCATCCCGGGCTGCATTGTGTACCGACACGACTGGTACAGCCTCCCAGGCCAGAAATTGGGCGCGGCATCAGATCCGGTTATAGTCGCATTCGTTGTCAAAAACGTCTTGAAGTTGTTGGTGTAAATGTCGTCCATTTCCCAGGAGCGACCTCCGAGGTCCGTCACGTTATCAAACCCGGGACCGAAGGGCGCATTACCTGCAACAAGGGCTCTCTTTATTGCCAGATTCCAACAAGTTTGGGGTCTACCTACAAGGCTACTGGGAATCGGAGGAAAGCAACAGAAAATGATGCAAATATAGCCAGAAAGCGTAGCCCCAAGCAAATTTTCGCTGAAAATAGCTCTCAAAATGGAATCCCCACCAGCAGTGACTCGAGCATAGCCTACTACTAAGATATTCGGCGCCTAGTAACAAGCCTACAGGAAACAACAGAAAAGGATGCAAAATTCGCCAGAATTCGTAGCCGCAACCTCATTCTAGGAGCCATAATTGAAAATGGAGAAAACAATCTGAAATCCCCACCTGCAGTGATCCTCCCATAGTCCGCCACTATAACATTCTGTCCCGTGGAATTCGCCTGATACATGAGGTCATCAACTTGCAGGAGCTCCAGCGATCCAATAACCGGTGCGTCAGTACCAATACTGTAGAAGCAAATGGTAGCCGATCCGTCGTGAATAAATGCGATGAGATCCGAGTATGCGCCGAAGTTGTCGACGTCGTCCTGCCAGGGGTACCGCCAGCTGAACACGACCGTCCCTTCCACGGAGACGTCGAAGCTAGGGGAATGGCTGAGGTTGTCGTAGTTGTTGTAGGCGAAGAACATCTGAATCATGTAGCGGCCCACAGGCACTCCGATCTCGTAGCAGTTCTTCTTGCCTTGCGCAATGGGGAAGAAGCGCAGGCTGCGCTCTTGGTCGCGAGGGAAGTTCTGGAGGGTGGTGACGTTCGCGGGGTAGCCGCCCGAGAAGAAATTGTCAGCTAACCATGTTTGGTTGATGTTGTTGGTGAAGTTGTGGTAGCCGCCGCAGTCGATGCTGACTTGGTATTGATCTGTGAAAGCATGGGAGTTAAGTACTCGCTATATCCGCATTTGCAACTGAATTGGAATCCCAGTTTCCAGAGCCTCCAGGGATTCACTCGTTGTGAATGTGGTTACCACTGACGTTAGGGTGAATATCCGCAGACCAACAAGCCACATTAAAGATGACAACCAAAACTCTGACATTGTTATTTACTTGGTATCGATCTGTGAAAGCATTGGGGTTACTCGCCATATCCACATTCACAACGAAATTGAAATTCCTTATCACTTCGCAAAGACTCCAGGATTCACACATTGTGAATGCGGCTGCCACTACGTTACGGTGAATCTCCGTACGCATCAAAAATGCCACCGAAGACTCTGATTTTTTTTTGACTCGGTATAGATCTGTGAAAGCACGGGAGTTACTCGCCATATACACTCACAAAGGAATTGTAATCTCCAGGGGTTCACACACTGAATGCAGATACCACTGGCGTTAGGGTGAATCTCCACACACCAGAAATCCACATCAAAAATGCAACCCAAGACTCTAACATTGTAACGGAAATGGGAGAAACAACACTTTTCGAAGTCCGCCGAAAATGTCCGAACCTCAAGGTAGGGTTCGATAATTGTTACGGAAGTGAGTGACAAGAAGAACACAGAAATTCAAGTTTTCCAAGTCCACCATATTGGACGTGAAGGTAACGGTATAAGATGTGGACATGACAAGGGTGGAGATAAGAGCTTTACCTCCAAGCGCTGAAGCAAGAAGACCTAAAAGGCACACGCCCAAGAATAGAAAGCGCGCCATAGACTTCAGCGCTTCACAATACGGGAGCTCCAGCTCAGCTCAAAATCCAAGCCTGTAAATGCAAATCCTTGGCAGCGTGTTGGCGTCACTTAAAAACCCGGCGTCGACCACCATTCCAGCACCAGACCAGTTGCACTCTCTCAAGAAATCCTGCCGACAAAAGGATCCCCTGGCAGACCACCCTGCTCGTACACCACATTCAAATTATTCGCAACTCTCTACCACTACTGTTCGCAAACCACCACCCACTCGCACGCCATCACCGCAACGGCGACCAGAGTTCCACCGTACGCTCGAAGTTTGATCAGTCCAGAAACAGATCAAAACCCAGTCTCCTTCCAGAGGACTGCGAATAAGAGCATCCCTGTTTCCAGACCTCACAAATACACACTCACCACAAAACGTCACCTTCGAACCTTCAGATTCACACCCAACCCCCAAATGCGACTTCCACACTTCAGCTTCACATCCAACACCAAAACGCGACCTTCATAACTTCAGCTTCACATCCAACACCAAAATGCCACCTTCACACCGTCAGCTTCAAACCCACACCAAAATGCCACCGTCACACCTTTCACAGGCACTGAAACGCCCGACGCCGGTTAAGCTTCCGGTAACCAAGAGTAGTAAAACTGGGACGCAATCCCAAGCACTGTGTCTCCCAACCTAGGACGCGCACGAAGACACCATCTGCTTGCACTTCCAGCAGCGTGAGCTGATCGAAGAGACGTGAAGCAGCAGCAGAGCGCGTATTGTAGCTGAGATCCCGAGGCAAGCAACCAGAGCGCACAATGTGAGCGGGGGGGAGGCGGGAGGCGCGGATCTGGCAGGGCGGACGGTGCACTTCTGTGGCGGCGAACACCGAGGCTGGCGCGCATTGATGACAAAGGTGGAGACTGATGACGACGACGACGACGACGACGGACGCTAATAACTTAACCCTTAGTTGCCTTCAGTTGCCTTTGGTTTCCTTAGACTGATGAGTTGGCTAAGTTGGTTGCTAAGTTAGTGAGAGTGGGGCTAACTTAGCGGTGATAAAGGGGAAGACTCGGGGACTCACAGTGGTGTTGGATGGGACGTCCCGGGAAGCTGGGGGAGCGGCGATGGCGGGTGGGTGTGGACTTGTATAGGCAGCTTGCTATTTGGAGGATTTCATGGGAAATTCGAAGTCTGCAAATTTGGAGGTTGGTCCGTGATTTGCGGTGGTATGCTTTGCGTTGAGGTTCGGGAATGGATGGAATTACTGTCGCTGTGATCAGTGCCTCATTCTCATCCATCTACGTTTTCTCAATCCCAGGCCTCATGAGTGCGGACTTCCATGCTGGGTCGGAATTGGAAAAGAATCAATTTTGAGTTTCCAAAAATGGGCATTGCCTGAGTTTCATGATGCTCTCACTTGTGTGTGAGTAGAAGGAAATGTCATTTCAGGAGTAGCATTGCTTTGCTATTAACTAAAAGCAACCAAAAAGTTCACATTTTTAGATGCCAAAAACTTGCCTTCGGACAACTTTTCACTAGCCATTCTCAAAAAAATGATTTGTCCATGGTTTTTATTCTCCTCTTTCTCTTGCACATAATGCACACTTCTATATTGAATTTGGATTGGAGGGACTTATATAAGGTAAGGTTTGGGCAATCCTAGTCAATGGAAGTTCATACTAGTAGTGAACATCCATGAACACAAAATTACCTTGAACTTTCAGAAATGACAAAAGAAATTTTGAAATTTTACAAAGAAGTGTGCAATAGTTGCACTAGGGAATCAAAATTGTTGGCCAATAAATTTTTTTGGGAGAAGGCTCTTGAAATACAAGGGAGGCAACTTTACAATTTCTAAAATATAAATTTTAACATTGGAATTGAATTTCTTAATTGCTTTTAGTTTGACAACAAGGCAAAGTTATTCCTAAATTGATATATTTCTTACTATTCACATAGAAATGAAAGCATTAGGGAATTTAGCAAAGGCAAATCTACAATTTCTAGAATACAAATTTTAGCATTTGAATTGAACTTCTTGG
The DNA here is from genome assembly GCA_963969395.1 of Pseudoscleropodium purum. Classification (NCBI taxonomy): domain Eukaryota; kingdom Viridiplantae; phylum Streptophyta; class Bryopsida; order Hypnales; family Brachytheciaceae; genus Pseudoscleropodium; species Pseudoscleropodium purum. The sequence continues at coordinate 13,987,734 of OZ017802.1, forward strand.
TTGCTTTTAGTTTGACAACAAGGCAAAGCTACTCCTAAAATGTAGTTTCTTTCTACTCACATAGAAATGGAAGCATTAGAGAATTTAGCAAAGGCAAATCTGACTCTAAAAAACTTGAAAATTCAATTTTGATTTTGACACAATATAAAAGTTGGTTTAACTTAAGACAATTCCTTTCCATTGTACACAACCTCCAAAGACTAGTTTTTCAAAAACAAAGTTTGAAAATTCAATTTTGATTTTGACGCAATATAAAAGTTGATCTAACTTAAGACAATTCCTTCCCATTGTACACTAACTCCAAAGGCTAGTTTTTAAAAAAAAAATGACATGCTAGAGAACTACAAAGTATTCAATTTGCAATCTTAGTATATTTTCTAAACTAGGGTAGCTCATATGTAAGTTCATTTTAAATGATTAGAAATGAGCATTTGGCTAGAGAGTTGCTTGAAATTTGCATCAAAACCACTCTCTAGGTGGCTTAATGCAAATTCCAAGAGACTCAAAATTTGTACTTTTATTAACTTAGAGGATGAAAGTGTTGTCCACATCATTCTCTCCTTTAGACTAAAAGTTTAAAATGTAAAGTTACATTAGAAGAGTTTAAGGGGGGAGGGGGGGGGGGGGGGGGCATTTCATGGCATGTTCCCCCCGCAATTAAAAAAGAAGTAGAAATTATTTATAATTTTATTTTTTGAAAAGAAAAGTATTTAAAAAATGACATGGTCTTCATTTTGGGAGGTTGTGAGTTTTGACTACTACATCATTTTTAAATTTTTTGTCACCTACAAAATTAGCGACACTTCAAAATTCTATTTTTGTGAAATTAGTACAATATATTAATTTTTTATATACTATACTATTATTATTTTATAAATAGTGTGACTTTGGAAAAATGAGTGCTAATATGTAATTGTGGAATCTATGAATCTAAGAGTTTATATTATAGACACCTTCTATGGTTATAGGTGTCTATATAATAGGTACCTATATAATGTTTTTTTATATCATAGTGTATCTATAACCATAGAAGGTTATAGATCACCTTCAAATGGTTGTAAGTAGATACCTCCAATTAGATTCAAGGCTTGTAGACTAACCACTTTGCACTCATGACCTAGCATCATTGTTTGGGAATTGAGAGAGTCACAAACACTACCCAATAGTGAGGGAAAAAAAGCATTTGTAGGAGGGAAAATACAACTTTATATTCCCAATAGTGAGGGAAAAAAGGCATTTGTAAAAGAAACTAAAATACAACTTTAAAATACAATCATTAGAAGAGTTTTGGGGGGTCTAGAAGCTTGTTTCGGGCATGTTCCCCCGCAACTGAGAAGAACGACCCGCCCCAAAAATCTTCTAATGTTTATACTTTTAAGCATCTACTAAACCACATTTGCCATCACCATCATTTTAGTAGGGAATGCCAACCTTGACTACTAAATATGGAAATAGACCAAATCAATGGAATGAAAAGATTTCCTTGAAAAGGAAACATGTACATAAAGGTATTTCCAACATATCTATGCAATAAAATTCTATGAATTCATCACAAATGGTTTCCAATCAATTATCATGTGAAACCGTAACCTTTAACCAATAAAACTGACCACCACATAGTTTAGATTTCTTAAAGTTGAAACTTGTTATGCTTTACTAAGATTGCATAAGATTGTAATGCCAATTACGTGACAAAAAAATGTCAATTGTATTCTCTACATTATACAAAACTCTTTGAATTATGATACAAGAGGCAGTTTGTGTCTTCATTGTTCCCTGCGGTTCAGGGGCATCAGTGTACATTTCTATTCAAAGTAATCTCTCCTGCAGAAAAGTTAAAATGTAACTTCACAACTTTCAAATACCCTACACATGAACACTAGATCTTCATTTCAATCACACTACTACAAGCTGGCAAGAGATAGCACATTTTTATGAGCTTGTGTCCCTGCAATAAGTTTAGGCCCAGTCGGTCCTTGCTGCTTTCAAGCTGAGCTTCAGTACAGAACAATCATCACAAGTCGTGTGGCAAAATGCGAAAGTATTAAGTTACTAGCTCAATATCAACACATTGCGATGATGTACTTCGAATAACAAAAGATTTATAATGGCGCACAAGGACGAATACAGCTAGAAAGCAACTAGACAATCCATTGGAAAAACACACAAAAAATAGAGGACCCAGAAGATTGTAGAGAACGCACAGACAGTAGCTACTGGTGTCACAAAGCTCACTGATACTCAATCTATAAGGGTATGGAACTATTGAAACTGGGATGCTTTGAATCTGACAGAGCTACTGAAACAGAGTGCTAACTTTCTTTGGCTCTCCAAAGATTCGCACAAATCTGGCATTCGTAAGAAACCAACTTCTTCAAGATAAATGACAGCATTCAATTTACAAAAATTGTCTCACTACATGGACATTTGTCAAAACCATTCCCTGCAACAAGTCCCAACTGCCAGAGAGAAATAATTTGGATCCACAAAATTTCAGACATCACAGATGGAGTGTTGTATTACAACATGAACTCATGAGGTACAAACCAAAACGTGCATCATCCTTACTATAAAGACAGTAAGAAAATTCCTAACTGACAATCTCATTTAATACACAGCTGCATACCGTTGAAAACGAATCAACTCAATGGTGGTCCTTGCCAGCGGAGAATTTTGAGGAGATGCCATCCACAATGAGGTAAACACCAAAGAGACCCAAAGCGATGCCTAAGCCAGGAGTGGCCCTCTTCAGATGACCGTTCAGTATTGGATGCTTGCGGTAATCATCTCGGGACTTGAAGAAAGCCCCTGTACTGACAGGGTTGCTGCTTCCTTTACTCAATTTGAAACCCTCGTTCGCCATAGCTTCAATGCTTCACATGCAAAGCAAACTCAGCACATCAATTCCACATCCCTCGTCACCCAACCACAACAATTAACCAAACACTGTCAATCGTTCATAAGCTACAGACTTGTCCAAAGATCAGAAGGTCAGATTTGGATATCTTCCAGTAAAATTTGGATACTTAAGAACTTTGGTATCCAAATAATGCAATCTTTGGAGAGTTAGAATCCTCTAGCATTCGCCAACAAGAACATCAGAGAATTCGATCAGTCTAATAATAGAAACTACGCTGAACAGCTAATGTGCTATTCCTGAACAAATTGAGCACAAAGTGCGACCTAAGTCCAGAAGAAGATAAAAGGACACTAAATGCTTGTGCCTATATATTCCGAACTCGAACATGACCTGGACGGCAACGAAAATCTGACACCCGAGTCCTTCGCATAAACAGGTTTGAATTATCTGCAGAATTAAAGAGATGATGCTCCAAGTGGCTATGGAGGGACCTCAAAGTGAAGGCGAAAGTATCAAAGACCACTACTACCAAAATTCCCTTGATATTCCTTGAACAAACACGGAACCGAAACCGAAACCGATCAGAAACGGAGTACTCACCAGAGTGGACACCACGGTTGAAGAACGAGAGATTCCAAAAGAAACACCTCGATAGTGCGGCGACAACCCTCCTTCCTCGCGATCAATGCCACAAATCGAAAATCACAACAAATGGCTCCTCAGATGCGCACCAAACCCTAGAATCTTGATTGGTTCGTACTTCGGAGATCGATGAGAAGGAGGCTGAAGGAACATCATCCACTCGACGAAGTTCATGGTTTTGATAAACGGATACATTCATCCATTCTGGGGACCTCTGGGCAGATTACCGTGAAGGTCTGGTTCGGTAGGTGAGTGCTGAAATAGTTTTTTTGCATGCAGAGTAGATTCAGCATTAGAGGATTTCTGCGGGGTCAGGAGGGCCGTTTCAGGCTGGTGCTCCCCGTAGTTCGGGCAAGCAATTGCTTTCAAGAAAAATTTTAAAGAGAAAAAAATTCATTCTTGAAATGAAGAAAAAAATTGAAAAAAAATATATTTTATTAGACATGATAGTCATTGTGCCACATCAACGAGCTATTTTTAGGTAGTTCTCGCAATTCCCAAACTACGAGAACTATCAGCCCTCTAGAGGGCTGAAAATTCTTCTAATGATAGTTAAAAGTTTTGGTGGTAGTGTATTATTGGTTAGTAATATTTCACTTGTAATATTTCAAACATTCAAATACTTCCAAAATTACTTAATTTATGTTTGAATTTGACCTTCACGTAGGGTAGTGTAACCCATATTGTTGCCATGGTCAAAATTAAAATTAAAATAAATTAAAAAAAATTTAATTTTATAAAAACTTCAAAATTCAATAACTTTTATGTTGTAAATTGAAACACAATGAAATAAAGCATATGCACCCCTCTTCACCAAGAGCTTTCCAACGGTCCAAGAATGCCACTAGAAAATTCATAATGTAGGAGAAACCAAACAAACCAAACAATAGCCTAACTTAATCCCTACATGCCCAAAGCTTGTTTTGAGCTTGTTGAAATGTACTCTAAATTGAACAAAATGCCAACATTTTGATAAGTTGTATCAATTTTTTTTGAACCGTAACAATACAAATTCAAACTAGACATGTTAGAGATCTCATAGGAAAAGAAAACACAACAATATCACATATGGAGTGAAAGATTACAATGTTTGACCATGAGGGTGTTAAAACTGCAAAAGTGATATGGAAGTCTTTCAATCTTCTTTTCACAAGTCAAATCTAAAAAGTTGGTGACCAAAAATATATGAGATTAAAAAACCTAACATGTATAACCCCAATCAATTTATGGCTTCTAAAAATCTACTCTACAATTTTCTTAAATGAATTTTGAATGTGATTTTTCCTCCAAGATCTAGTGTATTTGAGACTCATTTCCAAGAGCTCTCAATACTATGGGAAGTCAAGATTGCAATGGATACCCTTGCACAAAATCTTGATTAGAGAATCACTATCATTTATTTCAAGATTGGATTTTTAATGTTAAAACTAGACTTCAAGAAGAACTTTTCAAGAATATAAATTACTAAAAATAGCAAGTTGGTTAGGCTTTATTTAACCCTAGAGTACTTCATTGTTCAAAATCAAGATGATGAACAAATTAAAATTCAGTTTTCTTTTTCATTACTACTTGGATGAAAGTCATCTAATTTGCGGAGATTCTTCATCAAGTTGTTGTCCTATCCAATGGTTGGATTTGGTGTTACTAGAGTTCATATTTTTCTAAAATTACAAATGTGGAAGTGTGTTAAGCCAAAAATTGCATTGATTTTAGTTCAAAATTGGATTTGCAAAAACGAGGTTATAGATTAAAAGAACACAAATCTCAAGAAATCACTACACCAAGAGAACCTTGTTTCAAATCCATTCCAACAAGTTTTACTCAAAAAATGATAATATTTTACTTGTAATTGAATTTAGAAGGAATTTAGAAATTTTCTTTTTAAAATTTATAAAAAAATATTGATGATAGCAATAGTGAATCTAACCATACGGATGGAATCTATAACTCAAAATCTACAACTCCTATTTGTAAGTCAATTCCAAAATATTCTTCCAAATAGCACTTTATAACGATTTTTCCCAAATCGTCAATTTTGGAAAAGGATCCAGATGTTTACGGGTGAACTTCAAAGCTTTGGAAACACCAGATTTTGGTGCCAGAAACAGCTAAAGACACTATACCGGCCACAAATCCACCAAACATAATCACAGAATCGTCAAGTAGGTAAAGAAAATGGACAGCGCCTGTGACCAGAACAATTTCCCTACCTTGAAGAACTGTGCAAGTACACAAAAAACACTTGTTTGTTTGCAACCGCATTTTAGTTTGCATGCAACCTGGGGATCTGCAGATTTGCAAAAAATGGAAAAATGGCTAAAGAGTGAGTCAAACAAAGCCGCTCCACGACTCTCACACAGTAGCCTCCCGAGAATGCAAGTGTCAAAATAAGCCTTTCTGACTCACCTTCAGTGGCAGCGCACATTCTCTATCCAAAGCTTCGCAACTGCTGTCATCTATTCGGTGGTGTAAAGTGTCCAACCATTGGGAATTGAGAATAGGGCTGTCAGAGAAAATTACTTCTTGCGCAGCCTCCAGGCTCTGTTGATTGCTTCCAAATCCAAATCACAACTTGGACACGATTCTGAACCCCAAGCTAGAATTATCTAGTCTCAAACTCGTGCATTCCTTGTAGAAACGGCAAAGCAGGTTGCTCAAATCGCCTGCAGAGCTCCCGAGTCCTGAATTCCTCCCAATGGAAGACCGACCCAAGGATTTGGAGGCGTTATACGTCTTTCAGGAGCTCAACTACATTCACGCTTACCCCAATTCGTTCAAAGCGGCTCTGGACCTCAAGATTCCTGACATTCTGGCTGCAGCAGGTCCAGGGGAGTCTCTCACACCGCAACAGATTGTAGACCAGCTGCCTCGCAAGTCTCACGACGCTGCTCAGAAACTGGGACGCATTCTTCGCCTTCTCGCCCACAAGGGAATCTTCTCTGCATCAGACTCTGAGCCCACCAGGTACTGATTCTTCACAATGTACTAAACTCTTATACTTTGCATATCTTAGGATCATGCGTTCTTTTCAAGAATCAACTGATTTGGCTACATTGGAACATTCAGGGCTACATTCAAGGTTAGCAAGTGTGCAGGAAACTCTAGAATGACATTGTAGAGATGGTGACTTTTTGACATGTGACGAGCAAGAACTGCAGGTACGGTCTCACAGATGTCTCCAAGCTCTTCGTCACGAACTCTGAATTCGACATGAGCCCGTTCGCCGTGTTTATGCAACGGCCGGAAATGTGCCGGCCATTCAACTATCTCCGGGAAACTGTGGAGGAGGATGCAAATGCGTTCGTGCTTGCGAACGGCAGTGACATGTGGAGCTATGGAAGCTTGAAACCGGATTTCAACGAAGGGTTCAATGCGGCCATGCGGTGTGCCTCCAAGTTGGTTAATAGTGTGCTTGCCAGATGTTACGAGGGGTTCAAGAATGTGCATTGCGTGGTAGACGTTGGTGGCGGTGTGGGTGGCGCCTTGGTCATGATCGTGGCCGAGCATCCTCACATCCGAAGACGAAACTTCGACTTGCCTCAAGTTATTGCTACTGCTCCCTCAATTCCTGGTGAGTGACTTTTCCTCTCGCACTTCTTTTGTCGGGTCCACGCCAAAGTGGACTCGCTTGGGAATATTTCGACTGTGCACCAACTCCCCAACTTTTCCACTGCGACATATTTTGAATGTGCGACTTGAATCTGCAGTTTGGCGAGTGTGCAGGATGCCCGGCAAGATGTTCATACTATTGTAAACAGTTTTGAGTGGTCTTCCAAAGTAGGGTGTCCTGGATTTGTGATCTACTTTGAAACGTAGGGCTCGCTGGATAGTCTGCAAGCATCGTTTCCTGACCTGCTTTAATTCGATTATCGTTGGGATGGGTCTTAGCATTTGGTTGAGGCTACCTACTCTGGTGAATATTGCATGTTCGTTTTTGTTATTTCGGTAAGTTTGTGGTGGTTTACAACAAAATCTCCAACATATTTTCTTAGCTTCTGGCTGCATGTTCACATTTTCCTCAAGTTTTCCAATTTTGAACAGGTTTGTCGATGATTCCAGAAGATTGTAGAAAACTAGCGTTGTTTAGTTCAAATAAAAATTACTTTTCAGTCCAAGCTTTGCCCTTCTTGATTGCATACTGACACTCACGACTTTTGAACATTGTTTTTTTTTGTGTAACATGAGGATGACTAACAGAAGTGGATTTGTAGGTGTTGAGCATGTCCCTGGGAGTTTCTTAGATTTTGTTCCATCAGGAGATCTTATTCTTGTGCAGGTGTGCAACTCCTTACTCCATTCCAACTTCTGGACTAAGAGAACGAATTCTGCTGCTCTTTGCTTCTTCCTCAGACAGGGTAGCATATACTTATTCTGTACTGAATTGTTACCAGCACTGTGGTATCAGTGTCGAAATGTGCAACGTAAACACAACGAATTGCAACTTTTTCACATCGGGAAGATTCTCGATGTGCTGTGAAAGTTCAAAGTCTCTTTCTACAATGTCCATAAAACACAGGTTAATGTTATATTGTTACCTTCTTCTAATGGCCGAAAAGGGTCAAGAAAATTTATATCAGTTTAGCAATAGTACACATACTCAGACGCTTATATGGATGATTTTAGATGTACGTACCTTGTGTGTCATTCTGAGATTCTGCTGAATTGGGCTTGGACAACAGCATGTGCTGCACAGCTGGGGAGATGAGGAGTCCGTCCAAATCCTGAAGAACTGTCACAAAGCTCTTCCGCAGAATGGCAAAGTACTCATCCGAGAGCATGTGATTCAGCCTTCCCAAAACTCAGCTGTGAAAACTGGTGCAGCATTGAATTCAGACATCTTAATGCTGACTCTCTTTCAAGGAAAAGGAAGAGAAAGAACAAGCACAGAGTGGAAGCGTCTCCTGGAAGCTGCTGGGTTTTCTCAGATTTCTTTTCTCAGTCTTGAAGGTTTAGATCTCATTGAATCTTTCAAGACTTAGACTTGTATGTTGGACGTGGATGCATTTACTTGGTAATGAGAGATATCAAATGGTCGCACTCGCTATCTGGGTCCACATGGTTCGGTGGGTTTCACTCACCTCTTTGTTTAGTGAAAAGTCTGCTCGTTCAAGTTCGCACCCTGTATTTCCCAGTTCAGCAAGGTGTGCGGGAAGAATTAAGTCGTGCCCTAGTCTATTCACGATACGTTTGCATTGACGACGAAGTTTGAGCAATGTGTAAAGTGCTCAATTGTAATCTTTTTCTTGATTTATTGAAGGTGATGTCCTAATGGATTTCTAGCAATTCGCACCCCGAAAGTTCTCTCTTACGTACTGGCTGGTCGTTTCATAATGAAAATTCTAAGTAAAACGCTGCTCTTCAAACGTCAAGATTATGATTTCATGTCTACAGCGCTGAACCATGACTTTGAACTTCGAAATGGATTTGATCTCGCCTCACATACTGACCGGGAATATAAGAATTACATCTCACGCCCTAATACAGTCTGTGTCTCCCATTACTGACCAATGTACGTGACTAAAAATTTACGGATTAGTTACCGGTCTGAAGTCTGCTGGAGTCTGCCGGAAGTCCCCCAATCGCGGGAGAGACCCCCTCATTGCGGGTTCTTCTTCATCTGAATAGCGCAGGCCACCCATACAAGGGCCGTGCCCGATAATGGAATGTCAACGTAAGGTTAATTATGTACATACTTATACTTTGCACATTGAAAATTCGTCGCTCATTCACACAATGCATGATTGTCCACACCATACATGCTAACTTGCATTGGATTCCTTGTGCGGTACCATGGCCTAGAGAGTTTGAATGAATGAGAATGACGCTTGTTTGGATGGTTTTAGGTGTACATACATAGTTTGCCAGTCATTCTGGTTCATGTGAATTGGGCTTGGACAACAGCAAGTGCTGCACGAATGGGGAGACGAAGAGGTTCTCCAAATCCTGAAGAACTGTCACCAAGCACTTCCAGAGAAATGGCGAAGTACTCATACGAGAGCATGTGATTCGGTGGGGCTCCTGGGCTGGACGTTTTCCTGCATCCTGTACCCGGGGATTCGGGAGATATGAAGTGACTGGAACGAGCGGGTAGTGAGAACAGGGGTATATCAGGGTGATGACCTATTTCCAACCTCTTAAGCAATTTAGCCTATGTGGAGCATGAGGAAGGTTGAGGAAAAAATCCCCTCCCCTCTAGAGAAATAGATTGAAGAAGTATTTCATAATTTTTGACAATTTTTCCCTAAAAAAAAATTATGATAAATTTTATTCATGAAGATTCTATTTGTCCCATTCTTGATCTTGAGGCAAACCAATTTTCAATCATAGACGAGTTACAAAACCGATGTAAGTGATCATTGCAGCTTTCAATGTACATGTTGTGATCATTTAATGCTTTGAATGTATACTTCTCTAACATTCCTGTTGTACATGAGTTGTCACCTACAGCAGTGCTGATCGGTGACAGCAGTCTAAGTTGTGAAAATGGGATGCTGGTCGGAAATGGGTTGGCTTCTATAATTAAGTAACATGGAATGGCCATTGGGAGGAGCATTGTGGAGTGTAATCTTCCGTTCCTTGCGAGCGGCGGGAGCTGCGAGTGAGGAACAACAGATTACTCTCCACAATGCTCCTCCCAATGGCCATTCCATCGTGTAATCAGCCTTGCAAAGTAAGTTATTGATCGCCGACCACCTTAGGGTTTCAAGCTTCTCATTTCTCCCTGGTCGACACTGCTCCGCATCCGCAGGTTGGTTGTGTTCTTGCTCCTGTTCCCGCTCCTGTTTTATTGGGGGGATTATTCCGGCTTGTGAAAAGCCACCCAAAAAAGCTCGTATTACCGAGCAAGAGCTGATTACGTCCATTGAAGAAGCGGTGGACTTGAAAGACTAGCGGGGACTAGCGGGGACTTGCGGGGGCTTGCGGGGGCGGCTCGCGGCTCTCGGTGCTGGTGGTGGGGTTTCATTCACCCGGGACGGGCTCTTCACCCATGCTGTAGAAGTCTCCCAGCTCGGCTCACTTTGAACCCCCGTTTCCGTGCCCGTTCAGCTTCCCATTATTTCTTCCTTTTTTTTTTCATTGTTAACTTATTTTTTTAACGAATTTTTTGGGCCTGCTGTCGTTTGTAAATGGAAATAGTGTTTAGTGTGTCTTTGTCTTTGTCTTTGGTGCCTTTGGGCTTCAACCGCCCAATTTTGGCTTGAGTTTGGCCCCGGTCTTTTCGGAAGCGTTTTTGGGTAACTTTTCTGACGTGTGTTTGTGATTTTGTGGTCGTGCTTCGGGCTGACTGAAGGGGACACTGGATGATGGAATTAAGGGTAGGATGTGGAGATTGGATTGGATTGGATCAGACTTTACCTTGGGCCGATCCAAAGGGTACAAGAATACAGATTGAACTCTTGAAGTCACTACTTGGTAGACCTATATGTACTTCATTTTTGAGAAAAAAAATTAATATAAAAAAAAACAAGTAACAGTGGCATAGACTTGTTGCTTTTGGTTTTTTTTAAAATAAAATAAAAACTCTACCTTTGGGTTTATTTTTTATTTTTTCAATGAATTATATTTCATTTGAGTAACAAATAAATAAAGTATAACCGTAAGGCTTTGTACTTGGTAAACAACAATATTAATTTATTGATTAGTCACACCCCACCTCCCCACTAGTCCATTACAACCAATCCTTAGCTCACTATGGAATTTTTTTAAACTTGGAGCAAGCTTTCTTGACTTCATAATTTTGAATGTTTGGATGGAATTTCTAGGATGGATGCTAATCATCTTGATTAAAGTGTGAAACTTTCTTTCAAGTTGTTCCAATGAATTTTGCAAAAGCTTGAAGTTTTTTTTTAATTTCAAGTTAGATAGCAAAAAAATGATTATAAAAAATGATTGATTAGTAATATTGGATATTATAGATTGATAGCTACTCAAAACTGTTCAATTCTAAATAATGAGGTGAAAGTTAAAAGGAGTTTTATTATGTGGACAATGCCATAGTAGAAAAAACATTATATAAGTCATTTTTTTGACTTTAGCTTACTTGTAGGTAGGGATGCATGTTAATTTTGTGGTAATGAGACATATCAATGGTAGCACTTGCTATCTAGCTCTAAGTGGTTTAGTAAGCACTTTGCAACTACCCTCAACAAATGTTTTGTGCACTCTTGTCTTAGCTAGGGTTAGATTTTTAGTCCTTTTGATGTAGAGTAGTGCAAAATAACATTTAAAAGCAATTGTTGATTTTTACGACTGATTGAGCCTTTAAAGGTTAGTAAATTTCTTTGACAACAATGATTGTGTGTTTGTGAATTTTAATTTTCAATGATGCATACATAAGCTGGAGCTAGGCTTTATTGAAGTTCAAAAATGGGAGTTGAATATTGTATGTAAGAGTTATGGATGTCAAGCTTTAATTGATTGCTTTTCCAAATTTGTGTTCTAATTTCAATGTTCTAATATTGAACATTTTGCAATGATTATCTATTTACAATCATTAGATGTTTTTTGGAGGTCTGGAGGGCCATCTGGGCCTATTCGTGGCAATCGTTGTGCCATGTCACACAAATGTTGCAAGGCAATGGATACCCAACTAAATGCAGGGGGAACTCACAACCCATTTGGGGTTGAAATCTCATCTAATGCTTAAAGTATTCTCCAAAGTAATCCTTTTTAGAACAAAGTATTTATGGTTTCTAGAAGACAATTTTGATTGATCATATTGTACATAGGATTTGTAATTTGATTGCAAAAAATCTTTAAATTGTCATATGGAGTGAAGAATGTTGTATACAATATTATTTGAAAAATTATTTGAAAAAAATTGTAATCCTTGTTCATATTGTTGTGTTAAAAGATCACAAGGCCCAATTTGGGCCTCTTTGCCCCTAAATTGTGAACCTCATTAAATGATTGCTTTGTTGTTAGCTATGAACATATGTTTTGCTTGTTTTTACATTAATTTGAGGTTGTAATAATAGTTTGAGCTATTTTCCCACTTCATATTAAGGTAGGATTTCTTGTTGTACCATGCTTGAATGTCATTTAAATTATTGTACTTATCAACAAACTCAAACAATCATTTTCATACACTTTATGTAAGATAAGAGCCCTTAACCCTAGACCGCCCAAGAAGACAAAAAGCGTCCTCACATAGTTTTAAGTCCAATTGAAAGTGTTGTAACTTTTGCATCTAATGTCTGAATTCAATAAAACATGTCGAAAAAGTTGTGCTCTGTCTTCTAGTTTGTATGGTAAAATTTTTAGATCAATCCAAGATGAATCAAGTTTCTGGAAGCCAATCGAAGTTCACAGGTTCAATTTGAGTTCACCAAACTACATTTGGCAATTGCAACTTTGAGGCTTGTATCTACTTGTATTAAATAACAAATTTTAAATAAAATAATGTTTTTTAAAAACAATAACAGAAGTATTAAAAAAAAAAATTCATTAATTTTTTTTTAAAATTAAAAAATTAATCTTTTTTTAAAATTAAAAAAAATTAATTTAATTTTTAATTAATTTTTAATTAATTAATTATTTTAATTAATTAATTTTTAATTTAATTATTTAATTATTTAATTATTTAATTTTTAATTTAATTAATTAATTTTTAATTTAATTAATTAATTTTTAATTTAATTAATTAATTAATTAATTAATTTTTCAATTTGATGTGGCTAGGAGACTACCACATCAAGCCCATATCAGATTTATTATTAGTTATTATTATTAATAAAATTTTAAAATATTTGATTTGATTTTTTCAATATTTATTAAATTTATTAATTTTCAGCAATAGTAACTCATAGCCTTATTGAGGCTAAAAATTGCATCTAATGCAAATTGGACCCACAATAAAAAAAATTGTTTTTTTGATATTAGTGCTCTCCTTTGAGGCCCTTGAGACCAAGCCTAGGTTCTAAAAATTTCCCTCCAAATCTGCATCATGTGGGCACCATGTCATTTCAGTGAATTTCGGATCAGACCCTATTGTAAACACTTTCGGTCCAATTTCCAACTCCTAACCAATAGGATTGCTCGATTTCGGTGTTTTTAAAACTTGAACCTTAATGTAAATCCCCCCTTTAGTATTCCATGATGAGGAAATGAAGAACTAAATTGCATTGGTTAGAGGTGACTAGCATTGTATGACATACATGAATACAAGCCGTCTGACACTACCATTTCGACGCACATCTTCATAAGCCCAAACTGCTTTGAATACTTGACTGTCTACAAGCAAGGTTGAAATCTTCATCACTAATTGTTTTTTTTCCATAAATCCAATTGTAGGATCTTTGGTTAACTTGTGCGGCGATCTGAGGCTGCAGGCAGGAGACGGAGAGGCGCTGGAGAGGGAAGCTGGAGATGGGAATGGGAGGATGAGGCCGGGAGTTGCTTGGGTAGGGCAACGCGAGTAGAGTAGCCTAGGCACGGTCCACTGCCACGGAGACCCCCTTTGGAGTACTTAAAGAATGCACTGGAGAATACTAGAGAATGCACTGATGCAGGCGCAATCTGCACGGGAGCGAGCCTGAGGGCAAGAACTTGGGCGAGATCCAGTGCTGTACCGAATGACCCTACACCGACGCGTTCTTTTACGTTAAGAGCAGTTTCCGCAACGTTCCCGTCACGATACCGCGGCAGAATCGGTCCTCCGTGGATGATTCGCCATGCCAATCGTCCCCCGAAAAGGCCTGAATCGACGGGGACTGATGATCGATCTTGACGTCTCCCATATCGGAATCAAAGCATCCCCACGAAGCTCAAGCAGAAGATTCCCGCAACTGTATAAGTATCTAAACTACCCCTTTCTGACGCAACTTCAGGGGCAGCGCACATTCTCTATATATCCAAAGCTTCGCAACTGCAATCATCTGTTCGATGGTGTAGTCGCTGGAGTGCAAGTCTGAAACCATTGGGAATTAAGAATTAGACTGTCAGAGTAAGTTACTTCTCGCTAGACCTGCAGGCTTTAATTGTTGTTTGCTCCCAAATTCAAACTACAACTTGGGCACGATTCTCAATCCCAAGCTAGAATTATCTAGTCTCAAACTCGTGCATTCCTTGTAGAAACGGCAAAGCAGGTTGCTCAAATCGCCTGCAGAGCTCCCGAGTCCTGAATTCCTCCCAATAATGGAAGGCGGACCCAAGGATTTGGAGGCGTTATACGTCATTCAGGAGCTCCTCTTCATGTGCGCTTACCCCGATTCGTTCAAAGCGGCTCGGGACCTCAAGATTCCTGACATTCTGGCTGCAGCAGGGCCGGGGGAGTCTCTCACACCGCAACAGATTGCAGACCAGCTGCCTCGCAAGTCTCACGACGCTGCTCAGAAACTGGGACGCATTCTTCGCCTTCTCGCCCACAAGGGAATCTTCTCTGCATCAGACTCCGAGCCCACCAGGTAGAGATTCTTCCCAAATCTACTAAAGTCTTGTACTTTGCATATCTTAGGATCATGCGTTCTTTTCAAGATTCAACTGGTGTGGCTACATTAAAACATTCGAGGTTACAGTCAAGGTTAGCAAGTGTGCAGGAAACTCTGGAATGACATTCTAAAGATCATCGCTATAAAGAGGTTTGAGAGTATCAGTTTCTTGACATGTTCAGATTCTTGATTGAAGACTTTTTGACATGTGACGAGCAAGAACTGCAGGTACGGTCTCACAGATGTCTCCAAGCTCTTCGTCACGAACTCTGAATTCGACATGAGCCCGATAGCCGTGTTTACGCAACGACCGGAAATGCGCCGGCCATTCAACCATCTCCGGGAAACTGTGGAGGAGGATGCAAATGCGTTCGTGCTTGCGAACGGCAGTGACATGTGGAGCTACGGAAGAGTCAATCCGGACTTCAACGAAGGGTTCAATGCGGGCATGCGGTGTCTCTCCAAGTTGATTAATAGTGTGCTTGCGAGATGTTACGAGGGGTTCAAGAATGTGCATTGCGTGGTAGACGTTGGTGGCGGTGTGGGTGGCGCCTTGGTCACGATCGTGGCCGAGCATCCTCACATCCGAGGACGAAACTTCGACTTGCCTCAAGTTATTGCTACTGCTCCCTCAATTCCTGGTGAGTGACTTTTCCTCTCACACATCTTTTATCGGGTCCACGCCAAAGTGGACTCGCTTGGGGTTATTTCGACTGTGCACCAACTCCCCAACTTTTCCACTGCGACATATAATTTTGAATGTGCGACTTGAATCTGCAGTTTGGCGAGTGTGCAGGATGCCCGGCAAGATGTTCATACTATTGTAAACAGTTTTGAGTGGTCTTCCAAAGTAGGGTGTCCTGGATTTGTGATCTACTTTGAAACGTAGGGCTCGCTGGATAGTCTGCAAGCATCGTTTCCTGACCTGCTTTAATTCGATTATCGTTGGAATGGGTCTTAGCATTTGGTTGAGGCTACCTACTCTGGTGAATATTGCATGTTCGTTTTTGTTATTTCGGTAAGTTTGTGGTGGTTTACAACAAAATCTCCAACACATTTTCTTAGATTCTGGCTGCATGTTCACATTTTTCTCAAGTTTTCCATTTTTGAACAGGTTTGTCGATGATTCCAGAAGATTGTAGAAAACTAGCGTTGCTTAGTTCAAACAAAAATTACTTTTCAGTCCAAGCTTTGCCCTTCTTGATTGTATACTGACACTCACGACTTTTGAACATCGTTTTTTTTTGTGGAACATGAGGATGACTAACAGAAGTGGAATTGTAGGTGTTGAGCATGTCCCTGGGAGTTTCTTAGATTTTGTTCCATCAGGAGATGTCATACTTCTGCAGGTGTGCAATTCCTAACTCCATTCCAACATCTGGACTAAGAGAACGAATTCTGCTGCTCTTTGCTTCTTCCTCAGACAGAGTAGCATATACTTATTCTGTACTGAATTGTTACCAGCACTGTGGTATTAGTGTCGAAATGTGCAACGTAAACACAACGAATTGCAACTTTTTGTCAGAAACGTCACTCTAGATTCTTGCAGAAGAAGTACACAGTCTGACTACGAGATTAGACTTTCCACATCGGGAAGATTCTCGATGTGCTGTGAAAGTTCAAAGTCTCTTTCTACAATGTCTATAAAACACAGATTAATGTTACATTGTTATCTTCTTCTAATGGCCGAAAAGGGTCAAGAAAATTTATATCAGTTTAGCAATAGTACACACTCTCAGACGCTTATTTGGATGATTTTAGATGTACGTACCTTGTGTGTCATTCTGAGATTCTGCTGAATTGGGCTTGGACAACAGCATGTGCTGCACAACTGGGGGGATGAGGAGTCCGTCCAAATCCTGAAGAACTGTCACAAAGCTCTTCCACAGAATGGCAAAGTACTCATCCGAGAGCATGTGATTCAGCCTTCCCAAAACTCAGCTGTGAAAACTGGTGCAGCATTGAATTCAGACATCTTAATGCTGACTCTCTTTCAAGGAAAAGGAAGAGAAAGAACAAGCACAGAGTGGAAGCGTCTCCTGGAAGCTGCTGGGTTTTCTCAGATTTCTTTTCTCAGTCTTGAAGGTTTAGATCTCATTGAATCTTTCAAGACTTAGACTTGTATGTTGGACGTGGATGCATTTACTTGGTAATGAGAGATATCAAATGGTCGCACTCGCTATCTAGGTCCACTCTGTTCGGTGGGTTTCACTCACCTCTTTGTTTAGTGAAAAGTTTTTGTTGGCAGCACGCTTGCAGTCTGCTCGTTCAAGTTCGCACCCAGTATTTACACGTTCAGCAAGGTGTGCGGGAAGAATTAAGTCGTGCCCTAGTCTGTTCACGATACGTTTGCATTGATGGCGAAGTTTGAGCAACGCGTAAAGTGCTCAGTTGTAATCTTTTTCTTGATTTATTGAAGGTGATGTCCTAAAGGATTTCTAGCAATTCGCACCCCGAAAGTTCTATCTTACGGACTGGTTGGCTCGTTAAGTCGTTTCGCAATGAAAATTCTAAATAAAACGCTGCACTTTGAACGTCAAGATTATGATTTCGTGTCGACAGCTCTGAACCATGACTTCGAATTTCTAAATGGATTTGATCTCGTTCTAACTGGAAATTTAAGAATTACATCTCACACCCTAATACAGTCTGTGTCTCCCATTACTGACCAATGTACGTGACTAAAAATTTACGGATTAGTTACCGGTCTGAAGTCTGCTGGAGTCTGCCGGAAGTCCCCCAATCGCGGGAGAGACCCCCTCATTGCGGGTTCTTCTTCATCTGAATAGCGCAGGCCACCCATACAAGGGCCGTGCCCGATAATGGAATGTCAGCGTAAGGTTAATTTTGTACATACTTATACTTTGCACATTGAAAATTCGTCGCTCATTCACACAATGCATGATTGTCCACATCATACATGCTAACTTGCATTGGATTCCTTGTGCGGTACCATAGCCTAGAGAGCTTGAATGAATGAGAATGGCTTGTTTGGATGGTTTGAGGTGTACATACATAGTTTACCAGTCATTGTGGTTCATGTGAATTGGGCTTGGACAACAGCAAGTGCTGCACGACTGGGGAGACGAAGAGGGTCTCCAAATCCTGAAGAACTGTCACAAGGCACTTCGAGAGAATTGGCGAAGTACTCATTCGAGAGCATGTGATTCGGTGGGGCTCCTGGGCTGGAAGTTTCCTGCATCCTGTACCCGGGAATTCGGGTGAGATGAAGTGACTGAAAGGGGCGTGGAGTGAGAACAGGGGTATACTTAACTTAACTAAGGAAGCGGTGGACTTGAGAGGACTTGCGCGGACCTGCGGGGGCGGCCCTCAGCACTAATTCTTCCCTATTCCTATCACTGTAGATGAAGAAAGAGCAAGTATAGGGATAGGAAATGCTTGTCCCCAATAGTATTGCTCTATCCTAATCATATAGGGAGGTTGACTTTGAGTTCCTTAAATTTTCTCCTGAGTAGGAAATCGAGCATTAAGTTCCTTAAATGTTTAAAATAGAGAACCTTGGTGGGGAGATTTCTTTCATTATCTAGAAGAAATTCATTGGGATTGAGATAGGGAACGCTCCAAGTCCCCATCTCTTTTGATGGAAACACTTGGGAGGTTGGGACTGCTATCCACCTTCCTATTTGCTGGCTTGCTGCCCACTTGTTGCCTACCTCCTTGTCCGCTTGCCTTAGTTCATATCTTTCCACACATTCAATTCTCATTTAAAATTTCGCGCACCGCTCCAAAGTAGTGATGCACGCTTCCTAGTATCATGTGGTTTTCTAAATTGATGACATCGCAATTCCACCAATCTTCACTTTGTCACCTGGCCTTTGCTTCTTCGCAATTCATCAGCTTCTGAGTTTTGGAGGTTTGCATTTTGGAAATAGTTTTTGTCGAATTTGGTAATATTTTAAGACAAGGATTTGCAACAATGTGCTAGAATATTCCTCTATCTCGTTTGCAATGCAATTTCTTCCAAGAATTGTCAACTCAAATGGCTTCTTTTTCAACAAATGTAGTTTTCAAAGCTTATTTCCAAGTAAATTATAGATTACAGGTACAAATTTGGAATGCAAGTGCACATCCAAAATCCTATTTATGGCTCTATAACAAAGATTATGGTTATCTATGAGTTCCAATTTTATCATTTGAGAGTCAAAATTTATTTTTTGAATTTCTTATATATTTTGAATGTAGTTTTAGGTGTCAAAAGATTTAAAGAGTGTGTTAAGCAAACTCAATGTTACACATACCAATACAATTTTTATTTACATTACACCTAATTTTTCATGAATACATTCGAATTATGCATATAAATAGGATAGAAATCCACATATTATAAATAATAAGCATATTAGTAGAAACTGCCCAATTATCTATATCGATTCTTGCAATGAGACACAAATTGGCTAAATTAATTCAAGGGAATCTCATAAAAATCTTAAGGTTGATTTTCCAAGATAGGTTTTAGTTTCTTCATTTCATTGACGAAATAATGAAAATTCCAATTGTTAACTTAGAAGTGAAGAAATTTAAAAATGGAACAATGAAGGGCACCTATAATATAAGTATGGTGATTTGGAGTAAGTGTCATGCCAAGAGTCCAATAGCACAATTTCTTCATAAAGATTTTATTTTTTATATACGATTTCATATTCATTGAAAGTTAAAGAAAATATTGAGATTTATACTCCTTTTCCATATGTGCAAGGTAAGAATATAAGTTTGTATATCCCTTGAATAATTATATGAAAAGTTCCTCCAAAAGTCTCAGTGTTTTTTATCACTTGAAGATCTTTTTCCAAGCAGTCAATCGCCAAAATCCAGTAGGATAAATTCATGAAAATTATTCTAAATGTGATGAAATTTCACTAAAAATTAATATAGTTTATTTTATGTTCATAAAGTGCCCCATCAAGTTTTGTGATATTTCGGTAGTAAGAAGTGTCAAAATTAGCAACATTCTTCAAAATTAACAAATTTAAAGATCAATTGTGGGATTGACCAAGGTATTGGGAGTACACAATTTTAGAATAAAACAAACTTAAGGTCTTTCCTTACTTCCTTAAATCTACTTAGAAGCCCACCCTAGTTATTTTTGACTGAAAAAATAAACTTCAAAACTTGGGATTTTACTTTGTTTTAAGTCTCTAGTCACCATTAGGGTTTCCTAAGTTTTAAAGTTAAGAAAAGTGGGTAAAAGATTTTTAGAATAAAAATGGCTTTCTAAAGCCATTGATACAATCCGTTTGTAATTTGGAACATTTCTTCAAAAATTAGAGTGTAGATCAAATGTAAAAAGTGAAAAAAGAGGTCTTAAGATGAAAATCTTAAAATGATAAGATTACCAAAATTAAAGAGAGGGATGAGGGTCCTTGTAAGAGCATATAGAACATTCTTTTTCTCTCCAAAACATCCTTTAAATTCAATTTAGAACCACACCATTCCATTTTGGGTCTATTTAGTTGGCCATTGGCTATTTGAACCATAATACCATATTGCTAAACTTGTGTTTTTTGAACAATGTTAATCTTATATTGTTCCTTGTGAAGAAAAAGAAAAGAAAAAGAAATTATTAATCAACCTACTTCAACCTTCTATAAATAATTACTACTACTTTAAAAAATACAAAATGAGCATATTTATAGATAAAAAATACTACCATTTAGGAAACAAAAACATTTGTATATTTAAAAGTATTATTACATAGAAATGATTAATTCTGGAAGATGACAAATTATATTCTTTACTGTATTTCTTAAGTACTTTCAAGAATTAATTAAACCTTGAAATACATAAAGATTTAGATGGAATGATACAAAAACTTAAATAATTTACTTCATTCTATAAGATTGACAAAGAAATAATGAAAAAAAAAATTTAATATACAAGTTATAAATTTTACAAAAGACCATTTAAATACAGATGCGGAAGAAGGGAAGACAGGCGGCAATAGAATTTAGTTGATAAAGAGTAATAAAATAGAAGTCACTAGACTAATTCTAGGAATGAAATTAGTTAGAAGAAAGATAGTTAGAAAAATTATAAGAGGAATAGGCTTAGACCAAGGACAAAAACAATTAGGGTTGTAATTAGTTTCCCTATAATCGGGAAAAACTATAAAAAGGGAGAAATTTCCCATTCTAAGCACAATAAAAAGTCAAAAAAAGACAATCCCAAGACTCATAAAAAACTTATATCTCCAGATCAAGAATACACAAGACAAATTTGCACAAGAGGAAAAAGTGAAGACAAAGACTCAATCAACTCCAATTCAAACTGCTACGTCAAAACTAGAGTTTGAGATGTATATTAAATAGGATAATATAGATTACATTGAACATTATAGAGAATGGGATTTCATTTTATTAAAGAGAATTTGCAAAGAGGAAGAAATTGTATTTCAATTGTCACCACATACACAAGCAGTTAATCAACTGGGATGTGAGGGACAAGTTAATAGGAGTGCATCTAAGAGGAAGAAGAAGTTGGCTAGAGGAGATGAGTCCAATGCCTTTGCCATTACCAATTTCTCTAAGGAAATTATAGAAGATGAAAAGATGAAATTGCAAATGACTAAGAAACTCATTGAGAAGATGATAGATATTAAGAGAGAGGGTAGAGATATGGTGTTGAAGGGGCAACTATAGATGGCAACTTTGTTTGTTGAAGTGTTTAAGTCTAAGGTTTCTTTTAGTACTTCTAAGTAGACATTGCATCTTTTTGATTGTTTACTTTCAAAGATTTAGGACATTGGAATGTTATTCCAATATTGTATGGAATTGGATTGGATTTGTTTTGAGTTTGTTTGGATTTGTTCCAAATTCCACTACATTCAATAAAAAAAATTCTCTATGTCTACTTGTATATGTAAACATCCATGTGAATTCAAAGTTCAAAGAAAATGAAAATTATCTGTCATTGTAGTCATTCATCAATAGGATTTTCAATAATCCATTATCTAAACAATTGTTGTCTAAAGATTTCTCCTTGACATTTGGCATGGTTTCTTTCTTTGCCTACAAGTAATTTTCTCATTTCCAAATCCAACTAGTGGATGTCTTTGTAAACCTAAATTAGTCACATGACACTTTAGTTGGTTCAACATCTTACAATAGTTGTGTACTAACCAACAACAAGCTATTGTAGCTCTCACTACTTTGTCCACTCTTGAATTGAAGTACTTCAAAATTCTCCACTAATTCTTCAAATCTTCAATGTGCCAAATGCTTGTTCAATGACAACTCTTCTAGAATTCATAGAGTTGTCTAATCGTTTCTTGTGCACATTGTTGGGGGCCTTTTAATTCTTCATCAAGCAGGTGTAAATTAGATAGGTTGCATCTCCATTAAAAAAATGAGGACATCTAACACTTCCAACTTGAATCATAGGTTCTTGTAAAATTTCTACTTTTCTCAAACCCTTCTACAAACTCAAAACTTTGAATTAGCCACCATCATGCACTCCTCTAAGTTGGCTTGCACATACATTCCAAAAAATCTTCCAAGAATTGCATACCATTTGTAGTACAAGGGAGTTGAATTTTTTCCTATTGAAAAAATCTGTAGTTGCCAAATTGACTCTTCTACTTTGATTCTTTGCTAATGGTTTGTGTTCCATCAATTGATCCACAAATCTTGGACAAATCCATTAGTTCTTCAAAATTTGAGATGATGCCTTGAAGTCGCTCTCTACTTGGAATGCTAATATAGTGGCTAAATAATTTGTCTTTGTCCATAAGTATGTCACAAACAATGTCAACATACTTTTTAATGGTTGAAGTTCCAATCTTAAAACAATTGACCATGTACTTTGGACTATCACCATGTGCAAGTCTATAAATTACAAATGCCACTATTTTTTTAATTTCTATTTAGGGCCTCATTTGATTCACACACCTACTTCTCAAGAAAGGAGTCAACGTGTTTAACAAATTATCAAATGCATCATAACTCATTCTATAAAACTTCTTAAGCTTATTGTGGTGCATCTCATTACTTGATTTTTACGCTATCCATTTTACATTATTCCAATGTGTTGCTTGCCTAAGCTCTACCCAAAAGAGATGGGTAGCATTTGGTTTCTTTCTTGTGCCATGTAGAAACAACAATGGAAGAAAATGAAAGTCTATTGAAGTCCCCCACCTAAATTGAACACCTCATGGACCCTTGATTTGTAAGTGAAGGAATTGCTCATTGTCATAGAAAGCATCATCCATATAAGCACAACTTGAATGCAAAAAGAGGGTTCCATATTCACTCACAAAACTCCTCTAAATTGTTTCAAAAAATGAAATTGAAATCTCACACCCTAAAAGAGAGAGAACTTTGAAAAATTTGACTCTAGACACAAAATTTAAGTCCAAAAAATCACCTAAAGCTTTTCCACAACCTTCACTACTATTTAAAAAAGAATAATCATCATACCAAGATAATAACTTTTAAAATTGAAGCTCTCCTAAGTTGTTCTCTCAAACTCTCCAAGCTCAAACTCCAAAACCTCCCAATGATTCAGTCCCGCTCGGTGGAGATAGAAAGAGAATGTCAAAGTTTTCCAAATTTCTAGCTAACATCCACTAGAGCTAGGCAAGCAAAAGTTACCTGTCAGTTGGCAAATGCCAGGTGGTGAGCACAAGGTTGTCTCAAAACTCCCCTAGTAGAGGAGGACTATGTCAAAACTCCTTGAATGGGGACCCACCTCGACCCGTTTTTTATTGCACACGGTCCAATACATCCCCATGTGCACTTGTCTAATGTATGGCTAGGGCAAGGTGAGCCATACATTTTGCCCAATTGTGTATAGCTAATTCACTTACAACTAGGTAGAGTATATGGCTCACTTTACCTTGGCCATATAGTGACTCCTAAAAATAATCGGCCACCCTAAAAATCGCTCTCAAAAATTGAGAATTTTGAATTATGAAGTGAAATTTAGACATGTTGTACAAAAGCGATTCTACCCTCATACATAATTTCACTTAAAATGGACTATATTTAAACAATTTATTATTTGCATGAATTTTTGGTGGAAAAAAAACTTTTTTTGAAAAGTCAAAATGGCCCATTTCTTTTTATAATTTATAGGAAAAATGTGCATCTTCACTAAATTCACATATTACAAGTTTCATGAATTTTAAATTTTTATTGATTGAGATTTAATTGATTGAAATTTGACCTCAAATATTTATTTTTAAAATTTTTCACTCCATAAATTGAAAAAAAAAAAAAACTGATATATATAGTCATTTGATGTTATTTTGAATTTATTTTGAATTTTTTAATAATTTATGGAGTGAAAAATTAAAAAAGCAAAATTTTGAGGTCAAATTTCAATCAATTAAATCTCAATCAATAAAAATCTAAAATTCATAAAACTTGTAATATGTGAATTTAGTCAAGATGCACATTCTTCCTACAAATTATAATAAAAAATGAGACATTTTAACTTCTCACAAAAAAAAAATTCCATTGAAAATTCATGCAAATAATAAATTGTCTAGATATAATCCATTTTAAATGAAATTACATATGAAGGTAGAATCTCTTTTGTACAACAATTTATCCAAATTTCACTTTATAATTCTAATTTCTCAATTTTTGAGAGCAATTTTTAGGGTGACCAATTACTTTTGGGAGTCACTGTACATTATAGCCGAGGGAGAGGCATAGTTCAAATTTTTTTTAGTTTTAGTTTTAGTTTTTTAAACTTCAACATGTCAACCTATAAACATATACACTATTCTCCCAAACTAAAAATTTGAAAAAAATCATCATGAAGTATTAGTTAGCAGAATATTTTGGAACCAATATACAAATACAAGATATAAATTTTGATTTATAGACTCCATGTTTAGGCTAAGATTCACAAATGGTATTACAAAGTTTATTTTTAAAAATTTTGAAAGAAAAATTTATATATATATATATATATTTTGAATTCAGGAATAAGGAAAACATTATCACTTTTTGAATTATAGAACATGGAATGGATTTGAAATGAGGTTCTCTTCACATGATCATTCATTGAAATTTTTTTTGTTCTTTCAATTGACGAACTCATTTTTGCAAGTCTGGTTTAGATATTTCGAGCACTAGTCATGTATACTTAAAATTTTCATTCTACTATAGTTTAGGATTGGAATTGCTTTTATTGGTATCAACTTGTAATATTAAACAATACAATTCAAAGTGAATCAATGATTTCTATTTTGCTCTAGTTAATAACTTTAGACATAAGGAGATGTTTGGATGCAACCCATCATAATGCACCTAACTTATACTACAAAGGATAAAGAAAAACAATATAATGAATAAAATGATGAACCAACATTTATATTGTGTAAAAATAAACTTTAGTGTAAAATCACTACAAGAAAAACTTGTCCGGCACAACCGACTAAAGTATGACTGGATGTCCTAAATGACTACACTATGACTAGAGCTCTGTTATTTCACATTTTACACGACGTTTTTGTAAGATAGTCATTTTATAGTCATTTTGCAGACGTAGGGATGAAGACTGTTGGAACTGTGACCAAACAATGCGTTCATCCGTTGGTTTTCTGTGAGCGCATTGTTCAATGGCATGACGTGGGCGGATGACGACTTTCGGTTGACATACTCAGTTGTATGGTAGTCCGTTAATGACTGTGTTTTGCCTGCATGAATGACTTCTTCCTACTAAGGAATGACTGATCTGTACTAGGAGATGACTGTGACGTCCACAGTCAACATACTCAAACTTGAAATTATATTCTTTCCCATGAGATTAGTAGAAATCAAGGCATCCTATGGTCTTGAAAATGAATTTCAAAAAAATTCACATGCACTGAAACAAAATTATAGTCATCCACATGTGGAAGACCTCTTTCATTTTGCTGTGTAAGGCAAATGGAAGGGTGTGAGCATAATTCCTAGAGAAAAAGAATGCTCATCAACCTAGTATATTGCATGTGCTAACAAATTGTCCTTAGGTGACAAATCAATGGCCCCAATTAGAGACGGTACTTGTGAAGGTGTTGACACCACTTCTGGAGCTGTAAGACCAGGAGTTTCTACAGTGGTACTTATGAATACATTAGGACTATCCAACACCTCCCTTCTAGCTCGTGCTTCTTTTTGCAAAACTATTTTCCATCCTGGTTTCTGTGGCACATCAGAGAAGAAGACTTGTGTTGCTTGGTTGGAAAAAATAAAGGGCTCCGACATGCGTGGTAGTTTGTGCTTGAAGTTGACCATCAAAAAGCCAGCATCATCGCGGACATACGTTGCATTGCCTCTATTATCTGTAGTCTTCATCCATTGGCATTGGAAAAGAATGATTGGTGTATGCAGTGGCCCATAGTCAAGCTTCAATATGTCCTTTAGAACTCCGACGTAGTTCACGGACACATCCGTTGCATCTGCAGTCGGTACTTCAAAAACCGAAGCTACTCTGGAATTATATGTTTGGAAACGATGTGTATCTCCATCATCTACTTTGAAATGGCTACCGAATGATTTCATCTTCGTATATCTTGCTGCCTTCTGTGATGGTTTTCTGATGAGCATCAATCGATCCTTGTCGTTAGGGTTTGTCATATCAAATGCCGAGTTTTGTACTACATTCGGGAGCCAATCCTCAAATGCTGGAATAGTCGCATCTTGCTGAACTTCGGCCTTCCAATTCCTATAGTTGAAGGTAGAAATGTGAACCTCCAATACATAGAACTCAAAATAGAGACCACTTCCTACAAGATTTCAACTACAGCAAAAGGAGTTCACGGTTTAGGTGATCAGTGGTTTCTTCTGATCAATGACTTGGTTACAACTACACTTAGTCATTTTATAATAAGAGCCGTCATCCAATGACTATCTGTGACTCATAGTTGACTACACAACAACTCGCACTTCACTTTGTCATTGCTACTAACATAGAGTATTTCAACATTGTTCATCTTGGTATTGCACATTCTTTTCCATTGGAAGACATAGAAAATAGAATTAAAAAAATAGTACATCTGTGCCTAACGTACATATGCATAGAAAACAAATAAGGTATACGGTCTACTTACAAATAATTTTGCTGCAAACAAGACACATTGGCCAAAACGTACTGATGTGCCACATCCCGGAGTGCAGGAGTCATCATGTACGGTCTTCCTACGCCCTGTAGCACCTCCTCTGCATCGCCATACTCTTCGTCAGCATCCCAGACACGCCTCTCTGTGAACTGAAAGCTCTGTAGGTACTCCATTACAAATCCAATGCATTCATCTTTGAGGTATCCCTCAGCCATACATGCTTCAGGGCAATGGATTCTGGAAGCATTGAGTTGACGAGCTCGCTGAAACTCGCGAATCCATAATCTCTCATCGTGGAGACGTTGCCTTTGTGGATTTGAAAGGGGCAAGCGCGCTGGTAGCATTTTGATCGTACACTTCTAAACTTCAACAACTACACAAGGATGTCATTTTCAAATGTGAGTTCCAAAATTTTTCTGAGTACTAACCTTGACAACAGAATTATGGAATGGTAGAAAATTTCCAAGCAAAACACACTTAAATTTCTTCACATGCAATGAAAACAAACTACGATACGACTGTTGTGAACTCATAGCCAACTTCATGAAAGTACAAAATGACTGAAGAGCCCGAATGTCAACTGAGTGACAACTACATACAACTACAGAATGACTTCAACGAGTTAATACCTAGTCATTTGCCAACGTCTCTCATTCTCAAACAAAGTAATGACTTCGCAGGGTTCATGTTGAGTCCTTACCTTGTCTACTTCATTGCACAATGACGTAGTCCATATAATTTCAAGGGGAAGTCCACACTTGAATACAATTTTCCTGACATGTACATAGCATCCCCTTCATTTCACATGGCTTCTCAACACAACAAGAAACTGAAGGAGAATGTACATGGGCAACGTAGCATATGTACAAGGAACCACAGCATGGCATGTAAGGGAAAATCGAAGAACTTTTGAAAGCACAGTAATTCAAATTAAGACTGTCGCATCATCTTGCAGAGCATCGTGGAGTACAACATTTAGTACTTGAGGTAAGTTCGGCATCATTCTGAAGACGTATGAGCAGTTTAGGGTTGAAAGCACTTAAGAAATTCAGGGTTCATTGAAAGGCAATTTCTACAATAAAAGGCTAACACTCCGTGCCCTCAAAGGCAATCCCACAAAATTATCACCGATGCAGAGCACCGACATTGCTCTCATGATTGATGTCCACAAGAAAAGGACCAAATTCAGTGGACATTTATTACCGTATCAAGAGGTGATTCTTTGTCGTCGTTCTATAGCGACACAGAGTACTAGCTACTATAGGCTTCTTCGTTATTCACTTTAGCGGAATTTCTTCAACGACGCTAGGAAGGCAGCAAAATCAAGATTCACGACAAAACCGGCTCTTTTGCATTCTGCTATTTCATCGCAGCTGCGACACGCGGTCATCACTTCTCTTCCTGTGACAGACGTCCGATCACTTAGGCGCCTACAAGATAGTGACGGAGCAGGAAAAAGGTGTGCATACCCTCGTTTCTTGGTAACGCGCTGCTTATGAACGTCAATCCCTACAGTACTATTGTTGGGCACTACGGGCATTTCACTAACCTAATTCAAAAGCAGATGGAGGAAGAAAAGACGGCAACAGGAGACAAGGGAAAGTCTGCCTACGAATTAGAACGAGATAAGCGTGTGCAGCTCTTACGGCAAAAAATGAAGCCTATGGAAGTGGCCATCCAAAGAATGTAAGTCCTCAGCCTTATGTTCTTCATGCACTAGAGTTCTTGTGCAATTTCTGTCCGCTTTTCTTGTTTAGGGCTCAATTGCTACATTAATTGGTCTCGGAAGCCGAGTCCAGTCATTGTATAGTAGACTTCCAGTTGCAGCGTACTACTCATGTATGACTGGGTTTGTTATTCTAGTAGCGCTCGAGTCATTGTAGAGTCATACATTAGTTTAGTGGGCATAAATTAGTTGAATAAGTTGAGGAGTACTAGAAAACCGCCACGTTGCACACGTGTGGCGGTTGTATGGCGGCGTACAGAGGCTGCAAAGGCTAGCGAAACCCTAAACCCATTCTGAGGCACGGACTTTGGAGTAGAGAGTTTGTCGACATTCACGGTAGCATGCGCTCTTGTATTTTGTTTGACCTACCTCGTAGCGACGTATTGGACTGTAGTAAGTTGTGAATTCATGTGTGTAGGACAAAGGATTTGAATCCCCAGAAAGAAGTATTGCTTGAGGCAGCCAATGCGGGAAGGGGTGACATTGCAAGAGAGAACTTTGGATTGCCCAGACGAAGTCATCCGACGTTGCCAGTGAGGGGAAACGCACGACGTAGGAGCAAGCGCGTGCAGAGGAGGGGCAAAATGAGTGCAGAAGCGGCTTCCTCTTCCGACGAAACCAAAACAGATGACGAAGGTATTACCGCAGGTATGATGACTCTAGCAATTGTGTGTGCACATGTTCAGAGCAAGGCGACCTCGGAGGTCCCGCCTACAGGTAATTTGCCCTTCTCGCGGTGTGGGCCTCCTCGTACGCTGAGTAGGGTTTGTAAATGTCATCATAGTGGAGAATGGTACGTATAGAAGTTGCATTCTGTGACAGCTATAGTGTGATTTGTTTTGTTAGAAAAGATGGCGGTTTCTACTTCATTGTATACACACTGTAGTTCAAGTAAAACTCTTGGATAGAGAAGCAGATTTGACTCACAATTGTACTTCTTCTTTACTTGCAAGATGGAAGAGCAATGCCACATAGGGAAGGACTTGAGCAGTTTAGGGTTGTTGATGAAAATATTATTGGACGTGGATGCAGGTGAAGCTAGTACGATGTAAGTGTTTGACTCAGAGGACGATGACTTGGACGCTGAGGAGAACCTCATCGACAAAAGGCAGAAGCGCAAGAGAGTCGACGTGCAAATGCAGTCCCCTATACAAATTCACCGACCGCAGTCTCCAATTGCACAACGCGCCTCAGAAGTACCAACGCAAGCAGGACTTCCATATGCTGGGAATTGGCAATGGGTGCCTAACAGCCAATAGATGCAGCCACCGCGAATGCAGCCACCGTAGTGGGGTGCTGGGCCACAACCTTCCTCAGCTCCCTATCCGGACAGGTGGGTGGGAAATTCTCTAGGACAAGATTTTAGCAATGCAGGCGAAATGTCTGAAGATAGCGTGGGGAGGGCATTGCGACGTCTGAAACGCAGCATCTATGACGAGGGAAGGAGGGAGCGGAGCAGGGTTGGTAAAAAACCCCATAGCATCACAGTCATTGATGACGGAGAAATTGATGTTGGTTGTGTGGGGAAAAATGCTTGGGACAACTCGTGAGGACATATGTGCCACGTATTCTTGACATGAGTATCATAGATTGGGAAAAACAAAAGCATGAGAGCGTGCAGAAGTTGAGGAATACCTTGGACAATGACTTCGAGTACTTAGGCAACAAGTTGAGCATGCTGGGCTTCAGAAATGCCATCAAGAGGTACTTGAAGACAGAGCGCTCTAGGTTGAAGGCTCATTTCCTAAGCAGCGTAGAAGATGAATGCCCATCTCACGTGAATCCAGATCAGTGGAGTAGGCTGTAGGATTATTGGAGTACAGAGAGGCAACAGAAGAAAGCGGCAACAATGGCCCATGCAAGGAGGCAAGTGAAGAATTTCTCCGCTGTGGGCCGAAAAGGGAAAGCCGGAAAGGAGGCAGAGTTGGTGAGATTAGGGTTCTCCATTTTCCACATTCGGAAGATAGTATTACCTTTGTTCTTGCTTGTTCTGTGCTTTCACTTGTAAAGAATATGTGCAAATGAATATGCCGCGATTGAATGCTATTACCATGTTGGATGCAGAAGGAGGGAAGGCCTACCAGCTCAGGACTAATGGACATTGCAGATGGAATGTAGTTATCTGCAGGCCATGTTGGACGCGGATCGGTGAGGCCCTTTGAACTTCTCTCACATTTTATGTTTTCATGTTGCTAAACAGTGAGTGGCGTCATCTCTACAGTGGTTGTAGCGCAGTCATGACCCAGTCGCATTTTCTGTTGTACGTAAGTGGACAAGTCAAAACGTAGTCATTCAGCAGTAGGCAAGTCATTGATCAGTGACCCCATTGGTAGAAACTTGATAATTGACTAACTCTGGAGTTTCCCTTGTTTGAATGGCGGTTGAGAATTTTAGGGTCTCACTGCAGGAGATTCAGCAAGAATATGTGCTATAGAGAAGTCTCAGACAGACTTGAAGGGCGAGTTCTCGAAAGTTCTTGTGAGTACAGCAGCTACGAACAGCGCAGTAGAAGAGCTGAAGTCAATGTTCAGCACTTTCATGGGGAAAATGAAGGACACTTCCCATGGAAGCCCCTCAGCATCTAAGTCTCATGTGGAGATTCAGACGTCCATTTTACTTCAAGAGGGAGACAGAGGCGACTTAATGACCGATCCTTGTCGAAAAAAAGTGCCCAGGTCTGAGTCACTTCCTCCTCCCGGCCCGTCGCAGACGACTAGTGCGGCTGAAGAACTGCTGCACTTGGAAGTGCAATCACCCTCTGGAGAAGAAGGCAAGAAACAGGCACCCTGCGCTGGAGAGAAAGAGAGATCATCCCCGACCCCAATATGTCAAACTATGAGTCCAAAGCCGAAAACAACATTGAATCCGCGTATGAAGACTAGCATTCCGATGTGCAATGTGGACGAGACTATTTCGAAATGCACACAGGGAATTCCGAAGGTTGTACAAGGCAATGATTTCTTGGCCGACGCGAGCGACATCCCTGTGGACGGAATTGGCCAATGTCCTCCATCGGAAGTGCAGGATCGGGAGTTTATGAATGTGGACACCAGCAAAGTGGACTCTGACACGCATATTACTGGCGGTGATGCAAGTAATATCGTGGATCTTGAAGAGGATGGAGAGAACAAAGTGGAGGACCCCAGAGAACTTGTGGAACCAATTGCTGCTCCAACCAAGTCTTCCCCTCCTAAGCAGAAGAAGGCAACAAAAGCAGTGGATGTAGTCCAAGCTGCGAAAAACATGGTGGACAACTCAGAGAAGGCAGTGGAAGCAAGTGGTGCTCCAACGAAATCTTCTCCAAAGAAGCAGAAGAAGCTAACGAAAGCATCCACTGAGGTAAATGCAGAGGCAGCACTCCCTGCTTCTAGGTCAGATCAGGTGAGAGCTGCTTCGAATTTACGCATTGTACCCATCGAAAATGCAAAAGCTAAATTGCTAATTTTCAACATTCATGGGACCTTGCTAGATTGTAATCTGGCTGAGGAGAAGAATCCAAACTCTAGAATTAGGCCCACGTTGAGAACGAAGAGCAGGAGGGTATTTTTAAAACCATGGTTGCAACCCTTTTTGGCACGGTGCTTCTTTAATTTCACAGTGGGATTTTGGGGCAGTAAGAGTCAGTCTTACATGGAAGACATTGTGCCCACAATGATAGAAAGGCAAGGACATTGTGACTTCAGTCCTCTCTTTGTGTGGGGTGGGAAGAAATGTGAGGCTGTACAGTTTGAGGGCGGCAAACCAATAGCTTGGGGGAAGCCTTTATCAAAAGTTTACAGTGAATGGCCTCAATTTAGCCCCTCAAACACTGTGGTCGTTGACAACAATGCATGAAGAGTGTCATGCAATCCGCAAGCCAATGTCGTCATCACTAGTGCGTTCTATGTTGCTGATTTGGCAAAACTAGCTGATGACAACAATTACTTGAAGTCCACATTGTGGCCACTTTTGAAAGCTCTGTATGTGGCTACAGATGTGAAGGAGTTCCATGCACAGAATGCTTCACATGTGCAGAACAATGCAGTTCAAGGGCATGATTTGACACAAAATTTAGATCTCAGTGACAATGCGCTTACAGAGGAAGGTGAGGGGACTTGTGGACCACAAGGTTCAAGCTCATTCGTGTCCCCTCACCTTCTAATTGTTTTCAATTCTAACAAAAAATTTGTGTGTGTTTGTTGAAGGCACGGAAAAGAGAGACAAGGTCAAAGACGACAGCGGCAGAGGACAAGAACCGTGACTCTTCCAAAAAAAAGGTGAGATGTTGAAGCCTGAATGTGTTGGAGTACACAAATTTCATTCGGGAAATTAGAAGGCTGAGGTCAATGTTGTTTCAATTGTATGACTCAGGAATGACTGCCTAGTCATTTGGTAGTTGCATTATCCTCATCCAGTCCTCATATGTGACTCAACTGGGAAAGTTGTTAGTCAATTTTCAGTTATTTATTGTATGAGTGACTACATTGGCAATGAGAAGTATGTTTTGAAGGTCCCACGGGCAGGAGTACTTCCTGTATCTAACAAAAAAAATCTATCTTTTAGCTCAGCTTGTATGACAATGTGTACCTCGTCAATCCACGATCCACTCGGCAAAAGGTGGCTTTGGGAAGAATCAGCGGTATAGGAGGGACAGATAAGTTCCATGGCATGCTCATTCCAGATGGTTGGTTTAGAGTGGACGTGCGGGAGGTTTTGCAACCGAAGGTGTCGTTGATGTTCCCCAAGCCGGAGGTTGACCAAGAAGTAATGCACGACGTTCAAGGTGGAAACGTCATTTGGGATTCCAAGTACATAAAGTTGAACCCATGAGATTACTTCGCTGCTGGTGTAAGTGTAGTGTAACATTTGCATGCAAGACTGATAGCCCTGTATAGTACAGAATTGTCGTACTTCTAAAGGAAGAGGGCACGTATTTTGATTTTAGAGTGGTCAATGTCTTGAATTCTCACAAAACCTTGTGTGTAATAATTCAGAGAAATGCAATCATGGATGTAGACATTGACAAAATGCTTTAGTTGTCTTCCATTTTGTAATGGTATGTGCATCCATTGCTTGTACAACTATTTTTCTTCTCAATAGTTCTCATGTTGGTTGGCTTACTTGGCTATCAATTTTCTATCATTTTCATGAAAGCAAATGCTGAGCTATATGACCACATCGTACTAAAACAGCTTCTAAGCTTCATTACGTTGTCAACCCTAGTATTGAAATATAACTGAGATGCAACTCAGGTGCAACTGCAGTAGCACTTAAGCATAGGAGACTGACTACTGTGTAACTACCACTTCACTAAGCTGCAGTTGCAACAATACACAATGACATGACTGTAGTTCAACTGAATCCCTACTAGGGAATAACTGCACCAGAACTTGTTGTCCATCTGAACGTCTGAACATTGGATTGAACCGCCTACCAGCAATTGCCATGTGGACTAAGTGGGGCCCACCATCAGAATTCGACTACAGTAGGACTAAAAAATGACTACACTATGACTAACAAACCCAAGTGCCACGTCATGCAGACCTGAACACGTCAGAGGCCACGTAGGAATAATTCATCCAAAACTTTCCTTGTACGATGATGGATGGTGCTATTAAGAATGCAGTCATGTCCTAAAGGACTCGTCCACAATGACTGCAGAGCCCCATTTTTACAGGCAGTCATATATGTCCGAAATGACTGAAAACGTAGTCATTTACGTAGTCATAGAATGCCTATATTCTTGTAATGGCTTTAAATAATTTTAGATTAGTAATATACAATGGATCTTGGAGCATTTATGAATTTGATTTTTTTAAATTCAATTGTATATGTTGTCCTTTTTTTTAATAACTTATTTAACCTCAAAAATTCAAATTTGGAAGCACACATCCAATAACATGTTTACCAAATGAAACCCCAACCATGAATGAGGCAAGAACATAAAACCAAAGATAGATACTACATATGAAAATGATACAATATATAAACATGCATCATTACAAGAAGAACTTCATAATAGTAATTACATACTCTTTTCAATGTAAAGTACCTATCTCTTGCCTCTACCTCTTCCCTTTGCTCTACCTTTGCCTACACCTTGGTTTGGAGATTTAGGCTTAGGCTTTCACTTATCCTTTCAAGTACTTCTAGCTCTTGACAAAGTTGAAGCTCTTTCTTTCTTTCTTGGAGGTTCTTCTTTAATAATCATGTCTTCTATAGCTCTCATCTTCATTTGGTCTTGCATTTCCTTCATTGTAAGAAGATGTAGAAGTTTTCACTTCCCCATCTTCTTTGTCTTTAAATCTTCTTTCAACAATTCTTCATCCTCCCATAATTTCTTTCCATAATAGAAGTCATTAGCTTGAAGGAGGTAAAATAAATGAGATGCCCTTTCACTCTCATAGTGCTCCCAATCATCATCATCATCTACACAATTGCACATTGAAAAGAAAAATAAAGGATGAGAATGAAATGAAGCTAATTCAAATGAAGAGTATGTCAAAAACAAGAAACTAAACCAAAAGATTGAGATATCTATAAGAACATATTTTGCAATAAGCCAATCTTATGACATAATTTTAAAGAAAAAACAAACATAAAGGATAAAAAATTACCTTCAAAGAAATTTACAACTCTTTCCACTCTTTTGTTTTCTACTTCATCACTTATAGTGTTGTCAAAATACGCCCACAACACATAAATGATGTAAGACACATACACATGGGAAGAATCTTGAAGAATTGGAACTACAAATTTATAGTCTTTCATATGGAAGACTTCAAATTATTAAGAAATCCATTCTCGATGGCCTTCACTAGAAGAAAGGATTTCACATCTTCACTCATGGCCATAGGAGGAGAAATGGATGCCCTCTCTCTCTCAAATTTGGATTGAATATTGTCTTCAATCCTTCTCTTAGTGTTTGTTCTACATTTTTAAAATTTTCTCTCTTACTTCTAGCCCTTCTTGCTTCTTTGGCACTCTCATCTCTTTTCCAAACACTCTTCCTCTTTGGAGCCATAATAACTTGGATGAAACCTAAACATCACACAAATGTCACACGTACTAAGAAGCAACCAAAAAATATTCCAAATGTTTTCAAGAGTACAATGCATTCTAAAACCTACACTTGAAGGTTAATAAATTCTAAAAAGCTTGTAGAAAACAACATTACTTCAAGCTTAAATAACTACTAAAGCATAAGTTATATACTACCTAAACCTATAGTTCATGCCAATTGAACAAAAATTGAATATAATATCAATATATAAAGGATAGAGCACTCAAAATATTTACTTTTGTGTTAATCAAAATTGTAGATAAAATTGAAGACTACCCACAATGCCGCAAGAAATTGTATTTGTTTCAATGATAGACACAACATTACAACCTAACAAAGCAAAGATCACAACCCTAGCATTTACATAAACTATACACAAACAAAAATATACCTGCCCAAAGCATGCGTCGAAGAAGGCTTGACTGCGTGTGCAATGAAGACACCTCCTAAAGCATGCAACGAAGACACTCCCTGTCGGAGTGCGTGGCATGCAATGGTACGGGTCTATGATCACAAATAAATGCCTATGGCAGAATTCTTTGGAAATTCATAAGTAATTCATAAATGCTTCAAAAAATATGAAACCACCTGAGTTAGATTCCGCACCAGTTTCTCTTCAAGTGAAAAATAAGTGAAAATACTTTTTGGAATCTGAAAACTATCAGAAAGGCTGACCTGCCCTTAATGCCCTTAAGGGAACACTTTATGAGCCCACTACCCTCTTCACCCGAGATGAGCTGCTGCCGAAGTTTCCCAGCTAGGTATTATTCCCTCACTTTGGGCCCCTGTTTTGGTGCCCATTCAGCTTCCCATTTTTTTTATTTGAAAAAAAAATTTAACTATTTTTTTTAATGAATTTTTGGGGCCTGTTGTCGTTTGTGAATGGAACAGAGTGTAGTTTGTCTTTGGTGCATTTGGGCTTCAAACACCCAATTTTGGCTTGAGTTTGGCCAAGGGTTTTTTGGTAGCATTTTGGGGTAACTTCTTTGCCATGTGTGGGTTTTTGTTTTTTTGTCATGCTTTGGGCCGACTGAAGGGATAGTGTGGATGATGGAATTAAGGGTAGGAGGATGTGGAGATTAGATTTGAATTAGACTTTCACTTGGACCAATCCAAAGGGTACAAGAATACAGATTGAAGCCTTGAAGTCAGTAAGCTTACTTGGTAGACATTTATGCACTTCATTTCTGAGAAAAAAAAAATATAGAAAAAAACCCAAGTAACAGTGGCATAGAGTTGCTGCTTCTGGTTTAAAAAAAAATAAAAATAAAACTCTGCCTCTGGGTTTCTTTTTCTTTTTTTTCAGTGAATTATATTTCATTTGAGTAAAAAATAAATAAATAAAGTATAACCCTGAGGCTCTGTACTTTGTAAACAACAATATTCATTTATTGATCAGTCACACTTTACCTCCCCACTACAACCAACCCCTAGTTGCATTGTGCAATTTGAATGTGGTTGTAGATAGGATTTGGAAATTGGAATTTAGAAACTAAAATCAATG
The DNA here is from genome assembly GCA_963969395.1 of Pseudoscleropodium purum. Taxonomy (NCBI): domain Eukaryota; kingdom Viridiplantae; phylum Streptophyta; class Bryopsida; order Hypnales; family Brachytheciaceae; genus Pseudoscleropodium; species Pseudoscleropodium purum. Next base: position 14,025,004 of record OZ017802.1, read on the forward strand.
CCATAGTCTCTCTCTCCAAAGGATAAAGCCAATAAACCCCTAAGGATTGAGGAGCCAACTATGGGATTTTTGAAAACTTGGAGCAAGCTTTGTTGACTTCATAATTTTGAATGTTTGGATGGAATTTCTAGGATGGATGCTAATCATCTTGATTAATGTGTGAAACTTTCTTTCAAGTTGTTCCAATGAATTTTGCAAAAGTTTGAAGTTTTTAAAAATTTCAATTCGGATAGCAAAGAAAATGATTATAAAAAATGATTGATTAGTAATATTGGATATTATAAATTGATAGCTACTCAAAACTATTCAATTCTAAATAATGAGGTGAAAATTGTAAAGAGTTTTATTTTGTGGGCAATGTCACGGTAGAAAAACATTATACAAGTCATTTTTTGACTTAGACTTACTTGTGGGTAGGGATGCATGTTAATTTTATGGTAATGAGACATATCAATGGTAGCACTTGCTATCTAGCTCTATGTGGTTTAGTAAGCACTTTGCAACTACCCTCTACAAATGTCTTATCCACTCTTGTCCTAGCTAGGATTAGATTTTTAGTCCTTTTGATGTAGAGTAGTTCAAAATATTGTTGATAAGCAAATTTGTTGATTTTTACAATTGATTGGGCCTTTCAAAGTTGATAAATTTCTTCGACAGCAGTGATTGTTTGTTTGTGAATTTTAATTTTCAATGATGCATACATAAACAGGAGCTAGGCTTTATTGAAGTTCAAAAATGGAAGTTGAATATTGTATGTAAGAATTATGAATGTCAAGCTTCAATTGATTGCTTTTCCAAATTTGTGTTCTAATTTCAATGTTCTAATATTGAACATTTTGCAATGATTATCTATTTACAATCTTAGAACATTCTCAAAATTAATCCTTTTTAGAACAAAGTATTTATGGTTTCAAAAGGACCATTTGGATTGATCATATTGTATATAAGATTCGTAATTTGATTGCAAAAAATCTGTCAATTGTCATATTGAGTGAAGAACATCATATACAATATATATTATTTGAAAAACTATTTAAAAAAATTGTAATCCTTGTTCATATTGTTGTGTTAAAAGAACACAAGGCCCAATTTTGGCTTCTTTGCCCTTAAATTGTCAACCTCATTAGATGGTTGTTTTGTTAGCTATGAACATATGTTTTTCTTGTTTTTACATTAATTTGAGGTTGTAATAATAATTTGAGCTATTTGCCTACTTCATATTAAGGTAGGACTTTTCCTTGTATGATGCTTGATTGCCATTTAAATAATAACACTTATGAACGAACTCAAACAATCATTTTCATACTTTTTATATAAGATAAGAGCCACTAACTTGTGTCATGTAGCTACTTCTAGCACTTCAAACCAACTATGTATAATAGAGTACATTTAAAAATTTGAATTATATTTTATTGATAAACCATGACAAAAAAGATGGTTTTTAAATTGTGGCACATGTGGGGATTCCTACCTTAATTGGGCACATTAGATTGTGACATTAAAGAAATATAGATATGTAGTGTGATAAATATTTTATACATATAGATTTTATGCATATTATTTAATGAAAATTCATCACGTGGAGGAATATACCCATAAATAGGAGAACTAAAAAAAAATGCAAAGTCCCATGAAAATAGATACTTTGATGTTTTAATTTGTAAAAAATAGGGAACAAAAATTTCAAATAAAATAAAATAGTCCATTTAGAAAGACTTAATGGTAAAGAGATTTCACCAAAAGAATCATCTTGAAACCATTTTCATTGTTTTCAACTATGTGCACTAGGGAGCTATACTTGCATGAATGTAGATTACATAAAATAATTTTTTTTAAGAATTTTTTTTGGTATGCACATGCCTCTCTAGTGTAGAAATAAACCACAAAAATTTCAATTCTAGATCATTAATTTTGGGTAGTCTATAGTACTAAAAAGTCCTAAACCACAAAGTGTGACAAGTTAATAAAATTGAAATTGAAATATAAAATAATTTTAAGAAATTTTTGAAAAATAAGTGCTCTAATAATTGTCTAGTTGTTGATTTTCAAAAATTTCAACTAAATGAACTTCAAATATGTAAAAGTTATGGTTGATGTACAACTCAAAAACTTAAAATGTGGTACGAAATAGGACCAATATTTCTTGCATTCACTCTGATCTTTATATTAGACATCAAATGCCTTTTGTTTGTCTCGTGTACATGGATCTATCCTCCTAGCCCACCATAGTCCGTCCCCATCCTCCTAGCCCTCTCATCCCCTGTCTCCAATCTTCCAACTCCTCTCCATCTCCTACACTCTCATTTTTGAGGCGCGACCCGTTTAATAGAGCTATGTTGTGTTTGAGCATAGTTTTTTGGGGACTTTACTTTATTTGAGCGCAGATTTTAGATGCAGGGTCGTTGCAAGAAATACTTGTCCTATTTTTTGTCCCCTTAGTCTTGGACAAGTGGTTTTGGACTCATAACTTTTGCGTTGTATGTTTGTTTTTTTATGAAATTCAAAGGAAAGGTATATAGGTATAGTTTTAGACATTTATGAATTTATATGTTCAATTTACAAAAAAATTATTTACTATTTTTAAACTTCCCCCAATTGGATGTCTACCTTTTCTATTTTAGGATTTTTTAAGTACAATTTCTAATCCAAAAATATAAATTTGAAAGTCAAAATTGGGATACAAGGAGTTATACTAAAGTTACACAAATTAGTGAGAGATTTTCTAAAAATAGAAAATTTTCCACCTTCCATATGTGCTCAAAGTGGACTACCGAGATTCACGTGTAGAAAAGACAATTTTTATTTGAAAAAGATGAAAAATGGTTGAAAACAAGCATCTTCAAGTAAAGAAAACATGTCTTTTTTTTTTCTTTGATTTCTTTGAGTTTTATTATTATTTTCTAAACATCAAATTCAAAAGTATTTATTTTCTTGCATTTTTCATCATTCTTTTGTTCAATATAACTTTTAGAAATAATTTTCTTAGGCCTGAATTTTCACACAAATACTATTTGAATGATTTATAAATTATCCATATTTTATTTTATTTAAGAAAATTTATTCCAAAAGTCACAATATTCTAGTACTAAGGCCGTTTTGAGCCAAAAATGACAAGTTTTTCTTGCAACTACCTTATACATTTTTTCAAAGTGCAAAATTTAGAGCTTAAGAAAAATAAATATGGATTTTGGGTTTAGACTTAGAAATCCAAATCATTGTGATATCTCCCCATCTTATATCCTCAAACTTCTCTACACACACTAAAGTTCCTCAAAATTCCTCAAATCCCTCACAAATTTCTCATAATTTCTCCAAATCTCCTTATGCCATATTTAACTACTTTTGGACTATTGAAAGTCTAAAATTCAATAGATGCCCAAATTCCCCAATGCACGCAGTTATGCAATGCATCGGGAGATGTCCAGATATAGTGTGAAGTTTACATTGTATAAAAGTGTTTAGGAAGAGTAGTTCTAAGGCTTAGAAATTAGGCTATAAAGAGTTCCAATTTATTTTGAAGGTATTTGGTAGACCCTTCATTTGAGCATAGGAATTTTGAAAAGACAATGTTAGAGAAGTGTTTAGGGTTAGTCTAAAGAAGTCCATTGAATGAATTCATGTCCATGCTTGATGATGATAGAGATTCCATTTGGAGATTTCCCGATAAATATGTAGAATATTTGTGAACTTCCCTTAAAACATGTATGACTTCAATGTGAGATTTTATAAATAATGTAATTTAGGAGAATGTGGAAAGTTTAGAATTTCTCTTTTTACTATGCTATTTTGCAAGTTTGATATCTAAAATAATTTGTGTTAAAATATGTGTCTAGTTCTTTAGAACAAATGTTCTACATGAGGAGTGAAATGGTACCCCAATAGGCAATAGGTTGCATAGGTACATGTCAAGAAAGGAAAAATTTGTGATTGACAATTGTTTACGCTACCACTTATAGTTGAGGCTCCAAAGGGAAGGACTAACCGGAAATCCCTTGATGGAGAACTAAGTAAACCTTGGAAGACAAGCAGGTTCATTATTAATACCATACACAATGCATGCTGTGCGTCTTATGTCCTTCATTGTTTGCTGCATGGAGAGTATAAACGAAAACTTACAATGCCTTCTTTCATATTCATGTGGTCAATGGCTACAAATTTTAAAGCTAGTAGAAAGTACAATCCAGAGAACTAGGAAAACAAAAGGTCACAAACACTGGAAATAAAGAAATTAAGAATGATATTAAGAATAGTCACACTACAAACAACAAAATTGTCTTGAAGCAATGTCATTATCGTTATCACTTATAAGATCCACAACAAGAATGTAAAGATAGAATAGTGACCGAAGGTAGCAGGGCCAAAGCATTTGCTACGACTGCGAGAAGGATTTTGGTGCTAGCCCTAAACGTGACAGCCCATTCTGCATTTCCAACAAGAATAAACTAAAAAGACGTGTAGAACCATGTATGAGAAAACCTGACGATGCAATCATGACGCCGGACGAAGATTGCATCCGGAGATCTCCCGATGGCTATAAACCATAGGACTTGGTAAGCAATTAGGGGTCCACCTAGTTTGTCCTACTCAAATTCGTAAGAGCAGTTTCTCGACTTCTCTTAGGAATAGTTCGTGATTTAGGGTGGACTATCTTACACCAAGCTGTGTATACTACACAAGATGCATCCACCCATGTAGACGGAGTTTCTTCAACAACCCATTTTCTATGCCAACAATTTCAGTACCTCAATTCCAACATACTTTCTGAATTATTGGGTCTCCAATATTGGAGCATGAACATCCCGTTCTTCTCATGTCATGCCTCTCTGCACACTTTGGATAGTGTTCTTCCTTGCCAAACAACATAGATTGAAGGGTCTTTGGGTTTGAGAAGAATCCATGAGCTTGAGCGAATGTCAACCCAAGGATTGAAGCTTTCCCTTGGTGCTTCATTCGTGGGGCTGCAATAAAGTTCCAAGTTCTCATCCTCTGGAAAAGTGTCAACCAGATTAACCCTTGGTCCTCGGCGAAGGGTTTCTTCATCTGTCACCCTCCAATCGTGCTTTGGCCAGAAGCCTTCCACCAACTCTGGAAGACATACGGGTAGTGGTTCCAGAACACGCTTCTAGTACTCCACGTATGGACCAAATGCAGTTGCAAATCCCTTGCATTTTGTCATTCCATTCCGCCAATACTAAGTGTGCTTTTCAAGTCTTGCCAATATGAAACCCTTATTCACGGTAGCTTTGTGCACCTTCTCCATAGCCTTCTTTTAATTTCCTAATGGGTCTAGAACTTCACTACCCCAGACAGGCTTGAATGGGGCAGGCTTCGAACAGCTTGTAGGGAACATGGGTCGTCCTTTGGATTCTTTCTTCCATAGGCATTGAGAAGGTCTGTCAGATGGTAGCCACTTTGAATCAACTACAGACTTTTTGAACTTCATAACAGGACTCCATCACTGTCCACGTAGAACTTAAAGAGATACATCTCCCCCAAATCAATTATATGAGACATGCCATTACACAAGAAACCCTTGACAAAGGGCTTAAAGTCCCCCACCTCTTGTATAAACTCTGGTAAAAAAGAAAGTTCTTGAGACTCCATAAAGGCTTTCATGAGATCGACAACAATAAAAGTGTTCTTGCTTTTCAGGGACTTCTCAGTCTTGAAGGTTTAGATCTCATTGAATCTTTCAAGACTTAGACTTGTATGTTGGACGTGGATGCATTTACTTGGTAATGAGAGACACCAATGGTTGCACTCGCTATCTGGGTCCACATGGTTCGGTGGGTTTCACTCACCTCTTTGTTTAGTGAAAAGTCTGCTCGTTCAAGTTCGCACCCAGTATTTACACGTTCAGCAAGGTGTGCGGGAAGAATTAAGTCGTTCCCTAGTCTGTTCACGATACGTTTGCATTGACGACGAAGTTTGAGCAACGCGTAAAGTGCTTAATTGTAATCTTATTCTTGATTTATTGAAGGTGATGTCCTAATGGATATCTAGCAATTCGCACCCCCAAAGTTCTATCTTACGTACTGGCTGGTCGTTTCACATTGAAAATTCTAAATAAAACGCTGCTCTTCAAACGTCAAGATTATGATTTCGTGTCTACAGCGCTGAACCATGACTTTGAACTTCGAAATGGATTTGATCTCGCCTCACATACTGACCGGGAATATAAGAATTACATCTCACGCCCTAATGCAGTCTGTGTCTCCCATTACTGACCAATGTACGTGACTAAAAATTTACGGATTAGTTACCGGTCTGAAGTCTGCTGGAGTCTGCCGGAAGTCCCCCAATCGCGGGAGAGACCCCCTCATTGCGGGTTCTTCTTCATCTGAATAGCGCAGGCCACCCATACAAGGGCCGTGCCCGATGTTGGAATGTTAGCGTAAGGTTTGTTGTGTACACACTTACACTTTGCACATTGAAAATTCGTCGCTCATTCACACAATGCATGATTGTCCACTTCATACATGCTAACTTGCATTGGATTCCGTGTGCGGTACCATGGCCTAGAGAGCTTGAATGAATCAGAATGACGCTTGTTTGGATGGTTTGAGGTGTACATACATAGTTTACCAGTCATTCTGGTTCATGTGAATTGGGCTTGGACAACAGCAAGTGCTGCACGACTGGGGAGACGATGAGGGCCTCCGAATCCTGAAGAACTGTCACCAAGCACTTCTGGACAGAGATTGAATGGCAAAGTACTCATTCGAGAGCATGTGATTGAGCTTTCACGAATTAAACTCAGTTGCTAAAAGTGGTGCAGCCTTGAATTCAGGCATCTTAATGCTGGCTCTCTAGGAAGGTCGAGGAAAAGAAAGAACAACTGCAGACTGGAAGCATATTCTGGAAGCTGCTGGCTTTTCGCAAATTCCTTTTCTCAGTCTTTACTCATTGAATCTGTCAAGACTGAGACTTGTTTGTGGGTAGGGATGTATGTTAATTTTGCGGTGATGAGACATATCAATGGTAGCACTTTCTATCGAGCTCCATGTGGTTTAGCAAGCACTTCGCAACTACCCCCAACAGATGTTCTGTGCACTCTTGTCCTTTTCATGTAGAGTAGTGCAGAATATTGTTGATAAGCTCGTATTGATTTTCACGACTGATTGAGCCTTTTAAGGTGAGTAAATTTCTTTGACAACAATTATTATTGTGTGTTTGTGAATTTGAATTTGCAATGACATGTATGTGAGTTGGAGCTAAGCTTTGTTGAAGTTCAAAAATGGGAGTTTAATGTTTCATGTAAGAGTTATGATTGTTGGGCCTCAATTAATTGCTTTTCCAAATTCATGCTCTAATTTTAATGTCCTCATATTGAACATTTTGCAATGATCATCTATTTACAATCTTAGAGCATGTTCAGAATTAATCCTTTCAAGGACAAAATATTTATGGTTTCAAAAGGACCCTTTTGATTGATCATATTGTAGGATTTGTAATTTGATTGCTGAAAATCTTTTAATCATCATATTGAGTGAAGAACATTGTATAAAGTATTATTTGAAAAAATTGTAATCCTTGTTCATATTGTTGTGTTAAAAGAACATAAGGCCTAGTTTGGACTTCTTTGTCCTTAAATTGTGAACCTCATTAGATGGTTGCTTTGCCAACTTTAAACATATGTTTTGCTTTTTGTTACATTGATTTTAGGTTGTAATAATATCTTGAGCTATTTTCCTACTTCATATTAAGGTAGAATTTTTCCTTGTACCATGCTTGAAATCTTCAATATCATTCAAATTGTTCTAGTCATCAACAAACTCAAACAATCATTTTATTACACTTCATATAAGGTAAGAGTGGACCCTGATTTGTGTAAGAATGTGGCTACTTGTGGCACTTCAAACACACTATATATCAATAAAATACATTTAAAAATTTGAAATGTATTTTATTGATAAATTGTGACAAAAAGGATGAATTTTAAATTGTGGCACAAATAGGGTTTCCTACCTTAATTGGATACATTGTATTGTGACATTAAAAAAATATAGATATATAGTGTGGTACATTTTTTACATATGTACATTTTATGCATATTTTTTAATGTAAATTCATCATTTGGAGAAATATACCCATAAATAGTTGAAAAGTCCATGACATTTTAATTTTACACAGAGAATTGCATTCCTTTAACCCCTAAACGTCTAGATCCTTTTCCAAAATTGATGATTTGGAAAAAATCATTATAAAGTGGTATTTGGAAGAATATTTTCGAATGAGTACTTTGCCATTCAATCTCTGTCTAGAAGTGCTTGGTTCTTCAGGATTTGGAGGCCCTCATCACAAGGAGATTATTTTGTTTCCTATGTACTAAAACATAATAATTTACTAACAACTTCACCATCAATTTAATACTAAAATAGAAAATGACACAATCTAGGAAACACACTACCATCTCTACATTTTGAAACTAATTAATGACAAATGTAGTAAATGGAAAATATAGAGATTCACAAATATAGTGTTTCACAAAAGTAGTGATTCACAAATGTAATATTTCACAAATGTAGTGATTCACAAATGGACTAATGGACAAATGTTCTAACTAGTGCATGACATGTAGAATGCTAATTGTTCCGCTTTCCTACCATGTATTGTGCTACCCATCATTGTTTCTTCCTCACGTAGCTTCAAGCTATTTTTGAAAGGTTTTTTTGTATTAAGTTTGTTCTGCTCTTGCATATCCACCTTCAATTTTGAGTACATCAAATCTACATTAGCCAATCCAAATTCACTCAAAACAACTCTTTCTGCAACGGCCAGAGAGTCTATTATTGTTGACTCTTTACCACTTATCTTCTTAGAACTACTACTAGCTTTTGAAAGAGCCTCAATTGTCCTCTTTCGTGTAGAAAGAAAGCTTGGTACAACTGGCACTTTGCCAACTACTAGCTCAGTATCATCTACCTTTTGCATGAGCAGAGAACTGTTTTAATACTTGGTCACATAATAAATAGCAATTACAAATTTACCAACACAATAAGACAATTTAAAAGGTTGCCTAGACTATTGTCAAAAAAATAAAAATAAAAATTAAACTAATTCCAAGCTTGATATCATATTAGTTTACAAATTGTATTGAATTCATCATCCTTACCTCATCGATAGTTGTGTCATAGTTGGGAAGCTCCAAACTGGACGTATTCAATGCTGGTGAATGGATAATTGGAATTCCCTGCCATACACATGCACACATGCAAATGAGTCAATTTACTAAAGAACAAAGGAGTACAAGTAAGGCAAGAAGCTGACAGATCTGAGTCTTCGTTTTTGTGACAAGCACCTCTCTATCTTTTGCATTACCTCTTTATCTATTTGCCATTTATGTTTTTAGAGCTGTTTTTTAACCCTTAAAGTACTAAGAACCTAATTGGGACTCATTTAATTTAGCATATTTGATTGGTCACATAAGACGTTCATTTGTTGAATTTAAATTTGCTTTTTTATTTGTATTTCTCACAATATGATCGATTTAATTAATACTTTCCAAATCATGAATTGTTGGTCTATTATAGGTTACAAACTAATTAATTCACTTTTTGCACATTGTTAACTGTTTTGGTGTTGTCGGATCCTTGGTTTAGTAGAATAGGTGATGATTCCTTGGATCTTTAATACATGTGACAAAGTTTTGCAAGATCGAGGGCAAGGAGGTATCAATCCACCTCCTTTCAAATTGTTTTTCGATGAATCCCTTTGATTCTTGCATTGACCTTTTGTAGTAGACTATTAGGTCAATCTCTAATGACTGAAATGTGTAAGCAAGTCTCGGTTACTACATTCTATAGTAAATAGTGAAATTAGGTTGTCCCACACTAACTTATTGACATTGTACACCATATAAATATTTATTTATTTTCTATAATAATTTATCATTTTTGAATTAAATTTTTTTGTAAGTCTGACTTATGAACCCTCATGTATACAAACAAAATTATATGTAGATATATTATTAGGGCAACCTAATTCTACATTTTAATATAGGTTACTTGTATATTCCACTTGTATCTTTAGTCTCTATAATGATAATACACATGTAAGCAAACTTTTGTTTTGGTGGATGATTTGTTAGCATTCTAATAGAATGCTTGCTTCAATTTTGATACAGATTGTACAATAATATTATTGAAATGGAAAGTCAAGCCCATCGACGGGATAGGAGAGTTTTGTCTATGTGTAGTACTTGTAGGTTATTAGAAGGTGGCGGAAAATTTATTTCTCACACTTGTGCAAACTATCATGCAAGAAGAGATGCAATTCTTCAAACACCAACCTTCAATATTGATGGTGGTGTAAACACTTGCACCAATGATTAAGGCCCGATAGATCAGGCATGTGATATTGGTAGTTCTAGTAGTAATCATCCTTCACAACAAGCAATACAAAATGAATATTTCCAACTTTCAAAGCAAGATGTTGCAATGGCAATAGCTTACAATGTACAAAGACATATAGTGGAATCCGCCCTACTAGTAAAGCTCATTGACATCCAAAGAATATGGGACAATCATGAGGTGTCTCTCGAATTACAGGGATATATGTTAACCTTTAAAGGACGGACCCATAACCATTGATTTTAAGCCTCACTTTCTATCACTCAGTTTTCTACCATTTTGCAACTAGATATGAATGAAATTTTTTATATTTAATTTTTAAGGATGGAACTACATGTCTTCTACAATTCATACATTTTAAAAAATTCTTTGTGAAAAATTGATTTTTTTGAGAATTTTTGAAGAAAAAGTGAAGAAAAATCATATCAAATAGAAAAATATTTCAAAAAATCAGAAATTTTACCATGTCTGTATATTATGGTGACAAACATCATGGTGTAAACTTAATTTCCGTATCATTCTATAATTAGAAAATAATAGACATTGAAAATGCATCCAAAGTTCAAATTGCAATAAAGTATTCAATAATAGGAATTTTTACAAAATTCAAATTGAAGTAGAAACTAGAGTAGATGACCTTCATTTTGTTGCTTGGGCTCAAATTAAAAAAACATCATTTTTGTGGAGAAATTTCAGATTTAGAGTAGGGAGAAACAACTTCCCAAAATACACAAAAATAGCATATTTTGTGATCCGTTTTTTTAACTAACTTCTCATTTACTTGAAGACGAACACTAGCAATATTACAAACTGAATTGAAGACTCTTCATAACCCACCATGAAAGGTCAACAACAAAAAAGTGGATGAAAAAATGGTTCCAATCTTTGTGTAGACCACAGTAATATCATCCAAAAGCCACGAAATGGCTCTGGCGGCATTACTGGGTTAAGTTTTTTTGGAAGGTTCAATAATGCTGAAAAGCCACTAGAAAAGCAAACCCTTGAAAAGGTCCTTTCACACTTACCAACAAATTGAGATGGACATCTTGAAGGGGTTTGAGCACCTACATCTTGGGTGAAATTGGTAAAAACCTATTCATCATTAGGTATGATACAACCTAATAGATGGAAGATGTGTGTTGGCACGGAGGAATTTGGTCATGAGCCAAATGTTTATTCCCCAAGCAAAGAAGACATTAATATCAGTGGTCAAATAGTGCAATGTCAATGTGATCCTCCATTGAATAAAAGAGATTGTACAAGACATGTTGAGATTTATACAAATTGCAATACTATGAGAAAAAACATGATATCTTTTGACTACTTACCGGATGGAGACCAACTTGCCCTTTTCATGCGTTCTTCTACACATTGTATAGATTTTTTGACAAGGTGGACTAAGAGGTCAAGATGGATGAAGAAAGATGTCTTGTAAACTCCCAATGAAATCAAGGATTTTTGGGATGGTGAAAAAGTGGGGATTTATCAAGCTTTTTGGGACCCTACTTCTATGTGGGAACTACCGGTCAATTGTCCAAGTTGTAAGATGGCTCATAAGTCTTTCCCAAGAATTTGTGAAGAAAAGTTGTGGGATGAAACAATCCAAATGTACTATTTCCGTTGCAAACAATGCTGAAAGTACATCACAATACCAAGGATCACCAAGGACCAAGGATCACCAAGGACCAAGGATCACTATTTTGATGTATATATATTTATGCATTTGTTTAAAATCCTTGGAATATTTGTTTTTTCTCAAAATGAAACTTCATTTTCTTTAATTGCTTTACAAATTGTAAATAGTTGATCATTTGATAAATTAATTGTGTGCATGTGTAGGTAATCCTTGTAATGTTGCATTAGGAATCCACTAGGATGGTTTTTGACATCAAAACATGGTTCTAGAAGTTGTTGGTTTGTTTCAGCTAATGTGTTTAATGCAAAGAAAGGAGGCCCATTACAAAATCTATCTCTCTTTTTTATTCCACTACATTCTCAAAGTGATGCTATTCATGCAAGAATGAATGATGCCAAGTGTGCATTCTTGCGTCCTTTAATAGAAGACTTGGAGCGCCTATTTGTGAAGGGTTTCCAGGTAGATTTCTAAGTTCCTAATCAATACATAAGTGAACATGTATCTGGAGTGCAAGATGGTCTTGTAACCATATGGGTAATTTTTATGCTAGTTATAGAGGACCATCTAGCCCAATGTTGAATCGGTCAACTCAAGTCGTCTAGCAAATCTGGATGCCATAGATGTGTTATGCATACTTCACTTAGTGTGCAAGGACAATATGTATATGATCACAATCGTATCCAGGTACATTCATAACATCTTCTTATAGTATATTTTTAATTCCAAGTCTCTTTAATTATTATGTGTTTTTAACTATTATGTGTTTAACAAATATGACCATTGATGCAGGTTCATGACCCTCTACTTAGACACACAACAGCTAGTATCTTGAAAAATTGGCATCTTTGGAGAATCAATTTTGTGGAAATTATTCCACTTGTACGACTTTGACCTTTCAAATGACTTGGTGTTTGATTTAATGCACATAGCTGACCTCAATTTATTCAAACCATATACAGCCAAGTTATTTGATGAAGTGGCTTCTCTACATGATGATTCTTTGTTGGATGAAGTTTAAAAGGTTTGTGTGCAAATTAATAAAAGCCGTCCATACAAACTAAAGCAAGGAAGGTGGCCCTATGAACCTATTGGAAGACATTTTGTTTATAGGGCTGAGGAAAACCAAAAGTTTATATAGTGGATGCTACCTCATATTCTATATGTACTCTATGGCCATATCTCTGAAAAAAGATGGTTTATAGGGGCTTTGCTTATTGATTTGGCACATTATTCCTTCAACTAAACAAGGACTAATGGTTGGAATACTGTGAATTTGAAGGTTGTTCAATTGCTTCTTCAAGCATGGCGAGTATGCATAGAAGACCTCAATGGATGTAATGGAGCTCCTTTAGAGCATGCCATTGGCACAACTCAACTTTTGGATGATGTTTGAAGATTTGGTCCAAGTGAGATATATTGGTGTTTTGTCTTTGAACGAGAAGTGGCAGAGTTTGGAAAAATGACTACAAATCACAAATTGATGGAGACAAGTTTTATCCAGTATTACTCACGCAAACTTTTCATAGGTGTGGTGCATCAAATAAGTAAAGAACAAGATTCTCTTCATGTATGTCAAAGAGCTCTTAAAAAAATTCATGGATATATATTGTATCCTAAAGGGGTGGACCAAGACAATCACAAAGGGTTCCATCAGTGTCTTTTGTGGCACACGAGATGTGGAATCCATACTAGTTCCATTGAGAAAGCAAAAGACATTACAAAGACTTTGAAACTTGCAAGTGGTAGTCCTTGTGCATCGATGGTAGCAATCAAAGGCATTTTAATTGGACGGAGTTATGCTCCAAAGCCAGCACAATTACCTATAGAATACTTGGCTTGCCGCTTTCACAAGGAGAAAAGATGGGTGCCTTTTATCAACAAAGTAAACAACGTCATGTTGAAGAGGGTCTTGTACAAAGTAGCAAGTCATGTTGTGAAACTTGATAGTGGTGTGGATGGTATTCCTTTCAAAGCAAAGATCCATGGATTCTTTAGCCATGATTTTATGGGTAAGATTTCTATCTATTTTAGTATTAATTACTATACTCATCTTCAAGACATATCCAATGAAGGGGCCAAGGAGATATATGTGGACTTAGTAGATGAAGTCATTGGCATGAATGTTGTCTACAACAATCGTTGGTGTCCATTTGATCATTCATGCATATGGCTTGTAAGCTCAATACTTCATACTTTTATGTTAGTGGAGCCTAGCTTGTCAAAAAAATTGCCTATGATAGATCAATGAGCATTGTATATGAAGTGAAGGATAGTTGACCAAGGACTCAATTGCTTGTCCAATGTTAGTCCATCTTAGGTGTACAACTTTGGGTTAGTTACTCAAGGCTTCAAAAGTTGGTTGAAGAATGGAGCAATCTACGAAGCTTTTGACAATTGTACGTTTCTAATTCTCTACCATATTGATGCATTTATGAAATACTTGTTTTTATAGGTACTCACCTATTATTATCTTATAGAGAGTACCTTTTGATAACATTCTATGTGACAGTGACTTTCATAATTTTTTTATTAATTCACTAGTAAAAGAAATGTTGCAATGAACCTTTGATTATCAATATTATGTGGCAAAATGTTTTTGCCCAGTTAGTTACTTTTCTTTATCATGCCATGTGTGTTGGACGGTTCAGTTCGACTTTGTGTTGATTTTATTCTATTTACTATTGTTCTTGTTTGAATATGTCTCGTAGGTTCTTTTTCAAATTGTGGTATTGTTGATGTTGGATTTTGGGGGAAACAAAGTCCTTGGCCTGAAAGCAACTCATGATCTAAAGGAAGATTTTAATTAGAACTACAATAATCTTCAATGCCTTTGTAATTTGTAAGGTGAGCTTGTTCTAGTTCCCTAATTTCTTCTTGCTTGTTATATTAAAGCTTTTAAGCCATTTTGACTAGGAAAAGTAGATGATCTAAGGTATAATATGCTTGAATTTTTTATTGACCATATTCTATCTTCCTTTCCTCTTGTCAAATTTTCAACAAAATCAATGCACAAAGACCTTCCTTGTTGGATATCTTTCAAGGCATTTTAAAAACTCATCTCTTTCTTAGCATCATTGTCATTGAAATTATTGAAATCATACTTTAGGTTAATTCTATTATGGCCCCCCTCCAATGTATTATAGTACATATTCATTTGTCTTGTCCTCTCAGCTAAGTTTTTTTCAAATTCTTTGTATTTGTACATTGATGATTATTAAGCATTTGGTTTACATGTCTACTAACACCTTAGTTTTGGTGTATTAATATATGCAATTTATCATCATGCAATTCTTGAACAAATTTGCTCCAACTATAAAGTTCAATGCCAAAAGGTGGGGACTTGGTGTATGTTGCAATTGGCTTTATAAGGCAAAGTAGGTGAATGATGGCAAGTGGGAAGTGACAAGTTACAAAAAAGTGACATAATTGATGAGAAATTAGTAGGATTGCCCACTTACCAAGTAGCCAGAGTGGTGACAAGCTATCAACAAATTCTAATGAGTTCTAGTTGTTGTGAATGGTTTTAGTTGTTTTGAGAGTTTTTCATTGGTGATTTGGTGCATGTTGTTACTAGTTTTGAGACATGCAATAAGACATTTTATTTGGATATTATACTAAGATGTAGGTTTTGAATCTTTGAAAATTGAAGTCCTATTTAATGTACAATTCAATGTTGAGTCTTAAGATTTTTACATTTGGATAACGTAAACTATGTATGTCAATGTGAAATAGAAGTCCATAAATTAACATTGGCTATTATTTGAGTTTAGTAGTCAAATTACCATATAATGTGTATGAGTAAGTAGTAAAAATGTGTTGATTACTCTACTATATAGAAAACTGATTCAAATTGCATGTAGCACTTCCAAACTTCCAGATGCTGTTGCTTTGATTAGTGGTGTTTTCCATGATTTTACTACATTGATAATGTGTGAAAGTAAAATAATCTCCTTGTGCATCGTCTCCCCAGTCGTGCAGCACTTGCTGTTGTCCAAGTCCAATTCACATGAACCAGAATGACTGGTAAACTATGTATGTACACCTCAAACCATCCAAACAAGCGTCATTCTGATTCATTCAAGCTCTCTAGGCCATGGTACCGCACAAGGAATCCAATGCAAGTTAGCATGCATGATGTGGACAATCATGCATTGTGTGAATGAGCGACGAATTTTCAATGTGCAAAGCATAAGTATGTACACAACAAACCTTACGCTAACATTCCAACATCGAGTGAAGACTTTGGAGCAGGAATTCGTGAGTAGGGTTGCAATGAGGTGTAAATTACCATCAACAAGTGGACCCTGAAAACAAAGTGCTGGTAACAATACATTTCAGGCTAACTACATAACCTGTATGAGGAAGACGCAAAAGGCATAAGAAAACTGATCTCTACTTCCAGAAGTTGCACTTGAGCGAAGAATTGCACACCTGCAAAAGAGTAGCGTCTCCTGTTGGAACAAATTCTAAGAAACTCCGGGGGAAATACTCAACACCTACAGATCCGCTCCTGTAAGTCATCATTGTGCGAACATGTAGCCAGATACTAAAGAAAATCTGTTGCAAATCGACAGAAACTATAGTATCGCTACCGAAATAACAAGAGTCCTACGCAAAAATTGCTAGAGTTTGAAGCCTTAACTAAATTTTCGGAGCCATGCCAACGAAAAATGAAAAAATCGAAACAGAAAGGCTCCTCGCGGACTTTCGTGTGAAGCCCTAAGCTTCGAATGAGATCACAAACCAGGGAGCCCTAATCGATCTTGAAGTCCACTCAAAATTCTTTACGACGTTACAGAATACCCTGCACACTTGCTTCACTATCAATCACTGAAGCAAGTAAGTCCACATTCAAACTCAGTCGCAGTGAAGAAGTTGGGACCCTCTTCCAAAAATACATCAGAGGAAATCCGATTACAGAATAAAACTCGCTCACCAGCAATTTGAGGGAGCAGTAGCAATAACGTGAGGCAAGTCCAAGTTTCGTCAATCGATTCTTCCAAGTACCCATTCCGGTTATTTTCTCTGTTTTTTTTACTGGAAATAGATTTTTTTCTAGATTTTTTCTCATTTTCACAGGCTCACCTTGCACTAACCACCTGTTTTTCCCGAACATTGGAACGAAATTTCCCAGATCTCTGCTCCGACTGTTTCTGAGACTCGACCCAGTTGGTGGCCGCGGCGACTGGAGCAGGTGCGCACGGAGATGGTCTTGAGGCATTCGAGCTTCGTCGAGGAGGAATTAACAGAAATTGGTTGTCTCGATCGGCTGCGCGTTGTTCAATCCAGCTGAATCAAGCACCTCTTTGCTCTTTGCTCTGCTTCTGCAACTGGCTTTTCTACAGTGACTGCTGATACGTTCGTGAACCCTGTTTGGATTATGTCGGCGAATTGGAGCAATTTGAATGCGCAAAGCGCTGTTGCGATTTCGTCTTGATGGAGTAGAAGGTGTTTTCTTTATTGAAACTTTACAGTTGTTGTTTTTTAATGAAGAGTGTGAATCAACGGTTGTATTGTCGAATGCAGAGTCTGTCTGTAGAGTCAGGGTTACAAAATATATTCTGTCGGTAAATGGCAACAAGGACTTGATTCTCTATCGATTGATATACTGAGGTCGTGTGTGACAACTATGTAGCATGCACACACAGAAGGATCGCAAAGATATGGTTCATATTATACATTTATATTAACATTAAATGATACAAGATGACTACACTCATACTAGTAGTTTTGTGAGGATAACCAAGAGCTGTGACTCTAGGTATTTTAGAAAGCTACGTTTGTTCAATGTTCAATCTATAAGCTGACTAGACTAATTAATCTTAACACTCCTTTTTCAGCTCTGTAGTTGTCAAAGTTAATTTTATGAAGAATTGAAGTAAAAGTAATTAAATCTCACCCTTGCTTCAATGCTGAGGAAGAAGTGTCATGAAGCCTCTAGAAACAAGCTTGGTCTTTGGCTTTAGTTAAAGATTTAGTAAGCACATTAGCCCACATAGTTGGAGTTGGAGTGAATTCAAGTTGAAATTGTTTTTCTTATACTTTCTCCCAGGATGAAATTGAAGTGAATACCAATATGTTTTGAACAATCATGGAATTTGGAATTTTGTGTTAGTACAATGGTAGATTGATTATCACAATATATAATATTGGGAAGTTGGAGAGTAGCCTAATTCCTAAAGAAGTGTTTGAATCCAAAGCCTCTCCTTAGTTGCAATTACAACTACAATATACTTAGCTTCTATGGAGGATAAGGCTACGATGGTTTGTTTCTGACTTTGTCAAGAAATTAGTCACATAATGTTAAGTTGGAAAATATATCTAAAAGTTGAACAATGAGTGTCAATGTAAGAAGCCCAATCAACTTCATTCCACTCCATCAATGTAAGAATATGAGAATTAGAGGCAACAATGGAAGGAGAAGAACACATAAGGCCATAAGTCATAATTCCATGTAAATAACGCAAGATTTGTTTAATGCCTAGTACTCAATGGATGGGCACAAGTGAAGTCATAAACTGGGCCAAATGATTGACACATTATGATTGCCAAATTGCCAAATTTTGGACTTTTTTGGCAAATGAAAGCAAATTACATTGAACATTTTTGTTGACAAAAAACATTGGTTTGTTGCATTGAACATCCACTAAAATCCACCAAAAAAATTAAGGCTTGTCACCTAAAACACATATTTCTTATAGTGTCAACCTTTCTTTTCTATATCAAGAAATTGTAGGATTTTTGCCTTATTTGGCAACACATTCAAGACCTAATATTGCATGCATTGTATCAACTATTGTACAATATGGTAGCAATTATTGGGAGATTCATTGCATTGTTATACAAAAAAATTTAAGTTCTTTAGAGGAACAATTGATTTTGGGTTGTGTTATTCATGATTCATCTAATAACAAACCAAATCAAAACCTTGTTGCTTATTCTGATCAATGTTGATTATTATGGTGATCTAAATGATTGGAAAAGTCTAAGTGAAAGCATGTTAATCATCAACAATAGACCAATTGTTTGGCTTAGTAGAAAGCAACTCTATACTTTAGGGTCTACAATTGCGTTGGAATATGTGGTTGCATGTCTCATAAGCAAGGAAGTTGTGTGGACAAGAAGACTCATGATGGAATTTTGGATATCAACAAAAGAATCCAACTCCATTATTTTTTGACAAACAATTGGTGATTTGCATTGTACTGAATCCTTAGTTTCACAAAAGAACAAAACATATTGAATGATGTTAAGTTCCATATTATTTGGGAAGTTCAGGCTAACGAAGAAGTTTCACTTGTCCAAGTGTCTATTCGACTTTAGTTAATAGACATTTTGACAAAGCCTCTAACTCCTAAGATTTTTCATAAACTCAAATAGGCATTCAAAGTATCCATGAAAGTACATCACCATGTGGGAGAACTTGTGTGATGATGTTTTGGTGATGCTTGAATATGTTCTTGAAAAATGGGTGGGAATATTGGAACAAATAATTGTACATTATTGTAAGTGTAGAAGTGATCACTTGATGACAACTTTGGAGTGGATGACATCCATAATTAGATGATTCTTGTAACAGATGTAGACTGATCAATTGTCTCTTTTCCTTAATACGCTATGACTTGCCGCCCTCTGACCTGTGTCGTTACTATTTAGCTGTCTCCCCTTACACAATGTAGGACGCGGCAAAGTTTGCAAAGTTTGCAATGAAGCATGAGTTTATTGAGTATGAGTACTTGTCTGGTTCCGTAGGTTCAACAACTTTGATTACAAGTTTTGTCTTTCAATTCTCGAGGTCTTATTGGATAAAGAAATGGGTGTAAAGCATGATACATGTTCAGTTCTGTTTCTTCGGATCTGACATGGCATTGCTGCAGGGATTCGGGTTTTAGAATCTCAAGTCTGGACAAAGAGATGCATGAACTTAGCTTGCGTATTGAGGAGAATGAAATTGAGGGAACTCTGCCTATTTTCAGGTGACTACTGCAATTCACTGGCAGAAAAAACTAATAGTGTTATGCTTCAAGACTGTGCTCTCTATGCCGATTTCTTGTTGCTAGAGCTTGATACAGGATTGGGGCATTTTTTCTCCAAGTCCTGCAATGACTGGCCTCCCGAATTATTGTCGATCGCATTGCCAACCCCATATTATTCCCGGAGTGTCACATTGAGTGAATGAGTGGATACTATCATGGTGGTCAATACGCATATAATTTAGTTTGTTGGGCAGTGGGTGCAATAACGTGAGGCAAGTCGAAGTTTCGTCAGGACTCGGATGTGAGGATGCACAGACACGATCATGGCCAAGGAGCCCTCCACACCGCCACCAACGTCAACCAAGCAATGCACATGCTTGAACCCCTCGTAACATCTCGCAATGACACTATTCAGCAGCTTGGACCGACTCAGCGCGCATTGGCCGCATTGATCCTTCGTTGAAATCTGCATTCAAGCTTCCGTAGCTCCACATGTCACTGCCGTTCGCGAGCTCGAACCCGTTCGCATCCTCCTTCAAAGCTTCCCGAAGATGGTGGAATGGCGCGAGCATGTCTCGCCGTTGCATCATCATGGAGTACGGGGTTAAGTCGAATTCAGAGTTTGTAACGAAGTACTAGGGCACTTCTATGAGGTTGGGCGATTGTGAAGAATCACTACCTGGTGGGCTCGGAATCTGTTGTTGAGAGGATCCCTTTGTGGGTGAGACGGCGAAGGATGCGTGAGTCCCAGTTTTGGAGCAGCGTCGTGGGACTTGCGAAGAAGCTCGTCTGCGATCTGCTGTGGCGTGAGAGACTCCCCTGAGCCCGCTGCACAGCCAAAATGCCAGGAATCTTGAGATCCAGAGACGCTTTGAAAGATTGGGGGTAGGTGTAGATGAATTTGAGCTCCTGCATAAGGTAGAACGCCTCCACATCCTTGGGTCGCACCTCCATTGTCTGGAATTCGGGACTCGAGACTTGTGCAGGCGATTTGAGCAACCCGATTTGAAGTCTCTACAAGGGATGCACTACTAATATCTAGATAATTCTTGGGGTTCAGAATCGTGCACTTTTGCAGTACACCATGACTATAAGACAGTATGTTGTGAAGCTTGGGTGGAGTTGAAGAGTTGGGAAGAGGACTGATCCGTAATGGAGACAACTCTAAAGAAGTATATATTGCACATGATGCCTTGGGAGGTGTCGCAAAAGATACTTTGTGTGGAGATTTCGAACTGCAGAACGTGGCAGCAGCAGCAGCAGGGATCTCTACCACCACATCGACACAACCAGCGATATGAAACACCGAGAGAACCTTTGTGGTTTCCAATTTTCGAACCCTAATGACAAGCATCAGTGTCTTGCATGAAACTTGGAAATTGCAGAGATCAACTGGCAGTACTGAAATTTTGGATGGAGTTGCCATCTGTATCTGAAGGTGCTTCAGTAGGCTCATTTACACACTTGCAGCCTCAAGCCTTGTGAGGCTACTCTGAGTCAAGTGGTGCTAATTTGTTGTCAAGCTCACATTGGCCATTTTGTAAATCTGAAGATCTTTAGATTGAAAACAAAATTGCTTAGGCTCATTTATGTGAGTTGCGCAATTCTTCAAGGTCCCAAAATTACTAACCGCACTAGCCACAGTCAGTTCGAGTAGACCCAATGCTTATGTTTGGAAAACAACACATGTGAGGTGCACTTTCGGAGTGTGTAAATGACCCTGGAGGCAGATCAGAGACGGTCTGAGGGAAGGTTCTATTCGCTGGACCTTTTTGAATTCAGCCAAAAAAACTGTTCCCTTCGAACTTACCAAAAGTAGAATAGACAGGTTAATGTAACCAGATTGACTGTTACGGACGTTGGTCAGAAATGGGAGACAAATACTGTATCAGGGCGTGATGTGGTTCTTATATTCCCTGTCAGTATGTGAGGCGACATCAATCCATTTCGAAGTTCAAAGCCATGGGTCAGTGCTGTAGACGTGAAATCAAAAGATGTTCGAAGAGCAGCGCTTTATTTACAAGTTTCATAGTGAAACGACCCAGCCAGTACATAAGATTACAATTGATCACTTTACACATTCATTTGCTCAAACTTCGCCATGAATGCAAACGTATCGTGAACAGACTAGAGCACGACATTTTCCCCACACCTTGCTGAACACATAAATACTGGGTGCGAACTTGAACGAGCAGACTGCAAGCATGCTGCCAATAAAAACTTTTCACGAAACAAAGAGGTGAGTGAAACCCACCGAACAGAGTGGACCTAGATAGCGAGTGCGACCATTGGTATCTCTCATTACCGGGTAATTGCATCCACGTCCAACATACAAGTCTAAGTCTTGACAGATTCAATGAGATCTAAACCTTCAAGACTGAGAAAAGAAATCTGAGAAAAGCCGGCAGCCTCCAGGAGACGCTTCCACTCTGTGATTGTTCTTTCTCTTCCTTTTCCTTGAAAGAGAGTCAGCATTAAGATGTCTGTATTAAGCGCTGCACCAGTTCTCACAGCTGAGTTTTGGGAAGGCTGAATCGCATGCTCTCGGATGAGTACTTTGCCATTCTGCGGAAGAGCTTTGTGACAGTTCTTCAGGATTTGGACGGACTCCTCATCCCCCCAGTTGTGCAGCACATGCTGTTGTCCAAGCCCAATTCAGCAGAATCTCAGAATGACACACAAGGTACGTACATCTAAAATCATCCAAATAAGCGTCTGAGAGTGTGTGCTATTGCTAAACTGATATAAATTCTCTTGACCCTTTTCGGCCATTAGAAGAAGATAACAATGTAACATTAATCTGTGTTTTATGGACATTGTAGAAAGGCACTTTGAATTTTCACAGCACATCGAGAATCTTCCCTATGTGGAAAGTCTAATCTCGTGGGCAGACTGCGTACTTCTTATGCAAGAATCTAGGGTGACGGTTCTGACAAAAAGTTGCAATTCGTTGTGTTTACGTTGCACATGTCGACACTGATACTACAGTGCTTGTAACAATTCAGTTCAGAAAAAGAATATGGTATTCTGTCTGAGGAAGAAGCAAAGAGCAGCAGAATTGGTTCTCTAAGTCCAGAAGTTGGAATGGAGTTAGGAATTGCTCACCTGCAGAAGAATAATATCTCCTGATGGAACAAAATCTAAGAAACTCCCAGGGACATGCTCAACACCTACAAATCCAAGTGCTTCTGTTAGTCATCGTCATGTTACACGAAAAACCTGATGTTCAAAAATCGTGAGTGTCAGGATGCAATCAAGAAGGACAAAGTTCGGACTGAAAAGTAATTTTTGTTTGAACTAAGCAACGCTAGTTTTCTACAATCTTCTGGAATCATCGACAAACCTGTTCAAAATTGGAAAACTTGAGGAAAATGTGAACATGCAGCCAGAATCTAAGAAAATGTGTTGGAGATTTTGTTGTAAATCACCACAAACCTACCGAAATCACAAAAACGAACATGCAATATTCACCAGAGTAGGTAGCCTCAACCAAATGCTAAGACCCATCCCAACGATAATCGAATTAAAGCAGGTCAGGAAACGATGCTTGCAGACTATCCAGCGAGCCCTACGTTTCAAAACAGATCACAAATCCAGGACACCCTACTTTGGAAGACCACTCAAAACCGTTTACAATAGTAGGAACATCTTGCCGGGCATCCTGCACACTCGCCAAACTGCAGATTCAAGTCACACATTCAAAATTATATGTCGCAGTGGAAAAGTTGGGGAGTTGGTGCACAGTCGAAATAACCCCAAGCGAGTCCACTTTGGCGTGGACCCGACAAAAGATGTGTGAGAGGAAAAGTCACTCACCAGGAATTGAGGGAGCAGTAGCAATAACTTGAGGCAAGTCGAAGTTTCGTCCTCGGATGTGAGGATGCTCGGCCACGATCGTGACCAAGGCGCCACCCACACCGCCACCAACGTCTACCACGCAATGCACATTCTTGAACCCCTCGTAACATCTCGCAACCACAGAACTAACCAACTTGGAGGAACACCGCATGGCCGCATTGAACCCTTCGTTGAAGTCCGGATTCACATTTCCGTAGCTCCACATGTCACTGCCGTTCGCAAGCACGAACGCATCCGCATCCTCCTCCACAGCTTCCCGGAGATGGTTGGATGGCCGGCACATTTCCGGCCGTTGCATAAACACGGCGAACGGGCTCATGTCGAATTCAGAGTTTGTGACGAAGAGCTTGGAGACTTCTGTGAGACCGTACCTGCAGTTCTTGGTCGTCAAATGTCAAAAAGTCTTCAATGAAGAATCTGAACATGTCAAGAAACTGGTACCCTCAAACCTCTTTATAGCCACCATCTCTACAATGTTATTCCAGAGTTTCCTGCACACTTGCCAACCTTGAAAGTAACCTTGAATGTTTCAATGTAGCCAAATCAGTTGATTCTTGAAAAGAACGCGTGATCATAAGATATGCAAAGTATAAGAGTTTAGTAGATTGTGAAGAATCACTACCTGGTGGGCTCGGAGTCTGATGCAGAGAAGATTCCCTTGTGGGCGAGAAGGCGAAGGATGCGTCCCAATTTCTGAGCAGCGTCGTGAGACTTGCGAGGCAGCTGGTCTGCGATCTGTTGCGGTGTGAGAGACTCCCCCGGCCCAGCTGCAGCCAGAATGTCAGGAATCTTGAGGTCCAGAGCCGCTTTGAACGAATTGGGGTAAGCGTGACTGAAGATGAGTTCAATAAAGACGTCGAACGCCTCCACATCCTTGCGTCTCACCTCCATTGTGAGGAATTCGGGACTCGAGAGCTCTGCAGGCGACTTGCCGTTTCTACAAGGAATGCACTAGTTTGAGAATAGATAATTCTAGCTTTAGAATTCAGAATCGTGTCCTTGTAGTTTGGATTCGGAAGCAAACAACAGAGCCTGGACGCTAAGCAAGAAGTGACGTACTTACTACTTTGGCGTCCCTATTCTCAATTCCCAATGGTTGCACTCCAGTGACTACACCACCGAACAGATGACAGTAGTTGCGAATGGCAGTTCCGAAGCTTTGAAGGGAGAATGCGAGGTCAAGGTGCGTCAGAAAGGATAATTTAGACACTTGCAGTCTCAATCAAGTTTTGGGGAGGCAACTTGCGCTGTAGTTTAACTTGACTCTGTATGACACATAGGGCGACTTTGTTTGATTCTAATGGCCACTTCACAAAGGCCATGGTGACGGGTCAGCCATAGTGACGGGTCAGCCATGGTGACGGGTCAGCCCCGTGACGGGTCAGCCTGACTATTGTATGGAGGCCTATTAATTATCCATTTCTCTGGATTCTCAACAAAGTTTCTCAATTCCAATCTCTCAACTTGGACAGACATAGTGTGAAGTGACCCACTTTATCTTAGCCATTTTTGCAAATCTGCAAATCCGCAGGTTTCATGCAAAACCGGGTTTTTTTGGGCCGCGTGTCAACTTGCTGGCTTCGCTGTATAGGCCAAAATTTGGGGGACAGCAACAGAGAGGTCAGAAACTCAATCTGGTGGGTAGAGCAAATCTCCTCAAAACAAAAACATGGATGCGAACTAATAAGGTAGCCTACCCATTTCCAACCCATTTCCAACCACTTCTTGAGTGGAACGTTCGAAATGCAGCGTTGTATCTACGATTTTCAGTGTGAAACGAGCAGCCCGCAAATGAGAGGAAACTTTGGGGGAGTCAATTGCTAGATACCCATTAGGACATCACCTTCAACAAATCAAGAATAAAATTACAACTGAGCACTTGGCTCATCGCTCAAACCTTCGCCATGAATGCAAACAGATGAGGGCACGACAATATCCCGCACCCTTGGCTGCGCATGTCAGTACTGGGTGCGAGCTTCAACAAGAAAGATGATCAGTAACTGGGGGCATTCTGCCAACACAAACTATCCACTAAACAAAGAGGTGAAAGAGAAATTGCAGTCTGAGGAAGGATCTTCAAGGCAACGGCAGAACGCCTCCTCGTCCATGGGCAATGCGGCAGGAAGGGGGCGATCAGGTGTGATACCCACCTACGTTCACACAAGAAACCAACATCAACATGCTACTCCTAGAACGTAGGCAGCCCTGTAAATTGTCACCTTCCGAGTTCATGAATAGTAAAGAACCTTGATGCAGTCATAAAGACATCAATCTTCATGTACAACTGACTTATGAACAGTGGAGGCAGTTCAGACATCCAGTGTTGAGAACGAAACTCAAATGGTAGAGTAAATGGTGAGTGGAGAGCTAGTGTACCTTGTCGATGTTGATATGACCTGGAGTTTCGTAGCGAGCAATAGTGACAGCCATGCCTGAACCATCAGATAACTGGAACACAGACTGTATTCTCCTGCTCACGAGAGATAATGAATTAAACAAAAAAATGAAATGCAAACTGAAGACTTACACGACTAACACTAAGGTAAAACGCAAGCGATTCGAAACACGAGACAGACACGCTTCATCTTCTATGGCAAACTCGATTAAATGGCGACAGTCGTTTTCTTACCCCTTGCCAAATGTCGGTTCCCCTAGAATTACAGCCCGCTTATTGTCCTTGAGAGCTCCTGCTAGAATTTCACTTGCACTCGCTGTACCCTTGTTCACCTATTCAAATATCCACAAATCGCTTGAAAAAAGAATGACAGAAGACTTACCGGAGCCTGCTTCTGACAGGTCTGGCATTCAACAGAGGACAGAGTCCTAACAGTATAAGGTCAACGATGTTGTTTGACTTCGAAAACTCCTATCATTAAAGGCGATTGCATAGAGGAGAGACTCTTGAACCAGCTCACCAATACAGCTAGAGGTTCTTTGGTAGAGATAGCCGAGTCTCCGTCAGTGTCATAGATATCTCGGACGCCCATGCTGTCGGCAATGTAAACAATGACGCCTTTGTCCAGCCTGGTGAAAATCCGAATGCAAGCTTAGCATCATCCTGCTAAAACCTTGTTGATGTTCGGAAGAAGAATATCCAGAGAAACTATTGAGCAAATACTATTTCTCTGCAATAATTGCAAGAGATTGTAGTTACAATCTAAAACAATCTAATTCATGGAAAAGATTAAAGATCAATGGTAATTTCTTATAACTTACCACATCTTTGCTATCTCGACTCCAGAAGGAAACAAGCCACCGCTGCAACAGAATATGACTTTCGCGTCAAAAGAGAAGTCATAATGTTCAGAGAACTTTGAGGGACACAAAAGAAGCGTACGTAGTCTACCATAAATAGAGTCACTGCAGCACCACTTTGTTTATAACGGATTTAATATGTTGCAAACACTTGCAAACATAAAACTATATAGTCAAGTTGTGAAGTAAAAACCTGTTATTACGGATGTCGAGTATGAATGCCGCTGCACCACTTTCTTGCAAAGTTTCAATAGCTTTCTTCACAGCATCTGCGTCGTACAAAACAAATAATAGTTAGAACACAACACTGAAAAAATGTAAGGAAAATTGCATTCATATCACAATCTATAAGCGAAAAAAAAGTTACTTTCTCAGCAACCGGAACATGAAGAAAATAGTCAGAGAAGATGGACATCAAAACTATGTTCTAGATGCCACCCAGTACGAACTCGAAGAAAGGGTTCCAATGCGAAGAAACATCATGCTTGAACTATATGAGTAATCAACACTCCTAAGAAAGAAGAAGCTTCATAGACGACATACTGGAGGAATTCTGATTGAAAGTAGAGAGCCGAATGTAGCCCAGCTTAAGTGGGGCTGATCCATCTATTTTTGGAACCTCACACAATCGCCATGTGACTGGATTCAGCGTGATTTTCTCTCTCCTGCCAAAACAATATAGGGGAAGTGATTGTCAAACCTTTTAGATCCTGCTTAGAAGTCACCACTCGAAAGTAGAATCGTTTATGTTGAAAAAAGGTAGAGAGCTTACGTGACAGTGATTGTCTTCGGAACTGTAGATTCTTTCTTCAGTAATGTAAGTTGAACTTCAGATTGTACTGGACCCCTGTTGCAGAAGCCAAAAAGCTGAGTATCATACTGCCAACGAGAATAAGCAATGATAAGGGAACATTACAAAAAATATTCTTCACTGCGTTATTTCAAGTAAACGCTGTGATGCTTCCTGGAGAATTTATGCTGTCTTTGTCAAATGTGATTATCTGCGCAATGGTGGAAAGGTTCCGGAAATGAAAAACTTACTGCAGACGCCTTGCTGCGTCATAGAGGCCCATGCCGTGTGTCGGGATACCATCGATAGCCATAATTAAATCTCCTGGAACCACTCCTGCACGCGCCGCAGGG
Source organism: Pseudoscleropodium purum (assembly GCA_963969395.1). Lineage (NCBI taxonomy): Eukaryota > Viridiplantae > Streptophyta > Bryopsida > Hypnales > Brachytheciaceae > Pseudoscleropodium > Pseudoscleropodium purum. Next base: position 14,053,224 of record OZ017802.1, read on the forward strand.
CCGCCTGAAACAGGAGATACTACCACCAAATCTTCGTTTGAGGTACTCGGGTCACTGGTGTTGAAACCAACTTCCAATCCAACCCCAGTCACAGCACCATTTGTACCTGACTGCATGACCAGGTAAGAATAAATAACACCCTTCAGCTCAAAAAGGAAATCTAACATAAAAATTGCAAAGATTGCTGTGAAGGTGCTCCTTTATGCAGGAGCGAAAATCAACTATTTCTAATAAAACCCTAGAAATCCGAACTCACCTGCAAGCTTTTGAATTTCTCGGGTTCCAGAAATCGAGTAAAAGGGTCGTCCAAAGTTGCCAGCATCTTTCGAATGGCTGCGTCTGAGCAACCACGGTATGCACAGAGCCAATCCTGATTAAAGCTGAGTCAGCTGACATCCCTGCTTGAACATGAAAGATGAAACAGGCAAGATGCAGAGCACGGCAGTAATAAACATCCGTGGTGACAATAGAGTCCCTGCAGAAATTTAGGTCTAGTGCAGCAGAGATGGAACTATCCAAACACGGCTTGGGTTCAGGATCTCTTCTGCATGCTACTAGAGAAATATGTATGTCTATGTAACTAATAGCTCAACATCTGCCATTAAGGACATGAAAACTTAAAGAACAAGCTTGATTTTAATTGAGGAGAAAGAAGATCGTACAAGTGTCCTCTCGTGTCGCCATCGGCTCTTTTTTTAGAGCATTTTCACGGTATCTAAACCAGCTCTGACCGTTGAATGATTTGTCCACATAAGCACGATCAACAGTCCGCCATGCCTCAAGAAAGAGAAGATTCTCTTCCGTCAATGACACTGGAAGGAAGCATAGAGTCACCTTATAAACCACAGATTCTTTAAAACTGGTTCTAGAAGTGAAACATGCCATCAGGTTCAGTTCAAAAGAAATGCCGAAAAGTGATTCCTTTGCTTGCGGCTAGTCACAGGATTTCTTGACGTAACACTGGAAGAAAAAAGCAATATCCATTACCCAATCGAATTTGACGAAATGAAACAATGGAAGAACGTACATGAGGGCTGAAGGGCAAAGCTCGCTAGGGCTCCAGTTACAAGCAAAGAACTGAGGATGAAAACTAAGCCGCGCCTCTTCATTGCAGCTTGGCAATGAGACTGAAATGCCTGCGAAAAAATAGACATCAGGTACAGGATACTAACATCGTAACGGACCTGATGCCATCTTCTGTATTAACCCATGTTACCAACAACAATTCACCTCTTCAAACACTTGGCTGACTTAATAGCAAGTAACGCAAGCACGACTTGGATAACTATCTACGGCCATTAAAGGATCATACAAATATCTGATCCTTGAATGGAAATAGGGTTGTCCACCGTCACTTATAGTGGTCTACATTCTCCCACTTTGAAATTGCATAAGAGATTCTTACGCAGTGATACAAAATTTCTCGTAACAGATTTGCCTCTTGAACCCAAAGTGATCTCTCCACATCTCTCTACTGATCTCCCAATGAAATCAGACTCCTCCTCATGTTCAAATGCTTAAAGTGCTGCAAATAAGACCCTCTAGCTTATTTCGAAAACTGAAGTCAAAAACAGCAGAGCAGAACAAAGGCTTGACATGTGAGTTTTCACATGATTTCACAGGGTTCAAAGTACTCACAGATGGCTCTGCGAATTCCACTGCATCGAAGTTGACGGGCGCCGAAGGCAGACACCACACCTGGCCTCCCCATCTGAGAGCCGTGATTGTCTGCCTCCGAACCCACCCGCAGAATAGGGAAGCTCCCCTCGACAAATCATTTGGCCCTTGCAAACTTGCAGATGCTACACAGCCTTGCCCTGAATGACCTCTCCTCGAGAAAATCGTCAAACTTTCCACGCTCCCCTTGATGGCTCTACAGGCACCCCTCCTCAGCGATACTATCTGCCAAAAGCAGACATTAATCTCACGAACACCACAATGCCCAATTCCTTTAAGGTAGAAAGTACTAATATCATTAGGACCCTGATCCCGTCCAGCAACAAATAATCCATTCATACACTTGGTTGGCCACCCATTAACAAGTTGGGAGTAAGCATGATATGGCTAAATAAATATGGTCACTGATCTTCGAATGGAAACGAAATTGTCTACAATCCCTTCAATAGTGATCTACAACCTCCTACTTTGAATGATTGCATAAGTAATCATCCTACATGAAGTGAGAAAGAATTGATCTGAAGAGAGTTTGGCTCTTGTACCCACAGTGATCTCATTAGTGAGTTCTATTGACTGATCTCTCAAAGAGAGCACACTTCTACAATTAGGTGCAATGAATAAAGTGACGGAAAGAGTATCCCCTAACTTCTCATGGCGAAAATGAGTTTCTACAGAAAGATTTATAGAGAGGTCAACTTTTGGAAATTGCACCTAAGCCTCGGGACTCCTTCGTCTCAATCCAATCAGCAAAGCCCTAAATCCCAGAAAGCAAGTAGAGACGAACCTGCAGCGTGTCAGTGGATGGCACTGCAGGGCCATTGCGGCACACTGCGAGAGAAGATGTAATCCCCCGAGGACAGTGGAGGCCTTCCGCCATGCCCCCTTATTTTCTCCAATCCACAAGCCCCTGTGAATGTGAGACAAACAGTGCAGATGAATTGAGAGCATTCTCTGATCAACACTGCCAACCAAAATAAAAAAGGACAGATCTTAAGCTTGCCTCATTCCGGAATGCAGCAATCGTGAAAATTCCACAAGCCTGTTCAAGAACGCATTTCTTTACCGTAGAATGACGCGGCAATCGATACTGATTATTTCTAAAAATACCAAAACAAAATTGCTGAAATGTTTAGACGATCAAAAACAATTCTCCTGAAATTCAACTACTACCCTGGAGGCTCCAAATGACTGGCATTTCACACAATAAATAAGATTTGAATCACATTTACAGGACAAGAGCAACTTGAATATTCTAGATTATATTTCCAACTTCCTCGGTCTAATTCCAAAAGTTTCAAATATTAATTGTTTCGGCATGGAAGTGTCAAATACTAGGTCACCCTCCGGTGAGTAAACATCTTCCCGTTTCTTCTTCGTATACAGCAATACCGTAATTCTTCCAGGTAGACGAAATCTAACCGGCGCAACACAGATGCACACCCTTAAAAACAGACCAAAATTTCTAAAAGCATAAGCAGAAGGTTCTTGAAACTAAAAATTTCAACCAAACTGCATTTCCACGACCGGTGGTTTGAATTTAAGTACGCATCCTCACCCTGTTTGTCACGATTGAGACTAAACACGCTCACATCGAGAAAAGGGAATTCCCATTCCCTGCAAGACAGATTTAAACCTAAACACTAATTCCCAAACTAGCTCAAAAATATTAAAAAAACGCAGTTACTCCGTAGAAACAAGCACGCACCTCTACTCGTCGAAAGTTAACAAACCCGCTCCCGTTGCACTTGATCACCACGAACGCACGGATTCCAGAACGAAGCCACCTTCTTACATTTGCAAATACCTTGACAACGACTTTGAAAAAAACCGAATTCTCAACTGCAATCGCGTGAGTTCAAATCTCACGGAACAAGAGGTGGAGAATTCGGGTGTCTCTTTGTGAGGAGATGATCTCCTTGCGAGCAATTGAAACTCGAATTAGGCTTTTTCTGATAAGACTCCAGCTCGGGAGTGACGGGTGGTGGATGGCGGAGCTTTTGGCGGAGGAGCCTGCCCCAGATAAATTCGCTTTCAGCTGCCCGGAGCTGCCCGGAGCTGCCCGGTCAAACCCTCCGAAGAACTTCCAAGCAAAGGACTGTTCCAATCCATCAGCACGTCTTCTCATCACAATCCCAAAATTGTTTCTTCCCCAATTTGCTCCCGTTCCCGATTTGCAAATCCCCATCTTTAACGCTCACACTCTGCTTTCACTAAAATTTCAGCAAAATTCAGCAAAATTTCAATTTCTTTCTCTAGGGTTCGAGTTATGACGCTTCTGAGTTCATTTGACGAGGCTTGAATCGGGCGTGGGATTGGATAGTTCATCAGGTGTAGGCATGGCGGTGGAGATCGTGGAGGAGGTTAGGCGCGACGAAAGACATGAAACATTCGAGAGCGATGGCAGGAGAGACGCCGAGGGGGAGAGTCCGGAGGACGACAAGGAAGGCGACATGTCGTGGAATTCGTCCTTCTCTTCTGCGTTGAAACTATCGCCCACGGAAATCGACGTCAACGGCTCCGATGACTTGCTTTGGAACGAAATTGATTTGGCCGAGAGGTAGGAGTTCGTCGATGTTGTCGAGTTTTTTTAGCAGAAAAGATTGTTTTTCAGTTTTAGCGTAAAAGTTCGTGCTGGAAATTTAGCAGAGGTGGCGAATTTTAATGTTCATGAAATTTCGAGCGGAGACTTTTGTTGTGAGTTCGAACGGACAGGGTTAGGGCTACGATGACTTGCCTCGGAACGATATCGATTTGACCGAGAGGTGGGAATTGGTCGAATATTGTCGTCAATTCAGTAGAAAGATTTCCTTACTCGTTTCTAGCGTGAAATGTTCTACTGGGAATGTAACAGAGGTGCTGAATCGTAAAACTAGTGGCATATTGGAGCAGAAATTTTTGTTGTGGGTTCAAACTGGCAGGTTTAGGGCGTTCAAACCCTAGAATGTAGGAAAGATTTTGAGTTTGGGTGAATTACGTGAGCAGGTACCTGTTGAGCGCCATGAATGAGGATGCAGCTTCAACAGCCACAACCGTGCTGCAAACTCTGTCTAGTCTCATGCACTCAACCAGCAGTGGAGGTGTGGACAACAGTGACGAGAAAGAAGAGGACGTCGAAGGGGTAATCGAAGTTGGGAAATCAGAGAATGAAGAGATGTTGGAGTGTGCGGGCATGGTGTTACTTCAGAGTTATCGTGCAATAGGCAGGTGAGCGCAAGGAAGAGACACTGCGATTGTTCTAGGCTTTTAGCTCTTTGATGTTTTTTGTTCTAGAGAAATTCTTTGTGATACCCTAATTTTATGGTCTACTGTTGCACTTAATGTGTCTTTGTGCTCCGTCGGATGGCAAACTTAGTGTGCTTGGAAATTTTTGAGGATGATCTGACGATGTTAACTGTCGCAGAGTTGGCGAGTTCTTTGACATTCTGGGAAAGCTCAATGTAGGAGTTTCCGAATGGCCACTAGTTCTACTGGAAACAGGGTACGCCCCACGTGCATTTCTTTGGATTCATGCTACACATCCTTTGGGATCCATTTTTCTCTTTCTTATTTTGGCATAGCCTACGTTACTCTCAATGCTTTTATGATTCCTATATGTCAACTGAAGCCAAACTTATCCTGCATTGCGTGGGAATTTTTTGCAAATTAACCCCCAAGATTGCATGCTCAATTACAAATTGAAAATATTCTTTGGAAGCTATTAGTTGATTGTAGGAACCTGCAAGACATGTTTCGAAATAAAAACGGAACAACTAAATCGGATATGATTTCTTCTTTCCATTGTAAATTCTGTTACGTTCGTTGGGGGGGTCCTCAATGACATTTTTCAACTCTTGTAGACATGGAAGCGACCACTGTTAGCCTCTTGGGCTCTTCACGGGTCAATGAATGAAAAGGCAAAGATTCACTAGTCAGACTTTTTTTGGTTCTGTAGGACCTGTTTGCAAATATCAGATGGCGCATTTCCTGCTGCACGGGCTGCGCTTGAAGAGTTTCTGGCAGTTCAGAGTACGTGTTTACCGGAAGAGAAGTATGCTGAACTTGTTGAACTCTTCGTAATTAAGGTGCTTGTAAAAGGCCTTCGGGAAATCGAGTTTGCTATGAACTGGTTGGAACGTGCAAATTTAACGGAGGAGACACGACTGGTGGGTCTACTTGCTTAATTTCTATGTTCATTTAGTTAGTTTTTTCGGTTATCAGGTAGTGCTCTGCTATGCCTTTTGAGGTGGAATGTTGAAATGCACATGACTTGGCGCTCTTCATAATTCAATTGAGAGACGGGGAATACGCTGATGCCTTCAACATTTATGCTTGGTATGAAGGTTATCTCGAAGAAAATCCAGGTACAGATGGAGCAAGTCAAGACCGCTGAGCCAGTCTCCAAACGAGACACCCAGTCCACCACAACTGCTAGTATCGACAACCCAAGCCTTACGCAATTGTCTTTCGAGTTTAAAAGTTCAGTGAAGTATAAGGAAACAAGAGAAAGCAAGGAGCTAGGATGGGAAGCAGATACTTGTCCAGGTGCCGATGAATCATCAATAGGGTCCAAATCGTTGGCCCTGTTGAAGAGGTTGAAGGTGTCTGAAGGTTTCTTTTCGTTGAAGACATTGCTGGAACTGGCCTTAGCGCGACTGGGTGCTGCTACCTCAGCATGTCATTCTCTTTCTGCAGTAAATCTGGAAGGAAGGGCACTACGTGTGGGTGCTCTTGTAGCACTCTTACTGTTTCTTTTCCTCAGACATCGGCATAGCTTTAGAAGGTACGATGACTGTCCTCTTGTCTTCAGGGGTGCCTGTATGTGACAATGCATGATGATGTGCCGTTTTGCTGCTGGAGTGTTGTTTTGAGGTAGGGACACCTGTAATCGACTCAAATTTACTGACCCAAAATTGTCAGCCTAAAATCTTAGACAATTCAGACATGTAGACTGTAAGAATCTGTTTTTAAGTGTTGGTTTTAGGTCATCTAGCATTAGAAATTTGAACCGTCATATCTTTTGCTTACATTATCCAAATAATGAATTCTTCGGTGTGCTAGAATTCTCTTTCATTCTCTATTAACTAGTATGTTAAAAAATTTATAAACAGTCTAATAATAGGAACCATGGTCAGCGTTAAAGTGGCAGCTATCGGTGTCCCTATCTCATATCTCATTTTTTTTGCTACCTCTTGATAAACGTACCATAATTACTCTAGTATTATCTAGTAATTATAGTATCTGTTCTCATTAGAGTATCACATCTGGTCTCTATCTTTTCTTAAATAATGTAACATTTGAAGAGGTAGTGCTTTGCCAAGCTGATTTACCTTGTTCTCTTTCTTGCAGGCTCGTAGGCAAATCATTCAGTGCCCTCAGAGTAGGATTTAGTGACCTGTGGCAGTTAGCATTTAGTGTACAAATCAATCCGTTGGCTGCTGCAGCATATTGACACCTTTTGAAGTTTCTTATTCTATGCATCCTGTGAGATAGCAAGCAAGTTTTGTCATTCGAACGCATCAGAGTGCGCGTTTCCAGTGTGGCACTTGAAGATGCGTGCCCACATTTTCCGAGGCCTTGCGGGGTTTGTATGAAGTGAACCGCCTCTCTCCCAAGTTCTCCCAAGTTCACTAACTGGGTTTGGGACAGAGCAGAAAGCTGCTCCAAGATAGAAGCGTCATCTTAGAGAAGTTTCTTGTAAATGATGGATTACTGGTAGAGAGAAATAAATCCAATCTTTCAGAGATTGGCTTAGCTGAAGAGTCTGTTCATTCTGAATCCCACACAAAAATCTCGGGAGATAGTATGAATGACACCAAGACTACAATTACTGGTACTTCATATTTGGTCAATAATACACTTATGGAGATTTTCTCTTCACAAAACTTGTGAAACTCAAGTAACTTTCGATTCCATTGTGAGGTAACTTTGCCTAGTTGTGACCCCTTTCTAAAACTAACCCATAGAGATTCTTGCCTAAAATGTTCAACCTTTGTTCAAGAAGACCTAGACAATTGAATTAAACAATTGAATTATATTGTAATAGAAACAATGCTCAATTGTATATTTGGATTCAATTAGGTATAATTAGCTTAGGTTTCAAGCTCTATTCTAATTTTTTTTTGCCTTACATCCCACTTATAATATTTACACTATCCTAATCTTCATCATTGACATTGTATAACACAAATAGGACAAAATCAAAACTATATAAGTTTTGTATTCTTTTATCTTTGAAGGAAATATGGATATGACAGAAAAACACAATTTAATATAATAAGTATATCCATGGGGGTTTGATCATAGAATAATGTAAAGGTCAAAAAGTCACTAATAGATGACTTTCAAGGTTATTGTAGAAATTAAGAATGCACCAATTGGTCCAAAAATTAGACCATTATTGGCAAAGTATGTTGGTAATAGGTCTTGTCACTAAAAAGTTCAGCATTTTTGATGTTCGACGTTTTTGCATATCAGGCTTAATATATCAATACTTGTCAAAATGTATTTGACTATACTTATGTCAGTGTTCAATAAGGTATTTGTTTTTGAATAGCATCCAAAAATATGTTCATGTAGTATTATAAGTAGTGTTAGCAACATGAATCTTGTAAATGTAAACGTATAATATCTATAGGCATGGTGGTTACACATTTGGTAGAGCTAGCATACAAGGGGTAGATACTAAAGTTTTGCTTTACAATGATATATACAAAGTGACACTTTAAGGACATCCACAATAGAGCTAGGGCAATTAAAGTTAATCACGGATATATGCATTGTCAATTGGAATATGGGTTGGAATAGGAAACAATGGAGGACTTGAAGGAGCTATGACACTACAACTACTTGTATCTTTCTTATTTTAATGAATAGGTGCATCTACAATTGATTTTCAATGTCATTTGTATGCTCCAAGTTGAAATTGGAGAAACCATTTGGAATGAAAGATCTTATTATAGCTTCTTGGAAAATGGTGCCTTCTTCCTTTGAGCTATATATGTCCCACCAATCGTGCCAAACTTATATGGAAGTCTAAAACCTCTACTACTACCAAACTTAGATAATCTGGGGTAGTCCTTTTCAAATATGTACACCAATGAGGCTCAAAGACTCCAAAATAGCGGTTGAAACTCCAAAAAATTGATTAGGAGACCAAAAAAGAAGATAAGATATAGATATTCTGAAGTAGTAGTTGAGATAATCTAAAATAATGGCTCACCTATTACATAACAATTGTTGAGAGACCAAAATAGATTCCCAAATAACTCACCAAGAGCTCTATATACAAACTAAAAGATTCCAAAATAATGTCAGTCATTCCAAAAGTACAAGAGAGATACACAAAAATAGCAAGCTAGAATACTCCCAACTAGTAGAGAAACCAACTTACAATACATACCATAGAACCACCCATCTTGTGTGTCACTTGTAGTGTTCCATCCATTAGGATTTTAGTAAGAATGAATGAATGAAAATTGTGTGGATGAGAACCTCAAGGAGATCATCTAATATATCTATAATATACTACGTGTGTTAAAGTGATTTTTTGGACCCCTATATACTTTTTGATAAACTATAATTTCAACCTATAATTTTGAGCTTAGTTTAAGAATGACTATAGGTTTCTATTGCCAAAAATTCCCAATTCAAATAACTTATGAAATGATTTGTAGAAGAGGTTGAAAAATGAACTGAAATGGCATGTTTTCCAATTCAAATATTTATAGAGAATACATTTAGATGACCATTACATCTTTATTCAAGGAAAATTAACTTTCAATAGAGAGTTATTTTTAGCAATTTTTTTGTTCATTTTTTAGACAATTTTTTCTTATATAAAATAGGGGTTTGAAAGTTATTTTCAACTCTACAATGTATCTTTTTTCTTCAAAAATTTGTAACTAATTATAATTAACAAATAAAAATACCAATAATTCACAACATAAATTTTGAAAGTAGAGGAATCTCCTCATATTTTTTCCTTTTTCTTTTATTTAAATTTCAGAACATAAAATAGGGGATCACAAATCTTAACGCATGTAGTTCCAATGGACACTCTAAGTGATCTCCCCGGGATGAGAACGTGGATGATGAAATCATGACACAATTTGCATTTAACATTAGAAATAAAATCAGGTTTACTTGGTGAAATTTGAAGTAATAAGGTATAGTATCTTTACCTTTTTATGAGACAAGTAAGGAAGATCTTTAGGATGAACCTAAATAAGAGACTCTATTTGTATATCACTTGTCCAAGAGTTGCCTCATCCACTTAAAGTAAGTGAGCCCATTGTGTGCAAAATAGGAGCAAGTCCATTGTTGGCAAAATTGTAATGGTGGTCTACATTCAAGTTTTGAATATACAAAACTAATATATTGATTTTGCCCACCATGGGCTTACTCCCATTTTGTACACAATGGGTTCATTTACCATAATTTCAAGCTTCTATAAATGATGTAGCTTCTCTTAGTCACTCATACTCACAGTGTTCTCTAAAAATTGTTGAACAAGAGATTTTGAAACAAAATTGCATTACATTCTTCTTCACTGTTAGAATCTTAGTCTAAAAGAGACAATTTTTACTTCTTCTTTTTTTAAAATTTTTGGTGTTTTCACCTTATTGTATTATTTTGACTTCACTATGGGCGGTTGAGCTCTTTTATGTCTTAATTTGCATAAGGTAAAACCACCCATAGTCAATCACTTAAGCAATTCTGAACATGATTTGGAGTAGTACAAGGCAAAGAAAATATTTTCCTATGTGCAAAGATAGAAATGATGGGGATTGCAAAAAATTTGGTAATTTAATTGCTTGAAATCAATTTATTGTGATTTTGGGAGGCAAAAAGTGCTCTTGATCCATACCAAATGTCTAGATTCTTTCAATTTCGATCATTCAAGAACTACTTTTTCACTCATTACTTCCTATTTTCTTGTTCACTACTTTGGGACATGTATCCTAAACTTATTTGTCAAAATCTTTAAAAAGAGAAAAAAAATACATTCCAAGCGTTGGTTGGAAATCTCTTCTAGCCTTAGTTGGAAATAACTACATCCTACAGGTTGGGCACAGGGCTTTGGTTGGTAATGGGTGCCTCTACCTTAACCCATGTGAATCAATGTACCTCCTACTTCCCCACTTCTATAAAGCATTTGCCTTTTCTCTACAGATATGGCATTAACCCTTGAAACACCAATGCAAACATTTTTTGTCCGATAGATGATAGAGAATCTTCCCTAATATGGACAAAAATGCAACAATTTGTCTTCAAAATTTTGTTGTAAAAAGGAGAGGCCTCCTAAAGTTGTTTGATTTTCAATGAATGCTTTGGATTTTTTTAACCCCTAAAGTTCCAAACACTGTTTTTTAATTAGCAACTACCATAGAAATTTTGGACAACTCACCAATCACCATGAATGAAATTTTCATTTTTTAGCTTTGAAATTTTTACACAACATGTGATCAAGGAGTAGCTTGTTAGGCCCAACAATTTTCATAACTTTTGACTACATGGTTAAAAATTATTGTATTGTATGATATGTAGTTTTGTTCCTCAATAGACAACTCAAAAAATTCTTCAAAATCACTTTTGAAGTTGGTTTTCAGATTTATATGTGTGTGGAAAGCTTTGAATCATTATATTTTGATTAATGAGATGAAAGCTGAGAGGAGCTTTAGTTTGCAAGCAATTATAGATTCTCTACTCTAAAATAAAATTTGAAGAGTTTACATAATTCAATTTTCATTATTTTTTGAAAAAAATAAAATCATGATATGTAGATTTTTTATTACAACATTACAATCATAGGGATTGGTATTTTTCAATTTTATAAGTAAATTCTTAACAATTTAGTATTTTGAATAATTCTCTACTTCTTTCTACTTACTATTTTTTTCTTATATGTTGTACGATTCCAAATCATTTGAAATTTTTCTGGTATGTACAAAATTCACCTTGAAGAATGAATCCAAAGAGGTACCACCATTTTGAACATTTTTTCATACAAATATGACCTTGTGAAGTATAACTACCCAATTTTTTGTAAGATCAAAAAAAGGAATTTTTGTCAATTCAAATGCTAATATCTTGCAATCTACACAGTAGAAATGGCAATTTAGAAACACTTTTTTGTGTGAACATGATTCAAAAACCTTTAGGGGTTAAGCCAATGATTCAAAACCCTAACCAAAAGGATGATTTCCATTGTCACCACATCCATCCTTTGAAGGTTAAATGACTTGTAAAGAAATGTAGGATACGTATGGACGAAATGGTCAAATACAAGACACTGGAATTTTGAAGAAAATGAAGAAAATGAATCAATCCCAAAAGCACCTACTAAATTTATTTTTTTTCCAACTTTAATTAATTATTTGACATGAAGTGCTGACCTTGATCATAGCTGGGCACTGATGGTATACCATCCAACATGGTTGGGATCATAATGTCTGTTGTCTGTTCTGTCAAGAAATAATTCACTAGTAAGAGGGTGCAAATTCCATGTGTTGCAACAACCACAAGACTCAGCGAAGGTTATGTACTGTAACTTACAGTATGCTCTTGAGTTCAAAATTTCCCAGTGTACCCTAAAGCAGAAATTGAGTCCATGTGCACCAATGAAATTGGAAATAGTTTTCTACCAATGGTAATCAATTGTATTTTCTTTTGGTATGACAGTCCATCCAATCACTTCACTTGGATAAGTGGGTGACGTCTTCTACTTTTCAAAAGTAATCATTTTTCTAAATTGCAAATTCAATTGCAATCAAAATCACAACGCCTATGTGTCCCCAGAGTTGCGGCAAAATGACTGCAATCACCTTCAAAGCGCTCATACGTCCATAATTTGGACATTAAACATAGGGCTTGCATGCAGTGTGTACTCCAACCAACATCTCATTCATCCAATGTAAATACTTGAATCTTGAAAAGACAACCTTCCTTAATGACCAATTTCATGAAATTACATTAAATAATATTTCTTTAAAAAGATATGAGCAAAAATGTGCAAAAAATCAAAAAAGAATTGAGGCATTAAGGGATTAAAGTTGAAAGAGACTTTGAAACTTCAAATCAATCAACAATGAAGGTCAATCCCCACTAGTTGCTCATGAAGTTCTAGGATGAGACCATGAGAGATATTGTTTCAGTCTTTCAATCTACGCAACCCCAAGAATTACTGCAAACCTTGTTTTTCTCACATCACAAAGAACTACAATCTATAAACCCGAAGTATAATTTTGCCCACAATGGACTCAATTACATTGCATTACAGTGTAATGAAGTTTGTAGAGAAAAGATCCATGACCCTCTCAAGACTTAAACTAGTCCATTGTTAGATTCTTCATTGCACTAACCACCTCACTATTTGGGAAGATTTTGGAGTTTTCAAAGTAATTTGCCTTTTCTTTGTAGAAGGGCGATTGCAAGAAAGGGTGTCTGTTTTTTGTCACATTTGGCTAAGAACAAACTTTCAAGGGTGTAGTACTATGAGTACTATGAAACAGAATAATCTCAACCGTTGATTAAGAAAATCGACAGCTAAAAGTACCGTTTTGAGTACTATAAGTACCATAAAGTACTGAAATATTATTGTTTGGAAAAAAACCTAGATTGTCACAGAAAATGGATACAATGAGGTTTGAATTAATAATAAATAAAAAATCATGATAAAAAAATCTAAAAATTGACCATTTGTAAAGACTTCTTGGTAATCATATTTCATCAAAAAAATTAAGAAAAAACCATCTTCACTCTTTAGAAGTGCGCACACAAAGGCCCCCTGTTTGCATGCATGTGGACACCATAAAATAATGTTTTTTTAAGTTTTCTTTTGGTGGACACATGAATCTCTAGTGTGGAATATCCCACAAAATTTTTAGCTCTACATCATAAATTATGGGCACTCCATAGTACTAAAATATCCTAAACTACAAAGTGTGACAAATTAGCTAAATTAGAATTTAATTATAAAACGATTTTTGGAAATTTCTGAAAAATAAGTATTCTCTTCATCAACAAGTTTTTCATCTTCAATAAAAAGTTCAAGTACATCGGCTTTATTCTCCAAAAGTTATGGCCAAACTAAATTACACAACTTGAAGTGTGATGAAAAATAGTACCACCCTTTCTTGCAACTACCCAGAAAGAGCCCGTTTTCTTCCCTAAGTGTGTTGTTTGCATCCTCTCCTTATCAAAAATTTTCCTAGTTCATTTAATTTTTCCTAGTATCAAATTCTCACTAGCCACTTTCCTTCAAATTCAAATTTGTAAAAATTACAATCAATCAATTGATTTGTAAAAGTTTCCTCTTTTAAAAACATGTTAGTTTACATACTTCTTTGATTGCCTTTGCAAAGTACTTCTTTGAATTTGTAAGCAAATAGCAAAACTTTGTACCATTCTTCTACAACAAAATGACATCTACAAGTGTAAAGTCAAACTCTCTCTTGCCCTTCCATAGAGGCTCACATAACACTTTTCAAATTCAAAATTGTCATGCAATTTTGGTTCATAATCTTTAAAGAATTCAACACAAAAAAAGCATGTCTATAAATAGTGGTGTTTACGCATTGGTACTTCATTATCTCTACAATGATAATTAGATTAAGGTATTTTCAATATCATTGATGGGCTCTAGTTAATAGAAGCCCACAAGTTTACAAATGTTGTCTCCATCCACTCAACAAACCCTTGCAATTTGAAAACAAATAATTCTCGCTTATAAGTTATACAATCCACCAAGGAAAGTATGATTGAAGTTTCTTCCTACCCATTTTCCTTGTGCATGTTGGTGCAAAAGAATATCCAAGAGCACAATATCTTATGAACTCAATTCAATTTGCTTTTAAGGCATGTGAATATGTTTAAGAATTTTAAACACATCAATCTCATCATTGTTGTCAAATCTAGCATACAAAGCGCCATACACAACCTCAACATATAACTTTTGAAATTAATGATAGGACAACCAATTTAACATTGTAAAATTTGAACCCCCAAATTTTTCTATGCAATCAACAAAGGTAACAAGGTAGGGGTCGAATTTTAAGTACATGAAAAATTGTAAAAGGATTGAATGTGTTTTGATTCAAATTACAAGAAAAAAATCTTAATTGAAGCAATTTTCATCTTCATAATAGGCCCTATTAATAAAATGCCAACAAGTTTACTCTAGGAGATTTTAAACAACGTAGACAACATGTGCAAAATGTTTAGAAAGAAGTATAAAACAAACCATTTGACGTTACTCAATTTTCTAAAGAGAGGGTAGACCCATCATCTTGAGAGGGAGGAATATCATGCAAAAAAAAAGTACTAACTCCAAAAAGTCACATAATACAATCTTATCCTACTACCTATAGCCAATTAATTTTATGATGCCTTTTTAGAATTTTATGAGAATATTTTTAGTTCATTTTGAAAGGCTTGAGGGGCCTCTTTTTTGAAGAATTTAAAAACCTACTAACCAAAGTATTCAACATGGAATCTTGAAACCAATAGCCAAGGTTAGTTTAAAGAACTATACAATGGGTAGAAGTCATGGAAGGGTTTACCTTCTTGAGTTAGGCAATCACTCCCACATGCTTTCTGTGAGCCTTTGAAAGTATCTTTTGTTTAGTTTGTGACTCACTTACTATTGAGAATTATAAATTCGGATTAGATAAATGTTAATACAATAGGAATTTTATGCAATTTATTGTTTAGAGGCAATATATTATGGTAAAAAGTTAGATGATAAAATGTTAAATGAACTTAGAATGAAAATAAGAAATATATATTATCATAATAAAAAATGATGTATAAAAGTTAATGAAGGTCAAGAAAGAAGAAGAAGACTAGGCAAACAAAACTTAGGTAGAAGATGAAGATTAGGTAAATCAAGAGTATGAGGAAGACAAAAATTAGACAAATCAAGTTTAGAAGGAGGTTGAAGACTAGGTAGATGAATACTAGAAGGATGAAGATGTCTAGAAGAAACTTGTTTTTTATACGACGAGCCCTAATTTTTTTAAACAAATTTTTGGTGATGTTCAATGCAACAAATCCATGTTTTTCTTTCAACAAAAACATCAAGCAAACATCAATGTTGACATAAAACATTGGTTTATTGCATTGAACATCACACAAAATCTGTTAAAAAAATTAAAGTTCATCACATAAAATGTAGGTTTTTCCTAGTTGACTAAAAGTTAGGGCTAGGTTTTTTACTCTCTTTTCTTTTCATCTTTTGCTCTCTCTCCTCCTAGGGATTAGACCCTTGCTAGTAGATATTTTTTTCTTGATGTTATGGGAATAAAGGCTATAAAGGGATAGAAAGATGTAAAAGAGGTTAAACTTAGTGAGTTTAGAGGGTTTATAAAGCCCAGTTCCTAGGTGACACTTGAAGTCCCACTACTGTTAATTCTTTGAATTGGAATATACAATCTAATAATTTTATTAGATAAATCACTTCTCTCTCAATGGCTAGCTAGTTCATTGCATTCCAAGTTATAAATCATTAGTTATGAATTTCTAAAGTGAAGTCCAATCTTCAAGTAATAGAGTGCTAATAGTCCCTAAAAGTCAATTCTTGAGGCAAGGCCAATCTCAAATTCTCCATCTAATATTTTTCCTAGATAGGTCTCTTCTTCTTTGGTTATAGTTCATTTGTTTTATTGGGGAAATCCCTAATCTATAGTTGTGGGAAGTTTGACTCTTTGCCTTTGATTACTAATTCTTACATATCTTTGATGGTTATTATTGTTTAATAATTTGTAAATTTTTTTGTTCTTTGCTCATTTTTATACCTTTAATAGGTACAAGAACTTTATATGGTATGTTTTTTTCTTTACAGATTTTCAATTTTTTTTAATGATTTGGCACACATATGTTAATTTTGTACACATTAAGTAATAAATTGACTACCTTAAAAGATTAAAAAAAATAGTCTAATGTGCCTTTTACATTTGGATCTTTGGTCATTTATCACATTGATGGATCATATAACTCAAGGAGGATGACAATTTTCAAATTTCAAATGTCATGATATGTATACAACTCCCACCCTTCCACCCACTATGTGTGGATCTTTAATTAGGTTTATTTCTATAACCATGGTTTGGTTAGTGCCTATAACCACACCCATTAATGACTTCAAAATGTCTTTCCTTCCAAATTTGATGAATATACATGAACTCTTCTTTGCCACTTTTCACATCTTGTGTTGCGGCGGTTTATTTTGCTTGGGGTTGTGTGGATATTTTAGTGTGACTTTCAAGCTTCCAATATTTGAATTGAACACTCCAAGAATGGCACAAGTGAAGGCAAAGGTCTTTTTTATTTTTTTATTTTTTAGGAATGTGTTTCATTATTTTGTGATATATGTCTATTGATTTTCTTTATACTTTAGGTTTATTTAGATTTGTGACAGAAATAGCAATTTGCTATAGTTGAAGACACCTTGTGCATCTTCACTAACATTATATGGGGTTGTTTTGTGTTATGGAACAAGCACATATGAGGCTAAGTTTTAGACTTGGATTTTCAAATCTTTGATATCTTGGAATGAGCTCCTTTTCAAGCATCAAATATAACTTTATATTATAATGCAAGACATATGGATTGTTGTTTTCTTCGAAAATCCCTTTTAATAATTGATTTAGCATATATTCTATGTAGCCCCATAATATTTTCTATGGCAATACTCTAATTATTGGTGATAAGAAATTTGATAACTTTTATATAAAATAACAAGTCTCTTGTTTTGATTACAAGTTAGGTTATGGTGAGATGAACCTTTGTTTAAGGATGTTTCTGTCTTAGTTCTCTCTTTGAATATTGGTCTCATTCTATTTTGAGTTGTAGATCATTAGTCATGAATTTCTAAAGTGGAGTAGGATATTGAAGTGGTAGAATGCCAACAACTCTAAAAGTTAGATATTAACTTCTAAAGAACTAGTATGTGTTTTTTGGCTACATAGCAATTTTGGGCAGGTACGTGTAATTGATAATTTTAATAATTTTGGCCCACATTTTAATAGAAGGTGGATAAGAGAACTATCTTTACTATCTACTAAGTTTCATAACATTTGAAAATATCAATCAAAAGTTAAAAGCGTAATATATTACTTTTTTTGTAAATGGGTAGTCTAGGCAAATCTAAAAAAATCACTTTTTTCAAAAACAAAAATTCAGAATTGATTCTCTAAAATTACATATACTTGGAAAGCTTTGAGTCATTCTATTTTAATTAATTAGAGTCAAAAGTTATGAGGACTTTTTGTTTGCGAGTAGTTTAGGATTCTCTATTCTAAAATAAATTTTGAGGTTTTTTATTTCACTCAATTTTCAATATTTTTGGAAACAAATAAAATCATAGAATGTAGATTGTTTATTACAACATTGCAAGCATTGGAATTGGTATTTTCATTTCCATAATTAAACTCTTAAAAATTTAGTATTTTCAATCATTTGCTACTATTGTGTTCATTCTATTTTTTTCCTATATGTTGTAATATTCTAAATAATGTGAAAATTTTAAAGCATGTAGCCAACTTGTCTAGAAAAAGGAATCCAAAGAAGCACTATCATTTTGGACATGTTTTCATACAAGAGTGAGCTTGTGAAGTTAGCTGCCCTATTTTTTGTAGTGCCAAAAAAGTGATTTCACTGAATTTGAATGTTTATATTTTGCAATCCATGTAGTGGAAATTTTTGAAATTTTTACCACATGTTCTTAAGTCATTACATTACAAGATCCAATGGTTATATGTTTCAAAAACAAATTTAAAAAATTTAGTAGTGGTACTAAAAATGGCAGTTTTAAGCGTTTTCAATAAAAAAAAAATATAGTCATAGAACTTTAGGGGTTAATTCATAAAGTACTATTATCCCCTTGGAAAAAAAAAATGAACTTTGGACAGGTTTCTATGACTTCAATTTTTAATGATACTTTTTGAAACTTTTTTATAAAATCAATAAACTTTTTAGCTTTGTAAAAATGATTTTTTTTTATTACAATTGATACCTAGGAACAAAATTTTTGCCATTTAAAATATATTCTCTACATTACTACGTAGAAATTTTTTTTTAATGAAAATTAAATTAAAAAAATTTCTTCCTATAGATTATATTTTTGTTGACATATGAAGCTTTGATTCATTCCATTTGAATTAGTGATGTGAAGGTTATGAACAATCTTGTTTTTTGGGCAATTAATGTTTTTTTTAATCTTTTCCCTTAGAATTTTAACTCAATTATTTAATACAAAATTTTTTAATTCAAGGTCCATACTGCAATTTTTTTCTACAAATGGTAGTCAAAATCATCTGAAATTGTAGGCTAGTGTTCAAAATAATTTTTTTTCCAACTTTGAATGCTAATATCTTCCAATTTGTACTATCAAACTTCATTAAATTCTTTCCACATGATTTCACACATATACAATACAAGATCCTACAAATAGATTCTAAAAAAAATATTTATTTTTGTTTTTTAGGATGAATACAACAAAAATGGCAATTTTGAGTGGTTTTTGACCAAAAAAATGGTCTTGGTCCTTCAAGGATTAAAGCAAGGGTGATCTCAATCTTCCCATCTTGTATATTTTCTAGTTAGATCTTTTCTTCTTTTCTCTTTGACTAGTTGTTTCATTGCATTTACTATTTGAGGATGTTGATTAGGGTGGTTTGAATGGTTGAGGCCATTAATGTTGAGTCCATTGTCCAGAGGTAAAAGTTTTCATACCCACCTTGCTAGATTGTAGTACAAATCATCTTAAGGGTTTGAAAATTGTCATAATTCCCATCATATGTTTTTTCAAGCCTTTGGAAGATTGTTTCAAGGGTGTTCCTAAAATCAATGACGCTAGCATGTAAGCATGTGAGCATGAGTTTGAGAGCGGTGAGTAAGGGTTTTGTAAGCTTAGAGCCTAGAAATTTAGAATATGATGTAATTTCTAATTTTATTTGTTTAAAAATCAAAAGACTAATTTTTTTCTACAAAATTCAATGAATTTTGGTGAATTTGACCTACTACTACAAGACCCATGACTATGGGTTTTAGATAAAATCCTTGGGAAGTTGGTGCTATACAAATATTGGATGTTTTGAAATTTATATCATGTTTGAGAAGCTGTCCTAAGGTGGGTTGATCAAGTGAAAGTACAAATAATATAGAATCAAATCTAAGGATGAGAAGAAACAAATGTAATGAAACTATCACAAGACGTACAAAATTGTATATATAATAAAATATTATTTTATTGCAAAAGGGAATACACATTAAAATATAAATATAAGATTTTGCTACTTGCACTTTAGGGATTTTGAAGATAATATATCGATACTACATATCTACTTCAGATCATGCTAATATCTGTCAATTTTGCATCCTTGTATTGTTTGCAAAGTCTTTTGTGAGTTTCTTGGAACTCTAGTCGAATGAACTTCTCTATATGTCTCTTTAGCAAAATTATATAATGCAATAGATAAGAGTGCTTTTGATCTTGCATTGGCTCTTACTTGTTGCTACTTCCATATACCACACAAACATCATGCCAATTGACCATTCAATTATCAACTATGAACCCCTTGAACTTTGAAAAAGAAATTTCATAGCATGTCATGACAAAGTTAAGGGATCTCTACATTTGTTTTTGTGATTGAGCATCCTCACTCATCATGTTGCAAACGCAAAATGATAACTTGAACTCAATAAAACTCAAGGTCATATACTTAGGTAGTCATCAATGTCCATCCCTTGATTTTCTTCACATGATCGAATATTCACCAAGAATTCTTTAAATCTCTATCATATTGCATTCACCTTACCAAATCCACATTTCTTTGCAGACCTTTCTCAAATATCTTGAAAAGGTAAATATTATTCTTACTTTATTCAAGAAACACATTATGTTGAAATCTTGAATAAAGGAATATATACTTTTCATTTACAATAAAATAATGTTGTCAATGGGTCCTCTACTTACACAGTGATAGAAACTAGAGTTGATATATTGAATACTTGATGAACTAATCTCTTCATAATTTCTCCATGGCAACCTCAAAGGTCTTTCTCGGGGAGGGACTTTTGGTCACTTTGTAGTTCTTATCCAAACGATTCAAATGCAAGAAATTACTTGCTAGCAACTAGTTAAATGGATGAATTTATTGCGGTTGATGTTTTTGACACCTCTTAACCAATTAGAGATGTTCAATCAATAAAATCACAATATATGCCTTTATTCATAAAATGATTGTGAATACCAATGTAGATACAAGTTTTAGGAAGACCTAAAAAGTTCAAAATCCTATGCATGCGTCAAAAACATAGAACTTTGCTAAAAAGACATCATATAAAAAAGAGATTCACCAATCATCTTGCACAAAAAAAATCAATTGGGATTTTGTCCCACCAACATTGAATAGTATACTGTTGATGACAACATAGAAAGTGAGTATTTGACCATGTTGCACATCATGTTCTATCTCTTTTATCATTCTGTTCTTAAAAAATGAAATCAATACTTTGACTTTCAATTATTTTCTCCACCTATAATGAATAGTATAGTGAAAATAAATTATGGTTAACACTAAAAAGTCATGAATAACCAAAGCAAATTGATTCAAAACTATAATGCAGGAATAGTTGATACAACATGTTTCCAAAGAAAATTTAAAATGTATCTAAATCGAGGAATGGTAACCACAATCTCAAAATCATCATTAATGATAAGCTCCAACAGCTCCATTTATTTAAGCCCTCCATCAACATCTATGAAGCTCTATTTTTGAAAAATTGAGAACATGTACCAGTTACATCTTCCTTCCAAAAGAGACATAGAAGTCTCTGAATTTGACATTTCATCAACAAGGTGATGAACAATAAAAAAAAGTGAATTTTTTTAAACATGTACCTTTAGCTTGTATTGTCCAATTGAAATACAAAACAACCACAAATTGATACCTTATTAATGAGGCCATGTTCTACAATCCAAGCTAACACTTGGAAAAAAATTGACAACATGCATCTCAAGCTTGTACCATACTTGAATAGGAGGTTTTGTACTTTGGTGCCAAATATTTAAATTATTTCCAAAATGAACTTCAACACTTTATAATACCATCATTGAAAAATTTAGCATTAGAATAAGAGAATAAAATAGTTTTCAATAGCCACTTCACAATAACTTAAAACACTATTTATTGTAAGTTGCTATAGGAGAAGACAAACTCTTTATTCAAGTGTGGTGGTAGGAAGTAAAAAAACCCATGTGAAATATGTAAATTAGGATTAGTAGGAGCTCAATTGCTCATATCTAGTTAAGTTAAAAGTAGAAATTGTATTCTATGTAGAACTTTAGACATCATTTAGGTATATAATAATAATCTTTTAAAGAAAAATTTTGAACTCAGAAAAGATGTTAAGCCAAGATAAGTTTCATTTCCAAAAATCCGTTTGAGATTTCAATTTTCCAATCAAAAGTTATGGACAAAACTCAAAGAAGGGTCGGAAGGATATTTTCTTTGACAATTTTAAACATCCTCTTTGAATTTTGTGTACAACTTTTGATTAGAGGCTTGAAATCTCAAACGGATTTTTGGAAATGAAACTTATCTTGGTTTAACATCTTTTCTGAGTTCAAAATTTTTCTTTAAGAGATTATTATTATATACCTAAATGATGTCTAAAGTTCTACATAGAATACAATTTCTGTATTTTGACAATCAATGGTCAAACTCATTGTCAAATTGTCATATATCTTTTGATGATTCATGACGGACATTGTATTTTATTATAAGTAGGTCTTCTCTACCTTCATCATTGAGAATCTATTAACGAACTGCTTTATTCAGTATTCTGTCTTGAATTTTCTTGATGGTTGGTAGTGAAATGATAGATGGCATTTGAATTAATTGATTGCTATTGTTTGTTTTTAAAACTTTTAGTAAACCATCTTTACATTTTTTTGTAGATTTGGTTGTCCAATTGAGACCTATTGAGGTCATATTCTACAGACTAAATTAGCAATTAAAAAAAAATTGAAAATATACACTTTAAGTTTGTATAGTCCAAGTGAGACATTACACTACCAAAAATTGACACCTTGTTAATGAGGTCATGTTTTACAGCCCAAATTAGCAATTAAAAAAGCTTATATTGTCCAAGTAAGACATCACACAACCAAAAATTGACATCTCATTAACGAGGCCATGTTCTACAACCCAAGTCATTAGTCAAATTTTCTTTTTGAAAAAATAAATCCTAAGCTTCTAATGCCCAAGTGAGATACAAAACAATTGAAAATTGATACCTTGTTAACGAGGCCATGTTCTACAGCCCAAATTAGCAATTAAAAAAACTTGTATTGTCCAAGTGAGACATTACACTACCAAAAATTGACACCTCGTTAACGGGGCCATGTACTACAACCCAAACCAACAATCAAAGAAAAAAAACTTGAAACCTATACTTTAAACTTTTTACGTCACAATGAAATACAAAACAACAAGAAATTCAGACCTCGTCAACAAGGCCATATTTTATAGCCCAAACCTACAATCAAAGAAAAATATTTGAAACCTACACTTTAAATTTGTTACATCTAAGTAAGACACAAAGCAATAAGAAATAAGACCTCATCAATGAGGCCATGTTCTACAACCCAAACCAACAATCAAAGAAAAAAATTTGAAACCTATACTTTAAACTTATTACATCTAAGTGAGACACAAAACAATAAGAAATAAGACCTCGTCAACAAGGCCATGTTCTATAGTCCAACTAGTAGTCAAAGAAAAAAATTTGAAAAGTAAGAAATTGAAAACTTGTCAACAAGGTCATATTCTATAGCCTAAATGAGCAATCAATGAAAAAAAATTTGAAGCCTAAACTTTAAATTTGTTATGTCTAAGTGAGACACAAAACAATAAGAAATTGAGACCTCATCAACGAGGCCATGTTCTACAATTTAAGCTAATAATCAAGAAGAATTTTAGAAAGCAACTTAAAGCACGCATTGTAAAATTATATCATTAGAGTAAAAACCTAAACAACCCAAAATTGACCCTTCATTAACAAAGTCCTATTCTAGAATCTATGCCAATGTAAAAAAAGATTTGAAAATATGCACCTAATCTTGTAGCATTCTAATGAAATACAAAACAATGCAAGATTGACACCTCATTAATGAGGCTTTGTTCTACAACTCAAATGAGTGATTTAGCCCATTAAAAATGGCAAATAGTAAGGAGTTTTGGTGGCTTTAATTTCCAAAGCATTGATGCCTTCAATGCATTTAAGGACACCCTCCCTACCTTTGCCACACTTTGCTCCATCCTTTTGCAACAAGGTACTCCTTAAGTTTATAGTAGCAACAACAAGTATTGCAAAATAGAAAAAACTATGCAAAAGCAAACCCTAGCCTAGCCAACAAGTTCTTCTTTGGTCTCAAATAAAAAAATAAAAAAAGCAAGGAAGAAATTGGTAGATGTAGGACAAAGGAATCTTGTGAATAGATTTTGTAATTTTGAAGATTTGGAGTTCAAATGTTTTTTACACATGCATTATAAATTTATAACTCACCTCAATTTTTTTCAAATTTTTTAGATTCACAAAAAATTTTACAAAAATTGTCAAAGTTCTTTGAAAATATATAGGCAAGATTTGGCAAAAAATATTCCAATTCTAAAGACTTCAAGTGGATTTTTGTATGCTAAATTTATTTTTAGGCTAGCAAACAATCAAAAATTCTCCATTTTTTCCATGTTGTATATCATTGGAATTGTCTTCTTAGATTGAATGGTATAATGTCTCATATCAAATGCACTTCTAACAAATAAAAATATGTATATGTAAATTGAACTCCTCATAATCTAATGACTTTAATTTTGGTAGTAAACAAATAAACTTGCCAAATCTGTACTTCTTAGAGACATGTTATTTTTTGGTGTACTTGATTGGCATCCATCTTTTTAAATTTCATCCACACTATTAACCTTCAAAATAATTGTTTTTTTAATACTTTTTATCAAACTATCTCCATACTAAAAATGCCCAACTTCAACTCCATGATCTTCATAGGACAAGGTCCAAACAGTGCTTTTAATTTCAGTATTATTAGCCTTTACAAGCGTTAACCATTTTCAAATTTTCTAATTGTTTCTTACTAGAAAAGAAAACATCCACCCTATGTTTTCTTCCTATAAGAAGCCTTCGGCATCCCTCCAGCTTGAAAACACTACAAGAAAACTAATTTTTCTATTTTGAAAGCAACTTTCCAATCTCTCCAATATATAACACTTTGGGAGTCTAATGAATGTATTCTCAACCAATTAATTAGACCTTCTCACCTTCTCTAAACAAAATGGAATCTATTTACTAAGACATAAGTGGTCACTAGAATCATCCTTTTCTTCATTCAATTGCCTCATGATCACTTACATTTGAAGATATCACCCCTACAGTAAAAGAAGCCTCCATTTGGTGATTTTTGATGTCCTTTAATCTCTGAGTGTTGAACTATTAGAAGTAATAATTTCAAGGATTGCATAATGGTAACTAAAATAAAATAACTCAATTATAAGCCATGCATAAAATCTTTAAATGTAAGTCTGTCAATTTAAATTTCAAATTACTTCAATCCAATATATGAAACAACCAAAATTAAAATGTGCTACTTTATAGTCATTTACCTACTATTACAAAGAAGCTTTTGGATTCTTTTACACAAGCACTATAAGAGAATAGTGTCTATTTGGGCTACTACAATCTTACGCATTATTACATTCTTGAATTCTTTTGTATCCTTCTGATCCTTAGTGTAGCGGTAAAGGTCATCATCATTCTATTTGACATCCATTCTAAAAGACATCTTTATTTTAGAAGACAACTTCTAGGAATTTTTGTGGATTGAATCTTTTTTTCTCAATTGGAAATATGGTGTAGAACTTAAATATAAAAATGCAATTAGAACTTGTAAATGTTAGTGTGAGCATACTTAGAAATAAATTCAACAAATCTTCGTAATGCTTGAAAAGAATTATAAATTGTAATTGGAAACAATACTCTCTCTAAAATGGTTTCATAATATGATGTAAGCACATTTCCCTAGTTTCCTAGAAGTTACAATAAACCTTGGATTTAAGGTACTTTGTATTTGAACCTTACCTTAAATAAATAATCATAATTTGTAATCATCATAATTATTTTTCATTCAATGCTATAAACAAAAAATGAATTTCATCCAACAAAGTTAAGTATATAAATTCATCCAATTCCATTCATTAACATTCATCTTCTTTAGTTACATTTGTAGGCATATATATTTCTATCCTATACCACAAACATAGACATCTTATAGTAAAAATTTTAACCTATGACCAAGAAAAACTCATAGCTCATAGGTACCACTATCTACAATCATAGGTCTTTATTCTAAAAAAATTAGGTTCACAGGCTTACACTCACAAGCTCACAAACTAGCACCCCTATTCCTAAAATTGTAAACAACCGTGGGGCTGGAAAGACTATAAAAATATTTTAAAATATTTAAAATATAAATATATGATAATAATTTATTGATAATTAATTAATTATTATTATCAGATGTGGCAGGGTCTCAACCATGTCAAATTATTGATGTTGAAATGATGGAATTATTAGATTATTGAGATGATGGAATTTATTCAATGAACTTGGTGAGAGTGAAGGTAGAGAGGTTGCTTTTATAATGTAAGACATTGTTTGTCATGAATCTTCAAAGGGTATGGAAAAATTTGAAGATAGATTGAGAGATTGACCACTCATTTTTAAAACATAGGAATTGTATTTGAACTATAATTTTAGACCTCATTTTGTCATAGTAGAATAACTTTTACCAAAAGACTTTGTGTAGGAAAAGCTATTAAATCAAGCTAAATTTCATCTTAAATTTTTATT
This sequence comes from Pseudoscleropodium purum, assembly GCA_963969395.1. Classification (NCBI taxonomy): domain Eukaryota; kingdom Viridiplantae; phylum Streptophyta; class Bryopsida; order Hypnales; family Brachytheciaceae; genus Pseudoscleropodium; species Pseudoscleropodium purum. Next base: position 14,079,804 of record OZ017802.1, read on the forward strand.
TATTTATTTTGAGCCTTCAATTAAAAGTTATGGACAAAGCTTAGAGAGAATGTTTAAAAGTGTCAAAAAAATGTCCCTTCCAATCCCTCTATAAACTTTGTCTATAACTTTTAATTGAAGATTTCAATCTCAAAAAAGTTTTTGAATATGAAATTCAAATGAATTTTCTACATTAACTTCATTCAATGTTTCTAAAAAAAGTTATTCTACACTATCTAAATGAAGTCTAAAATTTTACTTTGAACACAATTTTTGCTTTGACTTGACTATGAGCAGTTAAGGTTCTTTTGAATCTTACTAATGCCACATGGGTTGTTTACTTCCTACGATTCCACTTGTGTAAACATCTTCTCTTCTGGTTGTTCTACACATTGAAAGTAGGGTTTTTTGATAAAGTGTCAGGGTGGCGATCACTAAAAAGTTGGTAAAGCATAACATTTTGCATTCATCCATCTTCTTGACCAAAAAAACACTTTTCCATCATATCCATGCACTTTTTCATCCAAATTTATCAACTTCATCCACATTTTAAATAGAAATTGAAAATTTATGGCAAAAAAAATTATTTTTATTTGGTGAAAAGTACAAATATATTTTGAAATGGTGCAATTTGGCCACATTGTGCCAAAAAAGAAAGGGTTGATTCAAACTAAGTGATTTTCAAAGATGTGTTTAAGAATCATGCTTAAGAATGGAAATCATTTCAAATAGTTGGATCCTAAAATATATTGATTATGTAGAATGAAGATATTGTAGCTTAGTTGTTGAATACACTTAAATTTTTTTGGCTTAAGTGTTGAATTCTTGAAAACTATATTTTAAAGTGCATAACCTACTATCAATGAGTAGTACTACATATGGATTGTTTGCACAATGAAATGTTCCTTCTTGGACAACCAGACATTAGGTACTTCTTATCATTTGAGTTTGTAGTATTATGAATGAATTCCTTATTTTCAAAAGAACATTGATACTTGATGCTCATAATGTTTGTACAATGAAATCGTTCCTCATATTGGAAAATAAGACAATAGGTACTTTTTGTCATTTGAGTCTTTGGTACTATATGTGAATTCTTTATTGTCACAACTTCATGGGTACTTGATGAAATTCATATAAGGTAGCAACACAATTATATACATATTTGTGTATTTAAGCTATGATCTCTAATCTTCAATAAATAGCATTGCAAGATAAGACTATTGAGAAATTATGCATTACAAGATAAGACTGTTGAGAAATTACGAAGCGACTTGGGTAGCATTTCTCTTGCCTTTGAATGCTAGTAGTCTCATCAAACTTCATTGTTTGAGTCATTTGAGCTTTGAAATAGTAGGAAAAAGTGTTGTTTGTTAGGTGTTACCCCCTCTAGGTGATGTTATGGTAAAACCATCCATTACCAACTAGGAACCCATAGCCAACCTATATGGCTAGAAATAATTGCAGCTAAGGCCACAACAAATTTCCAACCAAGGTGTAGAATGTGTTTTTCCTCCTTTTCAAAGTTGGGATTAATCAAGTTGTGAAAACTTACATTGCCTTATACTGCTTCAGAACATGTGGAATCCCTAGAGTGATTGACTACAGGTGGTTCTACCATACTATTGAATTCATAAAGTTAGCTCTTGAGGACCCTCACAAAGTCACAATCCCCTTTTCTTGGGGATGAAATTATTTTGCACAACTTCAAGCTCTCGTTTTCAAGCTCTTGAAGTCGCAGCCTCTGTAGGTGGGGGTGGGGGGGCAATAATAAGTCCGTCGGTCGTCACTGTGACTCACTGCCAGTGAGTGTTCGTGCCCATCGTCCTTGCCATCCGTCGCAGATAGCCCTAACGTTCCCAATGATATAACAACTACAGCAACCACCGCATAAGCTCCCTCGCCAAGTCACCAGCAACCTTGGCAAGCACGGATTCCGTGGACAAGGTCACTGAATCCCCACAGGATGCACGGGATCCGTTATCTGCAGGGATAGGTTCAGTTACGGCTTCGCAATGCAAATTTCGGTGATCGGTACTGAACACAGGCAGGCATCAGTCTGGAGCTCGCCCGGTGGGATTTGTCACTTTCGAAGGCATCGTTGTGAACATTGGTGGGAGGAAGCTTCGTTGCATCCTTGATGATGGAGCCCTGGTTGTGGGTTCTGGATTGGCCATGGCGAGAAGTTGCGAGGGCGACCTAGATGAAGAGGTTTGTGTCGCACCGGTTAGTTTAGAGTTCAGGTTCGAAGAACTCCTTTGGGGGTCAGTTGGGTTTTGAAGAACTGCATTGGGGTCAATTTTATGATCGATTTTAAAGAAGCTCATTGAGAAGAACCCTTGTTGTGGGGGAATCGAGGACGATCTGAGGATTTTTCCAGGTTGTAGTTGCTGTTTCTTTGTTTGAATGCTCAAATTGGTGGAAATTTTGGGTTTGAATCGTTTGGATTATGGGGGACTCGAGCTATGGAGATTATGCGGCATAAGCTAGCTTTACCAATTTGAGAGGATCTGGTTAATTCTGTTTTGGGTCTACAATTGTTTGCGCCATGGCTTTTAAGTACTTGAGAGCTCCACAGGGGGCTGCATCTTGCGCGACACAGTCTCTGCCTCGAATTAGTCAGCTGGATTCTCCTTCGTCATCATCTTCTTTAGCATTCCGCGGTGGCTGTTTCTTGAAACCCCTGTCCCCCTCGTTGCTGCATCGTTTGCCACGCCCTCGCCCGGCCCACCGTCGTCTGTGCGCAACTTCTGAACAACCTCAGCTGTTTCGAACCCCTTCGGTGAAATTCGACTCCCAGAACAGACGCATCCAGAGTCTCGTCGACGGCGATTCGCAGAATGCGCATCATCAACAAGCGCACGTTGCAGTTAACAGCGGTGAAGTTGGGCTATCATGGCGTACCTTGCCTCCCCTTCAGCAGGACCTCGGCGTCACCGTCCTTGTCCTCGCCGGCGCCTGGGCCTGGGTCCGCCTCTTCGACTTTCTCACAAAGCAGCAGCTCCTTGGCCAGAAGCTGAGCCGCAAGCTCGTCCACATCACTTCCGGACTTCTCTTCGTCCTCTGCTGGCCTCTCTACAGCGCTTTCCCATGGGCTCAGTACATGGCCGCCGTCGTCCCCCTCTGCAATGGCCTCCGCCTTCTCGTCTACGGATTCGGTCTACTCCGTGACGAAGGCCTGGTGAAGTCAGTCTCCCGAGAAGGCGACCCCCGGGAGCTTCTTCGCGGCCCTTTGTACTACGTCGTGGTCCTAATCTTCAGCACCATTCTCTTCTGGCGAGACTCCCCCGTGGGGATGATGGCTCTGTCCATGATGTGCGGCGGCGACGGGATTGCGGACATTGTGGGGAGGAGGTTTGGAGGCAAGAAATTGCCATGGAATGAGGGGAAGAGCTGGGCGGGGAGCGTGGCCATGTTCTTGTTTGGAATGGCGGTGTCGTATGGGTGCTTGTGCTACTTCCAGTGGATGGGATTCTATCAACTGGACGCGCCCGCGACGCTGGTGAGGGTGGTGGTGGTGGCGATGGCCGCAACGGTGGTGGAGTCGCTGCCGTTGTCGACCAAGCTGGATGATAATGTCACCGTGCCGCTCACGACGATTGTGGTGGGAATGATGCTGTTTCCGACTGGAGGGAGGGCACCGGGGATCCTGTGAGGTCCTTTTTTCCTTCTGTAGGATTTCTAGGTCGTAGGGAGCGTGAGAAGTTGCTGTTAGTTCAGAATACGGGTCGATTGGCACCCACACAATTTCAGTTAGGAACCTTTTCTTTCACATTGGTATTCACTTGCTCTTCTTCAAAATAATGAGGTCTTTGACAATGCAATCCGTGTATATTGAAAAACTGACTAGAGTGGAAGCACCTCAACTGGATTGAACGATTATACCGTTCTGGTTTGGAATTTTCCCGTCAAACTACTACCTCATCCAACTACGATGCAAAATATTCTTGCAAACGAAAGGGAACAATGTTCGCGGATATCGATCAATACATAACTGGCTCCTGCAGATACTAATGACCGTGCCATCTTCTTCGTCTTCTGCGAATCCACTATCGAATTAAATGAATTTCCGTGATGCATCTTCAAGGAATTACTTCCTCTAATGAAGCGCCCTGGTGCTCCGGTTTTAGCTTGACTTCTGCAACGTTCACAACCTGGAGATTGTCAGCCCCGGCAATATTTTCAATAAACAGACGAAGGTACCTAATTGCGACATCTACCTACATGTAACAACTACTTAAATGCGACACCTACCTGCATGAGACACCTACCTAAATGCGACAGCTTCTTAAATGCAACACCTACCTACATGAGACACCTACCTAAATGCGACAACTTCTTAAATGCAACACCTACCTGTATGTGACACCTACCTAAATGCGACAACTACTTATATGTGACACCTACCTTATCCCCTAAACGCTTCAATCCTTTTTCGATTTTTTTCACATTTTGGCTTATATCTTTTTACAGAAATATCATTTACTGCAATTTCAAAAAATTTGTCATAAAGGAAGGTTTTCTCATCAAGATTCAAGAATTAGATTGGATGAATGAAATTAGACAATACAACGCCTGGAAGTGCTCTGTTCATCGTCCAGAATATGGACGTCAGAGCGCTCCAGGGTTAATGCCACACCCACCTGAAAGCAACATCCCAAAATCTCCTAATATGAGTACATATTCAACACCCCTAAATCTTATAAAATGAGTACATATTGATATCCAGAACTTGTTTGGATTAAATCTACCAATCAAACCTTGAACCCTTACAACTTTTGCAAATGGTTCCTAAATAATGTATCATCAGGTGTGTCGGAATCTTCTAAGATTTGTTAACAAGAAAATTAAAGTTTCAGACCATATTTACAAAAGTAGCTACGCTCAGCGCTTAAGGATGCCTTGTTCATGGTGATCAAAATTGCAGAATTTAAGTAAGCACAGTTGATTCGCGAATTCTGTCGACAAAATGGACGTCCACAACCTAACTTACGAACCTTGAACACTCACCAGCAAATCTAAGACGCGACTTCTCAATGTCCAACAAAACCCCGAGGAATGGCACACAAAATGCAGAATTTACAGAATAAAACTGTCGAATGATCGAAAGCAACGAAAGAGTTCACGGCAGACTAGGATTTCTAAGCATCAGATCCAGCAGACTCAACCCACAAACCCTAACCCTAAATCCAGACGGGGAGCAAGGTAACGCACCATAGTTGCCTCGCTCATTCAGCTTCGCCTGCACGATATTAACTTTCATGAATTCGATCGCTTCCTGGGCCTTCTTCAACAGACTCTCCAACTCCTCCCCAGCACCCACGGTCCTGTTGGAGTCGAATTCGTCCCGGATCTGCTTCGCTGAGGCGTGCAGCATGTCCGGGTCGCCGGCGAAGCATTGCCTCCGCGTTCGCAATAGCGCTCTGAACACCGACAAAGCTTCGGCGCTCCTTGCACCTGCCATCTCGTGCAAGCACAAATGCAATTCGCACCCCTGAATGCGAAAGACTCACAATTGTCAAGGTCCTCTTTTCATGTCCACGACAACGTTCATGACTGTTACGATCCGCCGAATGTTGCGGTACCTCCCGGGTATCCCAGGATCCGGGTATCGCGTAGTGATATCGCTTTCTCTAATATCACATCCTCTCAGTCTGTTCTCAACTTCAGCCCCTGGCTGTACTGAGGGATGTATTCTGTTCAAAACTTGCTCTGGACTGTCAAGATCACCTTCTCTTAAGTCTCAACAAGTTGCATACAAATATGGTAATGAAGACTTTGATTAGTGAAGAAGCAAAATTTCGAGTCACTTGCATCGAGAGGTTGACCTCCCCAAGCACCTCAGATGAGATCTTATAGATTATATGGTAACAACCGAACTTATCATCAACCAAGACCATGTTTCAAATTAAATCAAAAGCAGAATTTAAGCTCAATTGGCTTCCAGTGAGATTTAAGGTCGCTAACAATTTTCAAACGCCACAATTTCGGGAGTTGTCAAAGGGTGTGCCTAAAGCTTCACAACATTGACATAATCAACCCTAAACCACCTTACATACACCTTGAGTACATAAATAATCATCCTCAAACCAGGCTTGCCATTGTGGGAGATGAAACTTCAATGACCTTCGACATAGTTTATCAGTTGGTCTTAAGTGTAAAGAAATTTCAGACTCTCCCATTAGCCTGAATTAGATTGCTGAGTGCTGCAGTCAATGTATGTTAGTACATATAGACCTGTTGAAATAGAAACTAGCAACTTGGTTGACATCAGTTCTTTCAGCAGAACGTTAGCTGACAGGCTTCCATAAGATCGTCATCACTAGGCTTCGGAGTAGGTGTCATACATGACCGAGCTATGGATTTGAATAGCTTGTCAATCTTTGCTGCACAACGTGTAAGGCTGTGTGTGTCTAAAAGCTATAGTGTGGGTTCAATTCTGAAGGACATGTAAAAATATTGTACGCGGTATTGCAAATGTGGAAGCATAGAAACTCAAACCAGATAGGATTAGTTTAGAGTAGGATTAGAAAGACTTACAATTTTTTTATTTTTTTGGTAACCCGTAGAGATTTTTGCTACCTTAAGACTATTGTGGAAATAGTCAATTTCTGGATTGCTAGAATCATTACTAGTGTTACAGAAATGGATCCAATACGGATCTAGAATCCAGTAAAGTTCCAGATTCCTAAAATCTACGTTCTAGGATTCCAGTCTAGGGAATTAGGGTACCGTTAGGGGAACGGTCCTCTACCCATTCTCCATCGAGAATTGTTGGCCGCATGCTAGGTACTTAAACCCACTACCACTTCACTCTTCTCCCTTTCTGATTGCTGAACCTCGTGGACACATAGTTGAGAGAAAGAGTGGTGAATTAGCAACTATGATAAGGAAAGAACGGAAAGATTCGTGTTGTTTGCACCGGATTAGGTTGTTGGGTGTAAGTGATTCATGGCGGCGGTTGGCGATCCAACTGCACAAAAGTCTGTAGTTGTAGCTTGGATGGAAGACATCTGGGCAGATGTGTTATATGTTCAGAAAGAATGAACCTTGATTAGCCGGAAGGGTAGATAAGTACGTAACCGAAAAGTTCTATAGTCAAGCTCACGCAAAGGAAGGATTTGCCATCAATGATTGCAAGAACAAGAGGCATAGACGGGTACTGGAATTCTTCATTCCAATCCTGTATTCGGAAAAGCCTACTTGGGTTATGGTCACGATGGCTAACACCATCTTCGGGGCCTTAGAGGACCGGATTGTTCATTGAGGTAGAGTGATGCAAGGCGTAGTAGAAAAACTAGCGAATCACATGGCTAGGGCGAAATACAGCCCTATCACCCCGTATTTGTTCCACCTATATCATCACAAGGAGGTCTTGAGTATCGAGGAAATGATTTAGTACAACACCGGAGTCAAAATTCTGAAGTACGGTTTGATGGATGAATTAGAGAAGGAGGAGAAGGTTTGTTGCTTTTGTCTTGTAAGAGAAGTGCAAAGAGGTGGTCTTGGAGTGATCCATTTTATCATGGATGATGGTTAGCATCTTTGAGGATACTTCTTGGAAATATGCTTATTTGCATAGTAAAGTTCTCTATGGACCTTTTACACTGTGATATGGATATCTAGAATTCTTGACCACTTTTCTTGTGCATAAGAAAGTGAAGTGCAAACACTCTTCAACTATTTATATTGATCACACAAACCACATCGTGCAAAAGTGTCTCCACGAGCTTTTGGAGCGAATTCTAGGAAAGAAGCCCGCTGAATGTTACTCAAACCACTAGAAAAAATTGGATGCAAATTCAATGTTGCATTCACTTCATTTATTTTTGGTAATTGTATCTTCCAAATAAAAGTTGAAGGTAAAACCATGCAGTGACTTTCTCCCTTGATTCCAAGGTCCTTGTTTTGTGTAGTATTCTGTCGGCTTCCATACAATCATAGTTCTAAGTGTGGCAATAGCTTGCAAAGTATACATCTGAGGTTTTTTGGACCCAAAATTCTCATGTTCCTCTAGTTTCTTCCCATCTTTGGCCATATCCTTGTACTTATAAAAGGTAGCCTTTGAAATCTCATGAATAGACCACCACGTAGTGGGGCACACATCTCTTCTTTTCAACATTATCCACTCTTTCCTAGACAGGTCTTTGTGAATTTGCCCATGTATATTAAGAAGACACTTTTTCCAATTGTATACTCCATCCTTCACATGAAGTTGAGTACGGAGGACTTGAATTTGCCCACGTGGAAAAGGCTTCAAGCAATTACTCTCGCCTAGAGTCTTCACCGAAGCCTTCACCGGAGTTGTTTAGGTTGCCATATAGGTTTGAATCTTCTATCTTGAATCATTTTCCAGATTTCAGATCTTGAACATTTCTGGATTGATTCCAGATCCATTAGTCTGGAACTTTTTCGGATTGATTCCATATCTAGTTCTGATATTGCCAAAATTCTTTGAAAATATTTTTTGGAAAACTATCCAGGTTGTGGTTTCTAATTAGGATGGAAAGTATAAATTTTCTTTTTAACCATTTTATCTCAATTAAGAGACCCTATGGTTTGCTAATCCATACTTTTAGTAATTTCTCTATTTTAGTTGAGTATATAGACAACTATGTGGGCTACTTCTGCCCCAAAATGGAGTGGAACGGTAGGTGAGTGCAGCATGCTTCGAATAGCTTCAACAATTATCTGATTGTCTCGCTCAGATGCTCCGTTTTGCTTGGGGGTATAGGGTGTGGTCAACTCTTGTTTAATCACCTCTCTATCTAGATACTGAATGAACGAACGACTAGTATACTTAGTACCATGATTGCTCCTGAGAATTTTTACAATGTTACCAGTCTCGCGCTTGAGTTGGCCAACAAATCGTTTGAAGGCTTCTAGGGTCTCTAGTTTATTCTTGATGCATTCAATAATTCTAAATCCAAAGTAATCATCTTTGAACAAAACGAAATAGAGGGCACCATCTATTGACGAGATACTCATAGGACCACATAAATCTATATGGACTAAATCGCTTGGTGATTTTGCACGTTGGCGATGCTCATCAACAAGAAAGTATGATCAGGTTTGCTTACCATAAGCACAACCTGGACAGAAAGACTTGTTCCTACCACTAAGAATTAATCCATGAACAATGCCTTGTGAGGCCATTTGTTGGATCATGGTATAACTCAAGTAGGCTAGACATTTATGCCAGAGATCTAAGGTTTGTGTGCTCTCTACCGTGGAGGGAACTCCAAATGATAAAGCTGAACTTGTAGCTAAAGCAACAACTTCTGGGAAAATAACGTTGAAATTTAACTTGTACATGCGATTGTGGACAATGCCTGTCATAATCACATTACCATTTGCAATCAACTGACAATCTACATTGATGTGTAGAGTATAGATCTGCTTCTAGGTTGCTACATATGCTGAAAATAAGTGATGACCAATAGTAGGGACTAAGGACGCCATAGTTGAACCCGTGTTGCTGTAGGATCTTGATATTGATGTCACCAATTCCAGCAACTAGCAGCTTTGCACCTCCAATGCTTGCGACTGAGCAACCTTTCTAGAAAATATCACTATAAGTTGAAAAACACAATCAATTATTTGTCATATGTTCCGTACAACCACTGTCGATGTACCAAAAGGATGCTTTGAATGGTGTTTCAATGGTAGCCATGAAGGCTGTATAGCCGGAGCTCTGCTTAGACTGATCATTTTGCACTTGTGTTTGTTGGTATGTTGATTGTTGTTCTGCAATGGCAATGCACTCTTGACCCCAATGCACGCCACATTTCCAACATTGACTAGATTTCTTGCAATCATTAATCTCTTTGCGACGAGCAATTCGATGCTCGGGAGTGTACTCGATAGTTTTGCCTTTTGAAGAAGCTATGTATGCTATAGAAGTAGCTACAACTTCATCGGTCCTAGTTTTAAGTATACTCTCAGTGTAAAGAATCTGTAACATTAGATTAGTCAGTATCTTTTCGACTACTAGCTACATGTGCCATGTAGATATCATATTATCGAAACCAGTGGACAAGTCACAAAGAATTTTTGAGATCACTGCCTAATCATTGAAAGTAGTGTCCCCATGGGAGGCTAATTGTTGAACAATCATATCTCACTTGCTAATATAGTCAGCGACACTCTCTCCTTGCAACATACTACACTTATAAAATTCTTGTTGTAGTGAATGGATGTTATCAGAGGTATTTTGCTCGTGGAACAACTTGAGCTTATCCCAAATCTGTTTAGACGAGACGCAACTAGTGATATTCTTAAGTAGACTTTCATCTATAGCTTAGCAAAAGGGACTGACTGCTTAATTGTCTCTCTTTCTCCAAGAAGCTATTGCATCGTTTGTAGCAGTAGCTAAAGGTTTTGGCTCAGTGCCGTCAACAATATCCATGAGCTCCTTGCCAAGCAAGATCGCTCACATCTGAAATTTTCACAAGTGGAAATTTAAACCCTTAAAACGAGTCATACTACCAACGTCACGACTGGTGTTAGCCATGTTGGAATGAAGAAAATGCAGTTCGAGAAATTAGTCTAAGAATCTTTGTGGGCCCATAACCTAATGGAAACAATACCGTAACTTAGGCTTTCAGACACGGCATCGATGTACAGGAAGTCAGGAACTCAACAGCCAAAACGACAGCATATATTAAGCCAAATATATCTGACATACAAGATCCCTCTGTACTAAACAAGAGTCATAGAGTACACTTAGCCACTGACTCCAACACTCCAGCACTAGGCAGTGCTGTACAACTGTAGAGAGAGAGAGAGCTTACTACAGTACTCTTCTTATGATCTCAGTACTAGGCAGGAAAGGACTAATGAGTGCTTCTTGCAATTCAAACAAGTCGGCTCCAGCTCCAGCTCTCATGATACGTTATGTCCATGGTGAGCTGGTCACTGGTCACTCAGTGCTTCTTAATATCGCTTCTTAATATCCAACAGGGACTGTTGGGAGTTTGGGGGATCTCGTGACGGCGGTCAAGTGGGTGAATGCGAAAGGGGAGATTATTGTTATCGATTTGGAAAGGTCAGAGGAGGAGGTGAGAGCTTTTGTGGGAGGGATTGGATTGCTGGGGATTGCGACCGAGTTCACACTGCAGCTGCAAGCAAACTCCAGAACGATTTTGGAAGTGCGCAGGGAATTGAGCGATGAGAATATCGTGGCGGATTTGAAGAAAATGATGGAGACGGAAACGCCGCATGTCATTGTGTTGTGGAGACCCGATTTCGGAAAGTATAAAACGATCATGTTCACGGAAGGGAATGAGGGGAATGAGAAGGCGGCGCCCAAGTTTTATCCGAAGGGGGAGATTGCGTACATGACGGAGGTGGATGGGCAGATTGTGAATGCGTGGGGCGAGCTCCTGGCGAAGTGGGAGGAAGATGCTGCGGAAGAATCGGCATCTGCAGACGTGATGAATGCAGGTAAACTATGAGCTTTAATTGTTGATGAAATTTTGAAATCCTGGTCAGCCAATTTCAATCGGTTGATCCAATCTGAATACTCAGAATCAGAACGCGGGTAATGGTATCTTCGAAGAGCACCGTCCATAGTTTTGTAAGGATAAATCACTTGCATGATTTGACCAAGAATCGTATGAGAAAGGAATCAGAAAAAGGAACTGCTTGTTAGGTCACTGTTCTGGCATAACATTCGATTTACATTCTTGATTGCTTGCTGTGATCTTATTTCAAAATTAAGAAACTTATGATAGCTTATTCGAAGCACATTTCAGAAGCTGTCCAACAATCTATTACTCACAATATTTAATAGAGAAATTCAGTGCAGAATTCGGAGTGCGACCATTGATTCCATCATCTCTGGTTACCTGGCCATAGTCAAGAAATTCCGCCAAAGCCAAAAGTCTTTTTGCGATCTTTTCCTGGCTCACTGCTCATTAGGGGTTGTTTGTTCTTTCCAGACGTGTGCAATATGGCGAAGATCATGCACGACGATTCCGTAATCGAGGACGGCGAAGGCAACCGCCTTGAACACGCCACCGTTCGCACCAACTACGCGATGGTGTCCGACGACTGCAGCCCGCACTGCTCGTTCCACGTCAAGCACACGGGCGTCTTCATCGAAGACACCGAGTTCACCCTCAAAATCTCCCAACTGGAGTCCTGGGTGTCCGATGCGAAACGCGTCGTGAAATCCGAGCTTGCCAACATCGAATCCTGCATCCGCGAACACAACGGCAACAAGGCCGTGACGCGGTGCTTGCCGCCAGGCTACTTTTGGCTCCGCTTCAGCCAGGGCAACAAAAACCTTCTCTCCACAGCGACAGGCGAGGACGACGTGATGTTCGTCCAGTGGTCGCACCTGCACTCCGCGAAGCTGCCCAACAAGCTTTCCAAGCAGTCCACGATCACGGAGACGCTGGAGCAGATGACGCTGTGCAAGTACAAAGGGTGTCCACATTGAGGGAAGAACCACGAGCGAGTGTTTCGCCACCACGAGTGCAAAGTGCGAGACAATTTCCCGAAGGAGAATATTGAAAAAATGGTGGAAATGCAGGACAAGCATGATCCGAAGCGCGTGTTTGAGCCTGCGCTGTTTCGGGTGCTTCTAGAGAAGAAGGGACCTGAGTATCGGGAGCTTTGTACGCCGCATTTCTGGTGCTATTGCGAGGAGGATTCGCATTGTCCACATGGACACGCGTGTGGGGCTTCCGCAAGTTTTCCTGAGTACAAGATTTGTAAACTGGTGGATGCGTCTGACACTCTACGAAAAACCAGTGTCCAGCTTTGAAGCTCCGTAAACCCCAAATCCTGAAACCTCGAGTTTGCCATATAATTCTCGGCTTCTTGTGCCGGAGAGTACACCCTGACGTCTTCTATTTGATTGCCTGGAAGGGATGACTGTGACATACTGCAGTGTGACTACTGTATATAACAATCAACGACACTGTAGTGTGTAAGTTTGCAGAGTCGTCCTACAATCTCCGTCGTTGCAGAGATGGTCATCGACTCGTCGTATACAGTACCTCTAAGCGGTCCCATGGACAAATTCTGTCCATGATAACCTCGGAAATAAGTTAAGTATTACTCCTGTTTCCATATTGTTTAGGGAGAAATTCTTGACTAAGAAACTCTGGTCCTGGAACCTATTGAATCTCCAGTGGAATAAATAAAAAACTCGATTCTGCATATAGATTCTGTAGGCTTTGGTTGTGTGCTTAAGACGTATTGCAGGACACACCATGCACAACGCTTGTGGGGATTCTAGTTGCTGGGTGATGCGCAAGCAGTCACTAATTCAATGACTTCAAACATGAAAAATGCAATGACCCTCCCTAATGTAACATAGTCAACCTATCTTAGCCCTATTACTTTAGAGAGGTTCTACTATCAATGCAATGTTTTGCATAGTACTCTTACTGAGCATGAGTAGGACCATTACCTAGTTTTTTAATACACTATTATGTCCAGTACGATACTCTTAATCCCTTCAGGGTAAGGCACAGTTATACGAGAAATAAGAAATTATGGGCCCAAATTTTTTTGTATTGCTTTTGACACACGTCATTTTCATTGGACAGCATAGATTTCCACATTTTCGAATCTTTCCTAGTCTCTCTCGGGGATACAGGGATAATAATATACAGAAATCCAAAACTTTCAGACGAGGTTAAATTCTCGACAAAGTTGTCTGCTTGATATACCACGAGTAAATCATGCCAAAACTTAGCATCCAGCTCACTCGTATATCTAAGCAATTGTGAGACTCATAAATCGTGAGAAAAGGGGAAGTCCAGCAGCAGGGACACTATCTGCAAGGCGTAACGTAACTCAGGGCAGTTATGTTTTTCTCTGTGTATCAACTTGCACCAGGAAGAGAGCAATGTCACTAGAGGTTGCCTTCTTAGGACAGTTCACGGCAGTAGAGACCTTTTCACCATACCGTCGAGGGTTGCAGGCTTGATGTGCTTGTTTCAAGGTACATTACAATGACGAAGCAAGTTCATAAGCCAGCTCAACTCCGCACGCATATGCTCAAACAGAGCTTAATTGATTGTAAGCCCTCCGCTTGTCCCTCACACCCCTCTAGAATTGCCACTGAACAATCCGCGATTGTGTTTGGTAAAAAACTCGGGGCTGGGTCCTGGGTTACTTGGAGCCACCTCTGCTAACGCAATGTCAAAATGACGAGCCTCCACTTGGATGGCATTTAAATCCTCCTGTAGATAGATCATTCCATCATCAGTAAACTTACGCAAGCACATCATAAGTTGTGTGAACCATGCGTATTTACGAAATATGATATAGTCTGAAATCATGAAAATTAATAATATCATATTCCTGCTTGTTACAGATAAAGAGCAAACATGAAGCATATTGACCACAGAGACTTAAGTTACGGAAGAGAATAATAACCTCCAAAGCAGCCATAGAAGCTACGCGACAAACGGCACTGATATCAGCGCCAGTGAAGGTAGGCGTACGAGCAGCCAGAGTTGCAAGATTTACAAGAGAAGAGCATGGCGTATTTCGTAGTTGAATCATAAATATCTTCTCCCTAGAAGCTTCATCTGGCGGCCCTACATACAGCTGCCGATCAAAACGCCCTGGATCAAATAAGACAACCATTAGCAAACATTCATCCAACAGCAAACATACATGAGATCATCCTACTCACAACAAATCCTAGCTATCTGACCAGAAAAAATGAATGGGTAGGGATACCGTAACTGGAACCAGAATGACCCAGACGAATGCAAAGGGCTTGAGCTCAACCCTCAAATCCCTCTTTTGCCCACTATCACACAAATCCTCTAGGGCAATTCAAGAGCCTGCATGCCAGCCATTAAAGGTCCAATTCACAAATTCACCTTTGAATTTGAACCATTAAAAGACATGAGTGTACCTGGCCGGAGAAGAGCTGGGTCAATAATGTCAGGTCGATTGGTAGCAGCTATAACAGACACTCCTGTACTTGGTTTTAATCCTAAAGTCACAGCAACTCACAGTCATTCATCTCTCCATATGTATGCACATAAAACTAATTTTAAAAGACTGAAAAAGATCCACCCTTCTTTCCGTTGCTATGCGAAGAAATGAGAATTCTACGCCTGTACATACAGATCATAGCGGATGTTTAGTGATGATGTAAAATAAAAAGTCCAACAACTAAAACATCTGACTGTAACGATCGTCATTTTGAATCCAATTATTGATCCATGGAATGTCAAGGTAAGAGGAAATACCATCCATTTCAGTAAGGAGTTGGCTCATCACACGGTCCCCCACAGAGAGACCACCAGTATCACCACTACTCCGTGCGACAGCCAGCGCATCAATTTCATCGAAGAAAACGATAGAGGGCGCAGCTATTCTGGCACGGGCAAACAGAGATTGCACTGCCTTCTCTGATTCTCCTACCCACTTGCTGAAAAGCTCTGGCCCCTTCACAGCTATAAAATTCAGACCTGCTTCTGAAGCACATGCCCTGGCAAGAAGAGTCTTACTGCATCCGGGTGGACCATACAAGAGCACTCCACGAATGGGCTGAGCCCCAATGGAAGTAAGCCTTTCTCCATGCTTTTGTGGCCAAATAACGGCTTCTTGAAGCTGCTGCTTTACATCTTCCATTCCGCCAATATCAGCCCAAGTCACCTTCGGTATCTCCAACATTACCTGCGCTCAGAAATATTCGGATGGTCACTAATGAAATCGTACAGTAGAATGTCAGGCTCCTTCATTGTTTCATTCAGTAAGACGGGATAAACAGTGCAATATATTCTAACAGAACGCAATTAAGCTTGGTTCGCATCGATGACCTAGTATTTCACAAATTTCACAACGTTTTCCAGAAAGAGATTCTCCTAACAACCGCGGCAACGCCTTCACTGAATTGAATAAGTGTCAAATCACATCAACTAATTATGTTTAATTAGATGAAACTGTTTGCTGCCTGCTTAAGCTTCTGAGATATGAAGAAAACGTAATCGACTACGACAAAAAGAATTTCTGCGCTAAGAAAGGTAACGCACCAGTAACAATGGGATGACTACTGCCGTAGGCAGAAATTTCAGAACAGTCGGCCAAGGGTGAAAATACTTTGATAGTGAAAAATCAACGTATTGATATCAAATAACAACTCACCTCTCGCATTGCACTAGGTCGCACTCTCGTCTTGGCAACTTCGAAGTCATCTAAATTGACAGTTAACGAAGTCTGTCTGATTTTATCCGAGTCTCCTGATCCCTGAGACACCGCTGGTTCCAACTGTACACTTTCAAGTGCGGTACACAAAGGACTCATATCAGACCCAGATGTGTCAGCAATTTCCAGAGAAAGATCCTTTTCCCCATTATCATGTGGAGAGGCAATCATATTGTTGATGGACTGGGATTTGGTTGGGGATGCGAGACATGAAAGATCTGGTTTCAACTTAATGGCGCGACGAAGTGCAGCAAGAGCTGCTTCTTGACAAAGGGAGGATAGGTCTGCACCAACATAACCATGTGTACCAGCTGCCAGTTCAAGAATTTCTGCCTCAAGTAGACTGTGCCTCATGTTGCAAAGATGATTCTTCAATATCTGGTGCCTGCCTTTCGATGTAGGAACACCTGCGTTTTAAGCACATCTCAATTAGCTTGCACATCATGAATCATGATACCGTTGTAGAGGTAACATCTGAGTTCTTCAAAGGTACCTTTACGATGCGAACGTGCATGGAGCAAGAGATACGAACACTCATGTTGCACTAACCCTGCCATCCACTAAACTAATTGATAAAGGCGAAATTTGACATCCAGAATGATAGGCTCAGATAGGCGATCACCTATTTCAATCTCTTTATCAAAGCGGCCAGGGCGCCGTAAGGCTGGATCAATTGTATCAGGTCGATTGGTGCAAGCAATCACAAGCACACGTTTCTTGCCACCTTCGTCCATCAGTTTCAGCAAGGCACCCACCATCCGCTGGGCTAACTCTTCACTACCATCCTTCCTTTCAGGTGCAATAGCATCCACTTCATCTATCACAACCTACACCCATGTCAAGATGGCGTTCGGACGTGCTTAGAATGCAAGGACGATACATGTCGCCGCTCATAAGAGCTCTAAAGAATGAAGCGGAAACGAGATTATTGAGAAATAGAATGAATTTGAGAGTACCACAGAGGGGGCAGCCTCTTCCGCGGCAGTAAACACAGCTCTCAACGCCTCCTCACTTTCACCATAAAATTGACTGACAACATCAGGGCCATTGATGGCAAACAACGGCACTCCCGCTTCACAAGCGGCTGCTCGTGCTAATGTGCTCTTGCCCGTTCCAGGTGGACCATATAATAGTATTCCACGGTGTGGAGGCAAGCCATACCTACAGCAAAATCACCAGAACGGTATCACTCACACGAAAAGCCTCAGAACTGCTTGAAAGTAGAACATCTCGAGGTCCTTACATTCGACCATCTCAAATTACGATGCAAGATAGGATCATAAAAGGAATTAGCAAATAACAGTATACCCATCAAATGGCACATGAAATATGTGACCCAGACATATCACTGATAATTTTCCATGCAAAAAGAAGTTCTTTAATCTCAGCGCTAGGAATGAAATAAGTGAGGAGATTTTTGTTACCCTGCGAGAAGCTCTGGCCGGAGTAGTGAAAAGCGAACAATCTGCTTAATTTCTTCAATCTGTTGTTCAAGACCTCCGAGGCTTGTGTACTTCACTTCCTCCGCAATCTTTCCTGTGGGCTTCTCATTCTCTGGTGCAGCCAAAGACTGTCGCTCTGCCGTTAGTCGTGTAGACTTTGCACCTGGAGGACCAACGAGAGTGATCTTCGTCTTATGGGTTACCTAGTATAGCAATACACATCGAAACATAAATAAGTAGCATATAAGAAATTCAATACAAATTGAGTACATACTCCGAAAGTAATAGATGTAAGAGGAGCACGACAGCGCAGATATAAAGTAAAGCACACCTTGTACACACGAAGAGATGATTGTAGATTTCCAACATCAGATTCTTCATGAGATTTCGCCGTCTCGTTGTGGGAGACGACGAAAAGGCAGTCACATCCGCACACAGGCAAACTTACAAGACCACCAAGCATTAGGTAGCGACCACACAACCACCTCTCTGCAAAAAGTTGCACCAGAGACAAACCCTTGCTCCGGTCTGCCTCAAAGAAAGACCGAACTGCAGCAATATTCCCGATATTCTGGATCACAAATCTCGCTTCTTCTGGATTGCTAAACCCAGGGCTACTTTCAAGTTTCCTCGCATCCATCTTGCTTACTGGAGAAGGAGAAGGTGAGTTCCTGAACTGATCTTTCTCTTGAAATGGAGACGCTCCAGTACCAGTCCTAGGTTTTCGCTTACTTGAACTTGTGGGAGTTTTGAACACTGGGCTCGGCGGGGGCAGTGGCGTAGATGGCAAGATTGTGTTCTCTAGAGGAGGGCACCATTCGAGAGTCAATTGAGTGCTTTCACTAATTTCTGCTCTAAATCTTGGAATGCTTGTGTCACCTTTGATTACACTCTGTCCTACTAATAAGGGATTCAAGAAGATGGACGATCCTTGACGAGGATTGCCTAAGCTTGTTGCCAGATGCTTCGAGAGCCGAATTCCAGATCGTACCAACTGCAATGCAAACAATCTTATTAACACATACACACCAAAGACCTGATACCGTCTCGAAAACCGTTAGGGCCATGATCCCGTCTCCTTTACTTACCCTTATTACCTACAGCGACTCATCTATTCATACAATTGGGTTGAACTTATTAGCACATGGAGTGTGCATGACTTGACTAAATGTCTATGGCCGCTGATGCTTCAATGGAAGTAGGTCTATACACTGGCACTAATAGTGCCCAACAACATTCCAACTGAATTTGTAAAGAAATTCCTACACAGTGATAAAGTTTGATCTCAAGAGAGATTGGTTCTTGTACCCAGATTAATCTCTCCACATCTCTATGGTGATCTCCCAACGAAATCACATAATATCAGGAGGGTCAGACACATTCACTAAGTTGGGGGTTATCAGTGGTCATAGAGGTTAGTTGAAACTTAAATTATTACTGAAATGAATGAGGTCGAGAGTTAGCACCTTGCGAGAAGGCCACACTTCTGCAATTGCAAAAACACCACCCTCGCAATTGAGCCTCAACGCGCTTGGCACTTCCACGTTGAAATAAGAACTGCTAACGTTTGTTAAAGAGGTGAGAATGCTGGATGTCGGATCAAAGGAACCATTGGAGTCCGGCTCTCGCAGGGATACCTGACATCCATTCCACACAAATAATAAGTAATCAGACACAGTCACTTGTAAAACCTCCTAGTCAATAACACAGAAAGCAAGGAATCCAACAAGAACTTACGGCAACAATGACTTACGGCGACTAGGCTTCCGGTAGTGATTCGTGCCGACACCATTGCCTCCTCCGACATCCACAATCGGGTAGAGGAGCTGCTTTCAAGGTCGGGTGCTGCTACAGTGCAAACCTGCGACTGCAGCATCCCTCCGACCATGATTTCCTTGACGTCCCTCATCGCTGGGAAGTCTGGCTAGACAATAGAACCAAAAACCTTCACTGCTCCAACCATGTACCACTCCTTCCTTACACCAAATTCAAATTGCTTGCTAAACCTCCAGACTCCACCGCGGTCTGTCCCTGCATAGCCTTCCCTGCCCTCCAGTCACATACAGTATGCTTCCTGCTTCTCTGCTCCAGTACCCTAACGCACACCCGGCTCAGCGATATCTCCCTCTTCCTGCTCCGAAGCGATACTGAATTTCGAGGTCCCAGGCTCCCATCCGCCATCGCTGCCAGCACCAATGCTGAACCTGAACTACCGCAGCGTGCAAGTACGACCAAATGCTTCTCCAACAAATCCTTCGCGGGAGAATAGTACGCAACCAATTCAAACCGACAAAAATTCCAAAAGCTAGGTCGAGAACAGAGGATAGCAATCGAGCGACAAGAAGAGCACACAAGCTTCCAAAATTCTCGCAATGCAGGCCGTACCAGCACGCCAGCTCTACAAGACGAAACACGAAACACAGCACTCGGAGTCCTAGCAAGGGGATGAATTATAACGAGGTAGAGAGAGTCGGCGAGGGAGCTGAGAAACTCCGAGTGCAGAAGACAACAGAGGTGGATCACCAAGCATCCACAAGATGGTAAGAGAATGGCCGGGGGAGACGGAAGCGTGGCGAAGACGGGAAGGCAGGATTTGAACGGGAGCTAAAGGTGCGGAGGTTGGGGGACGAAACAGAAAGGAAGAAAGAGAGACCCGCGCACATGAAGCTCACAGAGACCCCGTGCGACGCCGCACATGAGGGCCGCACGCTCGCACGAGCCCTCACGAAATACGCGACGTCAGGTTCTCAAGGGAATTCTTATTACGGCTTCGCATGGTAATCCGCCCACTATGTTTTATTTAACCCCTAAATGCCCAAGGCATGTTCAGTTTTGAACTTCTTGGAATTTGCTCCAAATTGAACAAAATGCCAACATTTTAATAAGTTGTATCGATTATTTTTAATTGTAACCATACAAATTCAAACTACATGTGTCAGAGATCTCCTATGAAAAAGAAAACACAACAATATCACTTATTGAGTGAAAGATTATAATGTTTGACCCTAAGGATGTTAAAACTGCAAAAGTGTTGTGAAGTCTTTCAATCCTCTTTTCACAAGTCAAATCTAAAAATTTGGTGACCAAAAAAGTATGAGGTTAAAGGACCTAACATGTATAACCCCAATCAACTTACGGCTTCTTAAAATCTACTCTACAATTTTTTTAAATGAATTTTGAATGTGGTTTTTTCTCCAAGATCTAGTGTATTTGAGGCTCATTTCCAAGAGCTCTCAACACTATGAGAAGTCAAGATTGCAATGGATAACCTTGCACAAAACCTTGAATAGAAAAATTACTATCATTTATTTTCAAGATTAGATTTTTGCAAGGTAGGTTAACACACAATTTTCCAATAACCTTTAGAAAACTTATAAGTAGATGAGTGAAAATTAAGTGAGGGAAGATGAAATCTATGTACAAAGAGGAGAAGGCAAAGCAAGAAGAAATTGGAGTATCACTTTCCACTTGGACACTATGATATGATATAATTATTTGATAATATTTTTGGTGATATTGCTAGAATCAATTGTATGCCTTATGGTACAATGTTGATCAAGAAATTTGTTTGAAACATGCTACAATTCACATTGTAAGTGATGATAATAAAAGCATGCACCTTGTTGAGTATTCTTCCTCTTCTCCTAATTGCAAGTGCTACTCCTTTATAGTCACCACACACAAAGGCAACTAATCAACCCAAATGTAAAAGACAAGTAAACATGAGTGCAAGAAAGAAAAAGAAAAAAGTTAATTGCAAGAGATATTTCTAGTGCTTCAACAATTACTAACTTTTCTAAGAGAATTTGGAAAGTAGAAAAGATGAAGTTGCAAATTACAAAAAAATTAATAGACAATGAAAGAGAAGATAGAGACATGGTGCTAAAGGGGCAATTACAAATGCCAATTTTATTTATAGAAATTTTGAAAGCCAAAGACTCTTCTCACAATTCTAAATAGATGTTGTAAGTTGTATTTTGAAGTTTTTACTTAGATGAGACTTCCATTTGGGATTGACAACAATTATAAGAAATTAAATAATTTACTAATACAAGTGTGTATAGACATACATATGTTGCATGCACATATAAATATATTTATATATATTTCATATAAATGATACATGTACAGATACATGTATGTTTTATATGTTAGTTTATGGTATACAAGTTTCTTATTAAAAATGTGTATTTTCACTCAAAAAGAAACATTGAAGTTTATTGCTTGGCCAGGACTCAATGTTTTTCTAAAGAAATTCTCTTTACACCACAATACAATGAAAGGTTTCAAATTGACACTTCCAAATGCATTTATTTTCATTAAATTCAATTATTAAAAATCCATAAGAAGATCAAAAGACAAAATGATGGATAAATCTATAATGTACATGTCTACAAAAAAAATGCTTGCAAATTAGTAATGTAGTGCTTCTGAATGTGTTTTTCAAGTCTTTGAAATTGTAATGGGTAGGTGAAGAAAGAAATAAGATGAAATTTGGAATGTAAGAATTTTTTTAAATTCCTAATAAAAACAAAACAAAGAAATCTTGAATATATAGATTTGAGAGGAAAAATACATTTGGTACTTCCTAATTGGTGCTTTTGAGCATCTTCCTTCCATTTAGTCTTCAATATATACTTACAAGATAATGTAAGATGCAAGAAAAAATCTATAAAATCAAAAAGTCAAAGAAAAAGAACCAACTAAACTACTTCTAGTTGGTGCTTCCTAATATGTTTTTAGTGCTAAATGCCTAAATTTATGAAGATCTTCATTAAAAATTCATAAAAGACTATTGAATAGGATGTAAAATGTATGAAAAATCTAAAAATTTAGAAAATTAATATTGTTTTCACAAAATAATACATTTATCTTTGAAAGAAATAAACAAGTTTCAATTGATTTTTATAGTACTTTGAATAATATGAAAATAACTTCAATATTTAATGCTATTGTATTAGTTATTTATTTGTAATTTTGAAAGAAAAAAAACTTTGTTTTATCTACTATTACATAAATTTTAAAACTTAGAAAGAAAAAAAGTCTTATGAAACAACAAATGGTCTTTAGATGAAATCATACTAATTTCAATAAATGAAATAAAAACACCTTGACTATATCAATCTAATAATCTCAATTATTACTATAATGACTAAGTTACCACATCTTCATAGTTTAAATTTACTTCAATTACATCAAATTAAACATGTAGAAGAATACCTCTAAATGGCTTCAAATATATTATTGTTGAAATTATCACTTACAATTTAGAATGATTGATGATTCAAACTTACATAATTTGATAAGGGAAATCTTCAAAACATTCTCAAAATGAGAGATAATTGTGAGCCCCTAAATTGTCATTTTGGATTTGTAGATTATTTTTATTTTACATCTTATTATTAGGTTTTAGAAATAAAAATCCTTAAAAAGACTGATATACTATAATGCATGAAGTATTTACAAATGTAGTGTTTTATTTGTAAAAGCATAAAGTGCCTAAAATACTCCAATTTGATTCTCACTTTTAAAAAAATTGGGTGTATCAAAAGAAACTAAAGACTAGTTTGTGACAAAACCCTTTCCAAACTACAACCAAAGCCCATACGAGTGTATAAATATATTTGGGTTTTGGTTGTAGTTTGAAAACATAACTCAAACATATTATTTATTAAATAAAGTATTTATTCATACTTTTTAAATAAATACTTTATTCATCAAATAATATGTTTGGGTCATGAATGGAAGTATATGATATGTGAATGAGGCTACAATAGGGTCTTTTCATACTCCAACAATTCTTTTGAATAGTTCTAGAAAGTCAAAATTCTTGAAAAGTGTAAGTTTCTTCATATCTAAAATTTTATAATTCTTTATTTTGACAATTTGTTGACTTTTGAATAACCATAGAGTTTGGAGAAGGAGATTCTTTTGTGTTAATTTGGGCCTTCTAAATCCAATGGCATGATCCATTTGGAATTTAAAGTGTTTTTTTTCAAAGTTAGGATTAGTCTAGTAGCAAATTTAACTTTTATAGTAATTAGCATTAAATTCTAAAAAATCTTGGGGTTCAATAAGGAAAAAAGGATTTGAGGTAAATTATAAAAGGCCACCTCTTCTACCCCAAACCACTAGCCTTTTCAAGTTTTGTATCTTGCTATTTGGTTCATTTGATGGATTTTTGACAAATTTGACCTAATAGTATGAATATGGTTTGGCACTTGTAGTCTTTTTAAAATACTAAGCTTAGATAATTCTAGTTGAATTTCATTGATAGCAATAGTCAAAATTCTCTAAGGTGTTGTCATTGTGATCTTGTTATTTTGCACTAGCTCCTTTGGTGGGCATTTCAAACTTTTGTGAACTCCCTCTCGAGCCATGACATGCAAATATATGGTCCACACAAAGTTTCTTCCCTCATAAAGTAACCAAACTTGAATTAAGAGCTTTACCATTGAAAAAAACAAATCACCACATCAAGCCATACAAACGCCATCCATTACCATTTGAAAAATAATCAGATCACTATATCTTAATGAATAGCCATATAAGGTAAAACAATTGATTGTAGTCAGAAACTAGGAGTTTGCCTTCATGGCATTGCTAAATTTTTGAAAAAAAAAATTCAATTTAAAGACAAGTATGAAAAATAGCAAGAGGGATTGAAATTATATTTTTTCACAAAGTAAAAGTTTGCTATGAATTTTTGAAGTGTTCAGCCCATTATAGTTCAAAAGAGTCTTTAGACTACCTCAAAACCAGCAAAATTTGTATTCATAATGCTCATCTTACACACTTAACCCCTAAAGTTCCTTGACTATATTTTCGCCAAAAATGCTCCAAACCTGCCATTTCTTAAACAAGTTTCAAAATTTAGAAAAAAAACACATTTTTGGACATATGTAACCCTAGGATCTTGTAGTACACTAGTTTGAAAAGATGTGGTAAAAATTTCAGAAATTTCCACTATGTAGATTGCAAGATATTAGCATTTGAAGTGACAAAAATCATTTTCTTGTCCCAAGAAGCTGAACTTCACAAGGTAACATTTGTATGACAAAATGTTCAAAATGATTGCAACTCTTTGGATTCATTCTTCAAGGTATGCTGTCTACATGCTTGGAAATTTTTAGATCATTTGAAATTGTACAACATATAGGAAAAAAACAATAAGTAGAAAGATGTAGAGAATGGTTCAAAATACTAAATTATTAACAATTTATTTATAGAATTGGAAAATGCCAATCCCAATGGTTGTAATGTTTTTATAAACAATCTCCACCTAATGTTTTTATTTTTTTTCCAAAAATATTGAAAATTGACTTCAATAAAGGACTTCAAAGTTTATTTTGGAGTAGAGAATCCATAATTGCCCACAAACTAAAACTCCTCATAACTTTTGATTTATTGATCAAAGTGGAATGATTCAAAGCTTTTAATGTATATTTAAAAATCTAAAAAACCAATTTAAAATTTGAATTTAAAAAAAATGATCTTTTTAGATATGCCCGGATTGCTCGAGTTGAGAAACAAACTACATATTAGGCTATAACTTTTGACTCATATTTTCAAATGTCCTAAAATTTCATGCACATGAAAGATAATCCTTGTCCACACCTTCTATCAAAATTTGGACCCAAAAAAATGGAAATCTCTAGACACACACACCTACCCAAAATTTCTATATTGCCAAAAAACGTAATTTGGTCCTTTAGGGGTTAAAGCAGTCACAATAATTTCTAACTTCAAAGGCCTAAAAAAGTCTCTTCTTGAAATAAACTAAATTGAAAAGTTCCTAATGAGGTCACTCATCACTTTATTATTGTTAAATAAGACATTGATTGTAGCCCAAATTTCATTTATTGAAAAGGACAAAAATGGGGTTTGTCCCTAGATGTCAACTATAAGAATTTTTTGACTACAATAGGTTGTATGTTCTACCTTAAGAAGCAAGACTCACCAAAAGTCAATACTAAAACTTAGAAGAGGATTATTTAATTTACAAATCTAAGCATTGAAATTTAAAAGCTAGTTACTAAAATCAAGTAATATGTATTAGAACTCTAGATGTGTGTCAACTTTTTTCCTTCAAAGAGAAATAGTTGAGAGAAAAGGCAAAGAGAAGAAAAAACAAAATAAAATAGTTGAGAGAGAAGTCAAGGAGGAAAAAAAGAGTTGAGAAAAAACTCAAGGAGGCAAGAAAGGAAAAGAATTGAGAAAAAAGTCAAAGAGAAAAAATAGTTGAGATACTACAAGGAAATGAGTATTTTATGACTACTAAAATATGACTAGGGATGACTCACAACTACTCATAGTCATATTTTAGGAGTCCTAAACTTTGTGGAAAAATATAACTACAAAATATGACTAGTAGTCTTATTTTGCCTTTCTATACTACGAGCGTATAATATACATCCATTAAGAACAACTAACATTTTATAGGGAACGGTATGGAATGTATTACGGGAACACCAGTTATATTTGTCAATCAAATTTTTGCATATATGACTACATGCAATCATATTCTATAGTCACATTTTTGTAGGTTCACATTTTTTTTGAAGTTTTTTTTTCAAGCAGCCTCCTAAAAATTTGGGCAACCTAAAAAAAATGTAAATAAACTATTGCTCAAAATTGTAAAATTCTAGCCATCGTTTTTTAGGGATCTTAAAATCCTAGCCATCATTTTTTAGGGTTTTGAAACCCTAGCCACCACTTCATTTGCTTCATCTTCTTTGTTTTTTTGTTGCCTTTAAATTCTTGTTTCTTTTTCTTTCTTTTGTTTTTTGAAGTTCTAATTGTTGTATTGTTGTTGTTTAGTTGTTGCTTTCTAATTCTTGTTTCTTCTTGTTTCTTTTATTTTTTAAAGTTCTAATTGTTGTGTTGTTGTTTAGTTGTTGCTTTCTAACTCTTGTTTCTTCTTCTTTCTTTTGTTTTTTGAAGTTCTAATTGTTGTATTGTTGTGTTTTAGTTGTTGTTGTTTAGTTATTAAAGTTTTTTGTTTCTTAGTTGTTACTTATCTATTGTTGCTTCTTACATCTTAGTTGTTGTTAGTTTGTTGTTGTTAGTTTGTTGTTGTTAGTTAATTGTTGCTTCTTTGTTATTGTTTCTTAGTTTTTTATTTTTAGTTGTTGATGGTTTGTTGTTGCTTCAAAGTTGTTGCTAGTTTGTTATTGTTTTTTAGTTGTTGTCTCTTAAATATTGCTTCAAAATTGTTACTTCAAGGTTCTTGTTTCAAGATTGTTGCCTCAAGTTGGATCTTAACTCTTGCTTAATTGTTGTCTTTTAGACATTATTTTCTATTGTTTGTTATTTCTTGCCTCATATTATCTTTTATTGCATCTAAACTTGTCTTATTCTTACTTCT
The DNA here is from genome assembly GCA_963969395.1 of Pseudoscleropodium purum. Taxonomy (NCBI): domain Eukaryota; kingdom Viridiplantae; phylum Streptophyta; class Bryopsida; order Hypnales; family Brachytheciaceae; genus Pseudoscleropodium; species Pseudoscleropodium purum. The sequence goes on from OZ017802.1 coordinate 14,106,777, forward strand.
TATTGGTTTTTGGTTTTGGTTTTAGTTGCCTCTTGTTATATCTTAGCTTTTACTTCTTACTATCTTTTAGTACTAACTTGAACAAAAAAATGACTCACTATAATCATATACTACATCAACCAAAATATGACTCACTACAGTTATATTCTATATTACTTAAAATATACCTCAAAATATGACTCATCGCAGTCATATTTCATGTTACTTAAAATATACCTCAAAATATGACTCATTGTAGTTATATTTCATATGACTTAAAATATGACTCAAAATATGACTCATCGCAGTCATATTCCATATCATTGAAAATATGACTCATTGCAATCATATTCCATGTCAACAAAAATATGACTACAGAGAGTCACATTCTACATAGAATTTTAAAAATTTTGCCTAGGTAGTTCATGAAAAAGTCAAACCTCCAAGGATAGTCAACATATACACCATGTTGGCAAAATACATTTAAAAATGGTTTGTTATACCCTAAATCCATATGATTGAAAGTGAATGACTCAATCTAGTCATGTTGCGAGTCATCTACAGTGTTTTTTGCTTTAGTCACATTTTTTGATTTGATGACTCACTGTAGTCATATTTTGCAATCATAAAATGCTCATTTTCTAGTAGTGAGAAAAAAGTCAAGTTTTTTTTAAATAGTAAGAAAATAGGTCAAAATTGGAATAGGCTAGGGACAAAATATAGACATTTTATTGTCTATAAATTCTCTATTTAACCTTTAAAGGACCATAAGGCTACCAAGTGACTTTTGTAATATTGTTTTTTGAACCCTCGGTTCTTTAGTGGTTAAGTAGGTGTTCAAAATATCAATATAACAATGGAATACAATAGGCCACTTGATACCATCAGCATAGAAACTAGAGGACGGGACCATGTCAAAAATAAACACTAAGATATGTATATAAAATTGCCATTTCATTTCATTTTTTTTTTTCTAATTTTTAAGGGTGGAGTAAGAATTAGGTGTTAAGGTCAAACCTTCAAAAGCATTCCAAACCACAAGTTCTAATTTGGATTACTGTAGAAAATCTTTAGAAGTTTTCAAAACATATTACAAAAATTGTAAAAGATAGAATAAGATGAAATTTGATAGCCAAAGAAAGTAATATTGGATGAAACTAACCCAATAATTATCTAAGTTGAGTCAAACAATACTCTTCAAATACAACAACCTATAGTGAAAAAAGTTCATTCTACATTAGGAACATTGGATGAAGTTCTAAAGTGCCATTTCGAAGCAAAACTTCATCCATCTATAATTTTTTATAGAAAAATTTGAATAGTAAGTGTATTACCATTTGGAAAGTTAATTTAATCCTCTATAACATAGAATATCTAAAAATTCCAAAGTAACAAGTCTAACTATGAAATCCATTATAGATATTGCTAATTAGGATTTTAAGTCAAAACCTTAAAAGATTTTCAAACCACAAACTTGAATTTAGATTGCTATAGAAAATATACAAGGGTTTTCAAAACTAATTTATACTTCAAATTTGGATAGAAACTAAAGAAATTAAAGTAGAATGAAGTTTAGTCATTAAAAAAATTTGTTTTGAATGGAAAGAACCTTGATTCATTCAATTGGATTGAAACAATGATATCAAAATCTTCCCACACCTTACAACTTAAAACCAAATCTCCTTTAAAAAGTTAATTTTGGAAACACCAATCTATTGTATTGAAGGAGTGCTAGCATATGAGCATACAATCTATGAGCCCATAAGTCTAAGAGTTTATATTATAGGCACCTTATATATATATATATACACAATTACACACATATATATAAGCAAAAGATACTTTCTATAGTTATAGTCTCTCTATATTATAGGTACATATATTATAAATTCCTTCAATGATTGTAGGTATCTATCTACAAGTAGAATCAAGGTTTGTAGGCTCACATACGAACTCTCATGCACTAGTGTTGTTGGTAATATTGGATGGATGAAGTTTCTAATTCAATTGAGGGTCAAAACTTCATTTACTAGGAATGTTTGATTTTTAAGTTTTTTACAAATTTGGAATGATCATACAATGCTTTAAAGCTAAAGACAACGAATAGTTCAAGAATAACAACTTCATTTTTGAATTCCAAAGTTTTTGGCCTAGATTGGCCCAAATATCATAAATCACTAACTTTTGCAATTTATAACCATTTTTTTGTCAAGATTTGAACCACTTAGAACACATAGGTAGAAAAAAAAAATTATACATTTTTTAGAATAAAAATTGGACAACATTTAGACACCCACCTTCATATTCAAAAACCAAAATACAAAGAACCCAATTATGCCTACTTTATCTCAATGGTGGAGATAAAACACTCACAATAATATACAAATGAAACATCAATTTTATATTTCAAAAATGATTAAATCATCATGAATCAAAAAGAAAAAATGAAATTATGTAATACTTTGAGTCCTAAAGTTGTAATTTTGGGCTATTTTTTTTAGTCTTTAGCATAACAATTTCAAATTTAAAAGCAATAAGCTATAAAAGTAAGTTAGATAGAAAGTAAAAAAGGACCTATAAATTGTAGGTTTTGTCTCTAAGATCTTTGAGTATCTTATTTTTATTGAATTCAAGAATTTGAAGTAGATACAAATGTAGTACAAAGGCAATCAAAAATCAAAAATAGAATTTAGCTTTATAGTATTAAAACTCAAGCAAAGCAAAAAAGAAAATTTGACAATTAGTGAAGGTTGTTAGGGTCTAGAAAACATCTTAAAAATCTTATTGCACCATTGGATTTTGAAGATTCTTTTCCAATTAAAAGATGATTTTTCCAATAATTTGATCTATAGTTAGACAATCCTGACAAACATTCATACTTAGATTGTGTAGATTAGAAAGAATGAACTTGCACCTGTAGCATTATATACATAGGACTAATAGAAAATAGACTATAAAGTTTAAGAATTTTTTGAGCTATAAAGGATAACATTCATAGAAGTCAACCTTTGCAACTAACAAAAAAATTTAGAAATCCAATAAATAATACAAAGTAGTATTGTATTGAGAAAAATATAGTAGATGTTTTTATTCATCTAAATCAAGCCTAAAAAATTCTAGACAATTATAATAGCCAGAGGTTCTGAAATCAAGAGTTGGAAGCTCTATCCAATAATTTGTAGACTCAACTTCCGCCTTTATACGATTTGGAGGTTACTCTAGAAGTTCAATTCAAGTACATGAAGGATCTTTCTATAATTTCTCAAACACTTTAAACTTGTCAAAATGGTTAGATTCTCGTATGAAAAAATATTTTTTATTAATTCCTTCTTTAAAATTTGATTGGTGAATGTGCATTTCCAACCTCAAATGACTAAGATTAAGGAGTTAGAGGTCTTCTAAGCTAGTTGGGGACTTTTCAACCTATTAACGCAATTGGTTTGTCATTTGAAGTTATACTTCAAAGGTTATAGGTAGGTCTACCAAAAATTTCTACTTTCTCTTAGGCATCAAATGAAGGGCTAGGATGGTAATAAGAAGCCTATTGTTTGGGCCAAAATATATAAAAAGGGCCTACATTCTCTTCTTGAATTTTGACTCAAAATTTATTTCCTTTTTTCATTTAGTATTTCTACCATATTCAATGTTGCTTTTATCATTTTCATTTTTAGCTTTGTATTTTCAAATTGTTGTATTTTGAAAAAACTATAGAAGCCCTTGCTTTTTGGAGAGTTTTTCAAGAACTTCAAGCACCTAGGAGTGTAAGATCTAGAGACTTGCCCTTATCCTTTCAAACTTGAATTTCTGTTATATTAAATGTTCTCCACATTTGAAAGACCATATTAAGGTTTGGGCATATTATGTATTTCAATTTAATATTCCAATAAATAAAATAGATTAGATTCAAGTTTAATTCAAAATTGAAGGATCCTTCAAAGCAAAATTCAGATATTATAATGATAACAACAAATTGAGCACTTAGGTTAGAAACTTGATCAACAAATATGTGAATGGAATCCAACTCAAGCCTCACATTCTATAAGTACGATTGAAATTGTTACCTCACATTATAAAACAAAATGTTGGTGGGATTATGTGATTTATGTCATGCTTCATAAATGTATCACATAAAGATTTGATTTCAAAACCATTTTAGATTTATGAAAAAATCAATTTAGTTTTTCCAAAAACTAAGGATATAATTTTTTCAACTAAAGTTCTTTTAGATATAACAATTGGACGTTATCCTTTCAATTAGGATCAAACCAAAAAATAGAAAACAACTAGCATGACTTGCTATTTAGAAGATGCATTAGAAGATATTGTGGGCCTCTTGAAGACTAATTTATTGTTGTTCATGTTGCTAGGAACATCAATGGCACAATTAGATTGTTTAATAATAATAATAATTTTTAATATTGATTTTTTTTAAATATTGAAATAATAATTAATATTAAAAATATTAATATTTGATGTGGTAGAGTCTTGGCTACATCAACAAACAAATTTTCGATTGTTCATAGCATTCCCACAAGTCAAGAGCTTATAGTCTTCTAAAGGCCTCAAACATCATCTAATGAAATTTGGCCAAGAAAATACAAAGAAGTAGGGAAAACCAAGAAGTAGATAGATATGAAAATGTACAAAAGTGAATTTGATTTAAAGATTTGAGTCATAAATAAAGGAAACGATACTTAAATATTAAATAATATTTGTCAATGGTAATTAATCCCTAAAGGACCAAATTGTGTTTTTTGGCAACATAGAAATTTTGGATAGGTACGTGCGGATAGAGATTTCTATGTTTTTCGCCCAAATTTTGATAGAAGGTGTGGACAAAGAATATCTTTTATGTGCATTAAATTTCAAGACATTTGGAAATATGAGTAAAAATTATAGCCTAATATGTAGTTATTTCTCAACTCCGGCAATTTGGACAAATTTGAAAAAATCATTTTTTTCAAAAATTCAAATTTGAAATTGATTTTCTAGATTTATATATACATTAAAAGCTTTGAACCATTCCATTTTGATTAATGAATAAAAAATTATGAGATGTTTTAGTTTGCAGGCAGTTACAGATTCTCTACCCCAAAATAAACTTTGAAATCCTTTATTGAACTCAATTTTCAATATTTTTGGAAAAAATTAAAAATTTAGATGAACATTGTTTATTACAATATTACCACCATTGGAATTGGTATTTTTCAATTTCATAAATAAATTGTTAATAATTTAGTATTTTAAACTATTTTAAATCATTTTCTACATCTTTCTACTTACTATTTTTTTCCTATATGTTGTACAATTTCAAATGATCTAAAAATTTCCAAACATATAGACAACATGCCTTGAAGAATGAATCCAAAGGATTGCACTCATTTTGAACATTTTTTCATACAAATGTGACCTTATGAAGTTCAACTACCCAATTTTTCATGAGGATAAAAAAATGATTTTTGTCACTTCAAATGTTCATATCTTACAATTTACGTAATGGAAATTTCTGAAATTTTTACCACATCTTTTCAAACTAGTATACTACAAGATCCTACTGCTACATGTGTCCAAAATTTTTTTTTTTCTAAATTTTGAAACTTGTATAAAAAATGATAATTTTTAGAGCGTTTATGACAAAAATATAGTGAAAGAACTTTAGAGGTTAATAATATTTACACTTTTACTTTGCTTTTGTTTTTCTTGCTTTATTTTTGTTTCTTTTATTTTGTTTCTTTCTTTTATCTTCATTGCATTCTATTTTTAATTTATAAATTAAACTTTTATTTTATGTTGTCTTTTACTTTTATGAATTCTTATAAATAAAATAGTCTAAATTTTTTGTTTATTTATATATTTTAAATATTACAATTATTTTTAATCATTTTGTTAAATTTTTAAAACACATATATATAGTTTTATAAGCAAAATGAATTGTTTGAAGGAGATATTTAAGATTTTTGAAGGAAAACAAAATGATAGCAAGCCCTCATTGGAATCAACTCCACTAGGTGTGCTTAGGAATCTACAAAGACAAGAATCTAATTTGATACCACTTCCAAATGATATTGAAAATTCTTCAATAACAATTCTAGATGCTCTTCATATTATAGATGAAAAAGTTGATAATGAAAAAAATTTCAAATTGGACATACTTTATTATAGACTAAATACATGCAAATTTCTAATGTTTAGTGACGTTATGGAATCTCTTCACCTTCGTCTCATGTATCATTTTAACAATTTGGTTAGGGAAAAAAAAATTATTTTATCTCAAAAAAGATCAAATGCAATTTATGCAAAGAAAAAATGATTATTCTCACTTTCTTATTCAGAATTGAAACTTGTCATAAAGGCCTACATCCAAGAATTGAAGATCAAAGGATATCCAACTTCAGAATATTTGAATGAAGCTATTCTAGAAGAGATTAGAAGGTATCATGATGAAGGACTTGGCTCTCCAGCTCATGGAAACTTAATCAATGCTTTTGAAAAACAAAAGAGCTATAAAAATCAAAAGACTAGTAGAGGTAGAACAATTCATGGAGACACCATAGGTCTTTTGGATGTCATTAAAGTTGATTTACCTCCTTATTGGAAGAAATTACTTGTAGAAGTATTAAAAAATCTTCATGAACAAACCATCATGGATGATGTACCTATAGGATTTCAAAAATGCCGAATCACCATTCTTGCACAAATATTTTGGCTTCAATATGGATTAAAGAAGAAAAATTATAAACTCCATAGAAGAACAAGAAAAGAGAAACAAGTTTGATTCTACACTTGACCAATATTAAAAGAAATCCAATCATTCAAGAATCTTTATTTTAGTTCTAAAAAATAGTTTACTTTTTGAGTTGAAATATAAAGTATTTTCAAATTATGGATGCTTGAAAAATATAGTCAAAACTGAGAAATTTCTAAATTTTTTTTTGATTTTGACACTATAACTTTTTATTGTGGATTAAAAACTTTATAAAATACTCATTATTTTTGGATTTTATACTAAAATATTGATTTGTATTTGTATCCAAATTTTGCTAGTTCTTGAAATTAAAATACCTACCTAATGAAGTACTTTTTATCTTTTAAAGCCTTTCATAATCCACTAAAATGTATAAATGTGCTGAGAAAAAACATGATTGTTTTCATATATAATTTACTACTATAAAATCCCTCATTAGTACCTGAAGGAAAAAAGACTTTATTTTCATCTTAAATATTAATAATATTTTCTAATATATAATAAGTGCAAAATTCAATGATTAAGAAAATCTGGAAAGAAAATCTGGAATGATTAAGAAATAAGAGATTCTGTAGAGTTCAGAACGTGGCAGTCAAGGTTCTTCAAATTCACCTGCATCAAGCACAGACACAAGTTAGCAACGAAGATGTTTCAGTGTCCTCCGACCACTGATGTCGAACAATACACTACAAAAATTTAGGACTTACAAATACGCCCTAAAAAGATTTCAAATGCTTTGGTGTGAATTCTACTGTAGCATGCAAAAGATGCGAGAAGAATCTTATTACCTACAAATTCAACAGGCATACAAAAAAATAGAGCATCAAAGAATTGCAACCCCAACCCCAAGGCGGGCGCGCACACACAAATACACTAGGGTTTAAGGGTTTACGAGCTTCACCTGACCCTTGAAAGGCACCAAGACGAGGACGCGGTCGACTGCGCTGTCTATCAGTGGTCACCAAGACCATGTAATCCCCTGCTTCGTAAATATCTCGAACCTGCCACAAAGACGCAAATTCCACAAACTAAAAACTAAGAAAACACAAAACCAAGAATTTGATTACTGCAAACGGGCGCTCTCTGCATTGTTGCACACGCAGACACACAACGCCGGCGATTGACTAATGCTTCAAACGAGATGCAATTTTTTCCGAAAGCACGAATTAAAAAGCAAGTAAGCAACAATGTATGCAATTCATAAAACTGTCTGCAAAAGCAAGGCACCTTGCCGCAGATCTTGGGCCCTAGAGATGGAATGGAATGGAATCATTGAGAAAACTCTCGACTATACAATTTGCCATAGCTTCCTAGATCGCCGTCGCCGTGCATTCAAGTCCACGGGAGAGACCGTCGTGGCCGCGATCGTCCTCATCGCTGCATTGGTTGCCCCCCCCAACGTCGTTCCTCCACAAGCAGGAAAGCTTCGGTCCACCACCAGAAAGCGCAGCTCGGGAAGAAAGGGATGCGGCCGGAACACAGAGCAATCGGGAGGACGGCGTTTTATCAGTTCCTGGAGTTCGAAGTAGAGCAGGCGAAGGGGAGGCAAGAGAGACGCTCATCACCATCACTGCTGCTGCAACCATTTCTATAGGAAAGAATGCAAAGCACACAAAGCAACAAACCTGGGAAAACTCTGCGGAAAAATTATCTGGAATGAAAAGAAGAAATTGGGCTTGGCAGCGATGGTGAAAAGTTCCAAGCTGCTAATGCAACAGAGCTCGGGATCATCCGAGACTAGGAAAGGAAACTGGACATGGAGAGTGCGTGATGGAGTTCCATGAAGGAAGGAAGAGGAAGCTTGAACAAGCCTGGATACAGTCAAGAGCGCTGAGATGCTGCACTGATGCCTTGTCATCCTCATCCAAGGGCATCCTCAAGGCCCATTTACACATACTATACAGATTCTTTAGGACCCACACGTCCACATGAGCCTCGATCAATACTAGTACTCCTAATAATTAGTACTCTTAATATTAGTTTAAAATGCAACAAATTTCATAGGACTTTTTTATAATCATCGTCAAAGAGCTTTTGTTTGTTCAACAAAGGGAATATATTAAATTTCCAACAATTTTCTTCTTTGATGATGACACAAATAACACAAATTAGGAAGGTTCATTAGGACATTTTACCATTTCTTAATATTAGTGAAGAAACAGTTGAGGAAATTGATGCTATGTTTAGAATTTTGCCACATGATTACATAAACAAAATTTTAATTACTTTTTTCATTCTATATTTATAATCCTAAGATTGAAAATTTGGAATATTCATTCAATGAAGATCCCCATGAATTAACCTTGGAGCACTCTAATGTCCAATTTTTGGACGATGAACAAAAAGAAATTTAGTTTTCTTTCTTGGTACAACTTGGATGAAAGTCATCTAACTTGTGGAGATACGTTATCAAGTTTTTGTTCTATCCAATGGTTGGATTTGGCATTTCTAGAGTTCATATTTTTTTTAAATTACAAATGTGGAAGTGTGTCAAGCTAAAAATTGCATTGATTTTAGTTTGAAATTAGATTTGCAAAAATGAAGTCATAGCTTAAAAAACACAAAAATTTCAAAAAATCATCATATCAAGATAACCTCATTTCAAATCTATTACAACAAGTTGTACTCAAAAAATGATAATATTTTGCTTGCAATTGAATTTAGAAGGAATTTTGAAATTTTCCTTTCAAAATTTATAAAAAAAATATTGGTGATAGCACTAGTGAATCTAACTGTATGGATAGAATCTACAATTTATAATCTATAACTTTCATTTGTATATCAACTCCAAAATATTCTTCCAAATAGCATTTTATAATGGTTATTCCCAAATCGTCAAATTTGGAAATGAATCTAAACGTTTAGGGGTTAAAGGGTATTTGGTAAGAATAAATTAGTCTATTATACACACAACTTTCTTCACTCACTTTTGGATCTTGCTACCTTCTCTACTTTTCTAGATCACTAATCAATAGAAAATACTCTTTGTCAAAAAAAATCCTTCAACCCCTAGAGAGTTGAAAAGTTTACAAGGAACTTGTTTCAAAGCTTTTCAACACTACAAACCATAGCTTCCTACATTTGACCAGGGCCTACTTTCAACGATGTTACAACTTCAATGCATGAGTGAAATATCTATCGTGAAAGAAGTAGAATTTTGTTTCCAACCTACCCAAACCAAACCAAGTACTTATCCCCTTGATAAGCTTTTGTTTCTATCACTTTCCGTACCTTCATCCATTCCTTTTAAACTTCCAACCATCCATCTCAAACCTTACTTAATTGTACCTTACTCAATCTACATCCCACAACTCCATCCATCCAAAACCTTAATTGGACACCAATCTTCCTTCGACACCTCCATCCATCCCATCCTAAAGCTACATCTTCCTCCCATACCTCTGTCCATCCATCCATGCATCCATTCATCCATCCCAAAGTTTCATTCATCCAGTAGTACACACAGAAGCTGAATCCAACCTTATTAGCCCACCCACCCACTTCCCACCATCCTTGTCTCTGATCTCCGTCTCCGACCTCAGCTCATCTCTTCCTCACAGACCATCCTCTTGCCCAAGTTTCCCGCGATCATGGCGTCGTCTTCTCGCAATTGCAACTTCCCCATCTCTCTCAAGGCGTTACTGCTGGTGTCGTCATCTCTCCTGACCATGACTGCGGCATTCCCATCCGCAAGCGCGCAAATCGTCCAACTCACCGTCCTCAACCATGTGTCCGAGCCTCTGAAGGTCGCCAACACTTCCCCGGTGCCCGGATCGACAGGCTCCATCACTGTAATGCCAGGAGGCACGGGCTTCCTGGCTCTCAACGCTGCAGACCCCGCTGCAGTGCTGTTGTTCAACGTTGGTCCGGACACTTCCGTGCTCGTCTCCGACAACGATTTGGACCGGGTGTTCCGTGACACGCGTGCTGGGGTGACCATGACCGTGAGCGGACCCCCGTGTGTGGGTGGACAAGGGGGGTTGCAGACGGTGACGGCGGTGTTGGAGGATTCCGTTGCCAAGTGCGCCGAAATGGATATGTGAAGGGGCGAATGGAATGGAATGCTCGGGATCCGGCCAGACCTGCATGTACAGATGGTGATTCTTTTTCACGAATAATTTCTGTGCTGACAGGAAATGGCATGCATGGAGATCGATGATGCAGCTGGGTTTGGAATTTTAGGTGGGATTCTAGAAGCTTTGTAAGAGCGCGAAGAGTAGATCCAAGTGTGGACAATTGCAATTGGACTTTCTCTACTGTACAATGAGGAACATTTGTGCCCTTTTGGTGCATGTGTTTCGATCAAATGAATAATAAAATGCAGTTATGTTTCGCATTTATTTTCTAAGATGTTGTCATTCGCAGCCTGCATCGATCAAGGCTCGTTCAATTCGTCTGAGTCCCAATGTAATCGCTGTCAACCCGCGATGCTTCCTTTTCGAGCATGAATAATTGTCTTGTAGACAGGAAGTAATTGAGACGATGCATGAGGCCCAGGTCGGGTGTTGGATTTTTGGGTGGGACTCTTGACGATTTGTGATATGATAGAAAGGTTTATCGATGTTGTGGACGAATTGGACTATGGGAAATTATGTAAGCTTGTGGTGCATTTAAATGAAATATACATAATTCTAGATAGCTAGCTAGCCTCAGGTGTCTGTGACTACGTACGGTAGATCAAATGGTGGTACTAGATCGAAGAATTAGGCTTCAAGAAGATCTCCTGTTCAAGCGGATATAAAACCCAAGAATTGAAGCGAGTGCAGATAGATCGCAGTAAGAAGGTCCAATACGCGATACAATCGCCTTGCTACCGAAGATATTTAATTGGAGGCTAATTGTAAGGTGAGACGCATCCAAAACCGCCACTTTTTGTGGTTCTACTATCATCTCCTAAGGTCAAACTCCAATTTCTTCATGAGAGTTTGTTATTGAACTCAAGAAAAATCCAACGCAATTAATGATCTAAGTAGTTTTGTAATTTTTCAACATTCAAGGTAATATGTTGTGAACTTTTAAAGTTAAAAGCATTAGATACCCATTTATGCCATTAGCCTCACCCTTAATAAATCCTATAAAGACGCTCCGAATTTAAAATGTTAGATGAATGATTTCATTGTTAATTGTAGAAATAAAAATAATGCACTTATTGGTTTGATAATTGGAGTCTTTTGGTGACTACTTTGGAATGATCATGGTGGCTATGTCCTTCGACGATTAAATATCCATCCATCCTTGAAGCAAACGATGCTCCAACTTCCTCTGTTGCTTTTCAAAGATTGTGGTGTTTGTATTACCACTTCATTTATAAGATCAAGTAATTGGCATTTTGTTGAATTGGTACAATTATGGGTTCTAAAAATAATTTGTACAAAGGTCAAAAAAATAAGGCTAATGAAGGCTAAGTTGTGGAATTTTGTCAATTTAATGAAAATAATTGGCCTTTGTACACATGCAAATGATCCTATCTATTCATCTTTCCCGACCATTTCACAAATTCAAGACTACTTGGTTAGATTTATTTATTTATTTTGAATCTTGTCTTTTGCTTACCTTATTGCAAGCTAATATAGAAAGACACTCACTACTAGAATAAAATTTATATCCAAAATTTTAATGATATTAAATGTCAATTTTGTTAAAGTGGCATATTTATTGCACACAAAATTGTAACATGTATGTATATAAAGGTCTAAAATCTAGGACTAGTATGGTTTGTTGTTTCAAAACATGTGATGAATAAAATTGATATTATCATTATTAAATATGTTTCTTTTCCCAATCTACCTCCCAATAGTCACTAATAAATAATAATATGTAGATTAAAGCATTTTGAATAGACAAATGCAATGTTAAGCCTTTAGTATGTCTTGCATTAGTTGAATTAACTTGTATATAGTTAATATAAATGACTTGATTCCAAATGCAAATAGAGGAAAATTAGCACCTTTATTTTATAAGGTCACTTTTTTTTGGCAAGATTTTGGCACTTTCAAGGTAGGTGTTCTATGTCTAGAAGTATAAATTTAGATACATTAAAATTTTTAGAGATTTGTGCAATTGTATGTTACAATTTTTGGCACTCTAAATTATACCAATACAACAAAAGTGACCTTGTAGCCAACAATTGGTTTCATGGCTACACAAAGGTGCAAGTCATATCTCTTACAGTAATGTCTAGGGTTGTCATAGTAGGTGGACATTTGGTTTGCCCATCTAGTACAAGTCTTGCCCATCCGATGAAGTCAACACATAGTTGACTTTACAAAAAGGAAAAAATAGGCAACGTGGCATAGGTAGGATGTTGGGCATGAACGGAATCAGTAGGGGCACGGACATGGTATAGGGCATGAACAGAATCTAAAGGGGTCCGGATGTGGTATAGGGCGGGGACGAAATTGTTTTTACTTGCTCCCACTCTTGTCCCCACCCTACCTAGTCATCGCGATGATGTCCATGCGTTGACATTGTTGTCCCCGCCTTAGTGCAATGATGTCCACACCTTGTCTGCGATGGCATCCATGCCCTAACATTGTCATCCACGTCTTGTCCATGATGACATCTGCATCCTAACAATATTGTCCTTGCCCTGATGCAATGACATCTGTGCCCTATGCACGATGGTATCTATGTCCTAAGAGTATTGTCCCTACCCTGATGCGATGACATTTGCACCTTATCCGCAATGGTGTCCGTGCCCTAACATGATGATGTCCGTGTCCTCACATCCTTGATTCAGGTGTATGCCCTAAAGTTCCTCATCCTTGTTGAATTGTCATTCTTCATGTCCACGCCTTGTATCCACACCCTAACAACCGTGATTTAAAACTGTCAACTATTGTTCAGCTAAAAGATTTTCATGACAAGGCGTTCTTGTCTTTCCAAAAATAACATAAATCCATAAATATTCAAGATGAATCTATAAAAATATACTTTACACGTGCATCCAAAAGAATATCACTTGTAGGTTGAATTATAAAAAACAATGCCCTTTAGAAATTATCCACCAAAATTCACCCTTGAACATGAATCCAAAAAATACAACTTCTAGGTTGAATTAAAAAACAATACCTTGTAGCAATTATTCCAAAAAATATACCCTTGAACATGAATCCAAAAGAATACAACTTGTAACTTTAATAAAAAAAAGAGTCCCTTGTAGCAATTATTCCCTAGAATTCACCCTTGAACAGGAATTCAAAAAAATATAACTTTTAGGTTGAATTAAAAAAGAATCCATTGTAGCAATTATCTACAAAAATACACCCTTGAATATGAACTCAAAAGAATACAACTTGTAACTTGAATTAAAAAAGAATCCCTTGTAGCAATTATTCCAAAAAATTTGCCTTTGAATATGAATCTATAAAATATAACTTGTAACTTCAATTACAAAAGAATCCCTTATAGCAATTATTCCAAAAAATTTACCATTGAACATGAATCCATAAAATATAACTTGTAACTTGAATTAAAAAACAATGCCTTGTAGCAATTATCTTCCAAAATTCACCCTTGAACATGAATCCAAAAGAATACAACTTGTAACTTCAATTAAAAAACAATACCTTGTAACAATTATCTACCAAAATTTGCCCTTAAACATGAATTCTAAAATATATAACTTGTAACTTCAATTAAAAAATAATACCTTGTAGCAATTATCCCCTCAAATTCACCCTTGAATTGAATCCAACAACAACAAAATTATACAAACAAAGCCTATACAAAAAATAACCATTTGTTCTAGTGGAAAAAAATATGAACATCAAAGAATTTTGTATCCCAAGTTTCCATCATTCAATATGTTATAAGGAATGAACTTCCCAAGTTTTGTTTTGTTTTTGGTTCGGACTAGTTTTCAAGTGTTTGAGGAAGTAAAGAATGAGAAGTTTTGCCACAAGAAAGAAGACATGTTGTTCCATGAATTCACTTGCAAAACATAGTCGATAGAGCTCTTAATTTAGGCATTTGACCTTCATGTACTTGAAGATATTCTTCAAATTGAAAATAAGAGATGATTGTAATTAATGGTTTCTCCCTCTCCATGCAAAGTAGGAATCCGATGCCTCAGTGCATTTGAAATGCCCGCCTACTTTGTTGTATGACTAACGTCCACGCCCTAAAGTCTGTGCCCTGACTTCTTGTCTATGCCTTGACGTCCCTAATTCAAGTGCGCATCCTAAAGTTCCTCATCTTGGGTGAATTGATGTTCCTTGCGTTTGCAGCCTAATTGTTTGTGTTCGCACCCTAATCGATCGTGTTCATGCTTGTCTACGTTCCTACCCTAACAGTGATGCCATGACGTCTACGCCCACACACTAGTGTTTCTGCACGACTTCAACATCCATGCCTTAGTTCTAGTGCTATAATACACTACAAAGTGACATGTCATTCAAAAAAATTTGATGGTGTACAAAATGAAAGCCATTCGAACTATTCGGTCTAGTTTGCTTGTTCGTCCCGTCTAATGACCCTGACCCATCTATTATGACCACCCTCATAATGTCACAAAAATATCTCTTCATACAAGATAAGCATTATTAGAAGAGATTTCAGCCCTTTGAAGGGTTGTGAGGTCCCAACAGTTTCCAAATTGCGAGAATTGTCTTGCAATAGCTTGTTGATGTGGTGAAGCAACAACTACATATGGAAAAAAATTGAAAAAAATATGAAAATTGTTTTTCAGCTTTTTTCTTCATTTCAAGAATGTTTTTTTGTATTTTGTATTTTTTTTTTTGGGAACAATCATTGAAACTTGGGGGGAGGGGGGAATTGCGAGTAGCACCAACTTGAAATGGCCCTTCCAACCCCCTAGAAATCCTCTATTGATACAATTGCATCCCCTATTTATATATATTTACCATTTTAGCCAACAATTCTTGAACATCATTTGAAGAGGAGCCAAAATGGATAAGGTAAGTAGGCCATTGATCGCACGCAATAAAACTGGACACCCATCAGACATGAACTACACAATTGCCAAAATTTTGAAAGGTTGTGAAAGGCTATGAATCGCACAATATTTTGTGTGCATTGTGTGGTGAACGGCTACAAGCTATTTTTTATTAGTTTCTTAGCTTTCCATCTTTATGTTCCAATAGATTTTGCAAAAGGAAAACCTTTTGCGAATTTTTTTGGAATTGAATCTTAACTTGACATATGATAATCATGCCAAGTTTTAGAGCAAGTTCCTATAGCATTGTGAAAAAGTATTTGGGTCAAATCACATTCAAATGGACCTCAAAAGGGATTAGACACCAAATTCCTGGATTCTAATTTTCTTTACATCATCCAATTTTTAACATGTAATATGTAGAAAAGCTAATTTTTGTCTTTTTTGACTAGTATTTAAGTTGAAATTTGATATAGGGTGATTTATTTTCCAATCAAGCATATATTTTTAGCTTAAGATTGACTTTTTGGTTAAAAAGCATTGGGTCAACTTTTTCAAATGTAGAATAAGTAATTGTTACCAAATAAAAAAAATGTAATTAACAAAAAAAAATGTGATGTAATAAGAATATGATATAGTGAAAAAGCAATCTATTTATAAAAATTAAAATATTCTGGAATTTATTATAATATTCAAAAGTTCAAAATTTCAAACGTCCTTTTGTGTTCTAAGATAATCTCAATTGGAAAACATGTCAACATAAAAAATGTTTGTTTTTATTATATAGAGGGCATGATGTGGTTTTATTTTTGAATAAAATTCTTCCATTATATATTTTGACTATATCTGAATTGATTAGTTGTTCTAATATTGGTTTAAAAAATATACCTAGTATTTTTGAGTTAGGACTATTAAGAATTTTTTTGAAAAAGTAAATAATAGTAAAAATAGAAAAAATATATATTAAAATATAATTTATTAAGGCCTAAAATTGATGCAACTTTCTTTTAGAAGTTTTATTTAAGTTTAGGATATTGTGAATGCAAATCATAAATTGCATTTTATATTAAGTAGCTCAAAGATAACATGTAACATTTGATTCAAATTAGATGTAAACATCTAATGAATTGAGTTTATTTTTAGATTTAGAATTTTAATTTAAGATTGTATTATTTTTGGTTTTTAATAATCTAGAAGTATACCTTATATTTATTACTAAATTTTTTTAGAAAGTAACAAAAGATAGCCATATTTATATATTAAAACAATTCTTGATTGAACAATTTAATTTTGATATGGATAATATTGTAAATGTATTCTATAGAATGTTTTGGTAATATATTATTTATGGTAGATTATTATATTAAAAAAATTCTCATGATGTAAATTCCAACTATATTAAAGAAATTGATTACATATACAGTATATCTTTGAAAACTTTTTTAGTAGAATGCAATGAATGTTAGATAGTTCAGAACTAGACATTACTATATTGATAGTCTGTAACTCCCAAAAAAATTTCCATAAATCTTATAGCCTATATTTGTTCTATTGTGGTGTTAAATTTGTCCAAATTTCATTATACAAGTATCATAATCATTTGCAAAAATCAAGCAAATTTTATGTCATGTTCAAACATTGACCTATAAAGGTTTTTTGGAATGAAAATTGCATTAATCATTCAATTATCAACTATACATCTAATGAATGAAGAGCATATGTTATGAATGTATTTGATTTTTTAAAATGGAACAACGATTCTAATGAATCTCGATGCATGGCATACATCCATTCTAAACTTGTACATTTTCTAAGCTACAATAGTAGTAGCTACGCATTCTATTAGTTGTCTATTTTGTTTAAACAACACCTCCTTATGCTCGACTTTAGCTTGCTTCCTGAAATCATAAGTGTTGAAGAATGTCGTAGTACCTAAAATTGGAAGGGAGTAGAATGGCAGCTCATATGATTGCCAAGTTTGTCTTGCTTTAGCTTGGCACAAAAGTTGATAGCAATTGCTTTGCCAACTTGCTTTGACTTTTTTGATTGTTTTTTTAACTTTATTGCCACTTCGTCAACATTCTTCGACTTCATTTCTATGTGGGGTCAACTTCAGCATCCTTGGATCAAACAAATTTGTAGAAATTGAAGATGAAGTTATGCATGCCATCCATTTCATTGGAAGTTTGAATCCTATAGTTGGTAATTGTTAGTAGTGGGTGTTTCCAAGATGGTTGCATTTGTACTATTGATTTCTCGAGAGCTTTCTTAGTTGTGATTTTGGTAGTCATTCTTCTAGTGCACAAAGAACTAATTGCTTTGTATGTGATGTTTTTGCTCTAGAAGTAAAGGCATGTGTATAGTTTTCTTGCATTTGTTTGTAGCTTACAAGACTATAGTTTGTAGGATATGCCCAAAGCTACATGTTGAGATGTTGACAAGTTTGAGGAAAACGTTAGTGCAAATAGAGATAACCCAGTTCTTCAAGCCTTGTATTACAACATTTGTGCATCCAAACTTCCACAATACTACCTTTTTGTCGATACTACTATAGATCTTGTTTCCTTAATAGCAATTGTAGAATCATTAGAACCTAGACGTGGTGTTGGATTAGCTAATAGCGTGTCTTAGTTTTTGAGACACCTAGAAGTGAATGGAGGGCAAAATTTGATTAGCAAGAAATGTGCACTAGGAGTGAAAAGACTTCTACTAGTAGGGTTATCCCAACAAAGAGTAGCCCAGACAAAATGGTGGCAACAAGAGATTTGCTTGGCATGTTGAGCAAGAAACGCAGTCAACTAAGTTTGCATTCTTCTCCAACCTCTAGTTCTAGTAGCAACCTAGGTTTGATTTTAGTTACAACTCTACAGTATGTGTATTTTCATAAAGCAAGGTTGTGCACAATAAATTATATCTGTTTGCATTCACATGAACTTGTGTTCTTTCCTTCACATTGAGATTGAAGTAGTGCATTCATAATTGATGATGATGGTGTTGTTTTTAGAAATCAACTTGTACTTTCTATATTGAATTGTGGAGTGCTTGAATTAGAATGTTGCTCCTTCAATTATGCTACCACTTATTCTCAATTAACCTTCAGATAATTGTATCAACTATGTCAATTAGGACACAATTTAATTGATACATTAAGTTTACAAAACCTTCATGTGTTAAATTAGTTAATTTGTTGTCTAACGTGTATGTGTTGCTGTGAATGTCATGCACAGAAAAATTTGGCACTACAATAGTGTCAGTTCCTAATGGGATCAAAGAAGAGAAAAAAAGAGTAGAAGTAATGGTTTAGATGAGGCAGAGTTAGTTGCACTAAGAGAAAAGAACCGCCTTGGATTGAAGCTTGAATTGTGCAACTTTCAAACATTGAAAAAAAACTCCTCATCTTGGTTAGCCCAAGCTATCTTCGACCAGTCAATGCAAATTCTCACTTCTATCTTCATATTCTACACAAAGACAACAAGCCACAAGCAATTTATTCCTCTATAAAAATTTCAAACTGTCCAAATAGTAAATACTCAAGCACCTATAAACTCCCGCAATAAAATGAAGCATGAAATGAACACCAAAGGTAAGTCTAGAATTACTATATGCTTAAATCGTTTGAAGTTGCACTAAATTTGAATAGTCTTCTTTGTTGAGCTCTTAGGGATCCATACTCAAATTGAAGTAGAGAAAAAGTGATTCAAGGCTTAGACACTGGATCAATGGATTAGAAGAAATGAACAACACTGGAGCAATTAGGGTTTTAGCAAAGGAGCTGCTCTGCAATACATTCAAACTGCGAAGAGGATACCTAAACTTCCTATTTGAAGCACATGCACATTTGACCATTTGTTCCATAGACAAAGCCAACTTTGTAATTTTAAACAACTACTACGCTTCCTACATCCATGCTGCATAGTCAATTTACGTAGTGCAAAATGTTGTGATTTTGTGTGGTGAATACCTCCCTTTCAATACACACAAATGCATGGGGGAACCCATCTCCAAAGAAATAGATGTGAGACAATAGACAAAATCTAAACTAAGACTAAATCCTATAGCAAAAGCAAATTCCTCTAAATGGGGACAATGAAGAGCTTGGAGTTCAAATTGAGATGATTCCGCAAGCCTAGAATAGTGTTCAAACAAGCTTGACTTCCACCCCAATCCAAACACAAACAAACCTACAAGCCAAAAATAATGTTCACAAAGGCACACACTCCAAAAGCCTAACAACAACACATGGCACACAGATTCTAAAATAAATTTCAAATTGTTACGCTAAAAAGGTCTGAAGCTGTATCCCACTACAATCACATAATCCAAAACATACTAGAAATTGAGGGGAATTAATTATATTCCATCACCTACAACTAGCAATAAAGAGTGTAGTACTATCCTACAAATGTAATTCCAATGGTCCCTTTGATTGTGCTTTGACCAATTTGAATTTTGCATATGTGTCAATGACACATCTACCTTATGTATACCTTGGTCAATTTTATTAACCCCAAAAGTCCCATTAGTCCCTATAGGGGACAAATCTTGGTAAACTCAATTTTTAGCACAATTTTTTGAAACTTTTTTGCAAGATAAGAAAAACTTATTATTTTTTTGTAAATGTAATTTTTATTTCATTGGTGCTCAAAAGCAAAAGTTATATAAGACCATAATAAGACTAATTTCAACATGAAATAAATATCCATAAATTTGTTTCTCACAAATTTTGTCTACATGGAAAGCTTCAATTCACTCTATTTAGATTTGTGATGTGGAATTTGTGGAGCATTTTGTTTTACAGGCAATTGTAGCTCCTTCTTGAAAACAAAAAGTTCCATTGGATTGATGTTGATTGTGAGAACAACCTCACTATTGGGATTAGTGTATTTTAATTCCATTTAAGAGTTATTAATCCTTAAATGCCTAAAGCACCATGTTTTAGTGTTGACTAAACTTTAAAATTAAACAAAATCTTATCAAAGTTTACGTTGAATACCCAAATCCAATTTTGTGAATGAATGTTTATAATTTTTCTATTGAGTTTTTTTTGTGCAAGATGTAGATTGCAAATCTTGATCTTTTAGTGTTAGAGGCTCATGAAGATGAATCTCAAATATATTGGATTTAACAATGAAAATCATGTTAGAAATTCATTTAAAAAAATTTAGAGTAAATTTAGAGAAGTTGTAAATCATATCTAATTATGTATGTCATATCGGCTTTGGCCTTGTAACTTTTTCATGACCTCAATTTCAAATTTGACAATCAAAAAGAGGGTTGAAAGACTTTGAATTAGTTTCACAATTTTGACACCCTCTTGATCAAATATTATAATCTTTCAATCTATAAGTAACATTGTTGTATTCTTTTTTCATATATAATCTATAACATGTCTAGTTTGAATTTACATTGTTACAATTTCAAAAATTTGATAAATTTATTTAGACTTTGACTTTCAATTTTATTTTGGGCAAACTCAAAAAAGATCAAAAAGGACTTGGGCATTTACTAGGGTTAAAAATGTAGTTTTCCCCTCTATCTTGTATATGTTTCTATTGAACAATTCCTTGATGAATAAAAATCATGTTAATTATTTTTTTCCTACACCCTCAATTCAATTCTTCATGATAAATTTCTTTAGATTCAAAATCTTTAATGCAAAAATTTTAATTTCAAAAGATTCAAAGTCTTGTAAACTAGTTTGTAAATACTATATTTTCTTTGCTTTGAATGATTTATCTTGCAATCTATGTAGTCAAAGTTTCTAAAAAAATTTCCACACATTTATACATTAGTCTATTGTAAGATCCCATTTTAGATATGCAAAACAATACTATTTTAAATTCTTTTGCTCTTGCACTAGAAATGACAATTTAGAAAGGGTTTTGATGAGAAAAAGGCCTTGAGACTTTAGAGGTTAAGTTGGCCCAATTTTAGGCTTAAAAATTATCTCAAAAATAGATATAAGTTCCACTAGGCTATGATGAAAAATATCTATAATTGGAAAGGTATAGGCATCAAATACATGAGTAACAAAAAAAATATTTTAAAAAATAAAATAAATAATAATAATAATAATAAAAATTATATATATATATATATATATATATGAATGAGTTAAAGATCTTTCCATGGAGAATAATGATTCCATTTAAATATAGTGACCTATTGGCACTTTATTCAAACTACTCCAAAGTCCATGTACTCCAGATGATAAACCTAATGTATTAGGGTACTATTTTATCATAACAACTTCTCATTCATTCAAAGTAACATTTGAATCTTCAAATGATAACCTTTTTTTATGATGACTTTGATGGAATGGAATAAATTGATAAATACATGTGTAAAGATATTAACAAAAATGTCTTGGAATTTAGAAAAGAAATAAGGTATTAACCTTCTAACATTGAAACAATATTAACCTCTAAACACTTCACTACAAGAAAAAACAATGCTCAAACTAATATGAAAATCATATCATATATGTTGGTTAGGATGGTTGGTTAGGACAACTTGATTTGAACAAATAATCAACGCAAGTATGTTGATATTATTTCTTGATTTGATCAAATTCAAAATATATATTATTATTATTCAAAAACCAACCACATAAGATGCCACATAGACATAAGTGCCACATTAGCAAAGCTACCAATCCATGCAAGTAGGATTGCCACATCAGTAGCCCTATATGGGCAAGACTATCGGTGGGATTTAAATCTGCAACCACTCACTATACCCATAGAGCACATTGATGCGGAATAATTCATTTAAGTTTTCAAAATAAATTCTACACTTTTTAATTTAATGTCAACAAATTCACACTACATTCAATTTAATCTAATGTATTCGACATTTCAACCTTGAATGCCACTTACATTGGTTTATGAAGAGATGAGAAGACAAGATCTTTATACAAATGGGATATGTACAATACATTAGGATTAGTAGAACCTCATAATGAAGTCAAATTAAATTAGTAATTGTGGTTAAAAGTAGAATTTCAAACCTCATTTAGGCAATGTAGAATAACTTTTTTCTTAAACTTTGAACTAAGTGAATGTAGAAAATCAAATTAACTTTCATCGTCAAAAATCATTTTGAAATTCCAATCCTCCAATCAAAAGTAATGGACAAATTTCAAAAAGGGATTGGAAGGAATATTTTTTTTACTATTTCAAACATACATTCTGAAATTTGTCCATAATTTTTTATTTGATGATTGAAATCTCAAAAAGACTTTTGAAGATGAAATTTGGATTGATTTAAAAACTTTATATAGTTCAAAATCTTTGAAAAATGTTATTTTACTATGTCAAAATGATGTACAAAATTCTACTTTGTATACAATTCCTACATTTTGACAATGAGCGATCAAGCTTTTCTCTTTAAATTATTCCATATTGTTTGAGGATTCATAACAAACAATAGATTTCATTATAAAAACAACTTTCACCGTTCATTCTCTCAACATGTCATTGACGTACTTGACCTTGACATCCAAAAATTTCTTAATGGGAGACATTTTCATCTTTATTTTCATCTTTTTCTTTATTAACATTGGACATTTTTATTTTTTACAACATCTTGGTCATTTATTTAACTTTTGCTAAATTTGACTATTTTTTTTAAATTTTTTTATTTCTTACCTAAAAATAATTGTTGCTAAATCAATTGAATAATTTTTTTTTTGTATCAATA
Source organism: Pseudoscleropodium purum (assembly GCA_963969395.1). Taxonomy (NCBI): domain Eukaryota; kingdom Viridiplantae; phylum Streptophyta; class Bryopsida; order Hypnales; family Brachytheciaceae; genus Pseudoscleropodium; species Pseudoscleropodium purum. The sequence goes on from OZ017802.1 coordinate 14,130,098, forward strand.
TAAGTGTGTTGATTGATGTTTGAAAGAGTGCCAAATTAACAAAGCCCAAAAGAAAAAAGACAAGTATGTTGATTGATGTTTAGAGAAGTGCTAGATTAACAAAGCCTAAAAGAAAAAACACAAGTATCTTCATTGATGTTTAGAGGAGTGCTAATTAATAGAGCCCAAAAGAAAACACAAGTATGTTGAGTGATATTTAAAGGACTACCAAATTAACAGAGCCCAAAAGAAAATTGTGGTAATCAACACAAATGCATTGAACTTCTATTGATTAGGGCCCCATTTTCTTGTAGTACTTCAAAATTAAAGTATTAACTAGCCAATGTAACGTGAAGTTAGTATGTTTAAATGATGAACAAAGTCCTTTAGGGCAATGTTTTGTCCAAATAGCTTAGCATTTATCCAAATATATTATATTTGAATTTTCGGTGATAAACTTTCTTCATAACCAATTTGATGGAATGAAGATGATGATTTATCCTATCGTCAAATTAAAAATGTGTAGAAATATTAAAAAATGGGTATTGTAGAAATGAAAAATACATCTATTGGTCCATTCTTGACAAAATACCTTGGTGATAGGTCCTGTACCTTCACAATAAAAGCATTGAAAATTAAAAATTAAAAACTATTGAAAATTTCCAAAATGTGCATTCACCCGATCATGTTCCCATCTTGTGCCCCAAAGAACCGTTCCCCGTAGCCGCGACGATCCAACGGCCTACGTCAGGAAACCTGATCCGACGGTGCACGATTCTTCGAGTCTTCCCCTTAGGAATCCTGTCCACGCTCTTGTTTTGATGCCCCAGTTCCAACCATCTCTAAGGACATTGCAACAACAATCGAACATTGAGCTTGTCCGGTGCAGTGTGCACATCGAATTTTGCATCTTCGCCATGGCAGCTCTCGCACGCCGCGCCTCTTCCTTAATCCGCTCGGTACAACCCCTGCGTCCCCCATTCTTCTCGCGATCAGATTTCATCACCTAAATTCTCTTTCCTTGTTGTTATTCGAATTTTAGGTTGCATGTCCTCTTTGAGTGCTTGAGAGGAGAGATTTGAGTTCTAGTTTTCGAATGTCAGTTTGCATCTAGTTCTGATCGAGCCACGATCGGAAATCGATTTCTGTAGGGTTACTGTTTGGTTCAGAATTTTGGTTTTGGTTTTGCTCTGGTTGAGGTACTGGTTCTGGTCTTGTCGCTCCTCCAAGCTTACCGCTCCTTCAAGTCTAGTTGTAACCTTTAGAGTGAGTTTGAGAGATGGCCGGGTAGTACGTAGTTTATGTGGCACTTGATGGCGTGGAATTAGGGTTTGAGTATCTCAGTTATTGGTAATGGCTTTACGAGTTCACGAGTTCGAGTTATTTGGTTACCCTAGTTTATCGACATTGGTGCATTACTGATTCTTTTTCTGGGATGCTTGAAAGTGGTGATAAGACATAGCTTGAATGCGGGTCAAGTGTGGTTTAGGCAATGATAGTGTGCCAAGTGTGCAGGATATTCGAGAATGACATTCTAGAGATGAGAATCTTGAGTGTATGCGGTTCATGTGGCGCTTGGTGCCTTAGAATTAGGGTTTCAAATATCTCTGTTTATGTTGCCATCATAGATTTGCGCGTTGAGGTATTTGGCTATCTCTTTTTATTGACACTGTTGCATTTACAGGTGCGAGCTGTGAGTGGAGAGAGTTCCACATTCACACGGTCGTTGAGCGTTGCTGCTGGAGGTACAAATAGCGAGAGTTCTGTCTTGGTCTCCGGTGTGAAGCGTTATGTATAGATACAATTGACCAGACATGGAATTCTCATCCCTATAATATTTGCTCCATTGTCTTGTTACTATTTCCTACGTCGTCCTCATTGTTTTGTTACTACATTGTTTTCATTTTCTTGTTTCCACATTGTCTTGTTACTTCACTGGCTACGTTCTCTTGCTACTTTTTCTCGTTACTATCGAATTGGTCTGGCTGAAGTGTAATTGTGATCCTGTTGCATTACTTTTCTTGTATTTTTATGAAAGTTCAATGTCTTAAAACTGGTGTTATTTTTGTTTTGAAGACGATGTTGTCAAAGAGGTGTTTCAAAGGCAGCAGAAAAACTTCAGAGCTTATTTGGATGAGATTTCGAAGACAAAGTTGAACCTAGACGCTAGTAGTGAAGCTGCGGTGAAAGCTTACTTCGATACTCAGGCCCAAATCAGGAGCAAGTAAGTTGTTGGACATACTGAACTCGGAGGAAGATCTTGACGGAATGCGTGCTAAATCTTGCTATCAGGACTCATTCCCATGACTTTCGACTGTTTTGAATGGGTTCCATTATTAGTTTGGATTTTTTTGTGAGTCTCGAGAGGATTTCAACGCACTAATATATGAATCATTTGGATATTATACGAATAAGTTATGAGTTGTACTTTGAAGAAATATTAGGGTCCCAAACTTGAGCAAAGACTTCCCTGGACCCATGAATATTGCATCTATAATGTAACTGATGGACTGTGATATAAAGTAGAGGTATTTACTCTTACAGGTCTCGTGTTTGGATGCCACTTGCATTACAAATGGGTGACTTTTCAACTCATGGGAAGGGACCCATGCAAATGGGTTCCTACCGCTTATCCTGATCTAGAATCACTTACGTAGTTGAGATCTAATAATCATATGCGAAACTTGACATGTTCTAACACGAGCAACTAGCGTGATTGATAATGACATTGAAAATATGAGCTATGTCATGTCATGTGGGGTTTTTGGAAACATTTTCTGGTGGTTTAGAAACACCTTTTGATTCCTTGTTACAAATTGCTGTATCTTCTGATTCTTCCAGATAGGATGCAGATTTTATCCCTTATTCTGATTTTCTTAAGTCAATCCTGGAATCAATTATGCAAAAATCTAGATTCCTAGTGCCGAATTCGAATCATGCTGGTTTCAGAGTATAAATTTATAATGCTGCTCGAGCTGCATTTTAACTCCAATGTGTCCATTGACGCTTCACTTTGGAAGCTAATAGTTGATTAGAGTAGTTGATTAGAAGGGACATATTTCTATCTTCAGATATGTTGGGCATGATTTCTTCTCTTTATCTATAAGTTTTGTTTACTTTCTTGAAGTTTTCTAAATTCTTTTTAACTCCTGTCTTTAAGGAACTCACTATTTTTGGCCATTTGGGCACTCAGGTCAATAGTTTGGAGGTCGTTTGATGCTGTGGCTTTTTCAGTGATTTTTTAAACTCCAGATTCTTGACCTTAGTCACGTGGAATTGGTTGCAGCCTTGGTCTTTCGTCTTACACGCAGAAGATTGCTGACCTTTTGGATGGTGCTGCCGAGGAGGCACCTGACGTTCGCACATATTTGAGTATCCACAGCAGTTTGCGCCGCGAGTATGTGTTCACTTCAAATTTGCAACTTCATGGAATTTTGTTTTAGCTCATGGACCGCTAAGGCCCCGCCTCTACCAATCTAGTAGCAATTTTAACTCCTAGCATTAGTTACCAAATCCCCATCCCCCCACCAGAGAAAGTTTTCATTTTGAAAACGGGTGCTCACTCTCACTAAGTCACTTGCAATGAATTTACATTTGTTTGCACCAGTTAATTACAAGAACTGTGGCTATGTACCAATTGTGTAAAGTTCCAAAACCGCCCTCACCAATTAAATAGCAGCAGCTATCAAACTTGACAGTTAACTCTCCAGTTCTCTTTGTTTTCAATCTGCACCTCAACACCCAAGTCAGTTCATTGTCGCCACAATTGGTTGGCGTCGGTGGGGCCTTAAAAAAGATGTGACTATAGCTGAGCGGGGGTCCCGGTATCTTGTGCTGGAGAATCGATAAATGATTCTTTAAATGGAGTATGTGATGTGTTCTTTATGTTTGTGGATTACAATATAGATTATGACCTAAAAATCTCCATGTTTCAGGGTTGGAATCGAAGATGACTCGGGAGCTGATGCTTTGATGATGGCGGCCCTCGATAAGGTGGAAAAGAGCATTGGCAAAACTGTTGTGAAGGATGATGCCAATGCCATGGCTGCCTGGAAGAAAGAACTTGATCAGGTCAATCAAAAGTAAGGAAGTCCCTCATTCAATAGTTCTTTAGCCTATTAGAGCGAGTTTCTGCTTAATGTGGTGCGTGCTGATGCTCTTGCTATATAAAAAAATTCTGTGCTGAGAGTCACTATATGACGACTGCAGCCCAATTCCAGTTTACTGTATGTATATCCTTGTACATAGTATTAAGTTCAATTATCATCGTGACATTTTCTGAACACATTTTGATTTGCTTGTAGGCTTGGAATCGATGATAGTATGCTGGAAAAGCTGGAGGAGGAGGCTGAGTATGCCGCTGCTCAAGCAGAGTTGGAGGAGCTGCGAAACACAGCTATGGATAGGATTGACACCTACAAGCGCAGGTATGATTGCGCATTTTTCTGCATTTATCCAGTAATCTTAAATTTTTATTGGTGATATTGAGTTGAGTTTGCAATGGAATCATATGATTTCTCTTCCCTGAAACCGTGCATCCCCTTGACTCTCGTAGAAGGATATCATCTATTCCCGTTTATCATCGCATACAAGATATTTAATACCTGAATAGCCAAAAGTGTCTGCTTTCATTTATAATATAAGAGTTAAAATAAATCATTTGGGAAACTTCAAGTAAGGCAATTAAACGTACCAATAGAAGGAAGAATCATATGCTACACCATTTAGCTGTTGAAATACGTTCGTGAATGTTACTATCATCGAGTACCATGTTAGCCTCCAAAGTTGACCTTTATTTTTAGCTTGGCTTTTAGGGTCTGATGTCTATTCTTCTAGATATGATTGAGAGTTGACAGAAAATTACTTATTCTGGAGTACTGTAATTATTTTATGATTTATTGTGCTCTGAAGTTTAATATGAAATTTACAAATGATTTAACTTAGATTATGGTGCTTTATTTTCGACCTGGCTCTGAAAGTAAAAATTGCCTCTGCAGGGACGAACTGACAATTGAGGTTGATCCAAAGGAGCTTGACCACCGTACCTACCTCTGAAGAACTGTAGCTTTTCAGTCTTGTAGCTCCTAAAGCTCTGCTAGAGAGCAGCCAGTGTTCCATGTCAGTATCGCCCATTATTGAGCATGCCTTGGTGCTCGGTATTTTGGAAATTAGACTTTCATAAGAGAGTGATGAGGCATGTAGCTATTTTGCTTTGTATCCATTGTGTTCCGGATTCCAATAGCAACGGCCACTCTGAGCTGTACCGCAGGAGTTTGGTCGTTGGTGTTGCCGCAACCAGGAATGTTGCATCACTCGTGTTCAACTGGATAATCATTCCCAAGAGATTTTTCCTGATATACCCAGTATGGTGATTGTCTGGTTCTGGGCTGCTTATTTAACCCCTAAAGGACCAAGGTTTTTTTCAAGGTGGCGTTTTCAAAAACTACGGTTTTTTTGGTACGTTCTTCAAAAATGAAAATTGAAGCTTTTTATTAAAACTTCAACCATACAAATCTGAAGTGAAGTATTTTACCAGAGTGAAAAAAATTTGGCCCATTTGATCCCATGGATTGAAAGATTATAATGTTTGAACTGAGAAAAAAACTGTTTTTCAATCCTGTGAAACATGGTCAGCAGACTTTGAGTCCTCTTGGAGTAAAATTTTTGTCCTATGCACAAGTGAGGGTTTTGACCATTTGTAAGTATATGATGTTGGCTCCACTCATGAAAAATTTTAGAAGCAATTGAGATGCCTAGCTTACACAAAATCACCCTCCAATGCGAGGTTAAGTGAATTGGCAACACACTAGTCATTTTTTGATGATTTTTTGTGTAATGAGGAAATTTTTTATTTGAAATTCAAATAGTGAAAAGTTAGAGATAAACATTTGGAATACATTGAAAAAATTCAAGAATTTTGATTTCATGAATTGCAAGATAATAGGACTTGAAGTTAGAAGAAGATGATTTTTTTCAAAACTATCCTAATATAGTGAACAAATTTTGACTCCTTTTAAAATGTGATTTGAAGACTAAATTTTTTGTAGACTATTGTATGCCATCTATTATATTAAGAACACAGTGTCACGACTCTTATCACAAAATCCATCACATTTTCATCCTAGAGAAATATCAACCAATTATTTCATTCAATGTTTATGACAAAAATCTAGAACACTCCTAGGATTTGTCATGCATATTTTTCCCGTCTCTTAACCTATTCCTATATATAGGTTAAGCTAATATTTTATTAGTTACATACATGTCAAATTTCAAGAATTGATGAGCTTTTCTGTAAAGGATTCCCAAATTGCCCATACTATCTAAAAGATTTAGGGTAGCATAACTTTTGATCTAAGTACTTGATTGGAAAAAAAAAATAGTTTTTAATGAAGGAGATACATGTTTCCATAAGGTGTCCAAATTTTATCAACATCCAAACCAAAATGACTTTGTAGGAACCTACCCAAGTTTTTTTACATACATTGAATGGACACTTCATCTTTTAGGGATTAAATTTGCACAACAAAGAGCCATGCATACCCTTTTCACCTTTATACCCAAATGGCACAAAGTGGTTGTTTTCATGTTTTCATTTTTCTTAGAGTTGAAATAAATCATTTTTGGAAGCTAACAAACTACACCATCAAAAAAATAAAGGCCTAAGCTCACTTGGTGTTTGGGAACAATGGTTATAAATTCATAACATTTCTACCAAAGACATATGGAAAGGTGCAAGTTTTATGGAACATTTGTTGTGAGTTTGTTTGCCAATAGTTCGGCATAATTAGGGTCATCTTTAGTTATCAATTGTTTAAACCTAAGGCATAACCATTAGAAGAAATTTGAATCTTGCATTAGATTATATGATTGCATGATAATGTGCATTTACGGGATTTAAAAAAATAATAATAGTAGTATTTTTTTTTTTAAATTAGCTTATAGGATCTTTGTTTGTACCACTCAGGATTGTAAACTAAATTTTTTTTCAAAAACAAAAATATATTTTCCGCCCCCCCCCTCCTTAAATTTATACAATTGCATAAAGTCAAATGGCCCACTACAAGGGCCACGATTTTTCTAATGTATTCTATAGCTTTCTTGGAAGTTGCCTCCTCTTCTAGAGAATCTTCATTTAAAAAATTCTTCCACATATCATGAAGAATTAAAATATGTCAATGTCATTTGACCATTAGTCATAAAAAAAATTTGATGGCAAAATAATGAGATTGCTTCATTGACATTCACGGGCTTGAAGGGTGGAGACATCTTTTTTATAATGAATTCTATTGTCCATCATGAACCCTCAAAGGGTATAGGATAATTTGAAGATGAGAGCTAAACCACTCACCTTCAAAACATAAGAATTAAGCGTGAAGATGAATTTCAACCTTCATTTAGCATAGTAGGACAACTTTTTTTTTTAAACTTTGAACTAAGAAACGTTGTTAAATCAATCTAAAAGAGTTTGTAATTTTGACCCTCCAATCAAATTTCAAACGGAATTTTTCACATGAAATTTAACTTGATTTCCAACTTTTCTTAGTTCAAAGTTTTTCAAAAAAAATTATTCTACTATGTTTTAATGAGGTTTGAAATTATATTTAAAACATAATTTCTATTTTAATTTGATTGCACTATGAGCGATTGAGCTCTTACTAATTCTAACTTATATATTTCAAATGGGTTGTTTTACCTACTACTACCCCATACCTATATAAAGAGCTTGTCCTTTCATTTCTAAACACAAATAATGAATGTGTTATAAAAGCAAAGTAAGGTAGTTGTAGAATTCATTGTTCTCACGTATGAATAGAGGTGCTTTTACATTAGTAGTCTTTTGTAGTTGCCCGAATCTCCTTGCATTATAAAAGAGCATTGTTAGTGCTCAAGAATCTTCATAATCGAAAGATTGAAACTTACATAACAACAACTTGCAAATACTAAGAGCTATGAATAGGCCCAACTTTTTCTCTAGTTTTGGCGGTTATAAAGGAACAATGTTCTAGACACCTATTGAAAAAGTAGCATACCATTGCATCAAAGACTATTTACTAAGTCTAAGTGTCAATGTACCTTAAGTGTTTAAATGATACAAATCATATCTTCCATTTGAGACAAAAGATATAAATCTTGATTAATATTGTAATGCATTGTATTATAAGCTTCTAAAGTTATTTTTTTAATAGGACGATTTAGGTTTTATTATTCTTTGATAAACTACTTCAAAGGAAGTTGGATAGAAAGCCTAAAACATCGTAAAAGTTTTAAAGAGAGAATCAATGTACTTTGGTTATTTCAAGATTAGGTATACATATAAAATTTATTCACTCATAGGCATTATACACTAAACCAAAGCCTATAGGATAGTGTAAGTGATTCAAAAATTGTAAGAAGTCACTTGTTCATTAAATTAATGTTGATGTGAAAGTCCTTGTAGTTTTGGATTAGCTATTTCAATAGGATTAATATGTCAAGGAATCTTCATTGAGGCTATAAGGCCATTCTTATTGTAAAGAACATATATTTTTGAAACTAGGCTTTGATACAATCCATTTTTGTTCTAGGAGACATTTGCTTTGAAATATTGAACATTGCAAAGTTTGGATCTTAGATGATTGTAAGAAAAATAGACTCTCCTATTGCTATTTTTGAATATATTATATGTTCAAAATGTTGTATTCTATATTCATGATTATGAAATAGTAACTGTAGAGGTTTTATTAGCAACCACATTAGTTTCAATTTTTTGGATTGGCATCTAATGAATATTTATTCCATGACTAAATTTTTTTTTAGAAATAAAAATAAATCTAGAAATGGCAATTGAAGAACTATACTAACAAATGGATAAACTATAGTTTTTACATTTTAATGTACTAGTGCAAGAAATGTCATATTTTAGCCAAAGAATCCTCTAATGACTAATTTCAACAAAGAGTAAGTGGACTTGTTGATTGAAATAGAACTTGTTCTAGTTACAATCATTTGCTATATTAGTTACACTCTTTAATTTGAAATGATTTCAAGGATGATATGAATTCTATTAAAATTCAAAATTGGATTATTTTAATAATATTAATTTGTAAAAAAAAATCATAACTTATAAATAGAAAAGTCTACCATCAAAATATTTAGAGAAAAAAATAGCAATCTATACAAATTGGTTGTCTTGCAAATGAAAAAGTTATGTAATAAAATTTGTTTTGCCAAACATTAATCCTTCATGGTTTTGCATGAGTTTTGATAGTTGTCTAGCATTTCCAAAACCAATGTGGTAATGTGCAACAAATTCAATTTTTGGCCCTCATAAACACTCGCCTTTTGGGTACATGACCATTTAAGTAATTCTAGTAGCCAATGTTCTAAATGATAATTGATTTGTATGTATTGTAATATTATCTTGGGCATATCAACTTGATATTTTTCAATTTCATCTATACCTTTGATTTGTAAATTATAATTCATCTTCAAGATTGTTTGGTGGGACATATAAATCATTATTGACAAAGTATTTGACGTGCACAAACACATTGTACCAAAATCATTCATGCTAACATGTTACAAATGTAAGTAAACAACAATAATGATGCAACAATGACTATGAGTGCCTACACACTCTTAGTATTACATCCAACCACATGCACAAGGTGAAATTGACCTCAAATCAATACTTACATGGTAAGATGTGAAGGCACCTTGTTCAAAATTCCATTGAGTGGAATACATGCACAATTACAAGTATAGTACTTCCAAACCTTACTATCATAACCTTCCAAGCGTAACACTCCCAACCAAAGTACCTCATACATTCATAGAATAATACATATCGTCTACTACAAATAGATATAATTCCTTGGCAAAAAAAACATACCTAAGGCCCATGGCCTCTTCTGCAAATATTGACATAAATTATGGTGATTGTCTCTATATTGTGCAATAGGAAGGTTTACAACGCTACTAGCATCACCCTCCTATACAAAGTCTATTCTTTCCTTACAACCAGGTGCCCATATATCTGAATCATCCATATTAACCACTATAGTGTCAACATCGTGCTTGGCAGCCATTAATAAAAACAAAAGTCATCTATATAAGAAACAATATGATAAATAAAAAGCCAAAGACACTTGCTTGTTGAATTGGTAGCCTATGGCTATCCATCACAATTGCAAGGTCCAATCCCTGAGATGCCTTTTCTTCAAATTGTACTTCAGAAGCCCTTCTTGGTAGTTTGCACCATACAATGCACCAAACCATGTGCCTTGGGGTAATCCTATGATGTATAGTGATCAATCATTACTTGCTCACACAAGGTTTGAAATTCACCAAAAAACTCACATCCTTAGTCTATTAATACCTCAATTGGGATTTCAAAGCAACTCAACACTCAATCCAAAAATTAATAAGTTGCTCCTTTGCTAAACATGTTTGATGAGACCACAAGCTCAATCTACTTTGAGAAGTGTTCAATTATTATCAACACATATTTGTTGTAACATTAGGTCGTTGATAATAGCTTTGCAAAGTCCAAATTCTATATATAGCCCAATCCATGATTTGAAACAATTGTAATTGAGGCATTGGAGCATTAAATGATGCATGCACTCAATCATATCATGTATCTCACTACCAATTGTTGAACTTGCATTTGCATGTCTCTCCACCAATAGTGAGTTTGTAAAAAACTATGATTCGTTTAGACTTCAAAGTTCCTTAAGTTCTTATGCACAAGTATAATTAGCTTCACTCTTTTATGAGTTGTCGGTACCACCTCCTTTATACCATTTGAAAATTCTTGAAGCAAATGAATTCCTTCCTATACAAAATTTTTTACTTCATTGCAGAATTTAATATTTTTGTTTACTAGATACAATGGTCCTCTTATTGCCATGCTTCAAATAATTCATTACAGGTCTCTATGTCATCAAAAATATCTTTGGTGCCCCAAAACTCTTCACCACCTTCATCTATCATGACCACGATGACTACCTCAGTGATGTCTCTAGTCATTGTCATCATACTCAAATATTTGGCACCATGCTATTATAGTAATGAATTGTTTCCTTCAACCATGTGCTATTTGACCCCTCTAGAATCCACTTGGTTCTCTATTGGATTGTAGTTCAAGCCATTAGCATCCATATTCACTAAACCCACATGATCCACAACCTTAACCCCTAAAGGGCTATTGTGACTTTAGGAGACAAATGGGATTTCGGGCAGGTGCCTATAGGCTGAATTTTTGTCATGATTTTTTGATACTTTTTTTGAAAAAAGAAAAATTGATAAGCTTTATGAGAGAATAATTTTTTCACAATCAGTTCCTGGGAACAATACTTATGACCAAATAAGCTCAAACGAGGGGATGGGGGGCAATCCAGGTAGCAAATAATTTTTGCAAAAATTGGAATTTTAAAAAATAAAATAAAATAATATATATATACTTTTTTCTTTTTCTTTTTTTTTCTTTTTTCTTTTTTCTTTTTCTTTTCTATCCGAAAAGCTTTGATTCATTTCATTTGGATTTGTTATGAGAAAGTTATGGACATTCTTGTTTTTCGGGTACTTAGAGCATCTTCTTGAAAAAAATAACTTGTAGGATTCATTTCTGAATGCACTTTTTCAAATTTTTCGAATTTTTTTGTTTGCATGGTTTAGTTTACTTTCTAGAACAATCTTACCATTGGGATTAGTGCAATTTAATTCCATCTTAAATATGAAAATTTTTTATTTTCCTTCTATCTTGTACCTACTTCTACTTAACAATTTTGTTAAGAATGAAAATTAAGTTTTTTTGAATTTTTTTTTTTTTCCCCAAACTCTCAACTCAACTCTCTACTATAAAGACTTAAAGCTCAAAACTTTGTAGTGCAAAAAGTTTCAGTTAAAAATGTTCAAAGCCAAAAAATCCAGTCCCACAATGTACTAAAAAACTTGTTTTTTCCACTTTAAATGCAAATATCTTGCAATTTGTGCGGTGAAAAATTTTGAAATTTTTTCCACACTTTTTTATACTAGTGAGGTGTAAGATACTACAGTTAAATGTGAAAAAAAAAATTAAATTTTTTTACTCTTTGCTATAGAAATGGCAGTTTTCAGTGATTTTTGGCAAAAAAAAAGACCTCGATCCTTTAGGGGTTAAAGTTGTACTCCATTAGCATCAAAGCCCATCATATAAATTTTCTTGTAAGCTTATCAAACTCCATCAACCTCTTTAATGGTTGGTGATCTATGACCAATAAAACTCATTGCCATATAAACAACACCAAAATTGTTCAATTGTCTAAATTGCTACTAAGCACTCATTGTCATATGAGCTACACTATGCCTCTGCATTGTTGTTGAACTAGCTAACATATGCCACAACAAACACCATGATGTAACCATTCCTTCAAGTCACCATTGCACCAATCCCTATTGAGCTCAAATCCATGTGCAACTAATATATTCTATCAAATATAGGCTTCTATAATATTAGTGCCTATAATAGACACTCCTTCAATTGTTGAAAGATTGACTTTTGCTAAATTCTCCATATTCAAGGTTGATCATTCCTTGCCAACATGGTCAATGGCTTTGCAAAGGTACTAAATGTCTTTACAAATTTCTAGTGATAGTTATACAAGAACACCTATAGTCTATTCACATCCTTCAACTCTGGAAAAGACATCACCAACTTCATTTTGCTAGCTACCACATCTAATCCTTCAAAATATACCATGTGAACCAAGAATTCCATACAATCATAATAAATTTGCACTTACATAGATGCAATATTAATCCTTGAAACCTCAATTTAACAAACAAGTTCCATCAAATATGCTCAAGATAAGTTCCTTCTTGTGTATTCTAAAGACAATATTGTCATCAATGCAACATTTCACAAAATCCAAGGTGAAAAAATATGTAGTCTAACTCTGTGCATGAAACTTGGCAAGTGTAATTTTCAATTCAAACAGTAGAAACTTCCATTGATAGAGTCAATCTTTTATGTCCTCATCAATATTTTGGAACAAAGTCTTCTCCTTGTCATACGTTATGATACCAAGTTGATAATAGCCAAAGCAAATATCTAAGGTACAAAATACCTTATCATGACCAATGGCTTCAAACTTCTCCTCCAATGTTGGTAATTCATAACAGTCAAACTTCATGAATTTATTAATTTTCTGATGATCCCTATACATCTTTTTCACCATCCAATTACTATAACTATCATTTTTGGATGGCATATGTCATTGATGCATACTCGCAATTGATGAAGCTAACTCTATCAATTCCACTAACAACTCCATTGTGCAAGCTTGTATCATCTTGCATTCAATCTTG